>OX424573.1:53789086-54481586 GCA_949152435.1 Gastracanthus pulcherrimus
CGTAAAGATATCGATAAAATACCCTAAAGATTATCGATAGTATATATAATTTCCTTTTCATTTTTTATTATTTTTATTTCGCCGTAACGCTAGTACCATAATTAGTATTAGTTACTGGCACAATTAAAATTATTTTCCTCCCTAGTCATGCTACTGGAGCGCCGTCTTTTGATCCGATTCGGTAACTGCTGTTTGGTTCAGATCCATAATGAAACATATTCACGTAATCGATATAATGCGTGCATAATAATAAGTTACTTGTAACTACTTATATCTACACGGTTTTACTGCATAAAAATAACAAAAGAATACATTATTTCGAAGAATCTAATAACTCTCAGTCAGATGAAGGTAAGGTTGTTTCACAACTTAGGTCTGCATCTCAAAACAGTTTGATTTGTTTTGGAAACGATGAATCTGTCTATGATTGGAATAATTTTATATTGAAAGATATTGTTTTCTATAATTTTATTTAAATGTATTTTACATAAAACTTTAATATGTTTATATTAAAGTTCTCCATGAGAAAGCTTTGTAACAATGATTTTTTCAAAAACCTAGGTTTACATGAATTTCAATGATTTTGAGGTTGCTGCATCAGAATATATAGGTGTGCGTGTGCGTGTGCGTGTGCGTGTGCGTGTGTGTGTGTGTACGAGTGTACGTGCTTGTGAGTTTACGTATGCGTGAGCGTGTATGTGGGTGTACGTAATGATCAAATTTTATGGTTACCATAAACTTCGAAGGCATTTGTATTTCTTGCTGAATTTTTGCATATATATAAGATATAACCCAACATAGAACTAATTAGATTATAATGCTAAATAATCAACGCTTACTGCTTACTAGAACTTGTTGTGTTAGATAGTTCAAAATTATGCATATTATCGCAAAGAGATGTAATTTAATTTCGATTTATATATCTAACAATTACTTTAAAATTATTTCTATTAAAGATTTATGATGTAAAATTTTGAATATGCATGTGAATCAAAATCTTTTCATACCCCCCACATACATTGAAGAATCTGGGTACGATCTAAAGAATTATAGATTCATAATAATAACATAATTATTTATTCCTAAAGTCAGTTTTATCAGCCTAAATATTTAATAATTATTTATGAACTAAATCTCTTTGAGGAATCAATCTGCTAAAGCAGTTAGCAGCGTTTCATATTAATTCTTATTGATTAAAGTAGTTAAACATAAAATATACTACCGAATTTTGCAGTAATTGCTCAAGTGGTAAAAGTGTACCTCTTAAGGAGAGGTTGGACCTTACATGCAGTTACGTAGTTACCGACAATTTCGTATTTTTTAGTATTCTCATTCAATTTAAAATTTTTTTCAATTATCACAGTTGACCGGTATTCCTTAGTAGATTGAGAATGCCGGACAACTACAGTATTAACTTTTATGAACAATTAAATTAGAATAATATAAAATTCAATGTAGAAATCTGTAATCGGCTCCGACCGCTCAATAGGCATCGGTTCAAATCCGGGTCAGTCCAAATTTTTCGGGAACATTTAAAGAAAATGCCCTGAGTGCCTTTAGAGTAATATTTATAATCTACAAAGATTGTTTCTGAAACATGTGACTTGATGGTTTAGATGGGGATTGAACCACTGGTATCGTTATCAGATTGAAATAAGAATCCAATTGGCTTCCGTGAAATTCTAAATGGCAATGACGTATTGGCAAAGCAAAGCGATTTTTTCAAGAAACTACTAAGAAAAATTATATTTTCGAACGTTTTTCAATATGTGCTAGTATAAAAGAACACTCAAATTAATTTTTTGATATTCTAATTATTAAAATTCCCAACACTTTAGGTTTAATTTTTAATGGACTTGTTTCATTATGGCTCTGAAAAATAGCACCAAAGTTTCAAAACCATAACGAAACAAATCCATTTTTTTCACTATAATGAACTGCCACTTAAGCAATAGTACCCAACTAGTAATCCAATTGTTCAGAATAATTTATAAATTTTTCAATTATCAATTAAACCACAGTTCAAGTACCAGTATGTGAAAGGGAATTAATTATGAACAAATAACTTTAAACTCATTTTTCTCCAAATTAGTAAAAGTGGATTTGTTTCACTATGGATCTGAACGATCCATATATGAATCGAAAAAGTTACGCTATGAAATTGATAATATGGTTTTCTCAGTGTTATAAATATTGAACCTTAACTATTACAAACTAGTTTAACGTCCAACTTACACGAAAGAAAATATCTTACCTAGTTTTAATATAAACTGGTTTATATTTCTTGAAGAAATCAAGGGATTTATTTTTATTGTATTATTAAAGAATTAGAAGCATATATATCAGTCATCGGAAGTTATAAAATATATAAATAATATTGTGTGTATAAAATGTACACTACTGCTTCTAAGAGTATACTGTATTATGTTATTTCACGATATTCTTTGTTATTCCATGTTATTCTACGTTATTTCACGTTACTCTACGCTATTTCACGTTATTCTACGTTATACTACTTTATTTTACATATAAGAATCGGGATCTTCTCCATATCTCTAATTTTATACGTTATTTTCTCCTACTTTTTGAAATTTTTCGTTATTTTTATGTTATTCATGAGCTATTTAATGTTTATTTTCGTTATTTTAAGCCTAATAATCGAGGCCATCTCTATATCTCCGTTATTTTACGTTATTATAGCCTATTTTTTGGAATTTTTTGTTGTACTATTAACGTTATTCACGTTATCTTATACTATCTTACTTATTTATCTTAGTTATTTTATGCTATTTTACGATATTTTATGTTATTTATATGTTACTTCCATTACTTTACGGATATTTTAAAAGATAATTGCTTTAATATTTGTCCAATGTCATATATATTGTCATTATAACTTATTTTTGGAATTTTTTGTTGTACTATTAACATCATTCACGTTATCTTATATTATCTTACGTTATTTTATGCTATTTTAAGATATTTTATGTTATTTATATGTTACTTCCATTACTTTACAGATATTTTAAAAGATAATTGCTTTAATATTTGCCCAATGTCATATATATTGACATTTTAACAACAAATAATTAGTTATAAATATTATTATATTGCTGCTGCAAGTTGCAGCTGATTTAAAGTTAAGCGGTTACACCATCCTGATACTTTCAAAAAATTGAAAAAATTCTTCTTTTCCTTTCTAACATTACTTTATACCTATAAACATAAAATGTCACAGAGAAATAAGTTGAACCACCCATATTTTTGTTTTGTTTTGAGTCACTTATAGTGCGTCAGTGCACTGAGATCGGCGAAAAAAACTTTGAACGTGATTTTCTCGAAACGACATTTTTAAAGTCGGTGGCGTCTGTAGCGCCTACAATTTTTAACCGATTGGTTTGAAACTTTTACAGTATCTTTAGATATATATTACCTAGGGGAATTGTGTAGCATTTGTTAAGTACATAAAATAGTTTTTGCTTTACAGTTGTTTGAAGTTGGAAATTTATGCTAATATATACGTTTTATTTTCGAATACGTGCCATTTGTGTGAAAATCCATATTTTTAAAAAGTCCCACGTATGACCCTAGATTTTATTATGTTGAAAATAATCCTGTTGGAGTTTTTCTTTAACAATTGCTTCCTCCTGAGGCGCCACCGTTGAATACCTTCTAAAAAGGTGTTGGCGCCGCCATTTTGCACGATAGAAAAACAAAAACTGCTGCCAATGCATTGTCCCTTAGCTTCCTCAAACTAAATTAATGTTCTAATATAAAATTTTTTGTTCTAATAAATTAATTTTAAATTGCTGCATCTCTCTTTAATTAGAATCTCAAAAAATGTGTACTGATTTATCATTGATGGTTTATCAAAAGATAAATTTTAATTAGAAGTACACATTTAGTTTCAATTACATTTTTCCACGTCTCCTTAGAGATACTGTTGTAGGAGCGTTGGGTTTATAATTATTAAAAATTTCCCTTTTTAAAGAGGAAGCTTTTTGTTCTCATTTTTATTATAGTTTAAATTTACTTTTTCGTTTAATTTTTAAAATTCTTTCTTTTTTCAATATTTCATAAAATTACGAAAATAAAAAAAAAATGCTATATAAACTTAAATATCTTGAAAATTATAGAACCTCATGGTCTAAAACCGAAATTAGTTAAGCGATAGGAAAAAGTTACCTCTTCGGAAAGTTTTACATATAATGCTGCTGTTTTGCTGCATCATACATTTCCGGAAGCGTAAAAAGTTCCCAACCGCTGAAGTTGAATGCAGGTGCTGTGCGACTACATTCAACTATGAAAATAACTCAAAAAATTACAGGTCTTGTCACATGGTCCATTTATTTCTTAAGTTATTCCTTTATAATTATTCAAGTGATTGATTGAATAATTACTTAAGCGATTACTTAATTAATTACTTAAGAGTTATCTACAAAATTTCAGTAATAACTTAAGTAATTCATTAAGTTATTACTTAAAATTTTAATTTTCTTCTCTACTCTCTTCAACTGGCTATGTAGACACCATTTTGTACTATAGTAAGACAGAACAAAATATTTTGTTACACTTACATATATATAAGAAAGACGTGTAACTTAATTTTGTGTTAACGTCTTTCTCTTTCCAGAAATAATTCCCAGATTGCCACTTATTTTTGGCCGATTGCAGTAGTGTTATACTGTACCTAAAATAGTAATTTGTTGACTAAAAATACTTTAAATTTGACAAACAATTAAAATGAAGTATCTAGACTATCATAAACTATTGTTATGGTTCAATGTTAACAAATCTTCATGTTAAGTAATTACTTAAGTTAGCACTTAAAATTTTAAATATTTGCTTAAATAATTACTCAAGCAATAACTTAAGAAATAAGTGGACCATGTGGCAAGACCTTCAACTTCAGTTATTTTTTACTACTACCTACCCCAATAACCCATAAACCCCAATAATCCACAAACCCAAATAACCCACAAACCCCAGTAACACATAAATCCGAATAACTCATAAACCCCAATAACCCACCAACCGCAATAACCCATAAACCCACCAAATCCAATAACCCATAATCTGTAATAACCTTTAAGCCCCAATAACCTATAAACCCCAATAATCCATAAACTTCAATAACCCATAAATCTCAATAATCCACAAACCTCAATAACCTATAAATCCCAATAACCCACAAACCCGAATAACCCAGAAACCCCAATAACCCATAAACCCCAAAAAACCCCTAAGCCCCATAACCCATATGCTCCAACAACCCGTAAACCGCAAAAACCCATAAGCCCCAATAACCCATATGCTACAATAACCCATAAACCCCAATAGTATTAGTTTAGTTATTTTTATTGCTGAACATAGTCGCACGTCACTTGCAGTCAACGTCAGCGGTTGGGAACTTTTCACTCTCCCCATTTCCAAGATTTAACCGTTTAAACTAAATATGATGTTTTCGTTTATAACGAAAGAAAAGACGCTCTTTTAAATGTAATTACACTAAATTTATCATAATATTTCTAACATATTCAAAAACTTGAAACACTAAAATTAAAAAATCGAAATATCGTTATAAACTAAAAACAATTAGATAAATCTTAAAATTACTTTTTAATTTTGAATCTTCATTTAAAAATGTTAGTTTTTCGTCGATGTCCATGGGGAAAGTATGTACGCTAAAGTATAGAGAGATTTCACTCTACTTAAAAGTAAAAGATTTCCTCTCTTTTTTTAGAGTTAAAAATCCACTCTAATTAGATTGATATATTTTACTCATTCTTCGAGCGGAATTTCACTCCGAATGACTGAAATTTTACTCCAACAGCTTTAGCGTATAATTAAATCATTCATACGTATCATTATTACCCAGATTTATAGGAAATAAAACATAAAACATACTGATGTACATTATTTTATTAATCTTCAAATATCTTTTCAATCAATATTTCAAAATTTCAATGGAAAAGTTATAAAAGAAAACAGAAATATCACCGTTTATAAGTAATTTTATCCTCTTTCAAATGCAAAATGAAGCGTTCATACAGACCCCCTTGGATCAGTAGGTAAGACGCTTGCGTATTGTATCGGTAGGCAATACCGATACAATACGCTCAAGCAGTCGAGAGTTCGCTACCCGGTCAAAATTCTCGAGAATATTTTCTTCGAGTTTTTCGTATAGAAAAGATCTCCGACTACGCATTATGCTTTGGTGCAGGGCGTATGCGCCTATATAGCTCCCTCGAAAGTGACCGAGGCGCTAGTAAGCAGGTGATGCGTTTCGCTCGACCGCCATCTCACAACAGACCAAACAAGTATATAAAATACAAATATAAAATACAAAATCACACATGCATTGAGACATATGGGAGTCCCAAAAAAGGGGACACATTAAATACAAAGAAAGCATTAGCAATCATATTATTTTTAAAATAAAGAAATACTACTATAAACATATAAAAAAATCCGAAACAAAAAAACATCGGAAAACGACAAATAATTTTTTACAGCCCATTTCCTTGCAAAAAAGCAAAATCATTGAGCTCTGAAACATTAAATTTGACTTTGAATGTTCAGAGTAATTTTCATCCACATCCGTCTACACACACACACACCCATACACATTCACACACACACACGCACACACACACGCTCTCGCACACACACACATACACCCCCCCCCCCCCAAACACACACACAGACACGCACACTAACATCCATACAGACTCTTTCTAAAAATAGTCTATTTTTACTCCTAATCTCTCAAAATATGTTTTTCAGTATATGTATAATGAAGGGCTCATAATAGAATTACGATATCTATTTTTGTTTCTGTGTAAAATTTGTTTAAAGTTGCACCTTGAATTTCAACCTCCAGGGTGGTGTCCCTTTAATTAAAGTATCTTAATCCGATTATTATTGTGAAAATAAATTTGTCAATAATTGTTAATTTTTATTCATTTATCAATTTTACGTTAATTTATAACTTTTTGATTACAATACCTAGGAAATCAAGATTATTATTTCCGGCATCCTTCAGGAATTGTTATTTATCCATTGTTATATTGAACACTAATTACTGGTTCTAACTGAATTGAAGGTGAGGTTTGAAATAACGACTCATAGGTTATGTGATTTGAGCGATTTATTCGAGCGCGACCGCACCACTCGGCATCCTCGGGTAGACTGAGGTGCGCAACTTGGCGGAAGTGGTGCTCTAGTCGAAATTGTGAATTTATCATATGAATTACGTAGTATTAATTGAATATACATATTTAATCTTTAACATCCATAAATTCCGTAAATTTTTGTTATTCGCACGTTATTCTTATTATTTTGTGATATGTAATGTTATAAGCATTTATGTAAATCATGGATGATGTACATCGTTGGCTGCATAGTATTATATAATATTAAATATTATATAATATATAATATAAAATGTTCAAAGTTACTTTTAATGTTGGGTTGAACATAAGATTTTTCATAATTTCATAATTCTGGTCTTTTATGGTTCCGCAAATTACGAAAATATATGTATTATGTAAAAGAGCGGGCGTTAGTGCGCGGAGCACGCAGGGGGGGGGCGGAACCCTCCTAGTATATATATATATATATAGTATATATATGTGATTCTCCGGGAAATTGAGATCAAAAAAAAATTTTTTTTTTCTTCGGTAAAAATATTTCTCTTGGTATGTAAAATGTATATGAATTTTTTCATAGGTTTTGAAACCATTAGGTTTGAACTTGATCAAGAATATTAAGTATTTTCTATTCTGAGTAAAAAATAAGAAACTATGCAAAATGTCTTGTCCATCCCATGTTCCAAGCCTTAAATTCATCCCAATATAGCAAGAAATTTAGTAATATACTAAATTTTAATCAAACAAAATTACACAGAGGGTTAATGTAAGTCTTAGTTAATCAAAAAATGATGCGAGATCTGTTAATGCGTATGTTCTGTTTATGTATGGTTGCTTCGAAATGTGTCTCCTAGATTTGATTGTCCGTCCCAAGGGCTTTATTCAAAGAAAGTTGTATTAAAATATTCACAAATTAAAATGCAACTTATTCCTTCTTGTAACTCTTATATACATTTTGTAAAGAAAGTTCAGATATACTTATTTATTAGTATTTCTTTCTATAAATAATTAGTTAATGTTGCACTTCTACTACCGTACCTTTATTATATGTCTTGTCTGACCAGCGAAAAATTCTTTAACGGAGCATTCAGTTTGAAAAATAAATATTTAAATCGAATTTATCGTTTAAAACGACAGAGGAATTACCTCTTTATTAATTTCACATACATCTGGTGCATTTAAATAAATAAACTACTAAAAAAAATTGTACGGCACAAATGTTTTGTCCATCCAATGATTACGTTAAATGTACTAAAACAATCAAAGGCGGTAGCAACGAATACGACAAATAGGTAAATAAACAACATTTTAACCTATTTCAGCGTATATCATAATCGTTCATATTCTGTAATAAGCGATGCAATTTTTAATTTGTGCTAAACAAGAGATACTTCATGTAAGGTAATATTATCAAACAATATTAAATGAAAGTTATACTCTACACTCTAAACCTAAAAGAATAAAAATTGACGTTAGAAAGAATAAAAGAAGCATTTTATTCTTTTCGCAAAGTATAAAACGCGGATTTTGTTCTTTAGCGAACTTGACAGTGACTTTAAAAGATTAAATCGTACAAATTATTTTTTTGTAAAGAATAAAATTCAGCTTTTATTTTTTTGTTATAAGAGGACATTGTATATACTGTACTTGTCTAAGCACATTTATGGTAATTATTCAAATAGTAATTTGTTAATTGAAAAATTAAAGTTACCTTTGATTCATCTTAAAATGTGGAATATTTTCAGACCTAAAAAAGTACTTAACATTGTTTCTTTTTCGAGAAAGCTTCGGAATATGAAATCTAACCTTAATGTTAAATCAAAAGAATAAAAGTTGAATTTTATTCTTCACAAAAGAATAAAACCTGAATTTTATTCTTTATGAAAGTATAAAAGTTGAACTTTATTGTTTACAAAAGAATAAAACCTGAAGTTTATTCTTTATAAAAGAATAATTTGTACACTTTAATCTTTTAGGTAATTGTCAAATTCTCTAAAGAATAAAATCAGCGTTTCATACTTTGCGAAAAGAATAAAATGCTATTTTTATACTTTGCGAAAAGAAAGAGTTGTGATATACAGGGTAAAAATGTATTGTTTAAATTGAAAATCTCTAATGTCTCAGAAAATTATTAACCAAATCGGCTCAAAAATATTCTGCCAATAACATGACACCGAAAAAACATTCTCCGAAATTTTCAAGGCATTACATCAAGTATTACTCCAGTTATCGTTGTCCAAAAAGAATACATTTTTTTGACATTTTATTAATTTTCTATTAAAAAACAAACTGCTTTATTACCTAAAAATTTACAGGAATATATCTGTATATGAAACAAGAATTCAGTAAAAATTTCACTGACTTTAACGTATAGTATTTGAGTAATAAATGTTGAAAAAACAAATGTTGTCACACAGTATAAGAACTGAAAAGCGACTCATATAAAATCGTTTACGGTCCTAAAATGAAGAACTTTATGAGTACGTTATTGTATAGCAAATTTGATTCCCAGAAACCATTCATGCATTAAGAAAAATTAAAAAAACAAAATTTGAAAATTCTTAAATTTTGTTAAATGACCATAAAAAAATTATTTGACCATTTTCGCTGAAACTGTCAAGTGGTATTGATAGCAAACATCTGTGCAAAGTTTGAGAAAGTTATACCGCAAATGGAACGAATGGCGATATGCCACATACTAACACACACACCACACACACACACACACACACACACAGACACACACATACACGCGCGCACACACACAGAGACACACACACACATACAGAAAATTTTTTAAGACTAGTCTATTCGGACTCCCCAAGAAATAAAACATGTTTATATGTTATAAAAAACTCAAAAATAAATTTTGACCATCACAAAGCTTTCTCTTTGAGTGAACATTATATTTGCGTGAAATGTGTACACCTCCCGGGCTTCTCGGAGAAGGAGTCCAGGTGTTACGCACGGAGAAAAATGATGTCTAGATAGTACGCTTCGGGGCTTTTGATGTTTATATGGACATTTCCGTTTTTAAGAGAATACATTTTCCTTTCATTTGCTTTTTGTGCAATAATCCTGGGATTTTTGCTTTCAAAGTTACAGGTTTTTTAAATGAAGGTATAATACGCACATTTAAACGTGGAAACGTGAAACGCGTTTCTGGTGTTTCTATAGTTATGAGACGCACTGCATTACTATAAGTACTAATTAAAAATAAACTTTTAATAACAACTTTTTTAAGTGATGTCAATAACTACAAGAATAACGTAATTAATTTGATTATTATTTCTTTAGTGGTTATAAGAATCTCGTTTACGACCCGTACAAAGTACATATCTGCGAGTTCCCGGAAAACGATTTTAGTCTACTTTTTATGTTTGTGAAATATTAAGGTTGAAAGTTTTTATTTTCTATTTCAATTTATGTTATAAAAATTATAAACAGAAGATATATGGTCACTTATTACAAGTTTTTCCTCATTTTTTTCATTTTTATAGCTCAAACCTCAATATTTGGAAGATATAATTTTAGTGGTTTTTGGGATCGCTGACTATAAATTCGAGGTCAGAATTGCAAAGTTGATCTCAAAGTAAAGAATAAGTGCAATTATGCAATAAATTGATATAATATATTTAATCTATCGATAGATGTAGTTCTTCAGACTTGAGCTAATAGAAGATATACCAATTAGCATTTTGTAAAAATTAGTTACGGACAAAAAAGTATTTTTGATTTAACATTTCAAGTAGAAGGAAGAGTACTCAATTAATAGGGAACAAAAGTGTCCGGCAATATATATATATATTATACAGTACGTGTCATAATTATATAAATACCAGATTTTTTCACGTTTAAAAGTGTGTATTATACCTTTTTTTAAGAAATCTGTGACTTTGGAAGCAAAAATCCGAGGATAGTTTTACAAAAAGTAAATGAAAGGAAAATGTATACTCTTTAAAACATTACTAGAATCTTTATTTCGCATCAACATTAAAGAAGTTATCACTGTTTCATAACTATAGAAACACTTTCAATTTTTAGACCTATTTAAACTAATGTAAATTTTTTATCTAGTTTTAAATTTTGTTTAAACCATCCGTGAATTTGTCATAAATTAATGTAGAAACAAAATTCTGGTAACATTTTAAGAGATTTTACGTTGTAAAATTATGTACGCATTTTTGATTCCAAAGTTCCAGTTTTTAAAAAAAATGTATAATACACACATTTAAACGTGAAAATTTCCGGTGTTTCTAGTTATGAGATGCACTGTATGTTGTAACTTTTTTTAAATAAGGTTTTTCTTCGATACTGCACGTTCAAATAGAATCACTTTTCAAATAGTCTAAAAATCACTTTTCATTAATGGTATGACATTAATGTGCCACGTACTTGAATATTTACATTCAGTTACTTTTACTTATATTTAAAAGAAAAACAGTAATATACCTTTTTATCTATTTATTAATTAAATAAGATGGTACAATTAAAAAACACAATTGCACAATTAGATTTAGCATTAGTACAATTTTTTAACGCTTGGTGCAGTTAGAAAAATGCATTATTTAACGAGATATCAACATTTGATGGCACAACAAAAAAGGAGAATCAAATTTGATTTTTTATTAAAAAACTAAGCGGATACAATTAAAAGTAGGAACGTAGAAAAAAAGTACAAATCGAAATCCGTCGAGTAGTATTTTTTTATTAATAAATACGCAAGTTTGCAGGCTGAGGTAGTGTAGGTCGATTTTCTAACAGCAGCTCCGGCGGCTACGTACCATCAACCTTCCAAACCTAACTTATACTCGTAGTATAAACTGCAGCTGCTCCATTCGGAACGTACCTTAGTTTACTAGTAAAACATAGTATAAAAATTGAAAATAAAAATTTTTCATTGTCATAAAAAAGTGTAATATTTAAGTTATAATAAATGTTATAATAAGATAAAAATATTTGTCTAGAAATGCTAATTTTAAAATTCTAATATAGATCTTCTGAAGTCAGTAAGATTAATGTTAACATTAAAATTAATATTAAAATCGACCGAGTGATTTAATCAATTATTGTTTATTTTTCTAGAAATGTTTTGCTAAATCTTATACAGCAATATTTTTAAATCAAAGTGCAATGATTATAAGCGAAAAATGTTTGTATTGCCAAGACACGGCCACCCTTAGCTTATTAAGGGGGCACACCACCTTTAAAATCTGAAACAAAAAAATTAATTAAGAATTTTTATTTTGATAATTATTTTAATAAGGGTTTTTTTCCCTCAAAGTATATATAAAAACCTACCAATTTGTATATTTTTTACCTTCGTTGGACCTTCTATGCCTCCATGGCAAACCAGACTGTTTTCGAAGACTTTAAGCACTGTCCGTAAGATTCCAAGTCTACGCATGGATGGATTGGGCTAAAAATTTATGGAGATACTCATTATAGTAGTACTTTTCATATGAGCGTAGGGATTTTGATTTGAATGAGTAGAAGTATTTTTTTATCTGAACATTGTCAATATAACACTTATTTTTTAATAATTTTATCACTTTTATAGATGTAAAAAATTTTCTACTCGTTCAAATCAAAATCCCTACGCTCATATGAAAAGTACTACTATAATGAGTATCTCCATAAATTTTGAGCCCAATCTGTCCATGCGTTCACTTGGAATCTTACGGACAGTAAGCTGAAATTGATAAAAACAACATTTAGAGTTATTTAACAATTAAGTTACAAGTTCTAATAGATATAATTTATACTCATCTTATCAATTGCAACTACTTTTTTCTTTTTTTCAACGTAGCAGACAAACATCTGCAGCAGTGTACATCAATATTTTCTGGTGCGTGGAGTCCCATGAGTCTTCCACCTCTGTGAATAACCTGAAATGAAAAAAAAAACACAAAAATGAATAAATTGAGTAAACTGTACTTATCATACTAAACTCTTGAGCGACACTTTCATACACTTCACTCAACTTCTTATTTATTTCATCAAAAGCCGATTGGGCAACTGGCTTGCATCGGTCCATAATCCCACAAAAAGTTGAAAGGCCAGCGAGTCCATGTCCAAGTGCACGAGCAGACAGCACAGATCTTCTGTTCACTCCATATCCATTTCCTTTGGCTCCTACTTTGTTGCTGGAGTTGATCGCTGCTATTTCACCACACTTTGAGCACACAATATCTATTTTGAAACCAAACACAATATTTATTTTTAAGACTCTACACACCAGATTCACTTAATTGAACACTGCCATGGCACCGATTACAACACAGAACACTTCTAAGTTTAGAATATAAAATTGAAGTGTCAATGATTCTGTTTGTTGTATCACTGGTGTCTCTAGCACTAGCTGTGTTTTGGACTTTCCTCGCTGAGCTGGTGGATAGTCTTGGCTTCTTTTGTGAATCTTCCTTTTTTATCTCTTTTAGAAGACATTTTCACTACACTGATTTACACACATTCACAAATTGTCAAATGCAATTAAAACACTGTATAAGCTCAGTACAATAAAAATATTAACTGTGTTTACTAACAGGTGGTTTGTAAACATAAAAGCCAACAGCTGTCAAAAGTAGCAAAAATGTACGGGTAAGGTTAGTCAAAAATATACAAGCATGGATCTTATTATATTATATTTTATTGCTTTATAACTAAATAAAATAATCAATCAAACATTTAGTTATAAATAATAATAAAATAAATAATAATTGATAAAATACCGAATTTACGCAAAATCGGCAAAAAAGCTGTCTCAGTATTTATATTGTAACTTTAAAAGTAATTATGATATCTTAAAACGGTTTTCGGGAGCTTATTCTACGGGAAATTTCCTATAAATATGGCAAATAAAAAAAAAACGATTTTTTGACAATTTAAAGGTGGTTTGCCCCCTTAAATCGATTACTTCATCATGTAGATATACCTATCCATCATTCGTAATAATACAAATTATTTGCCTGTAAATGACACGTCGGTCTAAGAAAAGTAAAAACCATGACATGAACGGAAAGCGAAATTTCGTTGGCAAGAGTAGCAAGTGCAGCAAGATTGCGAAACAGAAAATAAGCCAGTTGCGTTGGGCTCGGGAGAGTGAGAAAGAAAAAGAAAGACTAGGTCGTTCGGGATATTGAGCGATTCATTTGCAAGTCGATTACACAGCTCAGCAAAGGGGTTACTACTGGATCCATGTAGGC
Source organism: Gastracanthus pulcherrimus (assembly GCA_949152435.1). NCBI lineage: Eukaryota > Metazoa > Arthropoda > Insecta > Hymenoptera > Pteromalidae > Gastracanthus > Gastracanthus pulcherrimus. Next base: position 53,803,443 of record OX424573.1, read on the forward strand.
AAGCGAGGCTTGGCGCGGTGCAAGCTGACCCCAGCCTCGCGCATGCATCTTCGACCATTAACATATGTAACTAATATCTCGCGCAATCCTCGATGCAAACCGAGGTTAGAAGTTACCTATCAATCATTCTTCGGCATTGAACCGACATCACCCCGTAACACATGCGCGTACCCCCCCCCCCTCTTCCCACCCCAAACACACACACGCCCTCCTCCTCTTCTCGCTTTAATTCTTTAATTGTCTGCTTCGTCTGCAACTCTTACAATGAGTCTGCGTATGTACGTATGCAAATGCTCGCGAGAATACTTATATTAGCCACGCAAAGTTTGCACGCTCAGTGATGAATGTCTCTGGTTAATTTATAGGTATCTTAGAAGCTGCTAAGAAGACACTGGGCGCTGAGTATCTCACTTTCAAAATAAAGTAGGCCTAATAAATGACAAATTCATTACACCTAGCGGAGACTAACACTGCTGCCCTACTCTTCTATACTCCGTGTCTACACCGTTGAGGATACACGTTTCTCTTCTTTTTATGTTGCTTTTTTCTCGAGTTTGACGCTCGTAATAAATACTTCGTAGTTGAAGGAAAGGATACCTGTCAAAACTGTATTTACATTCTGATGAGCACGTAATGTTTGTCGCCGCAAAAAACCTCATTTCTTTTCTTTATACACCACGCTGATATTACAAATCGTCTTCGTACACTTGGAAATCGCATAACTGATAATCAGTTTGACGGTGCATTGATTAAAGATGCGTTTCGTTTGCATCAGTCATCTATCATCTTTTTTTTTCTTAACGCCTGCTTTCTTGGGTAAGACGATGGAAAGTTTTATTGATAGCTTATATGCAAAAATTATTATCACATATATGTATGCGGAAGAAACAAAGTCTTCCGAACAGACAATCAATTTTGACCATAGTATCGGCAAAGTTTATATTTGCACGGAGTCTGGAAAAATATGTCTGGAATAATATACATAATTATACATTATTTAGTCAACTTTCAACAAATAATTTTCCTTGTAATTAATAACAATGATATAACAAAAAGTTATGCTAAAATCATTATACGAGTAGAAACATGTTTTAAGACATTAGGAATCAAAATAAACTATTTTTAGATAAGGTCTGTATGGATGTGTGTGTGTGTGTGTGTGTGTGTGTGTTGCCGTGCAATTGAAGAAAGTGGGTATCTCTGCATTTTGCAAAAAGATTCGAACCATATAAAAAATTTCGTATAAAGATGATTTGAAACATTATTTTTCTCTTACAATAATGGCTAAACGTAGTTCGTGTTTTTATAGGAAAAGGATAGATATTTTTAAATAAAAATCTTATGCAAATAGATCCAAATGAAAATGAATGTTAGCAAGTGTCTGGGATTTACTTCAAATATGGATACCCAGTTTGAGTGTATGTGTATGTGTATGTGAGCATGTGCGTGCGCAATTTCAAGCGTGAATTATTAATTTTCTTTTAATTTTATCATAAAATATGACATACGTTATAACTTTGATCATTAAATTCGTTTTTCAAATTCCCCCACTCATATCCTAATTATATGTATTTTGAACACCATAAAATCTCAAAAACTCCAATCCAATCAGTTCGGCTCTCAAAACTTTGCGGCAGAGCAAGAAATATACAAGTTTGTATTATAACCGACCAAAAGGACTTAACAAAAAAATTTCCGTCATCACTCTCCGAATTATAATTGAAGAAGTTCTGAACATTTCAAAATTCGCCACTTTATCAACAGTGATGGTAAAGTATCCACTTATCAGTTTTAATGGTAAAGTCGTATAATAAGTGTAACAAAAATTAAAAATTCAAGTCTAGTCTAGCAGACTTATGTGTTATTCAACTATACATGGTGCCGTAACGTGAGCCTTGGTTTTGACATTTTAGAGATTATTATGCTTAGGAATTTTAAAGGAGGACCCGTACAGAAATTTCAGAGAGCGCCCTTCGTATAGCCCCGATCCCGACCCGATTTTCGGACCAACGGAACGGTCAGTCCCAATTCAGACCCGATTTCCCCGTATTTTCCTCGCATTGAGTAGGACTCACGCTATAGTCCACACTTTTTTATTTCGAGGTTATGATTCTTACGTAAAACTAAGGATTTCTGTATGAATCTCGTCTGAACTCCTAATTTGTTGAAAACAAGGAAACGTGGGAGATAACACGTCGGAATCTAACTAGTATTTCCTACTAAGTAATATTGACGTAACCTGTCGTCAAGATAGATCTCTATATAGAAATCATCACTTATTTTTATTAATATTAAAGTATTTTGTTATTAATGTTTTCACGTTCATTGTATACGATTATTATCGTTTTAAAAGTAATATAACAATAGATCAAGTGAACCAATTACTGTGCCCTTCGATATTTGTATTGAAAGAAATATGAAATCCTGAAGTTCTTCGGTGAAATAAAAATTGTAATAATTGATATTAAAATGTTTTATTTCACCGAGTCACTGTATGACTCCGTGATTTTTTTTAAATATTGAGGGGTACAGTTATCGATGCAGTGCACAGTAATTGGTTCAAATAACCAAGTTATAACAATTAATGTGATAAAGGGTACGCAGTAAAAAGGATTTCAAAAGGATTTTAAATCAAGTAACAAAGTCGCGAATTTTACTTATTTTAAGAAATCTGTACATAAAATAAAGAATACACTACTTATTTTAAGAAAACAAATTACTTTTAATAAGAAACTTTTCTAAAATAAGAAAGTAAGAAACGTAGTGCTTATATTAAGAAATAAAATTTACTTATTTCGCGTGATCTCGTCGGCGCCGCAAAATTTACAAAACTCTTGACTTCGGCGAGGCTTGTAGAGCTACGCGAGACAAAGACCATACGATATTTAAGAAATAAGAAAATAAATGGTATTTAAAGAATAGTAGATCATTTTTACACAGTTTTTAGCACTTTAAGTTTTGTAGAATCTGAAAGGAACTATTAAAGGTGAAAACCTAACCCCACATTTTGCGAATATAAACAATGCGACCAAATTTCTTAAATTAAGAAACAAATTTCTTAAAATAAGAAACTTTTCAGCATGTCTCCTGGTATAAATCTAAGCTGGTTTCTAGCTAGATATTAGCTAGATTTTCTAAATCTGATTTAATTCTGGTTAAGAAATTAGCTAGAAAGCAGTTAAAAACGACATGCTTTTCAGATAATTTCTAGTTAGATTCTGCTTAATATTCTAGGTAATATAAAATTAATAAACTAATTAATTTATGTATTAATTAATAATGGAAATAATACCAGTTTTATAATAATCAAAGTAATACGCAATTCTAATCATACTACATTAAGTATTTTGTTACATTAAAGTTAAAAATGTACCTTAAATGTCTAGTAGTAATGGAGGTTAGGTTATTTCCCTGCTGAAAATAGGTTTTTAAAATTCATTTAAATACATAGAGTCAATAAATTTGAAAGACCGTTCTTGATCATACTTCTACCTATTAAAGATAATTAAAAAACATAGAGGTTATTACAAACCATTTAAAACAATTAAAAGTCATATGATATAGTTAAAAATTTTCAATAAACTTTAGTTTGTTTCTAATCATGAAATTCAATAATATTTGATTAAATTTAATGACGTTTAATTAACTTCATCACAAATGTTAAACTAATGAAAATCAATAGTCAAAAGTATGATCAAGAACGGTCTTTAAAATGCATAAGCAATTGATTTTAATTATTTTCTATTGACTTTTTATGACTTTGAATAACTTTGAAAATTTATTATTTACAACTTTCAATAATCTTTAGTTGGTTTTTAATAAGTAAATTCAAAAACATCCAATTAAATTTAATGACCTTTAATTAACTTCATCACAAATGTAATACTAATGAAAATCAATAGTCAAAAGTATGATCAAGAACGGTCTTTAAAGTGCATAAGCAATTGTTTTTAATTATTTTCTATTAACTTTTTATAACTTTGAATGACTTTGAAATTTTATTCTTTATAGCTTTCAATAAACTTTAGTTGGTTTTTAATAATTAAATTCAATGACAATTAATAACATTTTTGCTGATTAAAATTTATTTAGTCGAAAATAATTTAAAGACATAGGAATTCATTGGACGTTATTCAGAAAAAAACAATTAAAATTCATTCATTTAATTGATTTTAATAAATATATGCAAGTGCATTAAAGTTTATTAAAATTTATAAAGGTCTATACTGAAATTGAACATTAAAAATTTTTAATGTCAATTAATTATAAAAATTCATTAAAGTTGATATTTGATCAATATTATTAAAGTTAATTCATGGCTTGATAATTGAAATGTCGATGTTCATTGGATTTATAGAAGTTAATTAAAAATGATTGAACTTTAAAAAATTTTAATGAATTTTAAAAACCTATTTTCAAATTGTTTACATAACGACAAGTGCATTTAAAAAGTATATTATTTACACAAAAAGTACCAAAGCCCCGAGTAAAATTTAAGTGACTTTATTAAAGAAACTTATGTTATAAATAATAGAATGCATGTAGTCATATAATTATTGTTATTTTAAAAATAACAATAAAAACAGATTAATGTAAGTTATGACGAAATTTGGAGAATTGGTAAACAAATATTTGTAGTTTGACAATGAAGTTTTATTACAAAATTTTATTTTCGACATCAATCACAAAATTTTTGTTGACTAAATTATGATTAAATAATTTTCGGAAAGGAAATTATTAGTTATCAAATACTTTTAGTATTGCATATACATATTTCTATAATCTCGTAAGTTGTTGTTTGTTGATAAATATATTTATTTTAGCGGAGTACTACATTGAACATTCAATAAAGGGCATAGCGCGTTTCTTACACATAAGAATTATACACTTAATTATTCTACACAATTTAGCATTGGTCAAATTATATATAGATATACTTGACCAATGCTATATTGTGCACAATAATTACGTGTATAATTCTTATGTGTAAGGAACGCACTATGCCCAATAAAGTATAATAATGTACTATTGGAATGTTTGTACGATGTTAATACGAACATTCGTTTCTTAAAAATGATTTGAACGTCTATCTCTGATAACATTTAGATGAAAGCATTCATTTAAATTATAATAATGTATATTTTTAAAAACTAATAACTTTTCAAAACAAAATATAAATAGGTTAGATTTGCAAACATAATACGTTCTTGCTTAAAGAAAAGTCTTAAGCAGATTCTAGCCAGATATTAGCTATAATTTGACTTATTAATAGCTTATTAATCTGGTTAATAATTAATAAGCTAACCAGCCATTCTAGCTAACTTTCTACTAGGGTCTTAAAATAAGAAAAAAAGTGTTCTTGAATTTGTTGCATCTTATTTAAAGAAAATTTTCTTCTTAAAACAAGTAATCCTTTTTACTGTCTACTATTATTGTTAATAATATAGTTATTATTATTGTGATTATTTTTATTGTTGTTATTGTTACAATTTTAATTACAAAGTTCATATATTTATTATAGAGAAAAATTTATAAGCGTGAATAGCCGAAAAGGTAGGTATCCCGTGGATAATTCACATCTACTCATTTATTTTTCAACTATAAATAAATCATTCATACTTGTAAGGTTTTCAAATACCAACACATTTATACTGTTTAATTAAAATTATTAAGTGATCGACAGCTATTACTGTCCTTGTCTGAGATAGTTTTCGATAGTCAGAATAAGATAGATTTCATATCATTAAATGTTATCTATATTCTAAAATCAGTAATTGTTTTTGTATTTCCTTAAAAAATGATAGGTACTTTTTTGGGTCTAGTAATATTTGTTAATATTTATTGTTCTCGAATGAAATGGGAAAAGTTTAGTTTTATTTAGAAAAAAAATAAATAAAATGGGAAACATTTAGTTTTATGTTAATCAAATCATTATTATTATTTAAATAAAGAAAAAAAACAAATGGCAAAAGATATGCGTGGGACAGTAGGAATCTGCTATCGGTAACTGGTATTCTCTTAAATGAATTTTAACAAATTATTGGTAAATTTAAAAAAAAAAAATTATTTTAACTTTAAATTTTCATGAAATTTTATTGTTAACTGTTCAAGAAAAATAAATAAAAAAATAAAAAAATATTTAACTATACCTTGTATATTTTTTAATTCATGTTTCTCCTACTCTAATTAATAAAAACCTGTAAATATTTAACTCAATATTTGTGGTATGAATTTGAAGTTCAATAACGAGAGAAAATTGTAAAACTGAAAAGCCGGTAAGGTAGGAATCGGGTTAGTACTTTTCATGTTTTTGATAAATATCTGTATTATATTATCAATATAAAAGAGAAGAAAATATTGTAAAGATATACAAAAAATTGAACCGGTAAGTTAGGAATCTTGACAGTATTTCTTATCTCCTTGATAAGTATTCCATATTTTAATTATTTAAATAAATATAGTTTAAAAAATAAATAATACATGTAGAGTACACGAGATGGAGATTAATAATTTTGTATTTGCTGAGGATTAACATCTGAAAATCGGGTCCGAATCAGATGTAGATTTCTAGGCCGAATCGTATAAAAAAATTGTATACAAATCGGAGCCCGGTTCCAGTGAACTTTTCCCGTCCGATTCCTATGACCTACGGAAATCTGGTCTGAATCGGGTCTGGTTTAAATGAGATTTGCTACACAGGCATTTTTAACTACTTCGATTGCTTTTTGCCTTGCAAAGCATTCGTGTGTCCACTTTACCAACCGATAAGCGTTAACAAAAGTTGCAATTATTGCATCTAAAATGCCGAAATTATATGCAGTATATGGCAAAAACTAATAAATGCATCTTAAAGCAGATAAATAAAGCTATAATTTCATGTACCGTGTGCTTTTATTCGATCGTATCGCGCTGCCAAAAGTGAAGTAAGAAATCAGCATTTTGATGCTTTCACGCGTAACCATGACGGTATCTTGCCCTTCAAAATTATGTTTTCTTTTTTTTTTCAATTACATATATGGGCATTACTCCTCTTATCCAGCTGGCGGGTTCCAGGATCGATCTCCGCCACCAAGAAATCCGGAAAAACATTTTCGTAAAATGTTCCCGATATATTCGGACTGACGGGGATTTGAACCTGCGCCCCTTGAGCGGCCGTTGTCTTAAGAGGTACGCATTTGAGAATTTTTATAATTTTTTAAATTCTAATGTTATTTTATAATTGGTTAGTTTGTATTCGCCATATTCTTAAGGTTTTGTAATTCATTACGACGTCTAACCATAGCTTTGCTTCTACTAATGTTCAATAATCGGTCAAAATTGAATGGTGGTTTTAACAGAAACCCAGTTAATGTTCTACTATCGCATTTATTTAACGTAATTGCTTGGGATATATGAATGCTAACACACCTTGAAGCTGAGCCAGTATAATTCCTGAATGCATGTTATTAGCTGCTGTAAACTTGGATTGATTACGTTTACATGGTCGACATAAATAAAAAACTTCTGTTGCACGAGCACTCGAGAATAATGTTTACATTCCTGGAATTTAATGTTTTGCAAATCCGCTACAAATTTTATTTGGAGATTTACAAATTTTATGTTATTTTGTTTGGGTATTGCTTGACCCACATTTTGTCGTACCTGTCGTATTTGACTTTGATTCCGGTATCATGGCCAGTGCTAGAACCACGTAGCTTTCTTAGAGGCATATCAATAAACAAACTTAATTATAGATAGTAGAACTAAAAAACCGCTGCTAACTGCTGCACTGTTATGATATTTATATATCATAAAAATAAGTTTTATAGAAAAAGTTGCTTAGTTGGCGCACTGATTTTGATGACCCCCTTATTATCTCACACATTTGTTTCTATTTTAAGAATAATATTAAATGATATTATACGAACAAGCTAATATTTATTTTGAAAGACAAACAATTAAACGTATACATTTTTGACAACTTCAATGTATAAAATACAAAAAAAAAAATTTTTCCTTGATATTTAAGATTTTTTATATTAATATTTTTACTAAAAAATTGAGTTTAGTATTATCCATTCAGTTCCAAAATCTAATAAGTTTTCTAGTTCAAATGTACCTGATATGTCTGACAATTTCAGTGCGTAACATGCTTCCCTTCAAGAGTTATGGTGGATACAAATTTTGTTTTCATACACACGTAGGACACAGATACACACACACGCACGCAAACGCACACACGCACGCACACAACGTACATTTTCTGGAATTAAGATATTCAAAGTCCAAAAGTCATATAACCTGGTTTTACGTGAAAAAAGTCAATTTCAAAGTAAAATATAAAAAATCCTTAAGAGGAGTCCATATCTACTGTCCTTGTCTAATCACGTTTTTGCTATTTATTCAAATTGAAGTTTGTTAATTGAAAAACTAAAAGTCGGCCCCAATTGGTATTAAAATAAGGAATATTTTCAGACCTTAAAAAGTATCTAACATTATTTCCTATTCGAGAAAACTTCGGAACGCGAAAATTGAGGTTAGCTTTTCCGTTCCCAAGTTTTCTCGAAGTGGAAATAATGTTAGATACTTTTTAAGGTCTCAAAATATTCCTTATTTTAATACCAATTGGGGCTAACTTTTATTTTTTCAATTAACAAACTATAATTTGAATAAATAGCAAAAACGTGATTAGACAAGGACAGAAGATATGGACACCTCTTTTAAGATTTTAAGAAAATTTAAATACATTTAAATTTTCTTTCGGTCGAACTGCCAAACAACATTCAAAGAACAAAATCAGACCCCGATTATTAAAATTGGATGGAAAACAAAAAAAGTTTTGCGTTATTAATGATTTTTTTTCAATTGGCAATAATCGTGTTAGCAACATCACCGTTGTTGATTAAAAATTTTTTTTTATGTACATTAGGTATATTAGTATAAGATATGATTGACACTAAAAAGTTTTGACAAAACAGAAATAAAAGTTAAAATAAATATATATATATATATATATATATATATATATATAAACTTTGTTTAATGTAATAATAATAATAATTAAGATATTTATTCTACCGATAGCTATTATTATGATACAGTTAACTGTAACTCGCCTTCGGCTCGGGCACAAACAGCGCGTGGCGACGAGAACTAGCGTGAGGTTAGGAAATTAATATGTAGCACTAATTTCCCTCTTCAGCGGTGAACAAGTATAAACTTTTTGGTAGGTACGTTAGAAACTCATCGCACGCGTTGCAGGTATTGCACGCGTGAATAAAGTGAGCCATCGATTGCCAGAGTGTGTGACGCCCTTGCTCCGCTCGGGCGCCGAACCACACGCAGGCATTTACTGACACACTTTAGTCCCTAGGTGCATAATATACTAATAAATCATTTTAACAAATTAAAAAAATTATATACAACTTTAAAATTAATAAATAATTACCAATTCTCCTAGATTTTTTCAAAATATAAAAATTTTAAATATTTTTAATTTTTTTCCTTTTTGCAATTTTTTCCACTTTTTCCGGTTTTTTCGAAATTTTACAATTTTTTCAAAATTTTTCAATCTTATCAAAATTTTTCAGTTTTTCAAAATTTTTCAATTTTTTCAAAATTTTCCAATTTTTTCAAAATTTTCCAATTTTTTCAAAATTTTTCAGTTTTTTCAAAATTTTTCAACTTTTTCAAAATTTTTCAATTTTTGTAAAAATTTTCAATTTTTGTAGAAATTTTCAATTTTTGTAAAAATTTTCAATTTTTGTAAAAATTTTCAATTTTTTCAAAATTTTTCAATTTTTAAAGTTTTTAAATTTTTTTAAAATGTGTCAATTTTTTCAAAATGTGTCAATTTTTTCAAAATGTTTAAATTATTTCAAAATGTTTCAATTTTTTCAAAATGATTCAATTTTTTCAAAATGTTTCAATTTTTTCAATGTTTCAATTTTTTCAAAAAGATTCATTTTTTTAAAAAGGTTTCAATTTTTTCAATATGTTCCAATTTTTGTAAAAATTTTCAATTTTTGTAAAAATTTTCAATTATTGTAAAAATTTTCAATTTTTGTAAAAATTTTCAATTTTTGTAAAAATTTTCAATTTTTTCAAAATTTTTCAATTTTTAAAGTTTTTAAATTTTTTTAAAATGTGTCAATTTTTTCAAAATGTGTCAATTTTTTCAAAATGTATAAATTATTTCAAAATGTTTCAATTTTTTCAAAATGATTCAATTTTTTCAAAATGTTTCAATTTTTTCAATGTTTCAATTTTTTCAAAAAGATTCAATTTTTTAAAAAGGTTTCAATTTTTTCAATATGTTCCAATTTTTGTAAAAATTTTCAATTTTTGTAAAAATTTTCCATTTTTTCAAAAATTTTCCATTTTTTCAAAAATTTTCCATTTTTTCAAAAATTTTCCATTTTTTCAAAAATTTTCCATTTTTTCATAAATTTTCCATTTTTTTAATTTTTTTCATTTTTTCAAAATTTTTCAAAATTTTTTCTAAATTTTTCAAAATTATTCGTATTTTTCGAAATTTTTCAAAATTTTTCCATTTTTTCAAAATTTTTCCATTTTTTCAAAATTTTTCCATTTTTTCAAAATTTTTCCATTTTTTCAAAATTTTTCCATTTTTTCAAATGATTCAATTTTTTCAATATGTTTCAATTTTTTCAAAATTTTTCAATTTTTTCAACGTTTATCAAAATTTTCAGAATTTTTCTATTTTTTCAAAATTTTTGAGTTTTTTTAAAAATTTTCAAATTTTTCAAAATTTTTCAATTTTTAAAGTTTTTAAATTATTTTAAAATGTGTCATTTTTTCAAAATGTGTCAATTTTTTCAAAATGTTTCAATTTTTTCAATGTTTTAATTTTTTCAAAAAGATTCAATTTTTTAAAAAGGTTTCAATTTTTTCAATATGTTCCAATTTTTGTAAAAATTTTCAATTTTGTAAAAATTTTTCAATTTTTGTAAAAATTTTCAATTTTTGTAAAAATTTTCAATTTTTGTAAAAATTTTCCATTTTTTAAAAAATTTTCCATTTTTTAAAAAATTTTCCATTTTATCATAAATTTTCCATTTTTAAAATTTTTTTCATTTTTTCAAAATTTTTCAAAATTTTTTCAAAATTTTTCAAAATTATTCGTTTTTTCGAAATTTTTCAAAATTTTTCCATTTTTTCAAAATTTTACCATTTTTTCAAAATTTTTCCATTTTTTCAAAATTTTTCCATTTTTTCAAAATTTTTCAATTTTTTCAAATGTTTCATTTTTTTCAAATGTTTCAATTTTTTCAATATGTTTCAATTTTTTCAAAATTTTTCAATTTTTTCAACGTTTATCAAAATTTTCAGAATTTTTCTATTTTTTCAAAATTTTTCAATTTTTTCAAAATTTTCCAGTTTTTTCAAAATTTTCCAATTTTTTCAAAATTTTCCAGTTTTTTCAAAATTTTTCAACTTTTTTAAAATTTTTCAATTTTTTCAAAATTTTTGAGTTTTTTTAAAAATTTTCAAATTTTTCAAAATTTTTCAATTTTTAAAGTTTTTAAATTTTTTTAAAATGTGTCAATTTTTTCAAAATGTGTCAATTTTTTCAAAATGTTTCAATTTTTTCAATGTTTCAATTTTTTCAAAAAGATTCAATTTTTTAAAAAGGTTTCAATTTTTTCAATATGTTCCAATTTTTGTAAAAATTTTCAATTTTTTCAAAATTTTTCAATTTTTGTAAAAATTTTCAATTTTTGTAAAAATTTTCAATTTTTTTTAAAAAGTATCTAACATTATTTCCTATTCGAGAAAACTTCGGAACGCGAAAATTGAGGTTAGCTTTTCCGTTCCGAAGTTTTCTCGAAGTGGAAATAATGTTAGATACTTTTTAAGGTCTCAAAATTTCCTTATTTTAATACCAATTGGGGCTAACTTTTATTTTTTCAATTAACAAACTATAATTTGAATAAATAGCAAAAACGTGATTAGACAAGGACAGAAGATATGGACACCTCTTTTAAGATTTTAAGAAAATTTAAATACATTTAAATTTTCTTTCGGTCGAACTGCCAAACAACATTCAAAGAACAAAATCAGACCCCGATTATTAAAATTGGATGGAAAACAAAAAAAGTTTTGCGTTATTAATGATTTTTTTTCAATTGGCAATAATCGTGTTAGCAACATCACCGTTGTTGATTAAAAATTTTTTTTTATGTACATTAGGTATATTAGTATAAGATATGATTGACACTAAAAAGTTTTGACAAAACAGAAATAAAAGTTAAAATAAATATATATATATATATATATATATATAAACTTTGTTTAATGTAATAATAATAATAATTAAAATATTTATTCTACCGATAGCTATTATTATGATACAGTTAACTGTAACTCGCCTTCGGCTCGGGCACAAACATCGCGTGGCGACGAGAACTAGCGTGAGGTTAGGAAATTAATATGTAGCACTAATTTCCCTCTTCAGCGGTGAACAAGTATAAACTTTTTGGTAGGTACGTTAGAAACTCATCGCACGCGTTGCAGGTATTGCACGCGTGAATAAAGTGAGCCATCGATTGCCAGAGTGTGTGACGCCCTTGCTCCGCTCGGGCGCCGAACCACACGCAGGCATTTACTGACACACTTTAGTCCCTAGGTGCATAATATACTAATAAATCATTTTAACAAATTAAAAAAATTATATACAACTTTAAAATTAATAAATAATTACCAATTCTCCTAGATTTTTTCAAAATATTAAAATTTTAAATATTTTTAATTTTATTCCTTTTTGCAATTTTTTCCACTTTTTCCGGTTTTTTCGAAATTTTACAATTTTTTCAAAATTTTTCAATCTTATCAAAATTTTTCAATTTTTCAAAATTTTTCAATTTTTTCAAAATTTTCCAATTTTTTCAAAATTTTTCAGTTTTTTCAAAATTTTTCAACTTTTTCAAAATTTTTCAATTTTTGTAAAAATTTTCAATTTTTGTAAAAATTTTCAATTTTTGTAAAAATTTTCAATTTTTGTAGAAATTTTCAATTTTTGTAAAAATTTTCAATTTTTTCAAAATTTTTCAATTTTTAAAGTTTTTAAATTTTTTTAAAATGTGTCAATTTTTTCAAAATGTTTCAAATTTTTCAAAATGATTCAATTTTTTCAAAATGTTTCAATTTTTTCAATGTTTCAATTTTTTCAAAAAGATTCAATTTTTTAAAAAGGTTTCAATTTTTTCAATATGTTCCAATTTTTGTAAAAATTTTCAATTTTTGTAAAAATTTTCAATTTTTGTAAAAATTTTCAATTTTTGTAAAAATTTTCAATTTTTGTAAAAATTTTCAATTTTTGTAAAAATTTTCAATTTTTGTAAAAATTTTCAATTTTTGTAAAAATTTTCAATTTTTTCAAAATTTTTCAATTTTTAAAGTTTTTAAATTTTTTTAAAATGTGTCAATTTTTTCAAAATGTGTCAATTTTTTCAAAATGTTTAAATTATTTCAAAATGTTTCAATTTTTTCAAAATGATTCAATTTTTTCAAAATGTTTCAATTTTTTCAATGTTTTAATTTTTTCAAAAAGATTCAATTTCTTAAAAAGGTTTCAATTTTTTCAATATGTTCCAATTTTTGTAAAAATTTTCAATTTTTGTAAAAATTTTCCATTTTTTCAAAAATTTTCCATTTTTTCAAAAATTTTCCATTTTTTCAAAATTTTTCCATTTTTTCAAAATTTTTCCATTTTTTCAAAATTTTTCAATTTTTTCTAATGTTTCAATTTTTTCAATATGTTTCAATTTTTTCAAAATTTTTCAATTTTTAAAGTTTTTAAATTTTTTTAAAATGTGTCAATTTTTTCAAAATGTGTCAATTTTTTCAAAATGTTTCAATTTTTTTAATGTTTCAATTTTTTCAAAAAGATTCAATTTTTTAAAAAGGTTTCAATTTTTTCAATATGTTCCAATTTTTGTAAAAATTTTCAATTTTTTCATAAATTTTCCATTTTTAAAATTTTTTCCATTTTTTCAAAATTTTTCAAAATTTTTTCAAAATTTTTCAAAATTATTCGTATTTTTCGAAATTTTTCAAAATTTTTCCATTTTTTCAAAATTTTTCCATTTTTTCAAAATTTTTCAATTTTTTCAAATGTTTCAATTTTTTCAATATGTTTCAATTTTTTCAATATGTTTCAATTTTTTCAAAATTTTTCAATTTTTTCAACGTTTATCAAAATTTTCAGAATTTTTCTATTTTTTCAAAATTTTTGAATTTTTTCAAAATGTTTCAATTTTTTCAATGTTTCAATTTTTTCAAAAAGATTCAATTTTTTAAAAAGTTTTCAATTTTTACAATATGTTCCAATTTTTGTAAAAATTTTCAATTTTTTCAACAATTTTCCATTTTTTCATAAATTTTCCATTTTTTCAAAAATTTTCCATTTTTTCAAAAATTTTCCATTTTTTCAAAAATTTTCCATTTTTTCAAAAATTTTCCATTTTTTCAAAAATTTTCCATTTTTTCATAAATTTTCCATTTTTTCATAAATTTTCCATTTTTAAATATTTTTCCATTTTTTCAAAATTTTTCAATTTTTTCAAATGTTTCAATTTTTTCAATATGTTCCAATTTTTTCAACGTTTATCAAAATTTTCAGAATTTTTCTATTTTTTCAAAATTTTTGAATTTTTTCAAAATTTTTCAATTTTTCAAGATTTTTCAAAATTTTTCAATTTTTTCAAAATTTTTCAAAATTATTCGTATTTTTCGAAGTTTTCCAAAATTTCTTCATTTTTTAAAATTTTTCCATTTTTTCAAAATTTTTCAAAATTTTTCAAAATTATTCGTATTTTTCAAAATTTTTCCAATTTTTCAAAATTTTTGATTTTTGCAAAATTTTTCAATTTTTTCAAAATTTTTCAATTTTTTCAAAATTTTTCAAAATTTTTCAATTTTTTCAAAATTTTTCAAAATTATTAGTATTTTTTGAAGTTTTTCAAAATTTCTTCATTTATTTAAATTTTTCCATTTTTTCAAAATTTTTCAAAATTTTTCAATTTTTAAAAAATTTTTCAAAATTATTCGTATTTTTCCATTTTTTCAAAATTTTTCCATTTTTTCAAAATTTTTGAATTTTTTTAAAATTTTGATTCAGCATCACACAAGGGTAATTTACAACAAGCTTTATTCCTGTGGTGCGAACGTTTTTTTTTTGATGCAGTGGGTGTGAAATTGCGACTTTAAGAGGCTATCGGAGCTAAAATCGTGTTTTTTCTTTTAAGGTGATGCTAAAGCCACTAAAGTCACCGACAAAAATGAGAAACCACTTCTCTTATTTTATTTTTAATTTTGAGTAAATATCTGTATGAAACGTTATTGTCCTACTCAAAAACAACAACTTTTCAGAGAGATATTTTCTCAAAATTAAATATTGAATGAACAAAGTGGTTCTCCGTATTTTACGACACAAGAGGGTTTAGCAGGGAAAAACTCAGATCAGAGCCCCGTAGTGCTCTTTATAATAAAGCTTTTGCATGCAAGATAAAGTTGATCTGATCAGTTATTTTTCTAATTAATTGGAAATACGATAGAGTGTTTATGCATTGAAAGCTAACCTAAAAATTGTAATCGTACCAAAGTTTAGCTAATAACATTTTATAATGTTATTTTACAGTAAGATTTGGAGTTGAACCCTGTAGTGCTTACTATAATGAACCGATCTGTACAAAATAAAGTCAGTCGGGCTTGTAGTTTTACAAACAATTGGAAATACAAAATAGAACTGATAAGCCAAAGGGGGCGGGGGCGAGCTCCGACTTCCCCTTAAGAATTTATGAAATGCGTAAAGTGCAACTTTACGCACCCTTTGTCAAAAAATAACTTTTTGTTGATATTTCACAAATATGCAGTCGCCCCTCTTCATTAGGCAATAATAATGGGATTCTTCAATGGAAAATGCATTTCGATAAGTTGCAGTTTTGGCATAAAGTTGTTTTGAAAATTAAGTAGGTAATACAGGACTGATGCAGCCAAGGTAGAGTAAATCTGGTGTAATATGTCGCATTTCACGTTTTAAAATCAACATTATAAAGTGCGTGCATGTAGTACATTTATTAGCACAATCTTTATATTTTGATTAACATATAGCATATATAAAAGGCAGCATCGTAACTTCATCGAAATAATTTTCAAGGCTAGGCATACTTGTCCCTGCGCATAAGTATATTTTCAAGTGAATACTTTAAATGATTTATAAGAAGAAAAAAATCGTTTTTGGTATCACGCAGATCTAGTATTCAGATATCGTAAGAATGTTGATCCAAAAAGCCGAATGAAGGCCATTATTCTGGAAATCGGCTATCGAGACTCGAGCAGCAGCCTATGTCGTAGAACAGTATGGATGGCGTCGGCATGGGCAGCTCGAGATGCAGGAAATGTGTATAATCTGAAAGTGAAATTCACCGGACAACTGCATTCCTCGAGTAAAAAAACATCGATCAATATTGATAGTAGTTGCCTACATAAAGTCCTTTAATAGCATCGAGAGGGCAGCGTGGGCCAAAAAGCACAGAGCGAACCAGGAGGAATGCTTGAGCGTCGCGCGCAATCTCACCATATGAAAGAAATGAAGGCGGGGGCAAAAGAGAGCAAATAAGCGAGAGTGAGCTAAAACAGGTAGAGAAAAAAAGAGCAAGCGTCTTTGCTCCTCTCGACTGCTGCGTCCATATAAAGGAAAATAAAGAAAAAACAAATATTTTTGGTTTTTGCCGAGAGGCGGCAGAGATCGGAAGAAGGACTGGCGTGGCGCGCGAGCCAACTTTCTGCTCTGTAGTTCCTCTGTGCTAGGGAAGCTGCACAGAAGTTAGCCGACGATCAAAATGCCGGGCGGTATCTTTTGTCCACCCGGATGACGAGCTCTCTCTCTCTCTCTCTCTCTCTCTCTCTCTCTCTCTTTCTCTCTCCCGCTTTGTTCGTTCTTCTATCTACCGACAAAACTCCCTCCTCCCTTTCCGCCCTATTCTTTTTTGCGACAGTTAGTGAGAGCGGCTCATCTTTCCTTCTCTTTTCCATTAATTCCTTATGATCTCTCTCTCCCCCCCCCCCCTCTCTTTCTCTCTCTCTCTCTCTCTCTCTCTCTCTCTCTCCCTCTCTCTCTTGGTTTCGCGACGTGTCCCGATCTCGCCGAGGCATCAATCTCTCGTCAAAGCTGGTCCTAGTCCGGTGTAGCAATGCCAGCACGAGCTAGCATCCACCTCCTCGTAAAGCGCGACGAGACGAGTCGTTCTGATCTGCCATTCCGCAAAGCACTCTTCAATCGGTCCGGCGGCCAGCCGCGACGCGTGCGTGCCTGCCATCCTACTCCTGCCTCCGCACCCCCTCCCACCTACCTTTCGCCGCTTCTCCTTTGACAATTCTGATCAACCCTGGAATTCACCTTTCCTCTTCTTCCTTTTTCTTGCTTCTTTTCATTCTCTTCCTCTCCTTCTCTCTCTTTGTCGCTACCTTAATTCCACTCGCGGTACGCCGGAATATGTCTCGAAAAGGGAGCAGTCAGCAGCTCTGGCCCCGCGACTTCTTGCCGAACATCATACGAGCACGCATTATGTGCGTCTGCAGGCTTGGGAATGCGAGATGGGCTCGTCTTATGGTATTCTAGGACTCTGGGTTAGTAGATCCGTGGCATGCCGAACTTTTTATAATTCTCTCCCAAATCATAGTCATTTTTGCGCGTGACTTTGCTACAGTAATTTTAAACAACTTTGGCAGAAAAATTTATAATGCATAAAATCTGTGATTGAGAAGAGATATTTACGTACATTTTTACTCGCAATTTGAGATGACGTGACAATGAATTTTTTGATTTCTGCAAGATAAATGTAAGGAAATAAATACTACATGCATTGACAGATATTTTTTCATAAATGTATCTTTAATGTCTTCACCACCCACAAGTGAATTATATTTTTTAATGACATATAAGGGGATAATTACACCATTAAATTTTAAATTAATTGTTGATACATTTTAAGGTAAAAGTTATATTTGCGATTTTGAATTTCTCGCGAATTTTTTGGATACGATTCCTATTGGCTGGTTGATTTATGACGTCACGATGTTTTAACTTTCATAATTTAGTACGGGAAAATGATTAAACGCTAAAATATCTCATGGACAATATTTCTAAATAAAATAATGTAGCACATATTCGGTATAATTTTCGAACAGGAATCCAATGGTGATATTTTATTTTGAGTCCTATATTATTTTAAGGCCCAACTTTATTTCTTCAAATGAGAACATGTATTCTTTATTGCACATTTGAATTCCTTATCTAAAAATACATAAGGACACATATATAGTTTATTGACTTATTAGTTTGGATCTTGTCAAAATTGGGCTTTCCTCCATTTAAAATTCGGCAGTGGACTTATGTCAACTAAATATATATCCGTATATATTTTGAGATGAGGAATTCAAATATGCAATAAAAAATATATATTCTTATTTAAATAAATTAAGTAGGGTCTTAAACGGGCTTTAAAATTACATTGGGCCTAAAATATATCACCATTGGATTCCTGGTCGAAAATTATAAAAGATGTATGCTGCATTATTTTGTTTAGAAATATTTTGTATGAGATATTTCAGCGTTGAATCATTTTCCCGTACTAAATTACTAAAATAGGGAATTTGCACGAAAAGATCCATTAGGTCCGTCAGATAGAATATCGAAAAATAATCGATACGTATTTTATAATTTTTTAATTAAGGTGGTTCTATAATAAAATTTAACGATAAAACTTCATTTTTTTTTATCTTCTGATACTTTGTACATTTTTAGAACAGAAAATAATTTTGTATTGGTAATATCGGTCATAAAAATAATTTTAATTAACTTAATAGTTATGTATATATATTTTTTCTCCGACCATTATTGGAATCAATCCAGCGTGTTCCTACATTAATCGAATCTAAATCCGTGTCCAAATCTACTCTATACTATGCAGACAAACTTCAGAAAACAGAAATTATTAAAAAGAAAATTTTGATCGATATTCTGCAATAGAAAAATTGTTTTAAAATCATCAGAAAATTATTTTCTTTTCTTATAAAAGTGCAGTTTCCTCCATTTATTATGCTTTTCCAATGTTCAGCAAGTATTAAGCGCATAGGATTACAATGAATTAATCTGAAACTTTAAGGATATCTTATTCATCTTATTCGCATTACAACCATGAACTCCGATTTTTACAAAAAAATTTATAAAGAAAGTGTTGCCCATGAATAGAGTTAAAAATTTGTCTTTTTAGGTTATTTGTACGATGCAAATTCAATATAATTTTATTATTCTTTATAATTGTGTTTTTAAAAATTTGAAAATCACAGTTCTGTATGGTACAGGTGTTAGATATTACATATTTCTTTAAATGCTATACTTGCATTCCCATGCGCAAGGACAAGTTTGAAAATTGCTAGTTCTGCCTATATAGCTATGGGTAGACTGTTTAAAAATTTATGAACATTTGCAAAAGACTTTATTTATAGATACCAAATATAACCACCAATTTAAAAAAATGTTATCGTGTAACTAGCAAATTTTTCAAAATGAACAATAGAACCACCTTAAATGATTAATAACGAAGATGAAAAATGAAAAAATACGTATCAATTATTTTTCGATATTCTATCTGACGAACCTACTGGATTTTTTCATGCAAGTTTCCTATTGTAAGATCGTGACGTCATAAATCAACCAGCCAATAGGAATCGTTTCCAAAAAATTCGAGCGAAATTCAAAATCGAAAATATACATAATGATCTTTCTCAATAAAATCGAGTTAAAAAAATTCTGAAAATACTTTACTGTCAATAACGAACCATTTTCTAACTCATTCACGCATTTTTAAAAATCATGATAACAATCCTTTTACTATAAAAAATCAGACTTTAATTAATACCCTACGATAATTATTTACAACTCTTAACAACTTTAACAACTATTTTTGAAGTGATTACAATATTTAATATTGTTTAAAGGAGATTTTTCATTGTTTAAACATTATTATTTCTATGCAATATAAAAAATATCGACTTCTTCATGAAAAATCGGTATAAGGTTACCTTAATACCTATAAAAACGTTTCATAATAAGATAGGTAATACAAAATATTCATAAGCAAACATTTGAGGAATGGCCTTAATCTCTTGTCATTCGCACCTAGGCGCTGCATATCTTAAGACCGATTGACATTGGTTATATATTTGCAAAATCTATTTTAAATTTTTGACCGCGCGAATAATGAATGTTTAAACCGTCATTCAAATATGCTTTTAATCAGATTTAGAACCACGGTTTATTGAAAGATCGAGAATCATAAATTTCATTAATTTTTATAAATGTAAATATAAGAATAAAAGTATGGATTGTATATTTAGAACATTAATTTAAACAAAGCATATGTATCAACGGTATAGAAATTGGTATACATTGAGTTCCGCTGACTTCGCAAGTAATTGGCCATTTGTGGAAAAAGAAAGAGTAATTACTCGTGTTCGTCGAGCTGAATCCAATGAGGCCGACAAGGTGATCTATGACTGCTGTTGGCCTGTGAAACTTGTTTTCAATTATATTAAAATACTACCATACAATTATGATTTTTTACAAAAATTAAAATATTAAAATATATTTCATTATAATTGGAATTGAATATTATGTTACCTTTGTATTATTAACATGTTATTATTTAAATAAAATATCAATGTCGAAAAGTAATGCAATTCTTAGAAAAAGATATTGAATAAACATTTGTTCTCACTGGCACAATTATTTATGAAACTTACGTTCACGGAAATGAGTATAACTCCCTAGAGACAATTTTAAATCACAAACAATTTTCCAAACTATTGTGTCATCCGAGCTATGCATCCAAAGTACCATTATTTGATGATTTATGCCATTATCTGAGTAATTTACTGTAATTTTAATTCAGTCAACATTATGCTATTCAACAAAATAATTATGTTGTAATTTTGTGGTTTACATCAACTGGCATTTTTGTAAGCCTAATATATGTAAAATCAGAATATAATTATGATATAATTTTAATTTATCTAGCAATAAAAGTAATACTTCAATGATATATTATAACAAATGATATTCACGATTCAATTAGATTGGCTTATATAAGTGCTTCACCTCTTCCGGTCATCACTTATTAGAAGAGGATTACTTCTGTTTATAAAATATTCGTAAATTTCAATACTAAAAATACAGAAGACTAAAAGAAGCTATACGTAACAGTGGTGAACAAATAACGTTAATAAAAAAGTTGGTTATCATAAGCAGAGGAAAAATACAACAAGAGTTCCAATTTCGAAGAGTTGGGTATAATAATGTATATATACGTTTGTGGCATACGTCCCCGCGGTCAAACGAAGGCTCGGTTTACGGCGTGAGTCCAACAAACGATAATAATTCTCTTCACCACTCGTTTGCTCCACTCTCTCTCTCTCTCTCTCTCTCTCTCTGTCTCTCTCTCTCTCACTCTCTCTCTCTCTCTCCCTCCCTCCCTCCCTCCCTCCCTCCCTCCCTCCCTCCCTAACTCTCTAACTCTATCTCACTCTACTCAGACTGCGCGCAAGCGAGTCTTGCGCAAATGACCTGTATTCGCACGTCGTCTCGAGATAAGTGCGTACGAGCGCATGACGCATAACATGTGAAAGTCTCTTCACGTCTCGCATAATCAGCCCCTGCTTGCACTTTACTTCAAACAAACGGCAAATTTACGCCAAACATACACATTAATAGGTGCGGAAACTTTGTGCTAATCTGGTCTAACGCAAACCCTCGAGACATTAAATCTTTTATTCGCTCCCAGTGTCGTAAATAACAGTAGACTATAGGTCCATTTTCGTATCCCAATAATAATGATATAAAAATTAATACCGTGGCAAGAACATTTTTCACAAATACATTTTGTATAATTGAATGAATTGATTGTCGCACTGTTGAGTTGAACTTTGTTTGCTAAAAATATGATATAGTATATGAATTATCATCGGGACTTGCGTTAGCGGAAGAGGCTAACTAGAGACTTGGGCATGTGTGTGTAAAAAAAGCAAAAGGGACATGTGAGTCGTGCAGCCCCTTCGCAGTTTCTGGGCTTCGTCGTGTGTAACGCGGCCGATGGGCTAATGATGATGACACTCGCTTACTTCTCGGCGAGGAGCTCGCTGCGCAGCGGCCGAGCGTGCTCATTTTTCATAAGGGTTGGCCCGACGAACGACTTGGGGAGCACTCGCGTATAGGTACATAAGTCGTCAAGAGAAAGAGATAAAGCTGAAGAAGGACAGAAAGCGAACGAGGATGAATTCGAGTTTGAACCACCGGACAGAGACAAGTAGGAGATGTGCCCGTTCGTTTCCTCTCTCTCTCTCTCTCTCTCTCTCTCTCTCTCTCTCTCTCTCTCTCTTGCGTCTCTTGCCTCCGTGAATATAGAAGCTAATGTCCGGAATAGCTGCTGATCCATTAGAACGGAAGTATGAGAGGAAGAGAGAGAGAGAGAGAGAGAGAGAGAGAGTGAGAGAGGGGGAGAGAGAGAGAGGGGGCAAAGAACCCTTGTTTCCTCTTCTTTCCTTTTCCTCCTCTTTATTTCACTCTTTGTCTATCTTTATCTCTTTGGTAATCATTTCCCTTTCTCATTTTATGCTTCGACCAATTGGAGCAACGCGGTGCATTCGTACGAAAAAGATGTCTGAATTATATGAATAAAGAAAGCAGCTCGATTGACTGTATTACTTTTACTGACAGCTTGGTATCCTTTAGCTGCACTTTCCGATCTCTAAGAATGAATCAGTAAAACTTTCACTGATTGTCTCAGTGGTAAATCAGTCAATTATTGCCAAAATTTAATATCACTATTAAATCAGTGAATTTCACTGTTGAATCAGTGAATTTCATCAGAATTATTCGGACAAGTTGAGTACCAAAATTTATATGATTGCGACACGCTGGGGGATTGCTATTTATTAAAACTAGGCACCTCAGGTACACTATTTGCGCGCCACACTTTCAATCAGCAGCAATGTCAATAGCAATTACATGAAGTAAAAATTAATATAATTTTAGTACGTGGAATCATTTATATGCATTATTTATGATATTAAAAAGATGATTATTAAAGATATCATAAAATTTTAACTAAAGTATTAAATCATATGCTTACATACAAATAATCAGATGATGGTTTTATGACAATATGAGGATAATCGGATACGTAAATGAAAGGGTCACTAAGAGAAATTCAGGTGCCTTTAACTACTAAATGAGGCGAAAAAGGCCAGAAAATTTAAAATATTTTCTTACTTGATTTCTTACCTGATGTATTTTTAATAAATTAACGTAGAATTCGTTTACCTACTTAAAATCATATATATAAACGAAGTGTGTCATATTAGTACTGCTAGATTATTACAGCATTAATATACGAGTAGCATACCCCAAATCTACGAAAATTACAAATAATTTCAATTGGAAATCCTATAATTTTTAATGTCAAAACAGGATTGCTCCGTTACTTGTTTTTCTTTGCTCTTTATTTGAGATAATATATTTTATTGAAAGGATTTCATTTGTTTATTTGTTTTACTGTTTTGTTAAGATACTTTTTATGGTTCTATAACTCGAAAATTATATGCTATAATTCAGGGTTGGAGAGTAACTAGTTGAAAAGTTACAGGTAAAGTTAAAAAGTTAAAAGGTTCGTAACTTTTAACTTAACTTTGCAGCCACCTAATTTTTAACTTAACTAGTTAATTGTTTTAGAGTAACTTGTAACTATTCAACTTTTTTATAAGTTAATTGTACATTAAAACGACATCCAAAAAAGATCGTTAATTTTATATGTATACTAATTAATAAAACAATACTGTATTTTTTTATAATAAATACGTTTTTTATATTAATTTATTTTAACTACGGTGATATTTTTATTTTAAGTTTGAGTTAAAACAACTCCACATATTTCTTCATTTTAAACTTTATGAAAAAAATGTTTAAGGAAATTTCTTAATTTTGAAGTTTTTATCGCCAGGACAATTTTAAAACTAAAGTATTTTAAGCAAGAATGAAGAATATTGTAAAAGGTGGTATAATTTATATAATTATTCATAAATAAAATTTAATGAACCTGAAATAACTGAATACGAATTAAATACTTAAAAGCGGTAAAATAATTAAATAATTATACTAGCATGTGGCACGTCGAGCCTTCACGTTGAAAATATTCAAACCTAACCTACAAATATTTTCTCTTGTATTTCTTTTAAGATATGTACGATAAATTTTGGTTTAATTTCATCGTTTGCATTAATAAATATAAATTAATTAACAAATAAATACATAAATTGGAACAAACACTTCTTATTTATTTGCATTGCACTTGTCCAACTATTCTAGCTTAACGACTCAAGTAAAAATTGTTTTCATACTTAAGTCAAATTTTCTTGACTCTATTGGGAAAATTTTACTCAGCAATCCTGCTCAACTTTTTAAGTTAAATCTACTAAACTGCTCACAAGTCAAAACTACGTTTTTTTTAAATGTTTCAAACAGGTAAGGCTGTCTGCTCTCTCCTCCGACTCCCAGCTGTCAACACACGTGTTCATATCATATCATATATAAGAATAACATTGATTGGTACATCTATATATAAACGACAAATAAGAGGAATAAAAACTTATTTCTCTTATTTCTTGTGTATATAGATATACTAATCAATAGTATTCTTATGTCTTATGTCCTTATGCTTTTAGGCGTAGTGCCTTTCTTACACATAAGAATTTTTTTTTTTTTTTGTTTGTTTATTTATAGTCGCATCAACCTCTTTAGGGTCATTAGCGACATTACAGATTATTACAAGGTTTGATGCATAATAAATCCTTACATATTTTTATTCTGACAATACAATAATTTGAAGTTCACTGTTTCGATATGATACTTAAAATAACATTATTTGTTGTTTTTATGGAATACATTTTGTTTTAAATTTAAATACGGTGTAAAAAGTCAATTTCTTTCAGAAAGGCTAAAGTATTTATACATGAAATTTGATTGTTAAGGCATTTGTTTAGATCTTCAGATATATGATGTTTTATTCTTGATTCTTGAAGTGATGAACAGTCGATAAGTACATGCTGCACAGTCAGTATACTGCCACAGTAATCACAGGAATTTGGGTTTTCTTTTGTTATCATATGTATGTGACTAAAATTTGTGTGACCGATTCTTAGCCTGTTTAAGATCACTTGTTCCAGTCTAGGGAAATTTGACGAAGGACTTATTTCATAAACATTTTTTCTTATTTTATGAAGTTTTTGTGGTTTTAGATGTAACCAATTTTCGTTCCAAGTGTTGTATATTGCAGTTTTGAAACTTTTTTGTACTTCTTTGAAGTTAGATGGTGGTAATTGAAATAAAGGTATAGAGTTTTCATGATTTTCTGCTACCTTTTATGCTAGAAGGTCAGCTTTTTCATTTAATTCAATGCCCACATGAGATGGTACCCAGCCGAAAACAATTTCGGATGAGTCATTTGTAAGTTTGATCTCATTGTACAGTGCTAATATGTTTTGTATGAAAAAATTGTTTTGAGAGCAGTTTTCTATGGCTGATATAACGCTATTTGAGTCTGAGAAAATAATTGCTTTGATAATATTTGCGTCCTTAATAAATTTGAGCGCTTGTAGAATCGCATAGGCTTCACTATTAAAAATTGATAGTTCGTCTGGAAGTTTATATGTAATATTTTTATTTGGAAGAATTATGGCACATCCTGTTCCTCGTTTAGATTTTGAAGCATCTGTGTATATATGATCGTAATTTTTATAAAAACTAATTTTAGTTTGGAAAATTCTTTTTATTTCATTTTGGTCAAGATTTGATTTTCTAATATCTAATTTTAATATATTTGGAGTATTTCTAGTCCATTGTGGGAATTCAGAAGATTGACGTCTCAGCATCTGCGGGATTGACATCTTTAGTAGATGTGAATAGTTTTTAATTCTAACATTTAGAGGTTTAGGGTAATTATTTTTCTTATGATAAAGAATTTCAAAGTGATTTGATTGAATTAAATTGTGAATTATGTTTGGAGGTGTAGCCGAGGCGGATATTGCATAGTTTAGACATAGTATTTTTCTTCTATATTGAAGCGGGATAAGGTTTGCTTCACATATAGTGCTTTCGACGGGGCTGGTGCGGAAAGCACCGGTAGCCAATCTAGCAGCAGTATTTTGTATAGGCGATAATATTTGTAAGAGTTTCGATAATTTGACCAATGCTAAATTGTGTAGAATAATTACGTGTATAATTCTTATGTGTAAGAAACGCTCTATGCCTGCTTTTAGCATGCCATATACCTAAGCGCCCGACCCAGTGCGCGTGCGTATGCACTACTATATCTATACTGGGCATCATAGGCATATATTTTATGTGTAGAACCGGATTTAGAACTTACAATGCATGCAATACTGCAACTTTTGCTTGTATATCTCGCATTAGTAAACTAATTTTTTTTTAAATTCGATTAAACCAATAAAAAACATTGTGCGAATTTAAATTTTTATGCATGTATTTCAAGTTATAAATGTATCTTTAACCATATTATGGTCAACTTATGGTGTAAATGATGACTACAAATTGCCCACGGAAGTTGGTTAATAGATAGCGAACAGGCCATAAATGATGGCCAATTATCTACCAGGACAATTTAGTATTTTCAAAAAATATTTTTTAATCTATGAAGTAGATATTTCATTGATTTTTGCTTTCTTTCTATGTTGATTACTTTTTTATGATACATATATTTATTAGATTCTAATAAGTATTTATTTATGAAACAATACTTACTTTGTTATCTGAAAATTAGATGACAATCACATACCAAAGTCTTGTAACTATTACAAGATAATCGCATTATACGGTACGATCGCTGTATATCTTATGCGCTACGCAATATACAAGAACGACGCTATGCCAGTAGTTTACACCACCTATGTTAAAACCCGAGCAGAAATTGAGTTCAGGTTGTCTGAGCAACTAATGTGGCCATTATCAGGGTGCCTGACAAGGTCCTTATGAGGTATGTAATGGCGAACAGGTCAGGGCCTTGTAAGGCTGCAGGGAATGGTCAGGCGATAGTCAGGGTGCTTGAACAATAACAAAATAAACAGCAAACGGATACAAATTTTCATACACAATAAACAGTAAGTGACAAGATTATTGAGCGTTGATATTGTTTGATCTTTATTCAGAAATTCCTGTAGACTTGAAAAATACCTTCACAATGTTTATTAGAATAATTTTTTAGTCCTTAAAATTGAGGATAGAATTATGTTACGAAAGAAATTTGAAATCATTTTAATTGTGAATCTTAATTTTGATTGTAATATATTACAGCTTGTATATTTTTATAACTAAAATCTGAAATAGAACAAAAGAAATATAGATAAACTAAAAAATGTAATATATCCTTCTTTTCTCTTAAAGCTATTTAATAACAAAACTATTTGGATAGAAATTAATTTTCTATTTTTTCTACAATAATTTATTTTGAAATTGAACATTATAAAGCTCTAACATAATATATTTATGCATCAGTAATACAGTGCCAAGTGCTTCGAAAGAATTAAAATAGTTGAATTGGTATGTAAACATGAGTGTGCTGGTATACAAATTGTTATGTTAAAATTAGTGAAATTGAAAACAATGCGCCTTGTCCAAAAGTAGGTTCAAATTCTCTATATTTTTAGTAAATATACTAGGGCTACTTATACTTTGTATGGACTTACAAATATAAACTCATAAATATAGATTATTGAGTACATATATTTAATAACAGATCTATTTATAATTCTTTCATTTATTTGTAAAATATAAACATATCCGATAGTCTGACATTATAAAAGTGTGGAATTACTTTTTTATAAAAATAAATATCATTTGATAATAGTTCATGATCAATGTTATTACTTATTAGTCTAGTTAAAAATTTGTTATAGTGTAAGGTGTTTAGATGTGTTAATAATGATTTTCTAGTTAAACTTTGCCTAGAGCATTTATTTCCTTGTGCTAGTCTATTTATTTTGTGTTTATTTCGATTCTATAATATACAACAAAGATGATGATGCTTTTGTATGTTATATTTATATTTACTTGAAATTATGATATTTGGGAATTTAAAACTTGGTAAACTAGTTTATATGTGTATATTCTTTAATTTTTGTTAGAGCGATATAGAAAAAATTATTTCTGACTCGTGTGTACCATGTACATGTGGGTTTGCTGGCAAAAATTATTTGTTGAGTTTTCATTCGATCCAAGTCAGACCTAAAAAACTAAAACAATTCACAAATTCTTTTCAAATTTTTTGTTATAAGTATGCATTTTTTAATAATCTAGGTGCCTATGAACTATGAAATATCAAATTTAGGGTTGCAATGAAATCCCACTTTTTCTCAAAAATGATCAAGACTCTTGTGTATGTGAATGTAACCTTTTTATACGGACTAAATGTTAAAATCCATTCAATAATTGTACATTACAAGAATATTTATGTAGAGGTTATAAAATGTTATTTTATATTCAAACTTTTTAAGGTATATAATATACGTAAGCCCTTCATGTGTTCAAAAAATTATTATTATAAATCCAAAGTTTCAATTATTGAAACTTATAACATTGAAACTGAGTAAAAAAACGCTGTCAACTGATTTGGCACTCTCTTTCTCAAAGTGATCTTTTTAATTTTTCTTTTTTAATAGTGCAGATAAACATTTCTGCGTTATTTAGAGGCTAAAAATAGTATATTTTGACACTGTTGGGTACGTTGGTTTTTAGCGCATGTGACTTTTCGCCCGAGCGAAGCGAGCGAACATTGTCCCACATTATTTTTTGATACATTAGGTGTGTAATTGCAACTTTAAGAATTTATGAAATGCGTAAAGTGCAACTTTACGCATACTGTGTCTAAAAATTAATTAATATACGGTATAAAAAATAATAATCGATATATTTCATATCGTTTACGGTCTCAAATTGAAGGATTCTATGAGTGCTTTATTGTAATAAAATTCGCTTCCCAAAAAATATTTCTTCGTCAAAAAATTTGCAAGGAACTAAATTTTCAAATTTTCAACTTTCTGCTCTAGTTGCACAATATACTATTTTACTTCTCGTTAAGAAAGCAAAAGTAACCGAGAGTTAAACATTTTTATTAAAAAAATTCATTATGTTTCAAATATCCTCTTCATATAATTTTTTTTCAATACATTATCATTTGTCTAATAATAAACAAGAGAATAAACAACAGTATTCCCTAGGAGAATGTATTTGTTCTTGTACAAACATGAATGTAGCAGAAGTTGCACTGATGTTTATGCAAATGGCTAGAAAGCACAATTTAACTTGCTAGATTTTTTCCAGATATTCAATTTCAGTTTTAATAAAGCATTTTTCTGGAAACAAAGTTTAGATTAAAAATATTGACGTGTGTAAATGTTTAAATTATCACGTATTGTGTGTAAAATGCAGTAAATATTTGGGTAAAATAAAAAATTAAAATTTATTCTCTCGTGTTCTTGTGGACAAAAAAAATGTTGATCTTTCTTCTATAGGTTCATTATTTATTGAAATCGATGTGAAAGATAAATTAAATAAACTTTTTTCTGATCCGAAAATAGTTAAGTCCCTGGAATATAGATTTACTAGAGAAAACAAGTCCAGATGGATTAGAAGATATCTACGACGGGAATGTGTACAAAGAATGTGCGAAAAACATGAATTTGTTAGGTAATTCGTTAAATTTCTCGTATCCATTGAACACGGATGGTTGCCAATCAACGGATTGTTAAAAAATGACTGTTTAGCAGGGCTATGGGTTGCGAAATCAGAGCCACAGATAAACATTTCCCTGGAGCCATTTATTAATATGGCTAATAAATTACCTTTTCATTGTTTTCAATGGTGTTACAAATGTATGACAGTCAGCAGAAAATTATTTCCACTTAGATGTTGCGTCGATTCCGTTTGCCGATGTGCCATGTTCAATATGAAAAAATTTAATGGTATCGATGGCTGTACGTATTGTGAACATCCAACTGAATCGGTGGATCGTGTTAGAAAATATCAAATGCAGTTAAATGTGCCAATTAATCGAACAGATCAGTCGATTAAACAAAAAATGATTGCTGTGAATACAACTCGAGCAAACATAACAGGTGTTCGGGGACCTTCTGCACTCATGAATCTGCAACATTTTGACCTGGTCAAAGGAATGGTTGTTGATTTCATGCATGCGTGTTTATTGAGCGTAGCTGAATTGTATACAACAATTTTATTCTCTAATAAAAAAGTACTACGTAGGCTCACCAGCACAAATATAGATGATTAATAAGCGATTATTAAGCATAAGACCGCCTACTTGTATCGGTAAAAAACCTTGGTGTATCAACGAATGCAATATGTGGAAGGCATCCGAATGGTTAATGTGGTTAATATTTTATTCGCTTATATGTTTATGTGGAATTTTGCGGAGAAAATATTATAATAATCTTTCTCTTTTTGTCGGCGCGATGAGCATATTTTTACAAAATTCCATACAACCACAAATGCTGTAAACAGTGAGACTTTAAATAATAAAATTTGTAATGGGTATATAAGTATTATACGGTAAAATATATGCACTATAACGTGCACTTACTTTTGCATTTAGCTGACTCGGTACAAAACGGGGGACCATTATGGGCTACTAGTACTTTTCCATTTGAAAATCAAAACAGACTATTATTGCTAATGAAAAAATGTAACTACCGTATTGCGACACAAATAACAAATAGATTATTAATGTATCAGCAAATATCGTTATTGGTGAATAATGAAAATTTAATATCTGGTAAAGTAAGACATTTTTGCGATAATTTAACTAATAGATTGAAAAATGCTAAGAAGGTGAAAAATTGCACTTTATTAGGATTTGGAACAACATATACCTTAAATAGCAAGGAAAATGAATGTTTGTCGTTTTTATTTAATGTCGGCAATATACAAGAATGTAATCAGTTAAAGAGAATAATTTACCATAATTGCCGATATACTACAGTTAATTATTCAAGATCGAAAAAAATTAATGATAGCATTATAAAAACCAAAGAAAATAAATTTGGCGTTATTTCGAACATTTGTAAAATGAAGTACAACGATATTGTTGATGTACTTATTTTCTTTAAAACTTTAAATGTTGATGACGTATCTATTGTCAATAATAATGACGTAAAAATAACGCATTTCAAACGTTGTAACTCAGTACTTGACACCTTAAACGTCATTAGTTACACAAAACTTGATCAAACTTGTATGTTAATACATTCAAACAAAGAATATTTTCTTACAATGATATCAAAAGGAATGATGGATCGAAATTTAAATTAAGTTTATGTTATGTATTATGTATGCTATTAAATAAATAATTTTTCAAAAAGATTATTATTATTATTATTATTATTTATTTAAGATTTTATATATATATATATATATATATATATATATATATATATATATATATATATATATATATATATATATGTATTTATTTATTTATTTATTTATTGTGCCGAACCGTGCCACTTTGTGCTTAACCGTATCAGTCTGTGCCTAGGTGTTCTCTACTATGTCAGACTATGTCATAAAGAAGAGGTGAAAATTTTTATTTTTATTATCAGAAAACGCATAATGAGGAATTTCACGTCAAGTGTCGTGAGCCGAAAGAAAACGGCAACATCAGCGACTTTTGCGTTTGATATAAATAATATATGACTTGTTTTTAAAAAAATTATCAATAATGGTTTTTATAGTTTTTTTTACGAGCTTTTTAATGGTGTTAACTATTTTTCAAGAAATGTAATTTTTTTAATACTTTTAAAAGAAAGCTGAGTCTTTTTTACATAAAAATCATCTTTGTCTCAAAATGTTTTTTTTGGTATTTTCGAATAACAGAGCTTCGAAGTACTCGTGACATCCGCCACGCCGGCAATACCAGAGCGGGTCAGCATTTTAAGAACAAAAGTAGTTTCGCCAATCTTCTTACTCATGAACAAGATTTCGGATTCACTGCTGAGTGGCATTTTCATGCCACAGCTCACGGTAAAGGTGCACGTCACGGTATAGGGGCTAATTTGAAATGAGGTGCGAAACGGGCTAGCTTACAATGTTCTGCAGGAAATCATATTCTTAATGCTACAGCCTTATATTCATGGGGAAAAAATTACTGTAAAGAAACAGAGGTATTTTTTACTACCAAACAAAGTTATGATTTAACTACGAATGCTTTAAAAGCAGTGTTGGGTAGTAACGCGATAAGAGTAACGAAGTTACTTGAAAAGTTACGTTGCTTGTAACTTTTTAAGTAACTTCGTTACTTTTTTAATGAAAGAACTAGTAACTTAACTTCGGTCTATTTTTCAAAGTAACTTGTAACTTTTTTGGACAAAAGTTAAGATACTTTAAGGGCAACTAAACAAGCTTAAATTTTGGAAATATCGAATATATTTTATTACGTTTTTCCACAAGAATATTCAAATAAACTAATTGTATATTATCAAAATCAATAAAAGTTAATTTAATATTCAAACTGACAAATTGTTGGTTATTTTTACATATAAATGTATGGAAAATATTAACTTAAAAACAAATAATTTTTTTTACAAACTCCCACATTTAGCTGGAAATTACGTGTTTATTGTTTTGTGAGTAAAATGAGACCTTCAAAAGTCCTTTTTTAGTATTGTTGACTCCCGGAATTCTGCAGTAGGTACAATAATATATGATAGTATTGATAGTTCAGGAGAGCCATGTCAGGTTAAGATTTTCTATGCATTTAAAAGTAAAAAAAAAGTTTGTTATTTTGAATCTGTAAATGAATTTTATTGATATTGATAATTTAAATTTAGGTTTATTTCAATATAGCTTGTATTTTATTGAAGAAATTTTTTAAATCCTATCAACAGTTTTTCACAAAAAGTTGTTGTGTATATGTGTGTATGTGTGTGCGTGTATGTATGTGTATGTAGGTTTGTGTGTATATGTGTGTGTGTATATATGGATATATATCATATTTTACGGCTCATTTTTTGTTTTTATTTTTAAAGGAAGCCGCTCAAAAATATTTTTTTTCTATTTTTCGATGCGTTTTTGATTTCTTATCAGTTTTTCGATTTTTGTATTTTCGTTTTTCGGTCTTTTTAATACCTTTGAAATAATATCATTGATTTAGTGATAATAAAAAAATAATATGAAATACCTTAAAATTACCAATTTTTTCCAACCCGAAATTTTTTATAAGCTATTTACCTTTTCCTGTTATACACAGAACGTCATGTTTTTTAAACGGTTATATCTCGGAAATATATCATGGAAGTGCATTAAAAAAAATTGAGATGATCAGTAACATGGAGTACAATCTTCAGTAACATTTTTGAGCCATTTTATTTTTCTTTTGACGAGAAAAAAATCATTTTATAAAAAAATCGATTTTCTATGTCGAACGATAACTTAAGTAAAACGGCATCATTCTTTTTGAAAATTTCCAAAAAGGTAGCTTTTACATTCAAGTAAAAAAACTTTCTTATGTAACAAATTTATGTTATACTTGAATGGTTTCATAAAAAAAATAGAATTTTGAGTTTTTATATTCTCCTTCTTGAGATGCGATATTATATGTACATTTTACAAAAAAAAGGTAATATCAGGAAAGATTACCCACGGCGCGCAAGGCGCGTCTCAATATTTCTACTTTCTAGTAGTTTATAATATTATACATACAGTCGACTTCCGATTAATCGAAATTGGATAATTTAAATTTTTTGATAATTCAACATTTCTTCCAGTTCCCTAGATCGCTTTAACTTTGAAGTACTGAGACTTGACTCATGACTCATGACTGTATTTTTATTTCTCTTGTTCTTTTAAACTCCAAAATAAATTCAAGAATTGGCTTATAGATTTAAGCATTATTTTGATGAAGATGACTTGATCACGGCATCTTGCTTACATCCCACATTCAAATTTGACTGGATAAAGGATGAATCAAAGAAAAAAGTGCTAAGACTAAAATTGAAGCAATGCTAAAACCGATGTGCACGAATACAATGCCAATCCAGGAAAAGAAAACTTCTAAAAGTTATTTTAATTATCAGAGAATAAAAACGACGTAGTCTACATGTCCAGAGTTATCGGATTTCATTGAATCTAGTTCAGAAAACTTAGAATTGTTGAACTGTTTTCCAAATATCAAAAAATTATTTTTGAAGTATAACTCAACTTTACCGAGCAGTGCCTCTGTAGAGCACTTATTTAGTACTGGTGGGTTGATTTTAACTTAAAAAAAAATTCAGATTTACTGATGATTCCTTTGAGAAACAACTGCTATTGAAGTTAAATAAAAAATATATTTAAATATAATCGTATTTAAATTATTTTTATCTTAATTTTTTATTTTATTTCAATAAAAACCTATAACGTAAAACGGGGGGTGATTATGTCCAGCTGGGGAAATAATCTTGCATAATAAATAATAATTCCCAAATATCTTTGATTTGCTATAAAAAATTTTTTCCATAGACTACGAAAAAATTTCTTTATATCTTTACTTGTACGAATTGTAATAACTTTTTTAAAGTGACCATACTAACTAGGACAGTGTCAGAGGTTTAGTTTTTTCCTGTGGGCACTTAATTTTGAGATATCAAGCAATTGATCTAGATTGTGTTCTCTTCAAATTCTTACGCTAGAATAAAACACCCAAACGTAAATAAAAATACACGATAAAGAATTTAAAAAAAGAACAACCGAATTCGAAAAAATGCACTAAAAAACGCACTAAGAAGTATGAAGTAATCGAAAAAAAGTATGAATAATCGATAAAACGTTTTCAAAGTCCGCACCGAATTTCACCGAGTTATGGTGCTCTGACTTTAGAGGCATTATAAGCATATGTGTTTAGACCCAATCCAGTATAAGTTCTAAATCATATCCATAAGAAAGATACTATAAGTCTGTTTGAAATTCGGCGCCGACTTCGTAAAGGTTTTTATCGATTATTTCATACTTTTTAGTGCGTTTTAATGCATTTTTTTCGAAGTTGGTTGTTTTTTTAAATATCTTATTTTATACCTTTTAGTTGTATCGGCCAAATTTCATTTTATTTACCCAAATTCAAAAGTTTATCCAAATCGGTTCAGTAGTTTCGGTATAATCGGTGGACGAACATAACAAAACGCCAGTACTGGCTCGATACTGGTCCAGTAATGTAATGGGACCACCATGGGATCATCCTCTTTAATTAAAAAGAAAGTTTATCCAAATCGGTTCAGTAGATTCCGAATAATTGGCGGACAGAGTCGGCAGCGGCCGAAAAGTACGGAAAGAATATCTAGCAAAAACTAAATTACTGGTCAGATACTGATCCAATCCTTACAAAATTGGAATGGGATCATCCTCTTTCATTCAAAAAAAGTTCATTCAAATTGGTCCAGTAGTTTCAGAGTAACGCGAGTAAAAAAACATACAGGTCAAATTGAGAACCTCCTTCATTTTAGAAGTCGGTTAAAAAGCGTTTTAATTTCAGTTGTGTTTCATACAGAAATATTAATCTGGGCCAAAGTTATTAACTCTAGTCGCTGTATGTTGATCTAGATCAAATGAACAATAATGATTTATAAAAGAAGGCTATATTTATAAAAGAAGACTGGATTAAAAAATGTGACTCGTTACCGTTTCAGTTACTGCAAAAAATAACGAAAAGTTACTTCAAAGTTACTTTTATTTTATTTATATTCTCAAATTAGAAAAAGCTAAATTATAAATTCATCTAAATAAAAAAGCTAAATTATAAATTCATCTAAATAAAATTACGCAAAAACACTGCTTTTTATTTAAATAAAATGATATCATTTATAATTATGGTTACATGTAAAATGATATAAAAAGTAAGTAGAAATTTTTCTAGACTATATAAAATTCTGTATGCACCATGAACGTTCACAATCTACCTCATTTTGACTAAAAAATCATGAACTTTTCGTTGTATATCAATATATATGGTGATTAATGGGGATCCCTATCATTTTTCTTAGAATTGCTCCTTATTTTCATATTTTTTTACAGGTTCACATATGTTTATATAACCAAAAAAGAAAGGTTTTTGAAAAATGTCTGTCTATATTACCATATATATATATGTATATATATATATATATATATATATATATATATATATATATATATATATATATATATATATATATATATATATATATATATATGGTAATATAGACAGACATTTTTCAAAAATCTAATGAGCTTAGCAAAAACGTGCGTTCGATTCAATGTGACCCAATGAAATTGCAATATTTAAAAAAGTTCAATCTCATTCGACCAGAAATTTCTCACGTCGTGGTACATGTTTATGCCCAATGCCCATAACGATTAATTTAAGACTTATTAGATTAATAGTTAATACAACGAGGTATCTTTTGAGTTCTAAAAAAGTACCAAACGTTGCTTTTCTTTTGGAAAAACTTTGAATTATAAAACACAATCTCCCTCTTTTGATAATTCCTAGTTTTGTTAAAATTAAAATAATGTTCAGTACTTTTTTAACTTTTAAAGTGTTCCTTACTTTTAGATTAAGCGGGGACAACTCTTACTTTTTCATTAAACAAATCACTGTTAAAATAAAAATGGCAAAAAATTGGATTAGAAAAAGAACAGCCTTTTTAATACTTTTTTATTTAGATGAATTTATAATTTAGCTTTTTCTAATTTGAGAATATAAATAAAATAAAAGTAACTTTGAAGTAACTTTTCGTTATTTTTTGCAGTAACTGAAACGGTAACGAGTCACATTTTTTAATCCAGTAACTGTAACGATAACGAGTTCCTTTTTTTGGCAAGTAACGGTAACGGTAATGAGTACCTTTTAAATGAGTAACTTACCCAACACTGTTTAAAAGAAAGATTCGATAACGCAGTAACGATTCCAGGCACATTGCAGTATCACGCATTTATAACTTTCGGAGGTGCTCAACTAAAAATGAAGAAATTTTGCCAGTCTACAAAGTACGACATTTTTGTTAAAAGAGTGAAAGAGACAAAGCGAATTAACGCCAAGACAGCTAATTTGAGTGAAAAAAAAATTAAGAAAACAATAAAACAGACGAAGCAAAACAAAACTAAGAGAAACAAAATGATTAAAAAAAACTTACGAAAGTAGTGAAAATTCTAATGTAATCAAAAAGAAAACTTAAGAAAAATATAAGAAACATGTATGTATCATACATAGTACATTTTAACTACACTTTTTTTAGACCTCCCTAAACTTGGCATGGATATTTTCTATTTGGGTTATATAAACTAATAGATAATTTGCCGTAATTTATCCGTAAATTATCCGTGAAGTCGAAAAATTTGCCGCGGATTTATTTTTAAAAATAATCGGGTACCCTGCTAACTTTAGAAAAAGTTAGCAGGGTACCCCCTTAAAACTACTAAGGAAGCATTCCACGTCATTGGGACAGGGCTTAAAATTTGCCGCTTTTTTGCCGTAAAACAACCCTGCACTCAGATTTAGACGAAATTTTTTTTAAGCGCTCATAAGCGCCAGAATACTCCAACTCAACATGAAGTTGGCAGGGTACCCACGTAAAATACACTAGATTAGATCCTAGACTATTGGGTTAGGGTTCAAAATTTGCCGTAAATTATCCGTAAATAATTTGTAAAGGCGAAAAAATTGCCGCAGATTTATTTTTAAAAATAACCAGGTACCCTGCTAACTTAGGGTTAAGTTAGCAGGGTACCCCCTTAAAACTACCAAGGAAGCATTTCACATCATTGAGACAGGGTTTGAAATTTGCCGCTTTTTTGCCGTAAAGCCACCCTGTACTCAGATTTACTTGACACATTTTCTACCGCGCATAAGCGCCAGAATTTTCCAACTCAAGATGAAGTTGGCAGGGTACCCACGTAAAATACACTAGATTAGATCCTAGACTATTGGGTTACGGCTCACAATTTGCCGTAAATTATCCGTAAATTATCCGTACAGGCAACGAAATTGACGTGGATTTATTTTAAAAAATAACCGGGTACCCTGCTAACTTAGGGTTAAGTTGGCAAGGTACCAACTTAAAACTACCAAGGAAGCATTTCACATCATTGGGACAGGGTTTCAAATTTGCCGCTTTTTTGCCGTAAAGCCACCCTGCACTCAGATTTACTTGAAACAGTTTTTACCGCGCATGAGAGCCAGAATTTTCCAACTGAAGAACAAGTTGGCAGGGTACCCCCGTAAAATCCACTAAACTTCATCCTAAACTATTGGGTAAGTGCGCAAAATTTGCCGTAAATAATCCGTAAATTATCCATCGAGGCTAAAAAATTGCCGCGGATGTATTTTAAGAAAAAACCGGATACCTGTTAGCTTTTCAAGAAGTTTGCAAGGTACCCCCTTAAAATGACCAAGGAAGCCATTCCACGTCATTCGTACAGGGCTTACATTTTGCCGCTTTTTTGCCGTAAAAGAATTCTGCACTCAGATTTATGCGAAACTTTATTTTACCGCTGATATGATCCAGAATTTTCCAACTCAAGATAAATTTGGCAGGGTATCCCCTTAGAATCCACAAAACTCCATCCTAAACTGTTAGGTAAGGGCTCAAAATATGCTGTAAATAATCCGTAAATTATCCGTCGAGGCGAAAAAATTGCCGCAGATTTATTTTAAAAAATAACCGGGGCCTGCTAACTTTGGAAAAAGTTAGCAGGGTACGCCTCTTTAAACTATCAAGGCAGCATTTCACATCATTGGGACAGAGCTTACATTTTGCCGCTTTTTTGCCGTAAAAGAATCCTGCACTCAGATTTATGCGAAACTTTATTTTACCGCTGATATGATCCAGAATTTTCCAACTCAAGATAAACTTGCAGGGTGCCCCCTTAGAATCCACAAAACTCCATCCTAAACTGTTAGGTAAGGGCTCAAAATTTGCCGTAAATAATCCGTAAGTTATCCATCGAGATGGAAAAATTGCCACGGATTTATTTTTAAAAATAACCGGGTCTCTGCTAATTTTGGAAAAAGTTAGCAAGGTACCCTCCCTAAAAATATAGAGGAAGTTTTCCACTTCATTGGGACAGGGCTTAAATTTGGCTGCTTTTTGTCCATAAAAAGTTTTCTGCGTATTTATTTAACAACAAAACGTGTAGGGTGGGGAGAAATGTGCAGAAAGATAATTTTGAAGACGGATAATAATACCAAATTTATTATACCGAAGGGCAAATTTGCCGCAAGGTGAAATGAGCAAATGATTATAGTAATCGATTAACACACGTGCCGAAAAAAGAAGTTCTGATGGGCAAAAAAGCCGGTGGATAAAAACGTCGAAAGTTAAAAATGCCGAAATGTTGAATGGCAACGGATAAAAAAGCAAATTTCGAATGTTTAAAAGAAACGACCTAGAAACAATTAACACATTATTTTAACACAGTCGCATATTCTAATGAAAGCACTATTTTGTCCAAATTTTCGTTTTCGGGATTTTTAACTTTCGGCATTTTGTATTTCGGAATTCTTGTTTTCGGCATTTTTAACTTTCGACATATTTATCCATAGATATTAATTTTTTCGGCAATTTCAACCGTTCGAAAAATTTATCCATCTGCAAATTTATCTTTCAGTATATTTATCCCCA
Source organism: Gastracanthus pulcherrimus (assembly GCA_949152435.1). NCBI lineage: Eukaryota > Metazoa > Arthropoda > Insecta > Hymenoptera > Pteromalidae > Gastracanthus > Gastracanthus pulcherrimus. The sequence goes on from OX424573.1 coordinate 53,843,214, forward strand.
CCCACTTTATTTTACCGTTTATAAGATCCAAAATTTTTCAACTGAAGATAAAGTTGGTAGCGTACCCCCGTAAAATTACCGAGCAATATTATCACCAATTAAAAATAGGGTAATAAATTGTTGAAAATAGGGTAAAAAATGTACGGATTTTCGATTTTTTTAGCAGAATCTATAATCTTTTTATATTTACATTTTTTATATTTATATTCTTTTAGATTTATATTTTCTCGAAGATAATGTACACGAATACATAAAAAGCCTCGGAACGCAGAATTCAGACTTGATTTTTTGCAGTGTGTAACACCTGGACCTCTTCTCCGAGAGCTCTGGGCGGCGTTATCACTTCCGAGTTTTCATCGCTTGTTTCGAACGATATTGAAAAAACAATTTTTTTTCTATTACCAGGAGTTGGAAAATTGTGGCGCTTATGAGCGGTACAAAATGTTTTAAGTAAATCTGAGAGCAGTGTTGTTTGATGGCAAAATAGCGGCCAATTTCAAACCCCGTCCCAATGATGTGAAATGCTTCCTTGGTAGTTTTAAAGGGGTACCCTACTAACTTAGGGTTAATTTTAAAAATAAATCTGCGACAATTTCTTCGCCTGTACGAATTATTTACGGATAATTTACGGCAAATTTTGAGCCCCTACACAATAGTCTATAACGCAGTTTAGTGGATTTTACGGGGGTACCCTGCCAACTTTATCGTGAGTTGGAAAATTCTGGATCATATCAGCGGTAAAATAAAGTTTCGTGTAAATCTGAGTGCAGGATTCTTTTACGGCAAAAAAGCGGCAAAATCTAAGCTCTGTCCCAATGACATGAAATGGTTCCTTGATAGTTTTTAGGGGGTATCCCGCTAACTTTTTCCTAAGTTAACAGGGACCCGGTTATTTTTAAAAATAAATCCGCGGCAAATTCTTCGCCTCGACGGATAATTTACGGATTATTTACGGCAAATTTTGGGCCCCCACACAATACTGTAGGATCTAGTCTAGTGGATTTTACGGGAGTACCCTGCCAACTTCATCTTAAATTGGAAAATTCTGGCGCTTATGCGCGGTAAAAGATGTTTCAAGTAAATCTGAGTGCAGGGTGGTTTTACGGAAAAAAAGCGGCAAAATTTAAACCCTGTCCCAATGACGTGGAATACTTCCTTGACAATTTTAAGGGGGTACCCTGCTAACTTTTTTCAAAGTTAGCAGAGACGCGGTTATTTTAAAAAATAAATCGGCGGCAAATTTCTCGCCTCGACGAATAATTTTCGGATAATTTACGGCAAATTTTTAGCCCCTACACAATAGTCTAGAACGCAGTTTAGTGTATTTTATGGGGGTGCCCTGCCAACTTGATATTAAAATGGAAAATTCTGGCGCTATGAGCGCTACAAAATATTTCGAGTAAATCTGCATGCAGGGTGGCTTTACGGCAAAATAGCGGTAAATTTTAAGACCTGTCCCAATGACGTGGAATGCTTTCTTGACAGTTTATGAGGGGTAAGTTGCTAACTTTTTCCAAAGTTAGCAGGGGCATCGTTAGTTTTAAAAATAAATCCGCGGCAAATTCTTCGCCTCGACGGATAATTTACGGATTATTTACGGCAAATTTTGTGCCCCTACACAATAGTGTAGGATCTAGTCTAGTGGATTTTACGGGAGTACCCTACCAAATTCATCTTGAATTGTAAAAATCTGGCGCTTATGCGCCGTAAAAGATGTTTCAAGTAAATCTGAGTGCAGGGTGGCTTTACGGCAAAAAAGCGGCAAATTTCCAACCCTGTCTCAATGACGTGGAATACTTCCTTAACGGTTTTAAGGGGGGTACCCTGCTAACTTAACCCTAAGTTAGCAGGGTACCCGGTTATTTTTAAAAATAAATCCGCGGCAATTTTTTCGTCTCGACGGATAATTTGCGGCAAATTTTGAGCCCTTACCCAATAGTGTAGGATCTAGTCTAGTGGATTTTACGGGAGTACCCTGCTAACTTCATCTTGAGTTAGAGAATTCTGGCGCTTATGAGCGCTTAAAAAAGTTTTCGTCTAAATCTGAGTGCAGAGTTGTTTTACGGCTAAAATGCGGCAAATTTGAAACCCTGTCTCAATGATGTGAAATGCTTTCTTGGTAGTTTTAAGGGAGTACCCTGCTAACTTAACCCTAAGTTAGCAGGGTACCCGGTTATTTTTAAAAATAAATCCGTGGCAATTTTTTCGTCTCGACGGATAATTTACGGATAATTTACGGCAAATTTTGAACCCTTTCTTAATACTCGTAGTGTAGGATCTAGTCTAGTAGATTTTACGGGAGTACCCTGCCAACTTCATCTTGAGTTAGAGAAATGTGGCGCTTATGAGCGCTTAAAAAAGTTTTCGTCTAAATCTGAGTGCAGGGTTGTTTTACGGCAAAAAAGCGGCAAATTTTAAGCCCTGTCCCAATGACGTGGAATTCTTCCTTGGTAGTTTTAAGGGGGTACCCTGCTAACTTTTTCTAAAGTTAGCAGGGTACCCGACTATTTTTAAAAATAAATTCGCGGCAAATTTTTCGACTTCACGGATAATTTACGGATAAATTACGGCAAATTATCAATTAGTTTATATAACCTAAATAGAAAATGTCCATGCCAAGTTTAGGGAGGTTTTTTTTAGGTAGAATCTGCGCTGCCCCAGCGCTGGCGCCGTGGAGGGTCACACGTTCTTCGAAGCTCTGTTATTCGAAAATACCAAAAAAAACCTTTTGAGACAAAGATGATTTTGTGTAAAAAAGACTGATCTTTCATTTAAAAGTATTAAAAAAAAAAGAATGACGATTCTTCGGAAAAATGCAAATTTAGTTTTCTTTTTGATTTTTCAAGGTCAAATTATGAAAATTTTAAAAAATGGTATCACCATCAAAAATCTCGTGTAAAAAATTATAAAAACCATTATTGATAAATTTCGTAAAAAGAAGTCTTACATTATTTATGTCAAAAGCAAAAGTCGCTGATTTTGCCGTTTATTTAAGGCACGGGACACTATGAGGCATTTCACTTGACATGAAATACCTCATATGTGGCATTTTGTGCCAATCTGCGCCATTATGTGCTAATGTGTGTTATTCTGTTTCATTCTATGCGATTCTGTGCCATACTGTACCATACTGTGCCAATTGTCCGAAATACACTAGTAAAGCACAGTATGGCATAGTAAGGCACAGTATGGCATAGGAAGGCACAGTATGGCATAGTAAGGCACAGTTAGGCACGGTTTGGCACAGACGGAAACGGAATGGCTCAGATTAGCACAGAAAACCACACTCCCTTATTTCCACTAGGGATGAAAAGTTTTTCTTTACAATGCAATTCAGACAAGCTTGCACACAGTAATACAGACCGAAGGACTGCAGTCGAATTTATCACGGCATCAATAGTGAATACTCGTGACAGGGAGACTAGATTCTAAGTATCATGTAATTATCTACAAACGCTGAAAATAAATCTTAAAACGTCTTGACTAAAGGGTTACAAGGACTAGAAGTACATACACACATATGAAACAGAGAAGGGAAAGATAGTATTATTTACACTAAGAAGCTATCACGTATACACATCCTGCGATAGATACACTTTCACACGCGATTTAGAAAGATAAAGAAATATAGGGGTTTGCATAAAAGTTTCTGAAATAACCTGCTGTTCAAAAACATCGTCGAAACTGTCAAAACAGACAATGGATAACCTCGCAACGCGCGCGGACGACAGCGTTGAAATGTTCACATGTGCATGCAGCCGATGCAGCTGACGCGGGCAATGCAGTGCGACGATAGCGCCTCGACGCGGCCGTTGCCTATGAATCCGCCGCTTCTACCGCTTGTCGGATACGTAACTAGTTTTTTCGTTAATTACTACTTAAGAAATAGCTAACGAAATTGGCCATTCGCTAGTGAACTGACCATTCGAACTCGTCAATTTTCTACCAGAGTTGTAAACCCAGTATTTAAAATATAAATCGCTTAAGACAAACCGTAAACTCTTCTAGCTTAATACCCCCGTATGATGATTCAATATATAAATACTTTTAAATACATCGCTAACTTTTAAACCTCGATACTCCATGTATAAGTTCAATAAATAAATACTTTTAAATACACCGCAAACTTTTACAGCTTAATACCTCCCGTATGAGAGATAAATAAACAAATACTTTTAAATAAACTTTGTTAGTGTCTAACGAAAAAAGGTCAGCAATAAAAATAGTTACACAAAAGCGATAACAACTTTCAATACATTACCAAATGATCTAAAAACACTAGACCTCGATAAAATGTCAGAAAAAAACAAACTATAAATCTGGATAAAAGATATCTGAATTATCTGAAGTGCAATTACGGTAAATATATATGTATACAAACACTAATTTTGTTGTTAGATAAGTAAACTACATGTTACAACGATACTAGTATAGTTTAAAGTTTATACTATACTAGTTTAGGTTTTAAGTTAGTTTTAAGTAAGTAAGTTAAGTTTTAAGTATTTTATGTTATTTTAGTTTTGTGTGCCGGACCTGCGCATAGGTAACTAGTTTACCTTACATCATTTTGTCAATTTGTATGTAAATCTTCTTCTGGTTAATAAATTTCTAATTTTTAAACCACAAACTCTTAAACCTCAATACCACACCCGAGTAAAAATGATATATATATATATATATATATATATATATATATATATATATATATATATATATATATATAAGTACATATAATTATATATATAATTATATAAAAGGAGATATAAACGTCTATATATAACTATTGATTCGCGCGTTACCCGCTGAACTTTTATTTGTTAGTCGAGCTGCTCAACATACCGCCCGCCCCGTTGTAAAACTGCAACGAAGCCAGTAGATGGAGAAAAAAGAAATAAAAATGCAAAAATAAAAAATCCTGAAAGGGAAGAAGCTACATTAATAAGATAGAAATAAGAATAAAATGTTTAGAAAAAGAAGAAAAAAGTAGGTGAAAAGAGTGAGAAAAAAGATAGTTGTGGTGGTAATCCTCTTCGTGTGGAAACTCCTGAGTATATTCAGGATAATATACTAAGGCGCTCCAGCGCTGCCCACCGTGGTAGTACCGGAGGGTACAGGTGTCGAAACCGCAGGAGGCGGATCCAGAACCTCAGATTGGTCGAGCTCCTGCTCTACCGGAAGGCGGATCACCTTCACCAAAGGCCGTCGAAGAATCGTGGTGGCATTCCTCAGAGTCAAGACTCGTGTTAGCCCGCCCGCTCCTGGGTGGAGGCGCTCGACACGCGCTAAGGGCCACTTCGTAGGTGGCAGTAGTTTGTCCGTGAGAAGAACTAGATCTCCATCACGGACAACCGTGTTCGGTGTGAGTCACTTGGAGCGCTGTTGTAGCTGGCATAGGACCTCAGACTGCCAGCGCCTCCAGAAGTGATTCCTCATGTGCAGCGGCATTTAATACCTTGGTATACCTGAAACAATCTGCTGTGGATCGAAGGGCTCTGGAAGAGCTGATGGCGCTGAGACAATCAAGAAGTGGCCTGGTGTGAGTGCTGAGACGTCTCTCGGGTCACTGCTGAGTATACAGAGCGGCCTCAAGTTGAGGCAAGCCTCTATCTGCGCAGCCAAGGTGGAGAATTCCTTGAAGGTGAGCGTAGAATCGCCCAACACCCGTCGAAGATGATGCTTAATGGCCTTGACTGCGGCCCAAAGACCGCCAAAGTGAGATGCTCGAGGTTGAATAAACTTCCAGCTGACTCCGTCTGCTGCGATCGCCTCAGGAACCTCCTGGCTGAACTGAGACGTGGCATCGAACAGCCTCTGGAGCTCTGCACTGGCACCTTGCAAGGTAGTGCCGTTGTCACTATAGATGACACTGCAGAGTCCTTGCCGCGACACGAACCGTCTGAAGGTATCTAGAAAAGATTGAGAAGTGTAGTTTGATACGATCTCCACGTGTACCGCCCTTGTAACCATGCAGATGAAGATGGAACCTTGTAAGCCTTATGTCCTCGGTTCTTTATAGTCCTCAGTTGAAAGGGTCCGACGTAGTCCAGTCCCGTATTGGTGAAGGGTCTCGCTACAGTTACCCTCGAGGCTGGTAGTCGGGCCAGCTGTTGCATCTGCAGTTGGCCTTGGAAGCGAGTGCATCGGATGGACTGACGAGAGAGTCGCCTAATCCGACTTCGAGCATGTATGATCCCGAAGGCACGCAGTAAGTGACTCATGACCATCTGGGGTCCTTCATGCAGCGTTCGAAGGTGAGCATCTCGGATTAGAAGCTCGGCCAGTAGCTGCAAGGGCATCATACCTCGAGTAGAGAGATCCGCTGGAGTCTCTGAGGTACTCACGTGTCCCCATGATGCAGTTGGCACCAAGGTCAAGACGTCGCTAGCCCGATTGGCCACAAAGGCCCTCCATCTTGAAGGGTAGCTACTCAACCAAGCCAGCAAGACCTGGAAGACTGACCAGCAGTATACTCCCGCAAGTAGAGACGACAGCATCGACAGGATCCTGTTGAGCAGGCGAACCAGCAGTAGGGCTCCGCACAGTTCCAACCATGGGGCGCTGATTGTCCTCATCGGTGCTACCTTCGACTTGACGATGAGCAGAGTAGACCGCGGACTTTTGCCCTCAACATCGGTGATCAGGTACACAGCCACAGCATAAGCGGAAGTCGAGGCATCTGCAAATCCATACAGATACCACTTTGAGCATCCTCATGTTCCAAGCCAGCGAGGGATGCGCAGCTGCTCGAGGCTCGGAAGCTGCTCTCGCAAGGTGACCCAGGAGCTGAGCACATCGTGTGGAACATCCTGATCCCAATCACAGTCATTTATCCAGAGCCTCTGAATGAGGAATTTCCCGGCTACGATGACTGGCGCCAGCCGAAGATGCAACCTCCGAGAGCATCACCCTTTTGGTGAGTTTAGAGGCCTTTGGAAGCAACGTGACTATGTAACAAAAAAATCCTTCTTCGTATTCCACTGCAGTCCCAAGGTGGCTACGACATCGTCCTCCAAGAACGAGCGCACTGCACTAGAACTAGTCGAGAGGTTCTCGAGCAGTGCAGGCTCGTTGGCTGACCATTTGTCCAGCTCCATCCCTGCCGCTTTCAATGTGGGGATAAGCTCGTTCCAAGCGAGGAGAGCTTCTTGCAGGGTATCCAGCCCGCCAATGCATCATCCATGTAGATGTGATTCTCCAGAATCTCTGCTGCTCTGGGTGACGCATGACGTTCGTCGAACGCTAGCTGCGTCAAGGTGCGGATTGCTTCGTATGGACGCAAGCTGTGCCATAAACCACAGTGCGTATGCGGAAATCTATGAGTTCCTGCTGCGGCGTGTCTCACCACACAATCCGGAGCCAATCTCTGTCTCTCTCACCCACGGAGAATTGGCGGAACATCTTAACAACATCTGCTGAAAAACCAAAATCAAAAAATCTTCAGAGTGTTAAAACGTCAATGATTTCAGCTTGCAGTTTTGGATTAGTGTGCAAGCAATCGTTGAGAGAGATTCCGTTGGACGTAGGCTGAGAAGCGTTGAAGACGACCATAATTTTCCCAGAGCCATCCTGTTTGACCACGGCGTGGTGTGGATATAGTAGTTGTTGCTGGCATCATTTTCTTCTTCTGAAACCTTCTCCATGTAACCCAAGGTTTGCATTTCTCCAATAAATTTGGAATATGCCTGCTTGAGTGCAGGCTTGGTCTGCAAACGTCATTCATTCTGCATGAACCGGATTTGTGCTGTCTTCTTTGAGTCTCCTAGTGCTGGGGTGAGATGAAATGGCAGGCGTAGCACATACCTGCCATCGGAGCCCCTCCGATGAGTCTCACTAAAGTGGGCCTCGCAGGCTTCTTCTTCTGGAAAGAGTCTAGGCTTCGTGAGGATCTCCTTCAACTCCAGAACCGTTGAAGCTCTTCACTCGTAGTAGAGGTAACAGTGTGGAAACTGTGACTACTTGCACTCACTTCACAGCCATGCGAAGCCACTCGACCTATCACTACCCAACCCATCACTGTCGCACACCTTCTAGTATGAGGATGGGGTAAACATCACTTCCCAGAATGCAGTCCACACGAGCAGGCTCAAAAAGGACCTGGTCGGCAAGCTCCAACCCTTCCAGATGAGGCCATGTCTCCTGACAGCATCCTTTGGCAACAATTTGGTTAGGTTTCCCAGGAGCATGGCTAAAAAACTTAACGAGAAATTGGGCTTCTTGGGAGAGCGAAGGATAGCCTCTGTTGCAAAGTTGGAGGTTAGGTTGACCTGTCCACCGACACCAATCACTGACACTGAGATTTTTCTTCTATTCAGAGAGAGAGAGAGAGAGAGAGAGCACTTGAGCAACTCTCTCTATGATGCAAGAGCCATCTGAAGCTTGGTCGATCAGTGCTCTCACTCGCACTAAGGCTCCAGCGAGAAACTCCAGAATGACCCAGGCGGTAGGCATCAGAGTGATTTTGTTCTTAACTTTGGACGAGCTTGACTCTTCCCAATGGTCTACAGCACTTATTTGAGTATATTGAGGTTAAAGAAGAACCCTTGAAGGTACTTCATGATCCTCGCTCCTTCCTCCGCCAGCTGGCTTCTCAACGTGCAATAGGGTGTGATGTTTGCCTCCGCAGTCAGACACTGAACAGCGATCCTTGACTGCTGCGTGCTTTTCAAAGCAGTTAAAGCACAAATTAGCTGCTGTTACATGTTTCCGCCTCTTCGCCCAGTCTGCCCTCAAAAATGTTGGACAGTAGGTGACGCAATGTCCGCCTCTGCACAGACTGCACCCACCTCTTGATCGCTGGTTCTGATTAGGTGAAGGTGTGGTCGAAGAACTGTGATAAGCAGACATAGTTTGATTCTCGACCAGCTGCTTCTTCACTAACGGAATCTTAATCTGCGCACTATGGCCACTTTTTGCAGTCTCCAGAGAACGGGCTCAGTTTTCGAGGAAGTCGACCTGCTGTGTATATGTAGGAAAGCCAGCAGTCGACTCCGAGGACTTTTCCCAGTTTTGTATGGTCGAAGTTCCCAGTCTAGAGGTCACTATCTCCGTAAACCAGTCGTCCCACTGATCTACCGGTCTCTTCAGGGAACGGAGTGCACGGATTGCCTCGTCAACTTCGTCCAAGATGCGAGTAATCTCCCTAGAGTCGTAGCGTTTGGTCAAACTTGTCCAAGCAACAGCGAAATTTGTACCCACCATCTTCAAGTTGTTGAGCTGTTTGGCTGCTGGACCTTCAACGCACGACAACAGGTACTGCAGCTTGGTAACGTTGGAGAGCGTGGGCACATTTACCACCATTGCTCTAAACCGCTCCTTGAATGTCTTCCACTCAAGCTGCTTTCCACTGAATTTAGGCAGCTTGGGAAGCGAAGATGTGACCAAAGCGCCACTTCAGGTAGGTTCTGATGTAGCAGGTTTGACATCTAGAGCTGGTGGTTGCAAGACTGTGATCCCGCGGTCCAGCTCGGCCAGAATGTATGTCACTTCGTAGGTGGCAAAGAGGTTGTCTGCCCAGTAGCTGTGTGCAAAGCAATAGCAGTAAGTGGTTGCAGTATTGTAGCAGTCCTTAGCAATTTAGCAGTGCTACAGGCGAAAATAGGCTGTGATACTTATCCGATTTATTGCTGCAGTCCCTCAGTTCCAGTCCAACGTAACCAGTTGTTTTACAAATACTTCTCCCAGAGAGCCGACAGCTTTCAGGTTATAGCTGCAGCGAGCTTCGGCAGACGACACTTGGGGCTCGACGGCTTGAGCGAGATAAGCGGCCTTGATTTGTACAGCTAGCGCGCCTCTCGTAGGTCGAGATCGTATTACGTCAGCGTGGTCAAGTACGTCCGCTATATCGGTAATGTAGGGCGCTGCGTACAGGCTGTTGCGAGGAGCGCGAGCGAGCGCGCGTGCACTAAAGCTCGCGTGTTGCGAGTCAGGAAGAGCGAGAGAGAGAGAGAGAGAGAGAGAGAGAGGATCAGAGGTAGAGGTAGACTTTGTCTTTCTCGGTCTCGCGTGCTGCCGTCTGCGAGCTTATGGCGTGATATAAATCACGCGACCTTAACCTTGGTTTTTTGTTTCGAAATTTCTGCACGAATTTTCGAACGATATTCCACAGGTCAAAATGAATCTACAACCAGATTTTAAATAATATCTAGTTGTGGTCAGTTAAATGTCACTTTTTAAAATAAGCACTGCACACCCGGAGAGTCACTTTCGTCGCGCAGATTCGGGAGTCTTTCGGCGCGGAATTCAAGTCCGAATCGGGTAGCACTATTGTAAATAATCAATGCACTTAATTCACTCGTGTACTCCGCTTCCTGTACGCAAATCTGGCTCGAAGGACCAATGATTCGCGCGTTAACCGGTTGAACTTTTATTTGTTAGTCGAGCGCGGTATTAACGTCGAGCGGGTGCAACGAGACACCGATTGCCGCAGGTAAATTTACGCACGTAAGCAGTTTGGAGTGAGTGAGGCGAGAGAATGTTGAAGTACACTTATTTTAATAACAATAATAATAATACCATTTATTGCTATTATTATTCGTTAATTAAACTTTAAACAAATTAATAATAATAATGCCTGACTATGTGTGTATGTATGTGTAAAAAGAAAAGATAAATTTAAAGTTTCGCAAGGCCGACACGTGGTGACAATTTTAGCATTTCGCGCACGGCTGTGGAGGTGCTCTAGCTAGAGCCTCGAGTAGAGCGGAAGAGGGCGAAAATCGGGCGAGCAAGGAGTTTTGCTCTTCTTGTGCCGCCTCAAAAGTGGAGGAACAGATTACGCGGAATGGAGACGTCGGGCTGGACGCTATACACTCTGCGAATGGGCCTCCCGCAGTGATGTCATGACCGGTCACGCGTAGGACAAGTGACCCCTGGCGCGCTCCAATAGCCGCTTGGCGCGAGGATTTAAACCTCGGCCGCAACACCTATATATAATATTATATACTTAAAATTTTATTTTTAATGTTTATTTTGAACATTTAACAATAAAAAATAATAAATAACAATTAATAAATAATAAAAATACAGATGTTTCATACTAATAAATCACATAATTTTATTCAGCAAATTTGGAGATTTACAAATGTAATTACCAACCCGAACTAACAGGTGCACGCATTATATGTCCTGAAAGTTAATGATAACTGGTACACGTTCTTCATTGATTGGTAAAATATTCGAAAGGCTTGCCATGGTTCCATGATGAAGAATAATCCGGTTTTGTTCAATCCCAAATGAAGGTGCATTTGTATGTATGTATTTTGATTTTGTTTAAAATAAATTTGACTTCGCCGAACAGAGTATTATGGTTTTTTAATACTACATGTACAATATCGAATAAGTTTTCGTTTGTTTTTATAATTCATATGTATATGCTGTTCCGCTCACTCTAACCCCCATATATGCTTTTATAAAATTGAGATTGAATGCTACTTCTATCTTTTGTTTATTTAAATTGTGTAACTTATTTAACTTGATACAGCGCCCCTGTCAGCTTAAAATTATAATTTGTTACAAAAACAGAATTGTAACGTACTATATACAACTGTATATGAGTATATATAACTTTATATAAGTATATATCTGTAGGTCCCGGAAAAATGACCTAAGTTCACTTTTTATGTTATTGAGATATTAAGGTTTACAGTTTTTATTTTCCATTTAAACAAATGTTAAAAAAATTCATATGTGGTAGATATGGTCATTTGTTTGGACACTTTTCTGATTATTTGAATTATTATCAGAAAATATACTATGTAAGGGTACCAAAACGCAATTTAAAAAAATGGACTTTAACCTTTTTCCCGGCAACCCACAGATATATATGTTTATATGGGTAATTTTCTAAGAAATCGAGATTAAATTTTTTTTTTATTTCTTCCGTAAAAATTTTCCTCTTGATATGCAGAATGTATATGAATTTTTTCAGATTATTTGAAACCCTGAGGTTTTAAGTTGATGAAGGCTAAATATGAGCATGTAGCCATTTCTTACATTTTTTGACAAATTTTAACCTCCATTTATTAAACAAAATTAAATCTTTTTAAAAAATAACACAAAAGATTTTGTAGAAAATTTTCTGAATTTTTCATAAAAAATGGTTCCAAAACCTTTTAATGCTTCTATCGATTAATTAAATTCATTGTAGAACTAAAAATGCTGAAAAAAGTGGGTTTGATCACTCAAACCATTACACCAAACATCATGAAGATAGCTTTTTGCAGTACAAAAGTTAGTGTCATAGTCGCAAAATGGCAGAAATGTAATATTTATATATAATTATATACAAAATTTATATATTTTTTTTATTCATCTCTACCAACCCGTATAGGCATCGATTGCCTTTTTACGGGACACTCCCACCGCCTATGTGTGAGAGTGTTTGATCCTATTCCCAGCTTTTTATACCCCACTGAATTTCCACTTTCACCCATCTGCGAAAACATCATTGTTAGGACAGGGTTCCCGAGCGGTCACCAATCCAAGTACTAACCGCGCCCAACGCTGCTTAACTTGAATAATCGACCGCTCGCGCATCACCGGACCCCGGCAATGATGCCGCTGACACAATTTATATATATATATATATATATATATATATATATATATATATATATATATATATATATATATATATATATATATATATATATATATATATTTATATATAACTATATAAAAATACTTATAATTATATATGTCATGTCATTTTTACTCGGGTACTCTTACAACAAGGTTGTAAAACAAGGTTGTTGGCTTAGTGGTTAAGGTAATGTATTGGCACCTACAAGTTTTGCGTTCAAATCCCATTTAGGGACATTTTTTTTTAAAATTATTCTTTAGTTATATATAATTATATATAATTATATATAGTTATTTAGAGTCAAAATCTATATATAATTATATATGTTATTTTACTCAGGAATGTGTAAGTTTCGTGCGCGTAACTTATGACAGAAGTACGATGTACTAAACAGTGCATAGTGCATACTAAATTCCATATTAATAACAAATTATGACATGTCAAATTATAATACGCTTTTGGTAAGAATTATTTATTATTATTCAATAATTCATTATTAATTTAAAGCAATTATGAATTGTTAGAATTCTCGTATGCAACTTAATCAATGCTAAAAGTCATTCATATAAAATATTTTTGATAACATATTCACACTGGTAGATAATAGCTACATTTCATCTAAGAAAATAGATTAGTATATTAAAAACATTTTTTAATGAAGCAATAAAATATTAATAGAACCAATATTTCCAAATTATTGTATAACATAACCTCCGTCTAATCAAGGGCAGTGAAACGGCTTTTGCCTGGTTGTGAAAGACTTAGATCTAATGAACATACAGAACGGGGAGGGGTAGTAATGAGTAATTTGTAATAAAACATCGTCAAATGATATAAATATAAGCCCTAGATTCTAAACGTTATACCGATCTATATAATACAAATTATAACCCAAGGTGAATAATTTGCCATAGAAAATTTAATAATTTAATTCATAAACTCTAAGCTCCAAACCCTAAATTCAATTATTCAACCCTAAAACTGAGTGTGCAATCAAAAAATGTAAATATTACAATCGAATACCCTCAACGCTAAACCCAACTACCCCAGACTTAGCGATTAACAATATAAACAAATTAGAAATAATATAGGGGAGAACGTGGTAATGCCGGTCACTGTCACCCTTATATTCAATAATCTAAACATTTTTAGGTAATAATTCGAATAGTATATCAAACGCATAATAAAATACAATTAATCTAATGTCCAAACAACCTTCTATTCAGTTTTATTAAGGAACTATACACAATCAAAGTTTAGGCCTACATTTTTTATAAGAAATCTAGTCTATAAAATTTGAACAATCTAAGAATACGAAGTAGTGAAGAAAAAAGAGTATAAATCTATTGCTTTTTCATAATTTCAATTTAAATTTTACTAAGCAGAATTGGGGTAATCCCGGTCACAATATTATTTATACTCGTATGACGCTCCCAAAAGTAAGGTTAAGAAACCGTTGCGCTGTGCTCTCAGGTGAGGCAACTTTGCTTACGTGTTTTTGATTGAACAGTGCTTGTATTATTACATATTTCACCGTATAAGTGCGAATAATAATGCGACGAATCATATGAAGGTTCATAGAATTGAATTAAAGAAATTTTTCTCCTATAAAAGTAACTTTTTAATACTGACCGGAATTATATTAAGGCTGACCGGTACTACCCTTTGATAGATAGATAGATAGATATTCTTTTTATTCATCACTTAAGACAGAAATTTGCAGCTGTATGTACATTTGGTTAAAAGTTGTTATCACATTATTAGTCATTACAGTTAAAAAGTTTGGATCGCTATCACAGGTCGTCAATTTATTGTCTAACATATCGTAATGTAGTCAGTGCTTTCACATATTGTTTCGTCAACTTAATAATATACAAATAAATAGATAACAGTAATATGTACACATACACATTTATATTGCACATATATATATCGCGTCGAGAAATAAAACGCCTTACATTTTCCCTTCATTCATACAATCATTTACGCTAATAATTGCACTCACATTTCACACTTAACACTTAAAATAAATTAAAGACTACACAAGAATAAATAATACGCTTAGAATAAGTTAAGACTACACAAAAATTTAACGAAATACAATGACAAGTTTTTAATCACTTATGGAGTCTTGTCGCCGTATAATTCTTGAAGGTGCCTACCTAACGCCATTTTAAACTGATATAGTGATGGCAGACACTTTACACTGCAGGGGAACAAGTTCCAGAGGCGTGCACCTTGGGTCCTAAAGGAATATAGGTCCTTATCAGTGCGCGACCCCGGAACTGAGAGTCCAGAGGCGTGCACCTTGGGTCCTAAAGGAATATAGGTCCTTATCAGTGCGCGACCCCGGAACTGAGAGCTCTTTCATACCCCCCTACTTGAAGTCCTTGTCTGATTTTTTTCGAAGAGAGCACTACGATACGTTGGCTCCCGCGTAACAACCGCTTTATAAAGCAGCAACCCCATAAAATAATCTCTCCTTCAGCCCAGGTCCAGCCTGTATGGAGAGATATACTGATCCCACCTAAGACCACATATATACCTCACACATGAATTTTGTAAACGTTGCAGTCGTGTCCGACGCTCGCCTGACACATCAAGATAAACTACTGAGCAGTAATCTAGGTGAGGTAATACCAATGCACATGTCAACTGCTTACGAAGTGCCTCAGTAGTGAATGAACGGACGAATTTCAGGCTATAAAGAGTCCTGTTTACCTTCTTGCTGACCGCATCTATTTGCGGCTTCCACGTAAGTCTTTCGTCCATGACCACACCGCGGTCAGTGACTGCGTCAACAAAGGGCAGGAATACGCCGTCTTGCACCTCAATGCCCTGCAAGTCAAGGCTCTGTATCTGCTTGATGTTGTGATCAGAACCAAAGATGATCGCCTGTGTCTTGCTAACATTGAGTCGCAGATCAGCGGCCGAGGTCCGTTTCGACACCGCCCGCGCTACTGTCGACATGCGCCTGATACCCTCACGAAGATTCCGCAAGGTCACCTGCGTGAGGGTTTACAGGTCATCAGCGTAGAGTATATGTTTGACGTTGCGTACGTTAAGTCCGGATTTAACGTCGTTAATAAATAAACTAAAGAGCAAGGGACCTAGGACCGAGCCCTGCGGCACGCCGAGATTGGTGATTAGCCATTCTCCATTTATATTAGTAATGACTTTTTGACTACGACCTGTAATGTATGACTTAAGCTACAGGAGAACGCTCCTGGAGAAACCCGTGCGCAACAGCTTACGCAGCAGCTTTGAATGTGAAATAGTGTCGAATGCTTTGCTGAAATCGAATAATAATAAAATAGTCAACAGTTTCTTTTTACTATTAATTCCTGTTCTGATGTATTCGGTGAGTTTCAGTAGTGCTGTCTGAGTGCTGTGATGTTGTCGAAAACCTGTTTGCATCGGGTCATGAATATTTTTGTCCTCAAAAAGTCAGAAATTTGCTCATGGACAATTTTTTCCAGGACCTTAGAAAGGAAGCTTAACAGCGTAATGGGGCGGAAATCAAAAACCGAAGATGGAACTGGTTTCTTCTTCAAAGGCACAAGGTGAGCTCCCTTTCAAGTCCCCGGGAAAATGCCATTTGAGAGGGAGGAATTACAGGTCTTCGCAACATTGTGACCCACTAGCGGAAGAGTCTTGGCCACCACACTTTGCGGGATGCTGTCCTCACTTGTAGCTTGTGATGAGAAATGGGTAGCAGCTAGAACTACGTTAGAGAAGGTCATTTCTCCGAAAACAAAGCCGTCATCACTGGCTGTGACCAGGATGATGTCAAGATCTTCGTCATTTTCACTATGGGAGACCGACACCCCAGCAAAGTGGCCATTAAGTTCATCCGGTGAAAAACCATGAAGCTCCTCTCTTGTCTTAGGCAGAAGTCCCACGCTCTTGAGTTATTTCCATGTCTTTCTTTGTATCAAGAACTTCAAAGATACGGTTTTGTATAAAAATCTCCCGCGCACTTTGTGTGCGTTGTTCAGCATTAGACGCGAGAGATTGACACTCCTGCCATAGTTTGCTGTCTTTGGTCCGTGCGTAACGTCTTCGTACTGCATCTCGTTTCTTGTACAGATACGCGAGGTCAACATCAACCCATGGGGGATTCGCTTTCTTTTTCAGTGAAAATTCCCTTAAAGGTGCTACTTTATCAATCGCAGCCATGAGGTTGACGCTGAGGCATTTAAGTTGGTAGTCGATGTCTGTATCTGAGCAATCAAGCGATGACCAATCACAGTCAGCAAGGTGAGAGAGGAGGTCGTCTTGCTGTATAGATTTAAAATCCCGATAGCTAAATGAGTTAGCTACAGGGGAGACAGCAGTTTCAATCCTTGTGATGTTGAGGTGGTGTAAACCCGGTCAAAATGCTTTTTAATTTCGCCTTATAACTTCGATATCTTAAATTTTTATATTAAACCAATAAGACATATTTAAAGTCAATGGTTTGAACTAACATAATAATTATTTAAAGTTAATAAAAACAATTTGAAAGTGGAAATAATAAGAACGTTTGCTTAGGTGACCGGCAATACCTCGTTCTCCCCTACTCCTAAACCTTAAATCTTTAAACGTTAAATTTAATACCGACATCGCGCAACACAACAAACAAGTATATAAAATACAAATGTAAATACAAAATTACATATGCATTGTGACATATCGGAGTCCCAAACAAGAGGGGACACATGGTCAGTTCAATACAAAGACAGAAAGAGTTAAACAAACATATTATTTCTATAATACAAAAATAATTTACCATCCAGAAGGAGTAATGACGTTTTACTTAAGTTATCGTTCGCCAAAAAAATACGATTTTTCTTACAAAATGATTTTTTTGTCGAAAAAAGAAAACTGTACAAGATTGAAAATTTTACAAAATTTTCTTATCCATATTCCTAATCACTTCAAATTATTTTTCCACGCACGCACGCATGCACGCACACACACACACTCACACACACAAACACACACAAACATACACAAACACACGCACGCACACACACACACACACACACACACACACACACACACACACACACACACACACACACACACACACACACACACACACACACACACACACACACACACACACACACACACACACACACACACACACACACACACACACACACACACACACACACACACACACACACACACACACACACACACACACACACACACACACACACACACACACACACACACACACACACACACACACACACACACACACACACACACACACACACACACACACACACACACACACACACACACACACACACACACACTAACACACACATATACATCACCAAAAAGACTTCTTTGAAAAATAGTGTATTTTGACACCTAATGTAGTAATATCTCAAAACATGTTTCCAACATATTTTTAGCAAAACTTTGTTTTTACCATCACAAAGCTTCTTCTATAAGGAAGCAAAATCTAATTATATCCTTAAGATGATCTAAACCCACCTATCGCTGATTTTTACGAGAATCCACTTTTTTCATCTA
Source organism: Gastracanthus pulcherrimus (assembly GCA_949152435.1). Lineage (NCBI taxonomy): Eukaryota > Metazoa > Arthropoda > Insecta > Hymenoptera > Pteromalidae > Gastracanthus > Gastracanthus pulcherrimus. Next base: position 53,861,329 of record OX424573.1, read on the forward strand.
ATTTTCAATTTTTAGTAAATATTTATCTGGAATGTTATTGTTCCAATACAAATCTACAACCTTCCAGAGCGATTCTAAACGATTTGCGATAAAAGGAATTTAAATAATAAAACCGTTACATCTAAATTCAACAAACATTTGCATAGTAATTTTGATTGCAGAATGTGTGGAGATTAATTCAATTTTTGTCAATCAACAATCTCGTTCATACGATATTTTTAATACTTTAAGAAATATCGGATTACCGACAAAATTAAACAAAATCAATTGAATTGCTTAATTTGGGTAAATTTATGCTTTTATGTTTACGGTTTTATTATTTAAACTATTTAATTCCAAATTATTCAGTTTGGGTGAGGTTTTTTGAACTTTAATATAATTTAATTTAATATCTTCAGCTTGGTTAGATCAGCTTAGAGTTTGGAATTTACGGTATTATTAATTTTTTTTATAATCTCAAATTGGTCATCTTAGGCTAGTTGAATTGCAATTTAATCAGCTTGGAGTACTTGGTTTTAGGGTTTACACTTTTATTATTTATACTTTTTTGATTGGAAATTGCTAAACTTGGGTTAGTTGGGTTTTAGATGTACGGCTGAATTGTTTTTTTAAATTGCAAATTTGTCATTTATTCCTTCCAAAATTACGTCCCGGTCTTTACCCTAAAAAAAATGTTATGGAAATAAATAAATTTAACAGAAAACATAAAATAAATTAAATTATTAAATTAATTTTATTTATTATTAAGATTTGGCATTTTGATTGATGAATTGCTGAATAAGATGTTTGATTACATCAAATTTAAAGGTATATTGTCAATATATGTTTTTAATTAAACATTAGAAACTAATATTGTAAAGTTTTTTCCGGAGTTGAAAGTGTCAATTATATACTTTGAAATTGAAATCTCTATTGTTGCCGGCGATTGCAAAGACGTACTCTTTTTATTCAATTTTTAATTAAAAAAATTTCATCGCCAGGTAGTTGTTTTAATCAAGAATAAATGCGTGACGAAAAGATATTTTATCAAAACTTAAAATTGAATGAAAAAACGTGTCACTGTGATCGTCGGTAACGAGAGGAGTTTCACATCATCTTAAGGGAAGAAAATACAGATTTTGGGTAATTAAACCGATATATTTTTATTTTTTTATACTAATTCTTAACCCCTTTTCTTAATAATAAAAAAGGGTTCAGAAAAAAATTTGACTTCTTTAAGCTGTTTTAATTATTTTAAATATATTATCTAAATATCGTAATTATCTAAAACTCAATATGTTTTAACATTTGTGTTACAAAAAAAGTTAAATAAGTACGCCCTTACTAACGCTAAATGTCAGTAAAAGTCGAAACGCTATGTCAGTGGTAGACTAAAAAAAATGATCCCATAAAACAAAAATGGAATCATAAATAATTACGAATTAACTTTTATTTAATTATTACTACTATTTTACTTTAAAGTCATTTTTCTCAATTCTTTGTTTTCATATCTTCCAGTTGCGCTTTATGCAGCAGATTTTCTTTTATGTTTTAAATGTATTATAATCTACTTTTTAAATACTTTTTTTATAAATCTTTGTTGAGACATATTGATAAAAGTTTAAGTACAAATTTTGGCTCGGCAATAATTATAATAAAATACATGATTTTTGTGGAAATAAAAAATTAAAAACTTAATTTAACTAGGGAATTTTTTAGAAGCAAAAAAAAATAATATTGCAACTTAGATTTCTAAGTTTTACTTAAATGAATACATAAATTCAAGCTGATTAAAATTCATCGATGTCTGTTGCGCAAAACGATAATCAAAATAATGTCTTTTTTTTTTTAAGGTTTTCTGGCTGCACTGATATTTTAGGGGCGGTTTAGGGGGGTTTTAACAAATGCAAATATGTTCTTCTTACGTATTATTTTTTACAAAAGAAGAAAAAATATATTAGTCAATGTTAGCAGACTTTGGATTTTTCTGTAGCTTCTTCCTTTAACCAATAGACATATCATAGTGAAGAAACGTGAATAGCAGCTCGTTTTTGCTTGTTTGAAATATGCATGACGTAACATCACGGTACGATAGACCCCCTACCCCCGGATCACATTTTGTCACGGAATGTCTGACACCCTCCTCCCTACAAGACGGTGACGTAATGTATGAATGGCCTCATATATAATTTTCTTCAATTCTCACCTGAGAAATCATATGCGAAAACACATTAGAAATCAACAGTGACTATCGGTCATAATTTAATGTTTTCTCATTGGATTTCTCATGTGAGATGGCACATACGATATCATGAGTGAATTTTCATTAGGGTGAGCTTGTTGCATTTTTATTTAGGGGATATTATTCCTTTAATATTGATTAAACAACGTTTTATTTGTTAGTTAATCACTTTCCTACTTAAAATTGTTGTGAAAAGAATCCTCCGAAAGAAAAAGTTGATCTAAAGTTCTAATTTTCTTCTTATCTTCCTATCTTTCTTCGCTAAGGTAGAAGAATCGAAGTGTCTCTAATCCGTGAGAATGGCGTGATAAAAAATGTAGTATAAATAGTAGCTAGAACCCAGCTAAGACATTTAGTACTCTTTTCACACGTGACGAATTTTAATATTATAATCAAATTTCAACTCGTTGATTTAGTCCTTGTTTCGAAAGGTTTGATAGCAGCGAGCGCATTTAGTACAAGGCATTAGGTAAATCCTATCTCAAAGCAGAGTTAATAAGTCAAGTACACATATGTGCGAGAAGCGTCCAGACCTCCAGACTTTCCGGTAAGTAACCGACCGATTAATTATTCACTGTACGTACGCCGTTAATTTAATTCCTCGTACCCTGAGGGTACGGAACTGCCCGGAGCTTTCGTAAACATTGTCAATTATTTAAATAACCAGTCGCTGATCGCTAATTCGCACGAATCTCATCTCTGCTTATTTATCCGTAAAGTTGATTTAATTCTTTCCATGAAACGAATACTTTACAGTTTCAATCTTTAAAATTGGCTTTTTTCAATAATACAACTTCTTAAGAATAGACAAATATATATAAGTATATATAATTATACATAGTTATGTGTAAGTGACTAGCTATGATTTATATAATGATTCCGATGTTTTACAAACAAGACATGTTAGGTTAGTGGTTAAAGTAATGGCCCGGTAAATCAAAAGTTCTCCGTTCAAGCCCACGTCGGAATTTTGTTCCGCCCTATAAGGGGACAAAATGCCCACTTTCCGGCCTAGGCCCAAAAAGTATCACACTATCCGGTCTAGGGCAGAAATGTACCGCACTTTCCCCTCGAGGGTTTTGTTCCCGTCCGAGGGTGGTAAAGAACCACTTTCCGCCCGCTTTATATGCATGAAAAAGCATACTTTTTATACTTAAGATCTATTTTCAGTGTGTTATCAATACCTATTACTTATATTTTTTAATTCAATCGTTCTTCGGTTTGAATTGTGAAGATTGATGAAGACAATATTTTTAGATATTTATCTACTGTTTTGACACTTTCTTCACTCATGCAACTTATGATTAGTTAATCTATGTGTTTCTTTGAGTAATTTGTTTTGTTTGAATTGTTTTGTCCTTTGATAAATAATGGGCATATTCTTTAATGTCTGTTTTTTCTTCTTTTTAATTTTTTTACAACAATTTTTGGTATACGATTCTGATGAGGTTTGATATTGCACGTGGCTTCAGAATATGTTCTGATATTAACACTACCTATATTTCCTATATTTTGTTCTTTATGTTTTGTCAATAATTCCTTAAGAAGATTATTCTTTTCCATTATTTCATCACTTAATTTCTTTAGCAACGAATTTTCTATTCTTAGAATTTCATATTCAATACTCTCATCTAGCAACGTTTTATTCGCGTCATTATTAGTTTCATTTGATATATCTTATAGAATTTGCTTTTTTAGTTGTTCGCTCTGTTTTATTTTTATTTGTGCAATAATCAATTTTGCATTATGAATGAGTGTATCATGACTAATTTTTGAGGTTAGATTTAAATCGACATGTTCGGGACATATTACTAATACTTACGAATTTAATGTCACTTTTAAAAAACTCAATTTTAAAAAATCATTTATATGGTACGTATTTTCATATGTAATATACATTTAAAGTATTTTTCCTTAATCTTTTCGGGAGGTATATTCTTTTTGGTTTTGAGTTTAGGGTTTATGGTTTTATTATTTTTTTTTCGACGGTTATTCGACTTCTTTTGACATGTAGTACAAAAAGAGCGAAGCCCATTTTCGTTAAATCTTTTTTTTATTATGTTCTTTTGAAGATCTAACCGATTTTTTTTTAAATCGGTTGGGTCTCCGAAAAAAAATATTTTAACGAAAATGGGCTTCGCTCTTTTTGTACTACATGTCAAAAGAAGTCGAATAACCGTCGAAAAAAAAATTTTCAATCATCATGCAACCTACAATCGTATGAGGAACACAGTAACTTTAATAAATATGGCATTGAAAATAGTGATTCATTATAACGTGTAGGATCAAGATTTTGAGGTTTTGCAACGGTAAAATTTAAGATATTACTAAGTATTTATAGGACAAACATTTTCAGAATGATTGTTTTTAAATATAAAAAGCTTCCTGGACTAGTAAGAAAATTCTTTTTTTGGGGTTAACCCAGGCCTGCCCCCTTAATATCTCAAAACCATAAAACGTGGAATTAAGTCATTTTTCCGGGAACCCACACACAGGCGCAAATCCAGGAATCTGCTTTATGGGGCGATTCTCAGGGGACTCTAAACCCACCCCAACTAACCTAATCGAAACAATTTGTATTTAAATAAATTTTAAAATATAACTCTAAATCCTAAATACTAACTTGAAACGTAATTAATCCAAACTGAGCAATTTGAAACAAAAAAAAAGTTTAAATAATAAAACCATAAACCCTAAACTCAAAACCAAAAAGAATATACCTCCCGAAAAGATTAAGGAAAAATACTTTAAATGTATATTACATGTGAAAATACGTACCATATAAATGATTTTTTAAAATTGAGTTTTTTAAAAGTGACATTAAATTCGTAAGTATTAGTAATATGTCCCGAACATGTTGATTTAAATCTAACCTCAAAAATTAGTCATGATACACTCATTCATAATGCAAAATTGATTATTGCACAAATAAAAATAAAACAGAGCGAACAACTAAAAAAGCAAATTCTATAAGATATATCAAATGAAACTAATAATGACGCTAATAAGACGTTGCTAGATGAGAGTATTGAATATGAAATTCTAAGAATAGAAAATTCGTTGCTAAAGAAATTAAGTGATGAAATAATGAAAAAGAATAATCTTCTTAAGGAATTATTGACAAAACATAAAGAACAAAATATAGGAAATATAGGTAGTGTTAATATCAGAACATATGCTGAAGCCGCGTGCAATATCAAACCTCATCAGAATCGTATACCAAAAATTGGTGTAAAAAATTTAAAAGAAGAAAAAACAGACATTAAAGAGTATGCCCATTATTTATCAAAGGACAAAACAATTCAAACAAAACAAATTACTCAAAGAAACACATAGTTTAACTAATCATAAGTTGCATGAGTGAAGAAAGTGTCAAAACAGTAGATAAATATCTAAAAATATTGTCTTCATCAATCTTCACAATTCAAACCGAAGAACGATTGAATTCAAAAATAAAAGTAATAGGTATTGATAACACACTGAAAATAGATCTTAAGTATATACAGCACTACGTAAATAGTAGAAATTTTAAAGAGTTTGATAATAAATGTCAAGCGTTACATATGTATAAAAACGAACAAAATATTTTGGATAGTGTGATAATGGAAATGACTCTAGAGATCTACAAGCATATTCGAGAAAATGAAGATAGAGTTTTTGTTGGATACCAAAGCTGCAGAGTATATGATATGATAAATGTTGAATGATGTTACAATTGTGGCAGATTTGGTCATAGCGGTGCCAGGTGTGAAAATGAAGCAGTATGTTTAAAGTGTGCAGCATCACATGAAATTAGGAACTGCAAAAGTCAAAGTAAGAAATGTACTAATTGTAATTACAGCAAGACAAAGTACAATAATAAATATGATATCAACCACGAGGCAAATGACATTGACATGTGTATGATTTTGAAATCTAAGGTAAGAAGATATATAGACGCAACAGACTACCCGATTAAGCCCTCCTTATCATACTGGAATAAAATAGGAAATCAGCACTATGAACGAAAGGTAAAGAAATCAACGATACAACTTAAAGTGACTTCAGATATAATCAACAGCTCATATAGTAGTACAATCAGTCTAAACAAGGATCAAGAATAATGTAAAATAATTTTGATTTTGTTGAAAATATACAAAAGGAACTAATTCAACAAGAAAGTAGTTATCAAGACATTGAAACTCTCAATAAAGATCTAAATTATAAAGATAATATAATATTATATGTAAACATAAGAAGCTTAAATGCGAATTATTCAAAACTAGAGATATTTATTCAGAGTTGAAAGAAAAAACCATTAGTTATAGTTTGTGCAGAGACATGGAATCTGGAATATTATTCGTATTATAGATTATCGGGCTACAAAATGTATTATAATAATAGTTGTATTAACAAATCAGATGATGTAGTTTTATATGTAAGAGAAAATCTACGTCAACTCAAAATAAATTATAAACACTTGTATAAAAATAGATAATGACAGTAAAATTGAAATACGTGCACTGTACAGATCTCATGACATAACAAAACTCAAATTTATGTGAATATATCATAATATCTACTCGAATTACCCAAGGAACGATTTTGCGACCATTGTTATTTATCCTGTACATATCCGACATGTTAACAGATATGTCAGATGACTCAATATTATCTTATGCGGATGACACTGTAGTTGTAGCGACATATGAGTCATGGTTTGAATTTGAAATTAAAATGAACAAATATCTAGACAAAATAAGTAAATGGCTTGCATTAAATAAATTATCATTAAATGTAGGAAAAACTGTGTACATGGCATTTGGGAACTACTGTAATAGTGTTAGTGTAGATGAAAAAAATATATATAGATGAAAATTAGATATATTTAATAAATGATAGCACGTGTCACATTTTTCCAATTAATTTCCATTTTATGTTATATCAGTAGAAATTTCGGTTTTGAGTTAGGGGATCGACTACTAGTGCCTTTACCCTAGTTGGGTTAAGGGTTTATGGTTTACGGTATTATCTTTTATTACCATTTGCTCAGAATCTTTAAAAAATGTAAATTGTTTAACTTGGGTTAGATGGGATTTAGGTTTAGGATTTACGTTTCTGGTTTTATTATTTAAATCCTTCTTTTAATGGTAAATTGCTTAGCTTGATTTAATGGGGTTTAGGTTTTATTGATTCCTTTAATAAGTGTTAGTTTGGTTTTAGGTTTCGTGTTTAGAGTTTTATTATTTAGGGTTTATGGTTTACGATTTTATTTTTTAATTGATAATTACTCAATTTGGGTTAGTTGGGTTTTGGGTTATGTTTTTAATGGTTTTATTATTTAAACTTTTTTTAATTGCAAATTGCTAAGCTTTGATTAGTTGGATTTTGTGTTTAGGATTTATTAGGGTTAACGATTTTAAACTTTATTTGCAAAGTGCTCAGCTTGGGATAGTTTAGTTCAGGGTCTATGATTTTATTATTTAAACTTTTTCTAACTCCAAATTGATCAACTTGTGTTAGTTCAGTTAAGGGTAATGTTTTATGGTTTTATTATTTAAACTTTTATCTAATTCCAAATTTCTCAGCTTCAGGTAGTTGGTTTTAGACTTTACGATGTACGGTTTTATTTTTTAAACTTTTTCTTATTTTTAATTCCTTTGCTTGGGTTAGTTGGGTTTAGGGTTTTGTGTTTATGGGTTTAGGGTTTATAGGTTTACAGAGAATGGTTTAAGGTTTTATTCTTTAAACTTTTTTCTTATTTTTAATTGCTTAGCTTGGGTTAGTTGGGTTTAGGGTTTATGGGTCTAGGGTTTATAGGTTAATAGGTTTAGGGTTTACATTATTCAATTTTATTTTTTAAACTTCTTTCTTATTTTACATTGATAAGCTTGGGTTAGTTGGGTATACGGTTTATAGGTTTGGGGTTTATGTTTTATGGTTTTATTTATTTAAACTTTGTTCTTACTCCAAATTGCTTGTCTTTGATTCGTTGGTTTTATGGCTTAGGTTTTATGGGTTTATAGGTGCCATGGGGTTTATGCTTTACGGTTTTTTTTTATTTAAAATTTATTCTTCTTTTAAATTGCTTAGCTTAGGTTAGTTGGGTTTAAGATTTAGGGTTTAGGGTTTAAAGGCTTCGGGTTTACGGTTCACGGTATTATTGTTCGAACTTTCTTCTTATTTTTAATTACTTAGCGTGGTTTAGTTGAATTTGGGGTTCAGGGTTTATGTACTTGGGGTTTAGGGGTTATTAGATTAGGGTTTATGGTCTTATGGGTCTAAATCTCCGAAACTGCTGAACCGATCCTTATGAAATTTTAACCATATATTCTGTACACTTATGGCTCTGTCGGATTATAGGATTTTTCTCAAATTTTCACTTTTACTACTTTTATATTGCAAAAAACGATGAAAAAAAGCACGTTTTTTCTTTTATTTTTTAAAAAAGGCTATCACTCTGTTATTTTTGTATAAATTTAAAAAATCCTGGAATGCGATAGAGCCAGGGTCATACTGAATCGAAAGCCGTTTGGCTTTTTGGTGCAGATGGCCCATCTTTGAGTGTGCGACTACGGCGCACACATACCTACTTTTCGAGGAGTTACGTTTGTGTCATTTTTGTACATAAAAAGTGTTTAAAATAAAAAATAAAATAATTTGTACTTCGACAGTGTATTTATTAAGCCCAACAAATCTTATGTCAATATCTATAATAACCTCTAAAAAAATTCACAAAAATAGCCTTTTTTGAGCGTCCAAAGTAGAATGATACCATAATTGGGTTAGGGTCCATGAGTTTATTGGTTTAGGATACCTATGCCATTTTTGTACTGAAATAAGTTAAAAAAGAATTTTTCTTGAACCATTTGGGGAGGGGGGGGGGGGGGGGCGCAATCGCCCCCATCGCCCCCACCGTGGATACGCGCCTGCCCACAGATATGTTTTAAGAAAATGAAAATGTACGTTTTGGTAGACTTTGCTTTCTTGCACAATAGAAAGAGGAGAGAGAGAGAGAGAGAGAGAGAGAGAGAGAGAGAGAGAGAGAGAGAGAGAGAGAGAGAGAGAGAGAGAGAGAGAGAGAGAGAGAGAGAGAGAGAGAGAGAGGTCTTACTCTTCTCCTTGGCGATCTGTGCCGGCAAATTCTGTGCTGAAGCGGAAGCGCACGGCTGAGCCGGAGGACAAGATAAATGTGCGTCACTTCCGGTCGCGACAGGGGTTGGCGTCTGCGTGACTGTCGCGGCACCCTTCTCGGGACATGGGCTGAGTTCTCTGCTTCCCACCGTCTTCCTCCCTTCTTCCCTCTTTTGTAAATAATAATTACTGCTGCGCTCGCAACGAAATGCAACAGAGAGAGAGAGAGAGAGAGAGAGAGAGAGAGAGAGAGAGAGAGAGAGAGAGAGAGAGAGAGATCGTCAAAGCACGAAGACGCTGTCCAGAAGAAATCGCGAGCACGCAAGCGTGTGTAACTAGAGTAAAAAGCAAGTCATGATATATTGCTACGCTTACACATCGAATAACTTTATTATGCTACTCATCGAAGAGAAAATATGCAAAATTATTCTATTATAGTCTTATGTCTTTTTATTTTTCCTACATTCCAAGTGTCCGTCGCACTAAAATTTTATAGTTTCGAATGTTTCGATTGAAACATTTAAGGAATTACTACGTTGCGTCTCTACGTTATAACTCGATTTCCATCTAGCTATTTTTGCTCTCTCGAAAAGAAAATGATGAATATTTTGGAAAGTTTAAGGTTCTTAAAAAGTATGTATATGTGGCGAACCGAAATATCGACTTAAGTCCATTTTTCGCATTTTCGAGATATTAACGTTTTAATGTTTGCACTGATATGCCAGATCAAAAGATAAGATATATGCAGATAAATTATATTTGTTAAATAAAGTATCAAATATTACTCTAATCATAGTAATTACACATAAGAAATACTTTTTCATTTTTTGAATAACCTTACAAAAGAGTTGAGTTAAGTCGATTTTCCAGGAAATGTGGACTTAATTTGGTAGGGGATTCTTTTTAAATTTGATTTTTTCTACACGATTAGAAATATACTGCAACATCATAACTGTATGAAAAGCTTTTTTTAACTCTCTCTCTCTCTCCCCTCTTCCCTTACCACTAGAAAATACATGGGCGACTATCGTAGCGATTTGTAATAAGCATAATTTGAACACCTTGTGCCGGATGGCGTGTAAGTTGCGTTAGGCTATTAAATATCGTAATTAGTTTATTCTCTTATCCTTTTTTTGTATAAAAAGATAGTAAAAACTTACGCAAAATAAAAGTAGCTGACTGTTGATTGTGATATATAAGTAACTACGAGGGTAGTTCAATAAGTCTTTAGAATAAAGTATAAAAACAATTTTTTTTGGGTAAATGTTTTTTTATTTTTCAACATAATCTCCTTGGAGCTCTATACACTTGGTCAATCGCTTTTTAAGTTTTTTTAATCCTTCAGAAAAGTGCGTTTTCGGAAGTTCCTCAAAATAAGCACTTACAGAGGCAATGACGTCTTCGTTGTCCGTAAATCTCTGTCCACCGAGCCATTTTTTCAAGTTTGGAAATAAGAAAAAGTCACTGGGGGCTAAATCTGGTGAATACGGTGGGTGTTCGACCAATTCGAATTTTAGTTCTTCCATTTTAGCCATTGAAACGAAGCATGTGTGAACTCGGGCGTTGTCGTGATGAAAGAGAATTTTTTTTCTCGCCAAATGTGGTCTTTTTTTTAATTTCTTCTTTCAGCTGCTCTAATAATGATGCATAATACTCACCAGTAATTGTTTTACCCTTTTCCAAGTAGTCAATAAGTATAATTCCACGTGCATCCCAAAAAACTGCAGCCATAACCTTACCAGCTGACTTTACGGTCTTTGCCTTCTTTGGAGCTGGTTCGCCTGTGGAAATCCACTGTTTGGATTGTTCCTTTGTCTCAGGAGTGTAGTGGTGTATCCATGTTTCATCCACAGTCACAAATCGACGAAAAAATTCCACAGGATTCCGACTTATGCGCGCCAAAAGAGCCTCAGAGGCGACCACTCTATTGCGTTTATTCTCAGCTGAGAGCAAACGCGGCACCCATCTTGCCGATAGCTTTTTCATGCCTAATTTTTCATGTAGAATTGAAACAACTGCACATATAGATATCCTTGTGGCCTCAGCTAACTCACGCACTTTTAATCTTCTATCCTTCAACACCATATCGTGGATTTTATTGATGATTTCGGGAGTAGTTGCTTCTACGGGCCTTCCTGAACGTGGTTCGTCACTTATTGATGTACGACCACGCTTAAATTCATTTACCCAGTTATAAACCGTTGCTAAGGCAGGGGCAGATGTGCCATGAACTGAGTCCAATTCATTTTTTATCTCATATGGAGTTAAACCCTTTAAATGAAAATGTTTAATTACCGCTCTGAACTCGTTTTTTTCCATTTTTCTTAACAAGCAATTTTTTTTTTCAATTGGTTATAAAAACACGTAAACTCAGAAGATGTGGACTGTGACTGCACCATATATCTAGTCGGGAGTGGTGCTGACCGAAAACAGATGATTTGGAGCGATTCGCGCGCCATCTGTTGGTCATTCTAAAGACTTATTGAACTACCCTCGTAATACAAATAGTACAAACATTATGAAAAGCAAATACTATGTAAGTGTGTACCGTATAGTAAAATGGATTAACATAAATAAAATAAAATCAACTATAAGCGCTCTGATCCATGTAAAGATGAATTTTAGTCGTATGTTAAGCAATGATTTTATTAAATCTACTTAAGGTGGTTCCGTCGTGTAGTCCCGTATCTACACGGGGCCCCGTGGGGAACACATATATTCTTCTTCTGGTAACCATGCAATTTTCATAAAAATGATTTAGCATTAATTTTCATAGTTATTGACATAAATATATGTTATGATACATAAAGAATACAAGTAACAACAGTACACATATATATGCATACACAAATACACTAATTTTATCTTTTCATTAATTATTTTTTATATTTGGCTGGCAACCGGGTGTTTACGATAAATAATCAGATTCTATGAATAAATAGCTATAATCTCTTGATAGTTTTATAAAGAAATTATGGTTTTTCAAGTACCTATAGGCATAAATGCTGACTTTTCCATACGAGCCTATGTTAAAAGTTCTAATTTCAAACATTTTTTTCTCTTCAGTTTACCTAGCCACCCCACCTAACAAAAATTTCAATAGAATATGCTTAAAACGTATACTTTCAGTGGGAATTTTATTTTTTGTTAATGATGGATTTTGAAAAAACGACGGAGTCACCTTAAATCATTGTGCATTGTGCAGTTTTTGACTACATTGTACAGTCTTACTTTGGAAAATTTTGTTACTCTTAGGCGAAAAAAGAGTATTTATATTGATGAAATCTAACGTAAATTAACCCAATTAATATTAAAAGAGTGGACTTAAGTCACTTTTTCGGGAATAATCTTAATTTTTTTTTGAAAACCATATCTGTTTTAATGTGTATATACACTAGGGTGGTCAAAAATTTCCCGAATCGAAAATTTTATTCTTGTAACCCCTTCGAAATATTGTAATTGGCTTAGAAATGAGATATTTTGTCCAACGGTTGGCTGAAGTTAACATTAAGGGGTCTCTACTACGGCAAACAGGTTTTAACATTTGATTTTAAGCACTTTTATTACATTAAATGAACGAAAAATAATTGTATGTTAATTTATCCAGCTACCAATTTATTTTTACGTTTATTATACGTTTATTAACAACTTCACCCATTTTTTCCTAAATAAAATTGTAATTTGCTGATTTTTCACTAAAGAACTTGCTATATTCGGGGAATTGTCATGGCATTATATTTTAACCAATTACATATAGTAAACGAAAATTATCATATCTTCAGTAAGTAAAGAAGGTAAAAAAAAATAAGGTTATTTTTATATAAAATTTTTACATTCAAGTGGCCCTTGAAATATGTGCATTTAAATAGAATTGAGGGGTCAACTATATAAAAGATAATAAATAAATAATCGGTTGGTATATAAAACCCAAGATATCCTATTGTCCCTTAATTTGTCTATATATAGAATTCGATTGACTCTTCAAAGTGAGACGTCGAACGTGTCAATTGGCTAAAAAATACTTTTTAGTGAAAAATGAGCAAATTACAATTTTATTTAGGAGAAGAAATTTGTTTTAGCTTGTCTAATGCGGTTAAGTTATTAATAAACTTATAATAAACGTTAAAGTAATTGGTAGCTGGATAAATTAACATATAATTATTTTTAGTTCATCTAATGTAATAAAAGCGCTTACAATAAAATATTAAAACCTGTTTGCAGTGGTAGAGACCTCTTAATGTTATCTTCAGGCAACCGGCGGACAAAGTATCTCATTTGTAAGCCAATTACAATATTTTGAAGGGGTTACAAGTAGAAAGTTTCCGATTCGGGAAATTTTGGACTACCCTAGTATACACTATAGTTTATATAATAAAATTTATTTACGTACTAAAATTAAATAAAATCACTAATATACACTCTTATCGATCCACATACAGATTGACTGAAGTCGTATGTTGGTCAAAGATTTTATTAAATGCACTTATGTCCTAATGTAATGTGTTATTTTCGGCTATGATAGCTATGCTACGGCAATTTTTACCACTAAACTACTTTTTACACACTACCGTGAAAGGGGTCTACATATAATGGTGAAATCTAGTGTAAACTCGACATTGAATAAAGTGGACTTAAGACTTGGAAAAGTGACATCATTTGAGATTTTAATTATCAAATTTAGGGCAGACATTCTACAATGAGGTATAATTTAAAACGTATTAGATTCCATTTAATAATTTCAGGCCATGACAAATTCAGCAAAAGTTCTAAATTTGAAATTGCAGCTGTATGTTAGTGTTTCTTGAAAAGGGATTATCACGTAAAATCCTAAAAAAGAATGGGTAAGTTTGGAGATTTTTTCAAGGAGACAGTAGAACGAATATTTCCAAAACTTTTTGAGTATTATTGTGCATATTATGATAAGTGAAAAAATAATTTGTATTAGAAAATCATCGCTTATGATTGAAAAATCAGTTGTTTTTGCCGTGGTCTATGAAAATCGGTGTAAATTCTGGTGTTTGCTGTAATCAACAAATACAAGAAAAAACAAAAGGATTCTTATTCTGCATGAAGTTGCGCTGTTGGCAAATCTCTAAAAACAAACTAATTAATTTTTTTAATGACTTTTATTTACATAAATGAAAGGATAGAATTCTTTGATTATTGTCATTTTTCAGAAAAAGGTCTGTCATTTTTGTATATTCAACACTTTTTCCCTCTTGGAGGTTCATCAACAGCATATTTTGTTTGTTATTTTTATGTTATAGTTGAGCACACCAAAAAGCTAGTAATTTCTGGATTATAAGCGGTCATTTTATAATAAAAAAATTTCTTTTTGTAACACAAGCACGATTTTTGTGTTTCTGTACCTATTAAGCGGGTCTAAAGGACAACTTTGTAGACTGGCGGGCGCAAAAGTGACTTTTGCGCCCGCTAAAATTTTTCGGAAAATTGCTATTATATATATATATATATATATATATTTAGCCCCGCTTAATATGCTAGAAAAACGCAAAAATCAATACATGCGTTACAATAAATATGGTGTGCACCAAGGGCAAAGTGGGCTTTTTGACCTCGTGTGTTTGCAGTACTCTCTTAATTTGAAATAGTGAACTTGTCACTATTTTAGCTAGTTAAAATAATTCCGCTTACGAAACAGTGAAAATTTCACTATTTTATAGTGAAACTTTCACCATTTTAGCTCGTGAAAATAATTCTACTTGCGAAAAATGAAAATTTCACTATTTTGCCAGTGAAAACTGTATTTATTAGGAAAATAGTGACTTATCACTAATTTGGTAGTTAATACATAAGTTAAAAGCCGGCAAGGTAGGGATCGAGTTGGTATTTCATAACCTAATTTCAGTTGACATTATTTTTATTTCATGAACATTAAATATTATTTTTATTATGTAATAACAAAATAATTAATTAATTAATTAATAAAAATGGTGCAATTAATGTCTTAATTAGAATTCTGAACCATATTCCCTGTGTAAAAAATTGGACAAATGCCTAAAATTATTAATTTTTCAAAAGAAAAATTATAATTAAATTCAACTTTAATCTTTTTTGTAATGTGCATACTAATGAATTTATTCATATTATCGGTAGTACATTTTTAATCAATATATTTACATCAGTTATATTCGCAGCACCTTATATGAGTTATAAAATTTACTCTATGTAGGCAATCTACGTAGGCAAGTGGTGAAGACGTTGGACTGTAAACCTTGTGGACCAGAGTTCGACCCCCATCGGAGAAGTTTTTTTCGCATTTCTAATTTATTTCTTATTTTAATGTATACAAATATTCAAATGATAATACATAATCAATATCTAATAAACCTTATAAATAATTATATATACGCGTTTAAATAACAGCCTTATTTTTTTAATTTACTGAATATGATTAAATTTCACTGATTCAAGTAGTGAAAATTTATTTCACTATTTCAAATAGTGAATATTCACTGTTTTTTAGTTGCTGAGTTATCACTATTCAAAATAGTGAATATTCACTGTTCTACAGTGAATTTTCACTATTTCATAATAAGAGAGTACTCGTCTTCGGCTCGTACTGCAATCTCCACACTTGGTCTAAAAAAGCCCACTTTGCGCCCTAGGTACACAATATACTATTTTACTTCACAAAATGTGCACAAATATATCTAAAAAGATTTTAGAAGTTTCATTGCCCTGGCTATTTAAGAAAAATTCCAAAACTCACTCACTGTTTTGAGTTTTACATGATAATCTCCCCTTAATTATATTATTATTTAAAAAGAACGTTAGAAACATTTCAATTGAAAATTCAAATTCGATAACATTTGAAAAGCTTTGTTCTATTTGTATTAGTAAAAGGCTTATCGTGTGTCTAAAGAGTTGAAAAAGGTTTAATTAATTAATGACATAATCATGTGCATTGTGTGGAGGAGTAGATCATTTAATAGAAAGACGCCCTCAATCCTGAATATTATGTAGAACGCGGGCGGTGTATAATGCATAATAAGAATATAAGAAAGAAGCGGCAGCGAGTAGAAAAGTTGAAAAAAAAAGCTGAGCCTCTGTGAGACGTGCGAGGTGTGCGAGGTGTGTGAGCTGTGCGCGGTGTGTGAGGTGTGCGAAGTGTGCGAGGTGTACGAGGTGTGCGAGGTGTGCGAGGTGTGCGAGGTGTACGAAGTGGCTGGCCTTAGCGAAGCATGTGTAATATGCGTGGATGCAAGGGCGTGGTGTACATAGTTGATATACAGGGAGAGGAAGAGAAAGAGTGAGACGGGAAGTACTGCCCCACCTTCTCTGGGCGTAAACTCTCCCAGAAAAGCTGGCTGGGGAGCACAATGGCTCTGGCGCGCAATAGCAGCAGCGCACCGACTCGACGCACGAATATACGTTTTAAACGAGCTGCACGGGCGCGCGATTGCAATCGCGGCTCGTTAATGAGCCAAGTTACTCACCTGCCTGCGCGGCGTTCCGCGGCCACGATGCGACGACGACGCGATGACGCCCGACCCGAGCGAGCAATGCGCCAAGACACGCTAACTTGAAATATGGTTTCAAGAATTTCTAACGACCGCGAATATTGCCGCTTATTTTCTTTCCTTTTTCTCTCGACCATCGCCGTCGCTTATATAGTATTGCTGCTCTACTGATGTTTGCGTTAATACGTGCAAGACACTATGTTTACCTATTCGCTATGAGCATGTGGTATAGTAGCTGCTATCTTATTTCCAAGAATAGCGCCATCTTACGACCGAATGACGAAATCGGGGTAGTACAAAATACACAGGCTTTTATGGACATTCAATGAAAATAATATCTTTTTAATTACTAATGAATCAGAGAATATCCTTATAATTTATTTTAATAATATATAAATATGTCAATTAAAGAAAAAAATTTGAGAATACTCAGATTGTCAGAAACTTATTTTGTACTACTCCGATCGCGTCACTCAATCGTAAGATGGCTCTATTTTTGTGTACAATTTCTGTCGTGCTTTGGGCGAATATGTGCAGTGTACACAACTGCACACTCTATTTTAACAAGAAATGTTTTTTTACATCCTTCCTTTTTTGACACCATTTGTAGTTCATCAGGGCATTTTCGCAATCACGGCAATGGTCATTTCGGTCTCTTATATATAAACGTTTTGGAGTGTCAACCCTTCAGCAAGCGACGTGCATACAGTTGGCTGTGACAGCTAAAATATACAAAAGTTTTTTATGTGGTGATATCAAACTTTATTATTAAAAGCAATTTATTAATACTTGGTCATACCTTTAATTTCACCACTGCAAAACTTCAAAATCTTGATCCCACACGTCACAATAAATCACTATTGTCAATATCATATTTATTGAAGGAACTGCGCGGCCGGATTATTGAAGAAACGGAAGAGAGAAGATATATGAATCCAAACATATATAAAAACTGTGAATAATATGTTTATGAGAGACAAAATTAAGGCGATCTTACCTAATACGGCTCCTTTATTTGGCTGGTAAATAGCTGATGCATTAGGATGTATATAATGTCAGTATAAGCTAATAATTCATCCGAAAATTTTATCTATAGGAAGCAAAAGTAGACCTACCTGTAGTGCATTTTATTTTACAACTGTTTAAGAGAATTCGTCACAATAATTTTGAGCAAGTTGTTATATTTATTGTGATATTAAATAAAGAAGTTGGCTCAAGTCACACCACTCTTGATGTTACTACGTATCATCAGCTTTTCAGAAGCATAATTGTTTTTTATCATCCAGCTATTTAGCTTTTTAGTATAACAGGTAATATGTATATAAACTCATTCTACTCAATGCTGCCAAATACTACAAAGCATAGGTACAAAATTTGTATCTCATGACCACCCTTAGAATTTTTAAAGCTTTTTAAGAATAAAAAATATATATTTGTTACAAAAGATATACTTACACTGTTGATTAATTTGTAAAAAAAGATATAATAATATGTTTTTGGATAATTTATGCATTTTATACGTTATTTGTATCCTTGAAAATTCGCATAGATCTTACTACGACCGACAAAGATGGTTGTACTCTATCCAGAATACCTAAACCTTATTTAAAATAACGAAATATATTACTTTTAAGCGAATGTACTTTAAACAGTCCCATACGCATTGCTTACCACGGAAAATTAGCAATCATTTTCCGGCTGCAAATAACAACCGAATCTTTTGAAATTTGGACCAGACAATGTTTACACAAATTCGAAGGGCATAGTAAACCGTTTATTTTTAAACTGGTTCATTCACGAGTAATTGTTGAAAATAAAGAAGTCGATAACATAGATCCCTGTAGAAAATTTAAATTAAAAAAATGGCTTATGCTCTTTTCATTTATACAGACATTATCAAGTTCGATTTTCAAAAGATTCTATTATTATCTGGATTCAGAAAACGCGTTTGAAAAGTACCCTTTCACTTCACCTAAGCATTTATCTATATTATTTAAATATTATAATCCCTTTCGACACATACATTTGCTTTTTATTGGTGATTAAAGAATGAAAAAACAATGGCGGGCCATATTAAATATACGTAAAACACAATATGTCCCACTAGCGGTTTATTTTCAGAACTCTATAGGATTGTCCTATATGTATATTTTAAAATAAATAAAATTCTTACGGTAGTTTTCATGCGATATTTTGATATCTGATCGACCCGAATAAAATTCTTTGAATACAATAACTATGGTAACTGTTCAAAGTTTAGGTAAGTCATATTAGATATACTCACCATATATCAGATAACATGCTGTTTAGGAAAAATAGTACAGAAAACCTGCCTGGTAGAAACGGTCACCAACGATTCGCCAATCGTTGGCCAATTTTACTAAGGTTGGTCAGTAGTTTCACCAACCATTCGCCAACGAACCCACTTATTTTGAAACGCATTTCCACCCGTCGTTGGCCAACGAATGCTGAAAATTTGAAAACGGCGAAAAGCACTAAATACTGCTTAAGCAAGCGATGTAAAGTGTTATGGTATATTATGCAATCAATAAAAAGTCATTATGTGAGCATAATTATATAGTTTACTTCAAAAAATCATATTTAAATATATGTGCACTTAATTCAAATTTGAGGTTAGGTGTAGTAAATTGATGATTTAGTTTACTAACCTAGTGGAAGAAATCTTGTAGGCCAAAGTATGCCTGAGTTATCTAAGTTTGCCGAAATTTGCCAAAGTTTTCCAAAAGTGTGCCAAAATTTGTCATATGTAAACTTTGTCAAACTTTGGCAAACTTTGGCAAACTTTTGACATTAAAACCATATTCACTAGGGTAATACATTTTAATTTACTATTATAATTAAGAATTAAGTATAAAATAAAAAATACTTTGTATCAATTCTATAGTATAATATGAAAACATGGGAAGTTGGATAAATAGTAAAAAATTATACCAAAGCCAGTAGTTGCGAGAGATATTTGCATGTTCTGCAACTTAAGACGCACTCTTAGTTTGCGCGAGAAGCGCGGGTAGGCACAATATACACATATACATTGAACCATTCGTAACCATAACCCTATTTTAAATAAAAATTTAATTATATTTTACAACTTCATGACATCATATGCTCTATTATTTTTATCATTCAGTGGTTTATTGTAAAATATACATTTAGTGACGTACATTTAATGATTCAATTTATAATTTGAAAATAAAATTTTAGAATCACAAATAGAGCAGTCGTTGGCGAACCGCTGGTCAATTACAGCAGTAAGTATTGGCCAACGTTATTGGCGAAGCGTTGACGAACAGGCCATCTCGGTTGGTCTATTTTCTACCAGGGCTATGGAGATAATTAAAAGTTGTTTGTGAAAAATTAGTACCTAACAGAACTTTATTATTTTAATATTACAAGGATAGTCAATTGGCTGACTAAAATTCATGCGACCATATCAATATGCTCGTATACCCTACGACATGAACCCTTATTCCCAATCACTCTCACACGTACATACCCACCGATGCACCAACTCGCACATATATTATTTTATATACATTATATTTATACACAGAAACAGTATAATATATATATATATATATATATATATATATGTACAAAGATCCAAAATGAGCACTGAGAAGTGAAAAATTTCGAAAATTCAGAATAAAAAATGCAGTAAAACAATGGAAAATATGATTACAAAATAAAACAAATAATGCTAAATGAAAGAGGATGAACAAATAAAGAGATATATGTATTGAAAAATGTTTAAAATCTGTGAAAAAAAATATATTAAATGAAAGGGGAGAATAGGAGCTAGAAATGATACTGGTTAGAAAAAATAGTACAGAATAGCTATAGCGATAATTAAAAGTATTTTGTGGAAAATTAGAAAATAGAGTTTATTATTTTAATATTATGTATATTTGATTCTCTGGAAAATCGAGAGAAGACTTTTTTTCTGGAACTCTGGCAAAAAGGTTGGTATGTAGAATACTCGTGAATATTTTCAGATATTTGTATTTTTGATTTTTGGTTTAAAGTTGTTCAAGGTAAAATATGAAAATGTAGTCACTTTTGACAATTTTAAGCTAATTTCAACCTCTATTTATTCAACATAATTAAATCTTTAAAATAATATCAAAAAAGCTTTTTTGTGGCAAATTTTCTGAAATTTTCAACAAAAATGGTTTCAAGTCAATTTAGGCACTTTTTGATTAATTAGGTTCATTTAAAACTGTAAAATCCTGGAGAAAGTGGTTTTGAGAGCTCGAACAATCACACCAAAAATCATGAAGATAAACTTTTGCTTGCAAGATAAAGTTGATCTGATCAGTTATTTTTCTAATTAATTGGAAATACGATAGGGTGTTTACGGATTGAAACCTAACCTAAAAATTTCAATCGTACCAAACTTTTGCTAATAACTTTTTATAATGTTATTTTACAGTAAGATTCTTAACAGACCGCTGTAGTGCTTACTATAATGAACTGATCTGTACAAGATAAAGTCAGTTGGACTTGTAGTTTTTACAGACAATTGGAATTACAAAATAGGTCGGACAGGAAAAAGGGGGCGGGCTCCGACATCCCCTTAAGGCCTTCTTTTTATCTTCGTTATTCTACGTTACTATGACCAATTTTTGTAATTTTTCGTTATATTAGCGTTATTAAAATATTAATATTATACGTTACCTGGCTAAAATCGAGTCATATATAATTATATATAATTATATATAACTTTTGTCTCTTTATAATAATGCATTATTGTACATGATTATATATAACTGTAAAATAAATATATTAAACAATAATTCATTAATATATTATAATATTATCATTTATTATTATTATTATTATTAATGATATATTATCATTAATATATCATTAATATACTATATATAACCCCCGGTAGAAAATTGACCATCATTTATGGCCAGTTCGCTATCTATTGACCACCATCCGTGGTCAATTTGTAGCCAAAAATTGCACCATAAGTTGACCATAATATAGGTAAAAATAAATTTATAACCTCAACTATGTGTGTACAAATTTAAATTCGCACAATGTTTTTATGGGGTTAATCGAATTTACAAAAAATTTAGTTTACTAATGGGAGATATACAAGCAAAGTTGCAGTAAGGTAGTGGACCCTGTTCTCGATAGGTACCCAGTTGTCGATAACTCGAAGGAATAATACGATTTTAGATATATTTTGAGCAATTTTTCGGTACGAGAAAATTATTTCTATATTAAGAATATATCACTGAATAAATATTTTGAATTATAAAAACTCAGTTAGCGCTACTTGTTAAATAGAAATTCACACTTCTTGGCACTCTCAGATTTGATGAGTTTCTCGACGTTTCCTTAATCACGATCGTAACAAACAGTAAACTTTAAAGTGACATTTTTGTAATAAATAGAACGTTTTAAAAAACTATAAAGCCAAGATTAGCTTTAAATTCAACAAAATAAGCGTAATCAAAAAGTTAAATTTTGATTTATTTACTTATAACTATTTTAATTCATATATCGACAACTCCGTCTTAATTATGCGTACGTACCCAGTTGTAGATAGTCAGATAATATATACAAAATACAAATAAATTTTTCTTTAAATGTTATTTCAATGCTTAAAAGTACTTAAACACTACTTTTAATTAATAATTATGTAATTATAATAATCAAAATGTGTATGTTATTCAATCAAGTTTTGACATAACCTAGAACCTAACCTGAATAATGGGCTTGTTGGTATATCGAGAACTGGGTCTTTTGCATCTATCGAGAATTGCTCCGACTCGTAAAATGGTTATCGACAACTGCTCCCTCGGATTATTTTTTGGTTTATTGAATTTAGAAGTAAACATTACGTTAAAATTTCGTCTTTTTCGAGTTATTTGCTAAATAAGTATATTAATTAATAGTTGAAAACAAAAAATTTCAATTTTTTTAAAATTAAAGCATTTTTTATAGCGAAATAAGTTGAGTCTGTTACTAAGCTATCGAGAACAGGGTCAAATACCTTATTGCATACATTCTAAGTTCTAACTCCGACTCTACGCATAATATATATGTCCATGACGCCCAGTATAGGTATAGAATCAATTATCTATAACTATATATATATATATATATATATATATATATATATATATATATATATATATATATATATATATATATATATATATATATATATATATATATATATATAATGTCTGCAGGTGTGTTGGGAGAGTAAAGGACTTTTGCACGCTAAAAGAATAAGGACAGACATAAGAATAACATTGATTGGTGTATCTATCTCCCAACACACCTGCAGACATTATATATATATATATATATATATATATATATATATATATATATATATATATATATATATATATATATATATATATATATATATATATATATATATATATATATATATATATATATAATGTCTGCAGGTGTGTTGGGAGAGTAAAGGACTTTTGCAGGCTAAAAGAATAAGGACAGATATAAGAATAACATTGATTGGTGTATCTATATGTATACATACATGGTGTGTTGACAGCTGGGAGTCGGGGGAGAGAGCAGACCCTTATCTGTTTGAAATATTTAAAAAAAAATGTTTTGTCTTGTGAGCAGTTTAGGAGATTTAACTTAAAAAGTTGAGCAGGATTGCTGAGTAAAATTTGCCCAATAGAGTCAAGAAAATTTGACTTAATTACTACAGAAATTTTTACTTAAGTTTTTAAGCTACAATAGTTGGACATGTTCAACGCAAATAAATAAGCAGTGTTTGATTAAATTTATGTATTTATTTGTTAATTAATATATATTTAGTAATGCAGACGATTAAATTAAACCGAAATTTATCGTACATATCTTAAAAGAAATACAAGAGAAAATATTTGTAGGTTAGGTTTGAATATTTTCCGCGTGTAGGCTTAACGTACCACATGCTAGTATACTTTTTTAATTATTTGCTCTCTTTTAAGTATCTAATTCGTATTCAATTTTTTCAGGTTCATTAAATTTTATTTATAAATAATTATATAAATTACACCACGGCCATAAGCTGGGCTTTAGATCTTAATATATGCCATGAATTGACCACACACCATAACATTAAGCATTATATGGCAAATAGTTGGTCAATGTTTCTATACATTATATTTTATATATTATACATTATATTTCTTTTATAACGAATCATAGTGAGTGTATGTTCGTAAGTTTAAGGAGATGTTAAACCTGCCAGTTACCGACTAATACCAGGAACCACTTTTTCAATTAATTTTTAATTTTGATAAAATATCTCTTTGGAGCGTTGTTTTTTTGATTAATACAAAAATGTTTGAGGAAGATATTTGATAAAAATTGAAAATTAAAATGAAAAAAGTGGATCCTCGTAAATGTCGGTAACAGGTGGGTTTCACATCACCTTGTGTGATCTTCATGTGTTTTTATATATTATGTACGGGTGTGCTTAAAATTGTGACTATATATGACTATACATGATTATATATAATTATGGATAATTAGATATACAGTTATATATAATCATATATAATTATATATGACTCATTTTTACCCAGGTATTTAACGTTATTTAAGATATTTTATATCTTTCTTTATTTTATGCTAATTTACGGTATTATATATTATTTATACGTTATTTTCTGTTACTTTATGGTTATTTCAAAGGGGATTTGCTTTAATATTTGTTCAATGTTATATATATCAACGTTCTAACAACAAATAATTAGTTATAAATATTATTAGATTGCTGTGGCAAGTTGCAGCTGATTTAAACTTAATTAATGTATCCTGATCAGACTGTTATTGTGAAAATAAATTTGTCAATAATTGTTAATTATTAATCACTTATCAATTTTACATTAATTTATAAGTTTTGGATTATAATACGTAGGAAAACAAGTTTATTATTTCCGACATCCTTCAGGAATTGCTACTTATCCATAAATTCCGTAATTGTATGTTATTTCTATGTTATCCTTATTTTTTGTGATATGTAACGTTATAAGCATTTATGTAAAGTATAGATGACGTCAATCGTTATATAATAACTAATACATATAAATTTATTCTATAGTATTGTGATGTTCAAAGTTATTTTTAACATTGAGCTTAACATAAAATTTTTTATTATTTCATTAATTCCGGTATTTTATGGTTCCGGTATTATATGTAAAAAAATCGGGGGCTGGCGCGCGAAGCACCCCTAGTATATATATATATGCACTGCAGCTCATATGTATTTATTTTTTTCTTATGAAACCTTTCTTATCACCAAGAAGAAAGGTTTAAAAACAGTTTACAATAATTATATATATATATATATATATATATATATATATATATATATATATATATATATATAATTATTGTAAACTGTTTTTAACCTTTCTTCTTGGTGATAAGAAAGGTTTCATAAGAAAAAAATAAATACATATGAGCTGCAGTGCAACTAGACGAGAATGCTTAACTCAAGTAGTAAGAGCTCGCGCTTCAGTTCTCCCATTCACCTGCAGGAGGTCGGTGCATTTATATCACGCTCACTTCCAATTAACCTGGCGCGTTCGCAGCCGGTTAAATATACGATAACGGCGCGAGCTCGCGCTATAGACTATATTTGCGTTTGGAGCACGCCCGAGACGTTTTAAGCAAGTTGAAGTCTCGGCCGGAGCCCAAGGCCGGAAGAGAACCGAGCTGCTTCTGCCGGCGGTATCTCTGTTCTCTTTAAATCACCTAATTGCAGCCAGAGCGCTTACTTCCTAAAAGCCTTTTTAATCTTATTAACGTTCTTATACTATATAAGGATCGTTTCTCGGCAAGCATTTACTTAGTATATCGCGCGCGCTTATGCCGACTTGTTAACTGCCTCTAACGGTAGCATGCGTCTCTATCTGGAACGCAAACTACCAGATTACTAAAGAGATTACGTTGCTTGCAGCAATTATTATACACCTATACAATGTACGGATACAGTCAAGTAATTCATTTTCTTATTACTTTTTAGTTGTATAAATCAGGTATTATTCGCAAAAACTAGTCTGTGTTGTAAATATTATCAATTCAGGCAATAATAGAGACATGTGGCGTAGTAAAGTAAGCCATAGTAAATAGATATTTAGTAATTAGTGATGTATTTATTAACTCAAGACAGATTCATTCGGTTAATATATATTATCCTAAAATGAAAATTTAATGACGGTCTGTGGCTGGACAGGTGGATGCCGATAGAGCGAGCAGTGCTTTGTAGAGGAGAAGGCAATCCAGAGGGAAGGAGAGACTCGAGCCAGCGCGGCAGGCGGCGCGTGTACAGTGAGCTTCCGGTGACCTCGGTACTGGTAGCAGTACACACTAACCGCTGCCGATTATCTCGATAATCCAGAGTAGCGGCTATAGTGGCTGCTGCGGCTCGGCGAGCTCGAGAGATTTCTCGGTAACGGCCCAGTCCTTGGAGCTCGAAGCCTAGCGCACTTGCCTTGGGCTTGTGAACGAAAGCCACCACTACCAGTGCCGTCGTTTAGAGCGCACACGCGATTCTACTGTGCGTTCCGAAGACATTTATTGCTTTTTTCCCGTCCCTGCGCTTGCTCTTAAGATGTGTTTCACTTTCGGATCAGATAGTCGTGCGTTTCTTTTCTCTTATTTTCTTTTCTTTTCTTTGCTATTTTATATTGGGTATTGGCGCGCTGCGACATTGTGAAATCGAAGGCCACATATATACGACTCGAAAACCTTATAATAACCTAATTAGTATAACATTATCGAAATATCATGATCAGTAAAAAATTGGTTAAATGAATTATTTATTTTCTGGTTTATCAAACGCGCCGATAGCTAGCAATAGCTGGCATAATACGACGGGTGTTTTCCTGGAAAATGCAATAATGCCAATTTCACAATCTCACGCGCTGAGGTAAATAACGCGAGTGACTGAAATCAGTGTCGACCCGGTTGAAATGATCTTTTTCTCAACGATGATTGAGCACGCGCGTCGGTAGTGTCAGCTTCGTGACTGCAGCGCGGCGGTGGCAGAGACGTCCACTAAGGTGCGCGTTATTTGTTTGCTTGCTTGTTTGTTTGCATGCGCGCTTGCTTGCTTTCTTGCTTGCTTACTTGTCTGCGCGGACCGAGCACGGTAATGAGATGACATTATTTAGAATAAATTAATTATGCATTGGCATCGATGCTCCTAATATAATTGCACACGCGCGCTCGCTCACAGTTCTTGAACGTTGCTGCGACTAGCGCGTGATCGAGCTATGAATAAACATTAATCGAAATTGCGGCGCGAAGTAACAAACGATAGATCTCAAAATCGCGACATATCGATCAATCGACAGAACGATTAACTACTGGGGCATCATATTTCTGACTTTATTCAGATAATATTTCATAATTACTGTCGTTACCGGTATTATATGCGCGAGAAACTTTATGATGATAACGAATCCATTGAAGTGCAAGATTCATTATAACTTGAGTTAGTTTAATTCGCTTTATTATCAACTCTTAATGACTGCCATTACATACCAATATTTGTATTTGAAGAAGAGAGAGTTATCAATGAGTACAAAAAGTAATTAAAAAGGTAAATGAAAAATTATGACACAGAAGTTAGCCGCACTATTCTAGCCCCAGTGACCCGAATCCGTAGGCGTAGACACACAGGGACCAAAATTCAAATTTTTACTATTAAGAGGTTTCAATTGATGAGCAATTATTGTATGAAATTTAGTAAGCATAGTAACCACATTGTAGCTCATTCAAGTCAATCTCTCCGAAAAATCAAAAAGTATTACTATATTACTTCTTACGGGAGTACCGCATTGAAAAAAACGCGTTTGTCAGCCCGAATCCTTTTCAAATCTATTTTTTATCATGCCCAGAATATGTGACAAAAATATTCAAAGCGCTGCGACCCCGTCAGACTCGGAAAACCAAGAATTTTCCGACCAACGGCCGTCAGCGAAGCGCCTCAGTCACATTTAAAATATTTCTCGAGCAAAGACAAAAACGCCTGCCAGCCTGAATCTTTCTCAAATCCCTTTCTAATCATGTCCAGAGTATGTGAAAAAAAATTTAAAGCGCTGCGACCCTGCCAGCCTCGGAAAACCAACAATTTTCTGACTGTCGGCCGTGAGTAAAGGGCTTCAGTCACATTTAAAATATTCCTCGAGCAAAGACAAAAACGCCTGCTAGCCTGAATCCTTTTCAAATCTATTTTTTATCATACCCAGAATATGTGACAAAAAAATTCAAAGCGCTGCGACCCCGCCAGCCTCGGAAAACCAAGAATTTTCCGGCCGACGGCCATCAGCGAAGCGTCTCAGTCACATTTAAAATATTTCTCGAGCAAAGACAAATGCGTCTACCAGCCTGAATATTTCTCGAATCCTTTTCTTATCATGCCCAGAGTATGTGGAAAAAAGTCACGGCACTACAACCCCGCCAGCTCCGGAAAACTAAGAATTTTCCGGCCTTCGGCCGACGACGCAGCGCGTAACTCACGTCTCAAATTTTTCTAGAGAAAAAGAAAATCTGTTTGCTGCCTGTATCATTCCGAAATTTCAAGATATGATTAGTTTCAGTACATATACAAAGTTTTGTTTTTCTGCGGTACCGCCAGACCAAAGTATATCTGAATTTTCCGAGCGCTTGATATAGAATACGTCTGCGGTCTGAAACTTTTTGGAATTACTTGCTTATCGTTTGTAGAATCTATAAAAGAAACACTGCGATCCATCGATCTCGTCAGTCTTGGAAATCTAAGAATTTTATTACCCTTTGACGTCGACAGATTGCGTAAGTCATGCATAACATCTTTCCGAAGCTATGGAAAGTACTTACTGTACTCAAAGTCTATAAAATAAATGCCATAATCTTCCGACCTCTTCAGATCAGGAAAAGTAAGAATTTTTCGACTCTTAGCCGTTGACAAAATTCATCTTATAACTCCCTCAAGCAAATAGATGCGCAACTGGTTTTATTTTAGATATTCCTTGTATCTGTTGGAATTGGAACTGCTCACATCTTGCGTTGTAAGCAGTTCCATATATTGCAGTATCGACCGCTAGGTGGCAAATCCATTCGACTATCCTTCACGTAGTTAAAGTGCGCTTCTAATTTCTACATAAGTAACACTATGCAACGGATAATTTTATATTTCCTGATTTAGGATTTCACTAAGACGGAAAATTCTTACTTTAGAATCTTTGGGAATTCATTCAATTATGTATTGAGTTACATATGAATGTATAATAAATATTTTTATGATATTTAATGTTTCTTATGTAATTTGGTATCATGGATTCTGATATAAAGAAGAACATAATATCTAGGTAATACCGATACCCGCCTAAATGATTTGAAAAATTGCTTATGGAGAAGTGAATTGTGGATTAGAATTGTAGGTTTCGTTCATGATACTTCACGTGATCGAACAATTTCAAAGTATTCGAGAAAGGATCATTTTTTTTATCGAACCTTCTTTCAACATATCCATGATTTACTTTTTCTACGAGTTAACAAAAATCTTCTATTTGTCGAGTTTTCGCTGAATACTATTCAAGTAACAAGTTGTCTCAATAAGGTTGACCGTTGCTTACTTGAACAAGAATCCCCTATTGTATTTCCAGCCTCTCCTGAAAATTGTATTCTCATTGTAGTGGATGTACCTAATAAATCTTTGGTAAAATGTACTTTTTCGAAAAAGAATGATTCATATTAGCTACAATCCCTACGCCCGAATTTACAGATTTACCAAGAAAAGAAGATTATTTTTCACTTGATCATTATGACAATGATACAATTGATTACTTTTTGCAAGACTCTGCATCTAGTTCATTAGATATAGAACAGAACAATATTGTGAAAAGTGATTACTTCAAAAAAGTAAATTCAGAAGTTTCTTCCAAAAGAAATACTTCCACAATGAAAGGTATTGACTCTCCTTTACTAGATAGATATAGTTAAAGAATTTCTCCATCTTTGTGAAAATTTTCTGACGTTTGAAATACTTTGACAATTTTATTATCATAAGGTGTAACAAATGTGTCTTTTAAAGGATATAGTGCAGTTAGGGTAAGACTTTTTAAACTCATCATTAAAATTGTCTGTCCAATTTTTTTCCCAAAAACTTTTCGGCAATGCAAAAGCTTTACCTTCAATCGTATAATTATTTGTTTTGGAGGTACCTTGTACATTTACTCTTTCAATAGAGTTTTTACTCTTTGAAAAATTTGCCTTTTCTTTGACTGATGAATCAGGAGTAGTGTGCTGCAAAAAGTAATTATTTTCATCATCATCATCAAGTTTTTTTGAAGATTTAATATTTTTATCTAGTACAGAAGATGCAATACCTTTTATAGTATGAGGAGCAGTTTTGCAACAATCTTCTGGATTTACCTTCTCAAATTGGTTATTACTGAAAACATTGTCCTCTTCTATCTCTGACGAATTTGACGTAGAGTCCTGCAAAAAATAATCATTCGTATTGTTATCACATACATATCTTTATTTGTATGTGATAACAATACGAATAATTATTTTTTGCAGGACTCTTTATATATCTTTATATGTATGTGATAAGAATACGAATGATAATTTTTTGCAGGACTCTACGTCAAATTCGTCAGAGATAGAAGAGGACAATGTTTTCAGTAATAACCAATTTGAGAAGGTAAATCCAGAAGATTGTTGCAAAACTGCTCCTCATACTATAAAAGGTATTGCATCTTCTGTACTAGATAAAAATATTAAATCTTCAAAAAAACTTGATGATGATGATGAAAATAATTACTTTTTGCAGCACACTACTCCTGATTCATCAGTCAAAGAAAAGGCAAATTTTTCAAAGAGTAAAAACTCTATTGAAAGAGTAAATGTACAAGGTACCTCCAAAACAAATAATTATACGATTGAAGGTAAAGCTTTTGCATTGCCGAAAAGTTTTTGGGAAAAAAATTGGACAGACGATTTTAATGATGAGTTTAAAAAGTCTTACCCTAACTGCACTATATCCTTTAAAAGACACATTTGTTACACCTTATGATAATAAAATTGTAAAAGTATTTCAAACGTCAGAAGATTTTCACGAAGATGGAGAAATTCATAGAAGACACACGAAAGGAAAAAATATGCGCCCTAAAAAAAGAACTAACAGTAGAATACCAAAGTGTTAAGAAATTGAAAATGCTAGCAGAAGTACCAGACTCAGTTTTGACAGCAGGTAACCTTACGGATGTACCCGACTCCGTAATATTATCCAAGATTTCCAGTGAAAGCAATACAATGGACGATTTAGATAAAGATTTTAAGAACTTTATGTGGAAACGAATAGATTCTCAGAATGAGTCATGGCAAGGGGATGTTTTTAAGGGATACATCTAATTCTATTGAGAATACCCATTTATGATTACATTGATGAACGAAAAAATATTAAAACATATTTTACTCGCAAAATACAGACCTCTTTTTTTGTATATTGATGCGACATGGTCTATAATTAAAAATTCACCAGATATACATACTCAAGTATTTAATTATTCTGTTATTCTACCAGGAGGAAGAGATCACAGTCCTGTTCCTGTAGCTGAGTTCATATCGTCGGCTCACGGAGTCAAAGACATCTCCGTATTTCTATTACAATTAGTACATAACTAACATAAGTTAACTACTCGCAGACCCGTCGTGGACAAACTTAAAAGTAATTTCAGTCTGGCACTTTTACAGCCAAACAGTTTAACATTCAATGGAATGAAACTATCCATATATTTACAGCAAATGTTTGAGGAGTTAATAGAAAAAAAACCTGTTGCTCCCCTTACGACTTTACGTATATGTTCATTACGTATGCTGAAAACGGTATTAAAAAAATAGAAGTGCATATTAGTGACGACGATTTGAGGGTAATAGCCTCATGTAGGATCACAAAATTAATTCATTGTACAACACTACAAGAAGGATCGAATGTAATCAAACATCTTGTGAAAAATTTTGGTTCAGAAAAGCGTCCTTCCGATATAAATACATCCCTACAATTTATGATACTCCCGATAAAAACGAAGATGTTGATGAAATAACCTCAGACACACATTCCATAATATCTATATCTGAAGAGGTGTCTGTGCATGAAAAAGCAAAAAAGACCTACCATTTTACAAATTTTTTTACCGAATTAAGGATGATTTTTTAAAACAAACAAAGTTTAATTCGAAGCCAAATATATTTTATTCGAAATTTTTTATGAAATACTTATTTCAATATTTAATTCCGTACTTTCCCCTATGGTCAGCAGTGATATTATGTAGGTTCGGGATCATGCGTGACACAAATGCACCAGTAGAAAATTATTGGAAAACCGAGAAAGCGTATAATTTGAAAAACAATAAAAGAACTGTTGCTACTCGATTTATTGCAAACAAAGAAAAACTATTATTACAGAGAATTAGAAAAAGAGAAAAAGAGATGTCGGATTCAGAGCAATATCCAGAGGAATCATGGCGTAAGTCATACGAAAGGAACATATATTTCCAGAATTCCCGTTTTTTAAATAGAAAGACAAAATCATAAAAAAAAAACTTGATACAGAGAAAAAGGAGAAGCAAAAGAGTAACCAAATCGATAAAAAGATGAAGAAAAAGATAACTAAAGTTAAAGTTGCTAAAAAACCAAAAACTGCGCCAAAAAAAGTTAAATCTCTGAAGTTTACGTGTGTCACAAAGCGAAAAACTAATAATTGAACAGATACAAAAATGGATAAAAAGAGTTTAAACAATACAAAGAAGACTTTGAATAATCAAAACGATGTCCCTATTAAGAATATATGTGAGTCTACAATTGATAACGAAGAAATTCATGACGTTAAAGCTGTTGACACCATCGCTGATCTTTATTTGTTCACAAGAAATATATTTTCTGAAGCAGATCATTACCGACAAAATTTTCCATTTATAAATGTGGGAGTGCGCGGAGTAAATGTAAATACGTTAGTCATGTAATCTTTAAAAGCAAATCATCAAATTAACGATAGCATTATTAATGCCTTTTTAACTATTTTAACAGAAAACGTAGATACGCCTAGAAGTGAAGATTTTTTAAGCGAATGTGGAAAGAGTGGGTAGCCAAAGAAGATCTTTGGGGTCAAAATGTCTGGTTATTACCAGTACACCAAGAAGACATCAGACACTGGAGTCTGCTTGTGGTAGTACCTGAATACAAAATATTTTTGTATTTAGACTCACTACATTTACCATTACCAGCACAGCTTGTACCCCATTTGTTATAATATACGGGCAGCAAGAAAAGGATTCTCGTGGACGCAATGCACGTTGAATATGCCCGAAGATGTTCCGAAATAAACCACGGAGCCTGATACATGCAATAACCGTGGAGCGCACCTCTGTTCATGGTCCTATATCATATGTCAGACGGATACCATTGCCTTTGAGGAAAAGCACATGAACAACGTTAGGAATAAAAGTTAACAATAAAACTTCATGAAAATGTAAAGAAAATTTAATTTTTCACTTAATTCAAAATTTACCAAGAAACAAAAACTATTTATTTAAGAGGTCGCCAGTGACCGACAGCAGATTCCTACTGTTCTACGCATATTTTTGACTATTTATTAATATATTTCTTTATTTACATAATAATGATTTGATTAACATAAAACTAAACGTTTCCCTTTTCGATTTAAAACAATAAAAATTAATAAATATTATAAGTCCCGAAACAGTACCTATCGTTTTTTTTTCAAGGAAATACAAAAACAATTACTGATTTTAGAATATAGATAACTTTTGGTAAAATCTTTCTTATTTCGAATATCGAAAACTTGCTTAGACAAGGACATCAATAGCCGACGGTCACTTAATAATTTTAATTAATCACAGTATAAATGTGTTGGTATTTAAAAACCTTACAAGTATGAATGATTTATTTATAGTTGCAGAATAAATAGGGAGGATGGGAATTATCCACGGGATACCTACCGTACCGGCTATTCACAAGTATAAATTTATCTTTATAATAAATAAATATGAACTTTGTAATTAAAATTGTAATAATGACAACAATAATAATAATCACAATAATAATAACTAAATTAATAAGAATAATAGTACCATTTATCATATTAATTGTTATAACTAGGATATTTGAGCCAATTACTGTGCTCTATATCGATTATTTCACCGAATAACTTTATGATTTAATATTTTTTTAAATGCAAATATCGAAGGGCACAGTAACTGGTTTATTGCTTTATTGTTATATTACTTTCAAAACAATAATAATAGTATATGAACATGAAAACATTAATACAAAACATAATTTAATGTTAATAAAAATAAGTGATAATTTCAATATAGAGATCTATCTTGCCGACAGATTACATCAATATTGCTCAGTAGATGATAGAAAATACTAGTTAGATTCCGACATGTTATCTCCCACTTTTCCTTGCTTACTAAAAATTAGGAGTTCGGACGTGATTCAGGTACACAACACAACAGAACACAACACAACACAACAGAACACACCACGACACAACAAAGACCTTCCGGATGACTGTCAGTCGTCTGGGACTGGTCTGGGAGTAATGACCCTACCCTTATATCACTCATCAAGAGATGGCAGCTTAAGCTCTTCTGTGTTGCCCTACTGGTTAGCACACCGACTTCCGAACTGGGAATACTCCGGCTAAGCTATATCATCTGGTATTCTTGTGTTGCGGTGATGAGCTCTCGAGCTAAAAAGACAGACTATAATAATAATAATAATATGTATAATGTGTATGCAGAGGTTAATTTTTTCAGAAAAACTGGAGCATTGTCTATAATTTTGATATGACCTAAGTTTTATTAAGATCCGTGCAGTAGTTTTTCTTTGATGCGGTAACAGTCAAATGACCAACAAAAAAACAACAAAATTTGGTTATTACATGAGGTATTTTATATTGTTTTTTTTTTTTTTTATTTAAGCTATTAGAATTCTTGGGAGAATTATTTAGCGCAGTACATTACATGTGTATTTTTACATATTATTGCAGTACATGATTACATTTAAGAGATACAGTAGTATTTTACAATTTGTATTTAAATTTGTAGTTTACAATCTTGAAAAAACTTTGACAGTGTGTCGCACAATTTATTTGTCGGGTCGTAGAGTATAACAAAGCTTGCTAGGGGTTCTTGAAATTTTTGCTTTTTTAGACTTTTCATGAAGCTTGTCCTCTGGATATCGTAAATGGGGCACTGCCAGAGGATATGGTCAAGATCTTGCTTTATATTCTGATTCTTGCTACAATTACAATAAGGATTTTCTACTAAGTTACATCGGGCTAAAGAGGCGGCAAGACTGTAGTGATCCGATCTACATCTGTTTATTATTGAAATGATTTCTCTCGGAAGTTGCTTATTGTGATACCACGGTTTGGATTTGTTATTGAAATAATATTTAAAGTAGTTTGATCCTTTGTCTTGGCTATTTTCGCTTAAGTATATATGGGTATTTTCTGTGGCTTTTATTTTGAAATTTTCTTTTACGTCCGTAAATGGGATTTTACAACATGAATCAGGTTCGCGACTTGCGGCTTCTTTAGCCATTCTATCCGCTGTGTCGTTACCTCGCAGGCCAGGTAAGTGTCCGGGAATCCAGAAAATTTGTATTTTGTTGCCATCAGCTTTTTTGTAGAATTCTAGGATTTTCTTTTTAATCAAGTATAAATACGGATTGGTTTGTATGTCAATTTTTTTCTTTTCTAGAGATAAAACCGCGCTTAGGCTGTCAGTAAATATTATATAATTTCGACTTCGATGAGTAAGCGCAATTTCCACCGCGAATAGTATTCCAATGCATTCAGCTGTAAATATCGATGCTTCTTTGTATGTACTGATTGTCACATATTTGTCTAATTCGAAGCAGACGCTTGAGCTGCCTACGCTTGGCGAATTTTGTGTTTTACTTCCATCCGTATATATGGCTATTGAATTTTCTTTTTTTAATAATTCGTGTATGAGCGAATTTGGTTCGTTAGATTTTTTTAACGTTTAGCTGAAATCTATATTTGTTTCTATTTTGTGAAAGAAGGTTTCGTAGTTAAAAAGATATGTACAGTATTGTGTTTCCGAGATTATGATGTTTAAATATTTACTGACATCGACTAAGCACTGCTTAATAAGTCGCCTACTTTTAATTTTTTGAAAGCTAAGCAGATTCTTGTGAACTAGAAGCTCCTTGTGCGATAATATTTTGAGAAGATAGTTTGAGCAAAGAGACTTGGCTCTTTCTTGCAACAGGGGTAGTTTTGATTCCGCGAGCAAAATATTTGTCGGTGTTGTATTCCTGTAGCCAAGAGCCAGTCTAATTGCTGTAAACTGTATTCTTTCCAGCTTTAAAATTAAGGCTTTTTGAGTAGGATAAAAGACGTGACAGCTGTACTCTATGATCGAACGCACAAAGCTTTTATACATTGTTATTAGACTGTCGGGGTCGGATCCCCACCAAGTACCTCTTAGAAATTTCAGAATATTCATATTTTTCAAGCATTTACTATGTATTGCATTTATGTGTTCTTTAAAATTTAGCTTATAGTTAAATAGGATTCCTAAGAATTTCACAGTATTAGAGGATTTTATGACATCGCTTTTTATTTGTATTTCCGTACTTCCCGGCTTAATATTTCGCTTGTTAAAATGTACGAGAGTTGTTTTACGTGAACATAGTTCAAGTCCTAGTTCTCGAAGATTATCATGTATTTTGACAATTGAGTTGGTAATTAGTTTGTTACATGTTTTAATGTTTATTCTAGAGCAATAGATGGCGATATCGTCTGCAAACTGTGAAGTTCTTATACTTTTCGGCAGGTTTTTAACAATTGTTGCTACGTATATACAATATAAGAGTGGGCTGAGGACTCCTCCTTGCGTCCGACGCCTTTATACACTTTTCTGGGAGCATCTCCTGTACTGTCAGTGTAGATTGTTCTTTCATACATTAAAAATTTAATAAACTTTAATGGAGACGAAGGGCAATCAATGTCGGCTAAACACTTAAGTAGTAGATTGAAATCGACGTTGTCAAAAGCTCCACTGACGTCCAGAAAAGCTGCCAGTACGTCGCGATTTTGCCCAAAAGCTCCTTCAATATACGTCATAAGATTAGTTAAATTATCAGCTGTAGACTGGCCTTTACGGAAACCCGATTGGCTATTGGGTAGAAGATTGTTTCTTTCCACCCAATATTGTAATCTATTTTTTAAGATAGTTTCAAATAACTTGCATACGCACGACGAAAGGTAGATAGGCCTTACATTTTTACCATCACTTTTTTCTATAAAATGTACGTACGACCTTGTCCAGTTTTCTGGAAAGTCGCTTGTGGCATACATTTCATTCATGATGTCAAGTAGGATTAGCTTGTATGTTATTGGGAGCGCTTGGAGTATAGTGTAATCAATACCGTCGATACCGGGGCTGGACCTACTTCTTTTACTGTCAAGTGCGAGGTTGAACTCAGAGTATGTAAAAGCCATATTCAGAAATTTATTTTCATTACATTCGGGTAGTGAATCAGGATTTGACGCACACCAAGGAGGACTTATCTTGTCTAGAGCAATATCTATTTTTTCGGAGTTTTGATGATTTTCAGTTGTGTTATGAGTAACTTTGGTCCATTTGTTTTTTAAAATTTTCATAGTATTCCATACGTACTTAGATTTGACTTTAAAGTTTAACGATTCTGCAAATTGTTTGTGAAAAATTCTCTTTTTATTTTTAATTAATTTTCTCGCGAAGGCTTGATTTTTTTATAATCAATAAAATCTGTAAGTTGCTGTGTAATTTTCCATTTCTTAAAACTTTCTTTCCTGAGACTAATGGCTTTGTCGCACTCTGAGTCCCACCATGCTACTGGATTCCTATACTTTTTAACATTAACTTTTTTGGGTTTGGGAGTATTGGTTTTGATAGCGTTTGTTACAATCTCGATAAAAGTGTTATATTTTTCACTCGCTTTGGATTCATTATAGTTTGCAGTGAAGAGCTGATCGATATTTTGCTCTAAGAAAATGTATACCTGCTCCCAATTAGTTTTTGTGCTTCTAATTTTAAAAGTTTTTTTGTGGTACAGTTCTTTTTCTAGAATAATGTCGATATTAATAGGGTAATGGTCCGAGCCCCATGTGTCGTCCCCTACATTGACGTTAATTTTGTCTGAGAGACTATTACTAGAAAAAACTAAGTCCAGGTTGGATTCGTATGCATTGTACGGTTGTGTGTAGGTTAAGGTAGTGGAATTGTGTAAAAAGAGATTTTTAGTAACGTAGCTGTTGTATAAATTTACGCCATTATTGTCATTTTTTTTACAATTCCAGCTGATGTGGTGTGAATTGAAATCCCCTATAAGCAGAGTATTTGAGTTATCTTTGACGTTGTTTAATATGTCTTCCTATTGGTTTTCTGTAAGAGACGATTCTGGGGCTCGGTAACATGCAATCAATTCTATTTTTGGATTTACATTAGTGATAGTTACGCCTGCAAGTTCAAAGGATGGATCTGGGCTAACAAGATCGGATCGCACTTTAAAAGCAAAATTATTACGCAACAGAATAAGAATACCTCCTCCTTTGCCATGAATGCGATCCTTGCGAACGCTTTTGAAGCCGGGGAAGTTGAAGTTTTGACGACTGTCGTTGAGCCAGAATTCCACGATTATGCAAATGTCTATATTGTCTACGATTTTGCCAAGCTCTTCTTTTTTGTTAACAATGCTTCTGGGATTCTAGTATAATATTTTTGTGTTCTTTTTACGCATTTAAATGTGGTGTGTTATCCGATTCGGTATCGCTGGAACACTGCGTTAGCAGTTTATTTTTCACTCGCATGATTCTTGCCTTTAGTTTTTTGTCACTTATAATTGGGTGTATAGCCTCTAACATGTCGTATAGTTCAATGGTCTCTTCTGTGAACTCTTCTGAAATTTCCTTGATGTTTCTTTGACCATAGGTTTTTTCAATGAAGTATTTAATGTCGTCATAATTTAACACGTATTTGAGAGGATTATCTTCTATGATTTTTTTGACTGGTAGGAGAGATTCATCGATATCTTGATCTTGTTCATCTTGTTTTTCTTGTGTTTTCGATGTGACTTGATTAAGTTTCGTTTTCTTGTTTACAGGCTTACGAAATGTAACATCTTTTGGTTCAGGTGCATTTTGATTGATTTCGAATTCGTCTAAAGGTTTCGTTGCCGTGGTGCCTTCTGACGATGTAGATGCTGGAGGTCTTTTCAATTTGGGTTTTTTATTATCTAAATTTTCCACTTGCTTCAGAATCGAGTTTAGTTGGACAGGATTTTCCGTGTTGATATTATCGTGCGAAACTTGTTTTTGGCTCGTTGTAATATTTTGAGAATGGGATTCCGGGCATACCTTTGCGATGTGGCCCTTTTGTTTACATACGAAACAGTGTGTAGATTCCGTGCTGAGGTAGACCCAGTGTGTTGCGTCTTCATGAGTAATTTGCAAATTTTCTGGAATAAGGTGTTCATCTTCTTCCTTAATGTACACTTGTCTTCGAAAGGAATAAATATGTGAGCGTCCAGGTTTACTGGAGCTGGCTCTGATATAATGCATCTGCGAGACTACTTCGATACCCTTGTTTTTAAGAGCCTGTAAGAGTACTTCATTGGGTATACTTGGACTAGCGTTGGAAATAACCACTCTTTCATTTTTTTCGAGAAGCGGTCTGACCGCTAAGGTATGATCGTTCACTTGGATCTGTTTATTAGAGATCTCTTCTACTAAAGATTTGTTGACTAAATAAACACACACTCGCCCTCCAGAGATTTTTTATATAAATTGTATGTTACTTATTTCCACTATGCGTTCTAATACGTCCAAGTAGTCATCTATAGTGCATCCTTCGATTGATTCAATAACTATAGCTTGATCTCTTTTAGGAACAAATGTTGCATTGGCGTACGATTGCATCTTTGTGGTATTTTGACTGTGATTTTCTTGGTTGGAAGGACCCCTGTGTTCAGAAGCCAGTTCCGGCATTACATTCTTATGTGGCCTATGTATTTCTCAGGATCAAAACAAAGAAAATTGTTTAAGTTTTATTGAGATTGATGTAGTAGTTCTTACGTGATTGAGTAACAAACAAACAAACAAATGAATTCTGACATATATATATATATATATATATGATGATTCAGCATTCTAAATCAATATAAAATACCTCATGTAATAACCAAATTTTGTATACCTGGGTCCATGTCAAGTAAAAATAAAAGTGTCTGAAATTCTACAAAAATGTTAGTACGTATATATAAAAAAAATTTCAGACCCTAAGGTGTTATATATCAAGGGCAACTAAAGGTTGAAAAATGCGTTCTTCTTAATATTTTGAGAATTTTCCAACATTGTTTGATTTTTAACTCAAAAAGTACGGACTTTTGAGAAAAAAGTGTAGAAACATTTTTTGGTCAAAATAAGATAAGAAATATAAAAAAAAATTATTAGACCCTATTGTGATATTTTGTGTTCTCATGCATTGTGATATATTGTGATATTAAGATTCTATAAAATCGCCACAATTTTTTTTCAACAAGATTACATGGTTATGTTATTCTCCTACGTTTCGGATCAGCAATACCCTCTTCCCCATCAAAATTATCAACTGGTAACAAAATATCGTTATTCTCTACCTCGCCAGATAAGGATTCGTCATCAAAATCGACAGAACGTATCGATTCGAAGTTTTGGCAAGTTTCTTCGTTGCATTGAACGCAAAGGTCTGTGCATTGCAAACCAACTTTTCTGCAGCCACACGTATTTTGTGTACATCCTTTTTTGTACGAACATGACATTTGTTCCAGCAACTTTTTGGGGATTGGTGGATCTGAACTTCCTATCGGAATCAAATGATTATTCTTCACTTGCCATCCCCAATCAGTTGCTTTCACATTCGTATTTCCCAATCAAAGTTGCAACTGGTAATAAACACGGAGCGCATGTTGTTTTGCTGCTCCCTCCGTTGGCGGAATACTCTCTAGTCTAAATTTATTTTTCAGTTTAGCTTTGCTAAAATGTAAAAATCGTAGATCATTAGAGTAAAAGAAGATTTATTCATCAAGTGATTCTCTGCTTTGTTACTGTACGTTCTTTTAATCAGATCGAATGCACTGCTGGCTATTTCATCGCAAATTGCATTTTGATTGTAGAAAACAGATGGTAATTTCAATAAATTTTCTTCAGGAATTTTATCCATCAATTTATTTTTACCTTGTCTAAAGAAACAGGATGTTGTATCACATCCGTTGAATGCATGTAGAAATGCAACTATTTTCTGTAAATTTTGTAATTTGAAACTATTTGTACAATAAAATTCATGAGGATTGGAACCTTTACTCTCTTTTCTGAAATAAATATTTAGAGTATTAGGTGCGAGTTGAGATAAAATAACCAGCAGATCAATATCTTCGCCTACGACAACAACGGTACTATCGGAATCTACTCCAGCATTTTCAATAGCTGTAGTTATAATCAGTCTATCAGCGTCTTCAAGAGCAACTTTGGTTCGGAAACCAGCTTCGTTTGATGCCAAGCAAAACATATCAACGAGTCTTGATTTATTTTTTTCATCGCTGAGAAATTGCTTTTGATTTGTTGTAATTCTAGTATTATTATTATAAGCAATTTCTCGACCGATGTTTTTCATTTGCCTACGAGATCGCTCAACAGATTTCGTTGACATCGTTTCATCTTCGGGGTAGCCATCGAAAACTACCCAACTATTCTCACTGTAGTGCCTCTTCGCATAAGTAACATAACTTTTCACAATGTCTTCAATTTTCGAATTACTCTGCCAAACGACTTTATGTATGAAAAATCCACCGTCAACGACATGTGTTATTGTTCCTATAGAAGTTAATTCATTCGTATAATCGAAATTGGAATAAAACGCAGATTTTGTTGTTTTCCTCATACCATTTTCATCAAATAATGATAATGGTATGGGTGCAAGCTCGTACGAGCTACAATATTCTTTAATGTCATTCTAATTTCGGATGTGCAATGTTAGTTTTTGAAATATTAATAACGGAGATATATAAACTTGTTCATTTCCGACGTTTTTCATAACTAAATTTGCAGCCGCTAAATGAGTAACTTTATTACGTTTTCTACAAACTATATCAGTGAATTTTTTGTTAAACGATTCATCCATAGCTTTTTTTCCTATTTCAAAACTTCCATGACAATTTACAATAGACAAGACAGCAACTACTCCTGAATAAATACCAATAAGTTTATCAGTTTCAGGAAATGGATCGTAAGTTTTGAAATACTGCTGCATTTTATCTAAATCAAAAGCGTCCCTAGTTATTCTTGAAACTCGATTATCAACATGTTATTCAGAAGTTGAGAATGTAACATTACAGAAAGATTCCTCAGTGTTACCGACTTAT
Organism: Gastracanthus pulcherrimus; assembly: GCA_949152435.1. Lineage (NCBI taxonomy): Eukaryota > Metazoa > Arthropoda > Insecta > Hymenoptera > Pteromalidae > Gastracanthus > Gastracanthus pulcherrimus. The sequence continues at coordinate 53,903,650 of OX424573.1, forward strand.
AATACAGCAACCCTGGATAGTATCCATTTTCCTATTACATTTTCAGTTAATCCGCGTCCATGCGTCATTCCTCCATTACATTTTATAGCGCGCATCAACATTTTCTCGATATTCATGTCCGACCAGGTACCGCACTAGAAGCGATTTGATCGTCTAATAGTAAAGAGCCCCTGCTTACAAAACTTATCGTATTCTAATATATCCATAATTTGTTGTAAATTTGACATCTGTTGGACATATAAAAGTGCAGCTTTTGCATATAAATGATGGCCAGAAGAAAAGAAGAAAGGCGTCATTTTTTTAACTGTTTTTAAATGAAGGTCAAAATTTCCAGATCTCTCTGCATCTATAAAGTCTTGAACTAATTGAACTAATTTGAAATATTGTATACATAGTTGGCTAGTTGGACCATTATTTTCCAATTTTTCAATAACTGATAAAAATTTTGAAATTACGTTATTTACTAAAGGATCATTTAAAGATTCGCCAATATTTCCTTTTTTAATTTTTTCAAGAATTCCCTTAAAAAACGTTTTTTCATCATCTTGCAATTCAATTTTTTCAAAAATAATTGTAGCTAGGACTGCTTGCACTATCAAATGACCTCGAATAGATCTCGAATAAGCATGACCAGTTAAGCATTTGTCTGCTGACAAGTCAGCGTATATAGTGCAAAATGCCTCCTTTAGACCGCTGCCCATCATAATATGCCCAATAGATCCTAGGAATGACATGAGGAAATGGAATCCTCCTAAACGAGGGATTACTGATCGCAGATTGTAAGAGTCGTTTTCAGGGTCTATGGACGCTAAAATTTCACAGGCTTTCATATAAAGTGGCAAGTCAAACGTTACAAAACAGTGCTTCTGATTTTTTTTATTCGCTCTTAGTCTAGCGTCAATTAAAGCTGTTAATATGGTATTGTGATCACTCGCGGGAGCTTTGATGAATGGTAAAGCAATTACTCGTGTTATTTTGAAGTCATCATTAAAGCAATAATAATTATTCATGAATCCATGCCAATTCGGAGTTTCCTTCGGTGTACTAAATTTGCCAAAAAAATAGGCTGCATCTTTTGGTTCATGTCGAATTTTAAAATCAGCTGTTTCTTTCCATTCGTTAATTGTGATATTATTTAATTTGAAAGGCTTATTACTCGTGAAGTTAGTTATCGGGAGAAAACCAGACGTGTCACTATTGTTAATAGATGATGGACCCTTCAAACGAGGAATTTTATCACTGTACGATACCGAACTTGCTGGCGTTACACACATAATACCTCCCATACAATGGAAAGTATTTTTACCGTCTATTGTAGCTGTATTATGGTCAGCATTACCATAAACGAATTGCAAATAAGTTTCGGAAATGTAATTGAAATTTTCAGGTTCATGAACAATTGAATTTTCAAATCGAACTGTCTCTGAATATGAAGCACAAAGTCCTATGTTGAACAAGCAATCGATGAGTCCTCTCGCAGAAAATTTAATGTGCATCATGCATGATAACCCCAATAACACTGGAGATAAAAATGATCTCGGTCTAACTGATGTTATTAAAATATGAGCTGCTGTTGTTGCTCGATTATCCCACTTAGACCAGGAACGATTTTTTGGAACATTTTTATATGATTTAATCAAAATATCCAGAAAAGTTTTCAAAGTCTTTGGACTATCATCTGTAGTGCTACGCAAAAAGTCTGTCGGTGAATTATAATTATCCTTTTCAAATATCTGTGATCTAATATCCTGTAACACGATAGGAGCAGCTAACTCGACGATTCGCAATTTTTCTTCGGTTTCATTAGTTTTCCTATTATTATACCAACTATCTTCGATCGTTTTCCCCAAAGTTCGTTTGAACCAAACAAATCTATCGTTTGTGGTATGTATAATTTCAATTTCATCTTGAAAGTCGTCTTGTAGATACTTCTCTAATCTATCGAACCGTGGCAAATCCGTTTCTCCGTGAATTTCTACATAATGCTGTACAATATCTTTTAAAGAGAATTGACATTCTTCACAATTTTCTACTATGTAATCTATGATGAACGACACAATATTTGACATGCCTTCAGTTATTGGCCTTCGTGTAACGTTAGTTGATTTGTAATTATAAAATTTCGCCAAACAAGTTGAATGATATTTAACAATATTTTGTGAATAATACTCATCAGTATTAGTTTTTAATTCATTAACTCGCGATAATATAATTCGATTGATTTCACTAGGCGGATCATATTCTATTTATGCTCTGATATTATCTATTAAGCTCTGTTTCGTTATGCTTCTGATATGTTGTTTAGAAAAAGTGAATAAACCAGCACAGATAAAACAGTTACTTTCAAAATTGAAGGCATGTGCTTCCTGAGAACGCCGACGATCTGCTGCCCATTTATCTGCCTTTGATTTCAGCGCCGTTTTTATGTTTGATTCTCTGACGTACATAAGTTTACAGGTTGTGTGCACGGTGATTTCGGTCAAATTATGTAGAATGTTATCGTTATGGTCTTTACGCTTGACACTGGCGTGTATGAAACTCTCGATGCCTCATTCTTTTACAACACAGGTTTTCGAATCTCCCAAGGTTTTGTCGCAAAGAATACAGATATCATCAGTGTATCCATGTGCTAAATCACCAGATGCAGTTGCACCTTTTCTGTAAAATAGAGAAATTTCACTATTTAATACACAATGTATAATATGTACTATTATTGGTACTGTTTGAATGATGTAACGACGAATTTTTTAATCCAATGAGATGTATAAAATCATTGGTATTTTTATATCATAAAATATTGAATTACAAAAATGTACATTTGTTTATTGAACAATATTATAACTTCAACAGTATAAATATTAGATTCGAAAATTTAGTATCATGTAAGATGATGCATCATAATTTACCTTTCATTTCCATGAGACGTAGATGCTTCATTAATATCAGGATCCATGTTGAATATAACTTTTCACGAAGATGCACTGATACTTCAACGATAGTATTGTAACTTGTATATTAAGACGATGAGCTAAGACACATGTACTCGCTGCGAAGTCTGCAGATTGACTGACAAAATTTCAAACTAAAACGACCGTTAGGATGTTCAAACTCAGATCAGATTTTCGGAGCATCTGTACCTGCTCCATGAAACGAAAACAGTGAGAGGGGGAAGGTCTGGCATCTGCTCCACGATGAATAGAGACGGAGTTTCAGTTGTGTATACATCTATGTACGTGGATAGTCCTATATATACCTGCCATAAAGTGAAACGTAGCTCTGGATATTATTTTATTATACTTCAGGTTCGAAGAAGTAACTTTTTGATCTGCATTGTAAAATGGTGACCATTTGCTTATTACTGGCTGGGTTTATGGGCGTATTGGACTTTAAACGTGCATTATAATTCCAGTCGGCGGGGAAAATACTTTCAGAAGAACATGAATAACTTCGGAAATGTAAAATCATGAAAGAAAGCAATTTTCCCCTATAACAAACCATGGTAACTGTCAAAGGTTAACAACTATTGAGAAAAGTTGATAATTTCTAGTTGTTACAGTAATTGTTTGTAAAATCGGATGACAAAAATGGATTCTCCAGACAAAATTACCCCGGAATATGGAAAAAAAAACATCCAGATAGCTCAACTGATAACCGAGATAAACGAGTGAAAAGATTAGCAGCGCGCGCCAGGCGCGCTACTATATCTATAGATATCGTTTCCCCTCTTCCCCCACTACTCGGCTACTTGCTCGCGGACAACGGCTTCAGCACAAGTTCGCATCAATTTTTCGACCGTGAGCATTCATCCTTTTCAAAAAAGCGAGATGAGGTGTTCAAGTATTTTATCTATATTTTCCAAATTTTCAAAGAACGGGAGAATCGGATAAATACACGAGCATACAGCCCTCCGCAAAAAAGGGTTAAAAATTTCAAATTGATATAACTCCCAAAGTATTCGTCGGACATAGTCCAGGTTTTGCACTATCAAAGAACATGTTAATACCCACTTAAATCCAGAAGAGCAGCGCTACATATTAAAAATTAACAAAGTTATGGATTTTTGAAAAATCGTCATTTTTTATAGTTTGTTTTGGATTTTCTCGGAATTTATTATCCAATCGGGACGTCGAGGTCGCATTTTATTCGTCTTTTTATTCTCTACAAATCGTCTGTAGACAGTATTACGATCGGATAAAAAGTTTCGAAGTTATATGCAAAAAACGCGAAAAATGGCTTTTTTTCACAAATAATCGCTAATTACAAAAAATCGAATTGAGAATTGGAGTATCAAACTATGCACCACTATCAGCAATTATTTCCAGACATAATGATATTGGTCCGATCCTGCTATTAATTTTGTCATGAAACATGTACTTTCTGATCTCTGTTGCTTGGCCTAAATACTTACTGCTGTAATTGACCAATGGTTCACCAACGACTGCTTTATTTGTGATTCTAAAATTTTATTTTCAAATTATAAATTGAATCATTAAATGTACATCACTAAATATATATTTTACAATAAACCACTGAATGATAAAAATAATAGCGCATATGCTGTCATGAAGTTGTAAAATATAGTCAAATTTTTATTTGATGTAGGGTTATGGTTACGAATAGTTTAATGTATATGTGTATATTGTGCCTACCCGCACTCCTCGCGCAAACTAAGAGCGCGTCTTGAGTTGCGGAGCATGCAAATGTCTCTCTCAACTACTGGTTTTGGTATAATTTTTTACTATGTATCCAAGTTCCCATGTTTTCATATTATACTACAGAATTGATACAAAGTATTTTTTATTTTATACTTAATTCTTAATTATAATAGTAAATGATAATGTATTACCCTAGTGGAAATGATTTTGATGTTAAAAGTTGCCAACGTTTGCCAAAGTTTACTAGAGTTAGACAAAGTTTGCCAGAGTACGCCAAATGTCTTCCAATTGGCCGTTTTGGCACACGTATGACAAATTTTGGCATACAAGATTTCCTCCACTAGGGTAGTAAACTAAATCATCAATTTACTACACCTAACCTCAAATTTGAATTAAGTGTATATATTTAAATGTGAATTTTTTAAGTAAATTATATAATTATGCTCATACAATGACTTTTTATTGATTGCATAATATACCATAAAACTTTACATAGCTTTCTTAAGCAGTATTTAGTGCTTTTCGCCGTTTTCAAATTTTCAGCATTCGTTGGCCAACGACGGGCAGAAAAGCGTTTCAAAATAAGTGAGTTCGTTGGCGAATGGTTGGTGCAACTATTGGCCAACCTTAGTAAAATTGGCCAACGATTGGCGAATCGTTGGTGAACGTTTCTACCAGGGTGGTATATAATTTATTGTTACATCATTAACCGTTACGCCGCATACCCTTCCCGACTTTGGAAGTTAATATCTCAACATCTACTGGACCGAATTGGACGATTTTTTTTAAAAGAAGCGTCTTTCCGAATACTATTTTCCTATACTTTCCGGGTTTTTCCCACTCGCAAATCCCGCTTCACAGCCCTGGTAGAAAATTAATCTAGAACTATGTAGATCTATCTAGTTTGCCTTGGAAATAATCGAGGGCTTCGATAAAACTAGATAATTTTCCACCAGGGAGGCTTGTTTGTTTAAAAGCCAAAATTTTCAAACTTTTTAAAACCGCTCAAAAAGTTATTAAAAAGTGAAAAATGGTTGCGATAGCAATTGTATATGATAGTTTAAGGGTCCAAGAAGGTTGTAAAAGCGGTCGCGAAAAAAAATATTCATAACTTTGAGCCTGGCACAAAATTAGAAAAAAGGTCTTTTTTTCCAGGTAGGTTACTTAACAATTGCATTATGCAAAAACTGTCAGTCCGATCTTAATCGGCCTTGCGGCTCTCGTTTTGTATTGCAGTTAAGTACTTTTCTCTAAATTTATGGCGTGATTGGGTTATTTTTTCACTGTTAAATAAATAAATTAAAATTACCTTGTTTTTTACCTACTTTTTTTGCACTTTCGAGCATTTTGCAGCAAACATTTAAAATCTATGGATATCGGACCAACCCTATCTTGTAGAAAATTTCATAACAAACCAATTTATAAGCTAATTTTTTCTGTAAAATGCATACTTACCGAGTTATATGCGATTGTTTCCGAGACAAAATGCGATTTTCGCATTTTTTTTTACTTTTTCGTTGTTTATGCAAATAGCACACCTTTTCAAGCTGGCGCACCTCGATATTTTCAATAGGTATACCATTCCCGAGCGATTCCAATAGTTATCTAAGTTACGTCACGTTAGAGCCATGCCAATCTGTAACCCTCCTGGCCTATTAGTGAAAACGTGCGTTCGATCGAATGAGACCCAATGAAATTGCAGTATTTCAAAAAAATTCAAACGTATTCGACCAGAAATTTTCCTCGTCGAGTGTACAGTGTCGAATTAGTTTTCGTTTGTTTTATAATTCATATGTATATGTTGTACCCGCTCTTACTATAACCCACGCCTATACTTTTATAAAATTGAGATCGAATGCTAATTATTCTATCTTTTATTTATCTAAATCGTGTAACTTATTTAACTAGATTTGTGCCTGTGTCAGCTTAAAATTATACATTTTCTCAAAAACAACATTGTAACGTAACAACTCTGTATATGAGTATATATATAACTTTATATAAGCATATATCTGTGGGCTCCCGGGAGAACGACTTACGTTCACTTTTTATGTTATTGAGATATTAAGCTTTAAAGTTTTTATTTTCCATTAAAAAAAATGTTAAAAAAATCATAAGTAGTAGATATGATCATTTTTTTTTAACTTTTACGATTATTTCCATTATTATCAGAAAATATTAGTATATTTTATACTTTATTACTATGTAAGGATACCAAAATCACTCAAAACTCATGTTTATATACAACATTTTATATACGAGTAAATATAACTAACTACTTATAACTATATCTAGCATTCATTTCTTTACAGACTATATTTTACTGTCTTTTGAAAATATTTCTAAGTCCATTTGTATATAATTATATATAACTATAAATAACTTGTAACAAGGTGCTCAATTTGTTAATAATAATTAATCATTAAGCAAGATACCTGTTGGCGTGCGCCACACGAAACGCGTGTGTGCGACTTACCGCTCTCTTACCGAGAGAGAGAGAGAGAGGGAGAGAGAGAGAGAGAGAGAGAGAGAGAGAGATGGAAGCAGAGAAGCGTCGTCTGCGGCACCGTTGAGTCCGACACTGCGCTCTGGCGAACAGAGGTAAGGGTTAGCCTGGGGGTAAACGCGGATGTGCGTAAGGGCCACACGACGAATAGTGTGCCGTGGCCCAAAAAGATAAGCCCGCGATAGTAGAGGTCCGCGCGTGTTCGTAACCCTCTCAGATTCCGGCGGCGTGTTCAGCATCTGTCGTGCTGAACACGCAAGCGACGCTCGACCTACGCGTTACTATTAAATTCATTGTTATTATATTATCGTTAACTTCGTTGTAAATTACCTTATTTATCTATTTCAGAATATAGTAGCTTTATTGTTATTGTTAAATCAGTGTGTCATTAATAAACCCGGACCTGCCTGCTCCCCACATCGAGTTAGGCCAGCAAGCGGAGCTAAATCGGTATTCGCGTCGCGAGAGACTTAGCATTCGCGTTTTCGCGCCCCCTTCAGGTCATGAAGACTAGTGCGTCGAGGAAACTCCGCATAAAGCCGAATCCTCGTGGATTCGGCGTATACGTGGGAAAAGCCTGCACAGCTACACCGGGGTAAGGCCACAGCGGCGAGGTGCCGCGCGCCGCCTCAAAGGTAAGAGCTGCGATAAATCGAGCACACGTGTTGCGTGTGGCGCCCGCCAGTAGGTTATTAGCTCGACTGCTAATTACTATTATTATTAACAATTGAGCACCCCGTTATGATAAATAGGGTCGATATTATTCAATGTTTAAAGTTAAATAGAGTATCTGTTATAGCGCAGGTCTAGTCGAGACATTAAATGTTAGAGCGTAGTGTTGGAGATGACTCTCTCTCTCTCTCTTTCTCTCTCTCTCTCTCTCTCTCTCTCTCTCTCCCCAGTCGTTCTGTCACCCACGCACGCGAGAATGACCGTAAAAAGAGCAAGAGTGAACATATGTTGGTGCAAAGCGGGATACTCGTGAAGGTGGCGGCGAGCAAGCAGAAAACGTGGTGCGCGGCATGGAAGCGGTAGCGATAATGGTCATTCTCCTCGGCCTCGGCGGCGTCTTGCCGCCTACTCTCTCCTGCCTACCTGTGGATGGCGACGCTTGACCCATTCGCGCTCCGCGCTGTATTATTCGCGAGTTATACGCGATTCGTTACAATCCGAATTGAAATTTAGTTCATGCAGTAATTAGGCCCTTATCAGATGGCTGAGAAGTCAGCTAAGCTCCTGATCAGGTGCCTGTACAGGACTTTATAAGATATGTAATGGCGCGCAGATCAGGGTCTTCGCAGGCTGCGCTAATCGTCAGGGAATGGCCAGGCACTTATCCGGCCACCTGAACACCAACGAAATAGGCAGCAAGCAGACACGACAGCTGTTGATGCACAATAAACGGTATATAAAATACGATTATTCAGGTTTAATTGTTTGAACTTTATTTAGGAATGATAATCTAGAATGAATAAGAACCTAAAAAATATTCATTAAGTGTAATTATTCGAGATCTTAAAGTTGAGTTTAGATAGTTGTGACCAAAATTCAAACTCATCTTAATTGTCAACCTTGATTTTGAATCTATTTACTTTTTTCATACTAATACTATTTGGAAAGAAACATACAAGATATATAGATCAACTAAAAAGTGATATACTGTCTTCTTTTATTTTGAAATTATTTATTATTAATAAAGCAAGTTAATTTAATCTAGTTTTTTTGTTACATTATGCTTTGAAATTAAACATTATGAAACTCTAATAAAGTTTGTATATCAATAATGCAATATCAAGTGCTTTGAAAGAACTCAAATTGTTGAACTTGCCTTGTAAATTTGAGTGCGCTCTTACAAAATGTTATGTTAAGGGGGGGGGGGGGGGGGTAAGGTATTTAAATTTTTTTTTTCGTTTTTTTTTATTTTTGAAACTGAATGCGTTGTATCTCAAAAATATTGTATAAAAATTTCAAGTCGATCGGAGCAAAATTGCAGGTGTTATAAATATTTTCCTACCTGTTGGATTTTCATACCTGCTCGGTTGGAGAGCGCTATTGTTACCTGGCAGCTGCTACGCTCCCTATATTATACCGAACCGTTCCTCCTATTTTCTTTTATAGAAATTTGAAGACAAGTATAAACATGCTCATACCTGTACCGTATATTTAGTCAGTGTAGAGAATATAATTTAGTTTAGCAGTAAACTTTCTATCGAACAGACGTACACGTGCGCTCCAATTTTTTGCATCATTTTCGTGAAGTTTTGTGGAAAATTATTGCTACAATGCCAAAAAAAGTTGTTATGTGGCAGCCTGTGTCTTCAATGAAGGTTCTTTTGCTCTACTATCCTTCATGCAAGACATGGTAATCAGTAGTGGATCAAGCGCTCATGAATGGGCGCGATCAACTGATCACATTCGTATAAACCGAGCAGAGCAGGAAGCTGAAAATCAAACTAGAGATGGCAGGATTCGTCGTAGACAGGATCAAAAAGATGCTTTAGACATCATAGATGACAGCAACATCCTCTATGGACCTGGCATCGATGATTCAGTGTGAGGTAAGCCGATAAATCTCGCTTATGAACGTTTTATTCCAAATTATTTAGTGTTCAAAACTTTAAAGCGTTTTTCTCAAAACTCAAGTTTTCAAAGTTGGTGCCCATCATAACTTCAAAACTATTGCACCGATCCTTTCGAAATTTTAAACACTATTTCTTTACATAATTTATGAGGTAACGCTGGAGCTTTTTTTTCCAAATTCGTTTATATTTTTCATTTTACAATAACAAATTAGCCTTTTTTTGGGCAAAAATCGCGTTTTTTCATGTAATGTGTTCCCGCAAAGTGAAAAATAGAAATTTCGAAAATCTCTCCCAGCGTTACCTGGGAAAAGCAATTATTTGACGAACGAACTTTGGTTTTTCGATTTCAAATGATCCAGCACCGAGTTATGAGGGGCACCGCAATTCAACTTGGGGAAATTTTTTTTTAATAATTTATTGTATTGCGATGTATAAAACGGCAATAATTTTTAATAAAAACAATTATTTATTATGTTAATTTTGCATTCATTTATTATTCGAAAACGATTTATATATCATTATATATAATTATATATAGTTATATAGAAACAAAATTTATATATAATTATATATAAGTCTTTCTTATTCTGGCATACACTCATTAATCTGCTCACACCCTTGCGCCCACCAATAAACTTATTCACCTATACGTCTGCTTACACAACTATACAGCAATTTTTATCCATCCACTCACGCATACCTATCCACCCACACATACATTTACACACCCATTGATATACACCCATTTGCCCACATATTGATCCACATTTACTATCGCCTACTAACAAAAGAAACACTTAAAGCGAAAAATGCGAACAGACGGATGGACGGACACATTTAAAATCTTAATATAATGGAGATTTTTATATATCATCCATATATGATATGTAACCAAAATTCAGATCTGCGCATATATGATCATATATGAGCATACATGTTTATATATGATTATGTTCCGTCGAAGGCGCAACGGGACACGCGGCGCCATCTATCCTTTCCGCGAAGAATACGCGGATGGAAGCGATGTTGACCGCCACCGATAGAAGCGGGAGTAGTGGGGGCTCGCGAGATAATGACGCGAATGCGCGCGAACTAGTCAGTAGTTTTCGAGCATCCGAGCAATCAGCACGTTTCTCGAGAGTTCAACAATCACAAAGAAAAAACCGATCCTCCGTCTCGTATATGGACTCATCGTCGTCGTCCTCAACGTTCTCTGTTGTCCGGGTGTACCTGGGTAGATTCATTGGTTCGCGTCGCAAGTCGCCGCTCGATTCTCGGAAACGCGCGAGCAGTCAATTCGGTTACGACCGCGCGCAGAGTTTGCTTACGTTTGTTTCGCATTCGTTTATAGGGAACTAAAGTCAGCGAGCAGAAAAACGTGACCATAGACAATGGCTAATCGAGTCACGTTCATTGCGCAAATGCGCGCGGCTTTGAACAAGCAGCTTGATGCGCAATACGTCGTGTGGTTACCGTTTCGCGAGGGAAACGTTGATTTGGGAGAATCGCTAACGCAGGCTTTGCGACGTTTTCACGGGCTCGAGAAAAGGTTCGCGCGTACACCGAGCTTAGAACTCGAGTATTCCAGAGTTATGCAAGAATACGCCGATATAGGCAACATGATACTGGTGAATGATGAGTCAAAGAACTAATACTATCTTTCTCATGACGCGGTTCACAAGTTGACGAGCGCTACGACCAAGGTCCGCGTAGTTTTCGACGCGTCGGTTAAATCAAGCAAGGGCGTATCCCTCAACGACGTTTTGCTCGTGGGACCGACGATTCAGGATAAGCTGTTCGCCCACCTGAAAAGATGTATCGACAGATCCTCGTTCATCGGGAGGATCGTCGGTATCAGCGCGTTTTTTGGTATCATGAAGGTGCCATTAGAGTATTAGAGCTAAACACAGTGACATTCGGTGTGTGTTCTGCTCCATATCTCGCGATTCGTACAATTCATCAGCTCGCTGACGACGAAAGGACGCTGTACCATCGAGCAGCCGTGATTCTGAAACGTGATTTATATGTTGACGACTTATTGACCGGATTGGATTCCCTTCAGGAAATCTTGAAGCTCTGCGATGACATAGTCACACTGCTAAAACGAGGCGGGTTTCGTATTCGACAATGGGCATCAAATCACGGTCACGCGCTTGATAACCTCGACGAAAAGATCTTGAATCTAAACTGTGCCAAGGAAGACGGTTCGGTTTTAAAAACTCTCGGCGTATCTTGGACTTCACGACGCAACACGCTAGTTTATTCAGGCAAATCAATCGAAATCCCGGATATTATTACTAAACGCACGATTCTTTCGCAGATCGCGAAAATTTTTGATTCGTTGAGACTGCTAAGATCGGTGATTTTATACGTAAAGACTATTATACAGAAGTGCTGGAAGACAAGGATCGCTTGGGATGAATCCGTGCCAGTTGCAACTTTTTTGCAACGTGTCAATAGAGCATCATCTAGTCACGAAAAATCCGTCGCGCATTGAGATTCACGGCTTTTTCGATGCTAGTCAGGTGGGCTACGGCGCGTGTGTTTACGCTCGATCTATAGGCGCGAATCGCGAAATCATTGTTCGGCTAGTGCGTACGAAATCAAGAGTGGCTCCGTTAAAACAACAAACTATTCCTCGACTGGAATTGTGCGGAGCTTTAACTCTCTCTCCCGATTGGTCGTGGAAACGCGCTCCGCTCTTGACTTTCGTGTCGATCGCATCGTTTTCTGGTCTGATTCGACCATGGTTTTGCATTGGCTGAAGAAGTCGCCACAGGCCTTAAAAACGTTCGAGTCAATTCGAGTCCGCGAGATTCAAGCCGTAGGCATGTTATTTATAGGCAATGGCATTTTAATCCTCCGCTATCTCGTCATTTCGACGGTATTTGGGAGGCTGTGGTTAAATCTTTCAAACACCACTTTTTACGCGTGCAACTCCTCACGTTTGAGGAGATTAACACACTTGCCATCGAGATCGAAGGGATCCTCAACTCATGACCCCTCTGTTCCATCTCTACCGATCCTAACGATCTAATCGCGCTGACACCCGCGCATATTTTAGTAGGCCGTCCTCTCACAATGCTACCGGAAACTGATTATACATCTGTTCCCGCTAATCGGCTCTCCGTCTGGAAATTCATCTCCAAGGCTCGTCAAGAGTTCCGGAAACGGTGGTATCTGGAATACCTGAACGAACTGCAGAGACGCCAAAAGTGGCATCACTCAACCGGCGAGTTGACTCCAAACATGGTTGTCATCATCATCGACAAGAACCAACCATGTTCGCAGTGGCAACTGGGAGTCGTCGTCGAGGTCCATCCCGGGAGCGATGGAATTTCAAGGGTCGCAACCTTGCGAACACCACGAGGACAGCTCAAGCGCAACAGCACTCAGCTGTGCCCTCTTCCATGGTCATCATTATCATGAAGATCAGACTATATATATATTACACAACACCTACACTTGCTCCATTCTCTCGCAACGGGGGAGTATGTTCCGTCGTAGGTGCAACGCGACACGCAGCGCCATCTATCCTTCGCGCAAAGAATACGCGGACGGAAGCGATATTGACCGCCACCGATAGAAGCGGGAGGAGTGGGGGCTCGCGAGATACTGGCGCGAACTAGTCAGTAGCTTTCGAGCATCCGAGCAATCAGCACATTTCTCGAGAGTTCAACAATCACAAAGAAAAAACCGATCCTCCGTCTCGTATATGGACTCATCGTCGTCGTCCTCAACGGTCTCTGTTGTCCGGGTGCACCGGGGTAGATTCATCGGTTCATGCCTTGTTCGATGGGCGGTTGGAGTTTCGCGGTGACGGACCGATTCGCGGTGCGAGCCCTTGCGAAACGAAACACGGTTTATCCTTTCATTACACGTGGCTCTTGCCACTTACGACGCGATTCGCAGTCGATGCGAATCCGTGTGGCCCTTGCCACTGCGACACTTATCTTCTCTCTGCAACTATCAATATTACAAGAAAAGTTTTATGTCACAAGGCTTTCCCTTCTAAAAACTGAATAAATTCTTTTTCTTGTGGCTCAAAAATTACATCTTTATTTTTGTACCCAAACTTCTTTCCCTTTCCTTTAAATTCAAAACTATCGGGAATTTACCGCGTTGGCAAATTCTCGGCCACAATTCAGATTGAAATTTCTTTTTAGCACTAAAGAGAAAACCTTTTTAAAGTAGGTTTCTGCTAAACCTATTACATCGTATTATTAGTTTTTCACTGTATTTATATGTAAGACTCATTCTTACAGAGACGAGTCTACCTTTTCAAAGCAAGAAATATATAGGTCCTTTAATATTATAAATGTAAAGATTAAAAGCGTTTCGGTCTTAAGACTGTCTGTAGGCCTCATCAGTATGATCAAGCATTCTCTATCATAGACGAACGTATATTTAAAAAAATAAATAACATTTATTTTAACAATATATCTGTTCCATTTACAGTTTTTTGGAGAAAATCTTAGGGACAGAGGAAGGAGACCATTCAATGAAGCATCGGTTTGACTGTTACACGCTTTATTTATTTCAACCTTTGAATCAAACTTACTTGTGTAATTCTACAGACCAAGCTACTAGTCGGTGTACAAATTAAAAATACAGTCACAAGAGAATGCCCTGTCGCCAGTCGGGAGTCGGCAGCTCAGCCTCCGTCACCGTCGCGACGCTGCCAGCCAGACGCGCTGGTCGGTGAGTCGAGAACAGAAGAGCTCTGGTCGTGGCGCTTGTTGAAGGCGAACAGAACGCGGCGAGCGGCCAGTCGGCCGCCAAGCCGGGAGGCGCCGCTGAGCGCCATCCGACGGCCAACCTCCCAAGCTCAGCGCTCGGCGCATTGAGAAAGAAAAAAATTGCACAAAGCCGCCCGCCTCGTTTCTGGACTCCTCGTTCCGCCCGCCGTGGTTCACCGTCTCAGCCGATCGAGGTCGGGCGCTCAGCTCGCACTTGTGGCTGGAGATGCCACAGGGAGGCGCAGGAGCCTGGTCACAGGCCTGGTGAAGTCGCTGTCTGCAGTTTTTACCTGCACGATTCGAACGAAGCCATCTTGGCCTGGGAAGACGCGAATGACGCAGCCGAGAGGCCATCGTCCAGGTTATATATAGGTTTGAGGAGAGCTGGATCCGTGATCAGAACCAGGTCTCCCACTGTGAGGTTGTCTCGAGGTCGTGTCCACTTGCGTCTCTGCTGCAAGGTGTTTTGCCAGGTAGCTGCTTCCATCCAATATCGGAGGATGTTTGTCCTTGTACGGCAAAAGAGAATGTCTGAGTCTTCCTCCGACATGCAAAATCCCGGCTTCGTCAAGGAAGGGATCGAGCCTCCGGAGGGCGCTTCTTGTGGAGACTGGCCTGCCTCGACGGAGCTCCTCAATCTCCAGAGCATAGACCTGCTGCTGACTGAGCCGGACGCAGGGGAGAAAGGCATCTTGGAGCTCGTCAGCCCTCACTGGTACAAGTGGTGCCGGCATATCCCGCATTTCTGTCCTGGATCGAAGGAGGCGTCGACATCGGCTGACGGTTCTGAGCAGCCTCGTGAGGGAAGAGAATTGCTCGATGAATAAGGGCTCCGCTATCTGGGCAAGGAGACAATTCAATGTTCGTGAGGGGGCCTCTGGTGTGCAGTCCGAAGCAGTGAAATTTTTCAAATAATGTTAGGGCCAGGTGGATGGCGATTCCGTCAACCAGGCTGGGCCCGCCCACCAGAGCTGATTTCGACAAAGCTAAGCTGGTCTCGTGCCTCTGGTTGCTATGTCGGCTGGATTATGGCTGGACGGTACATACTTCCAGACTCCTTGGGGGAATGTCTCCTGGATATGACTGATGTAGTTATCCACAAGGTCATTTCCGACAGGTTTGGTGTAGTGCAGCCAATGCAGGACCACTCGTGAATCGCTCCAAATGCAGCAATTGGACAGCGAGACGTCTTAACTTTGGGCCACCGAGGTTAGCAATCGAGCAGCCAGCAATGCTGCCCAGAGTTCCAAATGAGGAATTGTCATCCGGTGAGTCGGCCGCTTCATTTCCTATTAAGTAAGTGGCCGCATGTGCCCTGACCATTGATAGTTTTCCATGAACTGCTCATATTCATCTCGGAATGCGTCGTCCTGTTTCATTCTGCGATGGATCGTGGAGATAGCTCTGCGAGCTTGTCCCAGACTTGAGCCAAGCAGGTTGTGGCCACCTTGTTTGATGGGCAGAGAAACTAGGTAACGTCCACTCGAGTCGCGAGTGTGTTTGGTCGCGTAGATGCGCTCACAGTCCATGTCAGTCGGTGATGGTCTTAGGACTTCAGGAACTTCTTCCAGCGACCAGAATCTCTGCATTAGTTCAATGAGCTGTTCATGCCAGAGTTCATCTTGAGGCTCAGGGACCTTCGTACAGGCCGAGATGATGGATCTCGGAGATTCGTCCTCGAGTGTACCCGTGATTACCCAGCCCAATATCAAAGAAAAAAACCAAATTTAATTACTTTTTTCATACCTGTAACGTTTTGTAGAAACAATGTAACACAAACACCACATTTTTCTTCTGCAAAATTTTTCTAAACCTTTTTCTACAGCTCCCCCCCCCCCCCCCCAATCAGCCGTCCACAGTGCCACCTCGTCTCTCTCAAAATAACGTTAAATTCTATTTCTAGACGCAATATTTTTATATAGTTTGTCCCTCCTCTATCCCCCTATGGACCTCCTTAAAAACCCTCATAGCCCCCCTAGACCCTTCTCCGACACCCAATTTTCTTTAGCCTTACCGAGCGTTACTTACTGTATGTTTTATTCGATTAAATTATATTATTTTATATTATATTATATTGTACTGTACTGTACTGTACTGTACTGTACTGTACTGTACTGTTCTGTACTGTACTGTACTGCACTGAACTGCACTGTACTGTACTGTACTGTACTATAATGTATTGTATTGTATTGTATTGTATTGTATTGTATTAAATTGAGTCAATTCAAGCCTTATTGTATTTGGCGGAGTACTTCAGCCTACCCTAATTATAATAACCGCTGCTAACTGTTTTAACAGAATGCTTTGTCAAAGAGAGGTCCTGACAAATTGAGTTTGAAGATTTTATAATGGAAATTCACTTTCAATAAAATAATGCTAAAACTAACTCATTAGGCCTCTTATTAAACACAAGCGTTTAAGTATTGCCAGTCTAAGCAATTTTAAAATTTGAAATAATGTTCAATATTTAACCCCGCAAATTCATTAAGTCTTAGAAAACATTGATCGAAGAAAATTGGGATTATTACAATTGTTTTTAAATTGTTACGGACTTGAGAAAATATTAATATATTTTTTTCTTCTACAATATAGCTTTAAGATGAATGTTAGATATACAAATTATAAGGAAATTACGCCTTCTGATTGAAAATATTTTACAAAAAAATTTTTCGCATTTTTAGAAATTTTTTAAAATCAATCTTTCATTTTTGATCTTCTAAAATAGCATTAAGGTGGCTCCCTGGTATTTTTCATGATTTTGACGAATTCTTCTACTCATTTTCTTTTGATTTACACGTTTCACTTTTGCATCTGTTTAACATTGGAAACAATTTAGTTTATTCGAGACTACTAATATATGTATAAAAAAAAAGATTTTGTAAATTAAAAGTTTTTTTAGGAGTCATAGGCACCTTTCGATTAACGGTCTTATCAAAGTCCTGAATTTGGACATAAATTGATCCTCGCGCATACAAAATTAAAAAATTATTGAAACTTTGAGAATATATTCTTTAAGGTATTTTCAACAAAAATTCGCTCGTTTTTTTTATTAATTGATACATTAAAGTTTATTTATAATACAATTTTTAATAAAATAACGGTATTTATGTAGAAATTTTAAAACAAAATTAGATATATATTTTTCAGAGCTATATAATAAATAATCCAGTTAAATTAAAAGCAAATATTAATTATTTAAAGCCATAAAAATATGATAGAATTTTCTTAAAAGTGCATGACAATGTGCTGTGCACGAGGGCTAATTTGAATATAACCCGTTTTTACTGAGAAAGAACACATTATGCTGAATAACTTTGAATATAACGGCTAAAAAAATCGATAATTGATATGCAAATTCATATAATCATAACAAATACCAGATCATATCATAACATATTTTGAAAATTTATTTTGAGATTTTAGGAATTTTACCAGGCAGCCACCTTAATGTAATTCCGAGATATATAAATTGGGCGGAAATTGGGTCCATTTTATGAACACGTTCATATTTTTAATATGTTTGACGTATAATAAGACAAAAATTCTTTTTTTTTTTACAATAATTATTTAAGAATTTATATTTTTATTCTTATTTTACAAAAATTAAATTAAAATAATTGTTTTATGTATTAATTTAAAGAAAATTACTTGTACTTTACAAAAATGTACATAATTTTAACACATTTAACGTATAAAATGAACAAAATATTTTCTTTTACGAATTTTATACATTTTCTAAAATGAATATTTTTATTACAAATAAACTTTTTATTATCCAATCAGCTCGAAAGTCTAATCAGTTCCAAGTTATACCTCGTATGTCTGCAAAATTTCAGCTCATATTGTACTTCCCCTCAAGAGTTATCGTGGGCACAATTTTTTATCACATACTGCAGACATACATACATACATACATACACGCAGACAGACATTTTTTAAAAACTTATTTTTCTGACTCAAGAATCTTGAAAATATCGACATTGATTAAAATCTCTGATAAGAAAATTTTCATCATCACAAAGCTTTCTCTTTGAGAAATCAAAAAAGATTCCTCATATGCATCGTCACTTGATATCTGATGCAAGTCGAAGGGCTTGTGGTATCTCCAGTAGGCCTAATCCACGAGGAATGGAAGCATATAACGAAGCTTTCAATTAATTTAATACGCTACTATTTCCAGTCTTATAAAATGTAGAATTTCATTATCAATTACATGATTTCTCACATGCAGCGTCACTTGATATCTAATGAAAGTCGAGGGGCCTGGATAGAGACGTGTTGTACGCCGAATCAACAAGGAAGTACCAGGAAGTGAGAGTTGGCATGGTGAAATAAATATGTACCAGCTTGTCCAAGGTGGAACAAAAGGCTAGCCATTTTTATCTCATAAGAAATATATAGAACCAAAAATGGATTTCCACTTGTTCCACCTCGGACAAGCACACCTAGTACATATTTATTTCACTATTAGAGTTGAGATATCCTTTAAATCGCTGCTTAGCAGATATAGCGGTATCAATTTGAGACAGGCTTCGATTTTATATTTATGTTTGGCTAGTCTGTTGATTATAATTCCTCTGTCAAATGCTTTTTACTGCATTTTTTTAAATAAAAATGATTCATTCGAACAAATTTTGCCGAAATCGTGTACAGTAAACAGAAAGCTGACCATTACAACCTTTAATTTGAGTGGTCGGAGAGTCAATGTGGATACTTAGATGAAAAGTTACGATGATTCAAAATTACAAAAACATTGAGGTATCAAAATGGGAGGCTGCAAGTTTCCAACGACTTGCGCTCCTAAATTGTCGGCATTTTGAGGCCTCCCAAATTACTTTAGATGGAAAAAGTAAGCTAGAAAAAATTCTCAGTCATGCTACATGTTTAAAAGACAAAACCAGACCAATTGCATTATTTTTTAGGCCGTTTGAACTTTTCTTGAAAGTTAGAGCTCAAAAGGATCCGATAGAAAAAAGTTACAGGGGTGCCAACTTGACGATATTCGATTACGTGCCTATCTTTCAGACTTTGTAACTTTGGCTATACGTAATAAATTTGAACGCTCAAAAAAATGAATTAAACGTCTTTTCAAAATAAAAAATTTGAGATGCAGTAGATCTATGTCGGGTTTGATTACGTAAAATAACAAGCGATCAAACATAACCTAAAAAACATCAAATTTCTGGTTTATATTCAACTTGGTATAGGTGACCCATTGAGCTGCTGGGTGGTCAAATATTTTTGCTTCTTCATAGAGGAGCTTTGCGATGGTAAAAACAAACGCTGCTAAATGCTTTAGCACAGTGCTTTCACCAAATGATTTAATGCACAACATTTATTGAATATTTACATTAATACAAGTGACTTTATAAGCAATCGCCAATGATATAGACAATGTTATAGACTACGGTGTTCAGCTCTACTTATCTATTAAACTGGTGCATTATTGTTGGCTCAAAAACTTACTCAGTAGTATGCGGACTTATTTCTAATCAAACTAAAAAATTTCAATACAAATACAAATGCGTTCAAAAGGGATGGTGACCGCAAAATGTGATCACATGAAATGCATATTCAAAATTTAAAATCGAATTTTGTCTCCAAAAATAATTTAAAGTATTTATTAGATATATAAATTGTAAGGGAATTATGCCTTGTTTATGAATAAGTGCACATTTTTTACTCATCTAATGTATAAATTTGCAATAAATTTATTTCAATTTTGAAAAATTTTGGAAGTTCAAAATTGCATTTTTTAACAATAACGATTTTAAAAAACTATAAGATACACCATAATTGAAAGGAAATTCCACGAACTTTACAGGTATATGCATATTTTTTATATATCAATCGTATAAAATGATAAAAAAATATTTTGACTAACTTCATAAATTGTAAGAATTTAAAATCGTAATTTTTTAACAAACAAAAACTTTAAATATATTGTAAGATAAAACAATTGAAAGGAAATGACGTATTCTGTATGAACTTATGCACGTTTTCGACATATCTAACGCAGAGAATAACAAAAAATTTTTTTTTTACTTTATTGAAAAAATTTAAAAGTACAAAATTGTTAAAAATAATCAGTAACTTTCGACCCTTTAGCTCCAAAATCTAATCAGATCTATGTTGGGTCTCGCGTGCGTGCATGCGTGCGTGTGTGTATGTGCATGGATGAGGAGTGGCATTACTCTGAATATACACGGTGAAAATCCATTTTTCAGGGCTGATCTTTTTTCTCTCTTTTAAGAACGGTGGTTAAAATAGAAAGTTTTCTTTTTTTCAATGTATTTTTGTCTTTCTAGCGGTTTTTCAATTTTTGAGTTTTAGTTTTTCGGGTTTTTTGATCCCTTGAAATAATATCATCGATTAAGTGATATTTTATGCATTTGAAAGAGCATAAAATTAGCTATCTTTTCAGTTCCAAAATTTTGAATAATCTGTTTCCCTTGTTTTGTTATACTCGAACTTGTCATTTTTTTCAAACGCTTATATCTGTCAAATATAAGAATGACAATTTTTTAAAAAATTGAGATGATTAGGAATATGAACAAGAATATTCAGTAAATTTTTTGAGGCTTTAATTCTCATTCTCTTTTGAAGAGAAAAAAATGTTATGTGAAAAAAAATCGATTTTTTGTCACCTACGTTAACTGAAGTAAAACGGCAACATTTGATTTGAAAATCTTCAAAATATTAGCTTTTTAATATCTCTTGATTAAGTTCTTTGGTCAGATCCTAAATACCTATATATTCAAAGATATTTGAGGTTATGTATTAAAAATTTATTTTTGATCGCTTATATTTTGAGAATGGCACGATCATTTTTGTCTAAACAGGGCTAATTTTTTTCGTTTTTTAATGAAGATTCGAAATTAAAGGAAATATAAAGATTCATCCAATCGTTTTTTTTTAACAATTTTTTGATTTGTAGATTTTTGAGTTTTAGTTTTTCGAGTTTTTTGGTATGTTAGAAATATTATGATTAATTTAGCGTACATACATTTAAAAAATCATAAAATTATCGATATTTTAGATGGTTAAGAATTCAGTGAATCTACGTACTAACATCTGATTACATTTAATTTAAATATTTTTTGTAATTTTAGTAAAAAATTATCTTTTGTCAAACCATCAATGATAAAAAAGCACACCTTTTCTGAGCTATTATTTAGAAAGAGATATAGCAATTTAAAATTAATTCATTAGAACGAAGAATTTCATATTGGAACAATTAGTTTAGTTTGAGGAAGCTAAGTGCCAATGCATTGGCAGCGGTATTTTTCTTAAACTTTGTAAAACGACGAAGAAATCCTTCTTTGGTACATTCAAATTGATAAAAATGGAATCTCCTTAGAACTTATTGAGAATAGCCGTTTTTCGGCTACATCTGAAACTTCAGAACACTCTACTGGGTCACAAACAGGACCTTAGGGGCTGAAACTTATTTTGAGTGCTTCTTTCTATAGGTATTTTCATTTAAAAAGTCGGCGGCAAATTTGGTAAACCCCGTGCGCGCGATTTCGGTGAATTTTGTTGGAATGACTCGATTATATTAAGTGAAAAAATTATAAAGGAAGACAATTTAAATGTAGTCCATACAAAGACTCTATTTTTTGTTCTATTTTTTCCAAACCACAAAACAGGTATATTTATAGATAGGTGCGATTTATTTGTGGTATCCCTTTTCTATTGGAATGAAATGGAACTATGATTTTTGTTTCGAGCTTGAAGATTTATAACAAATGAATACGCAAAATATGGAATGGAATTCTGTTCAGAATTCTTTTGTTGAACTAGAAGAGATTGAAATTATCAAATTTGAGACTTCTTTTACCTTACGCGTTATGCACTCCAGTATATTTATATTACCCCAGACCTCAACTTTTCTATTTTCGGTTTCATTATTCCAAGATTACTTTATCACGTTTTGGAGATTTCCTGAAAATGTCAAGAACTTTCATCAAAAAATTGCTTGTCACTGATTGGTACTCCTAAGAATTATCGTAAATCTGTTTATTTATTTCGGATAACATTTAATATTCATATTTTGATTGAAAATTATAATTATAAATCACAAACGAAATGAATTTTCGGTTGATGGTCTTGCCTTATTCATCTACTTTCTCATATACGGAGCATGTGTAACATGGCGGAGCGGAAGTCTCGGCTCCAAAACGCCATTACGTTGGATTATACCATAACAAGTATAAGTGCGCAAAGAGTGAAGCTTGGTGCTAAGATAAAAGATTCGATGAAACAGGAAATTCATTACTGAGACATTGGCCTGGATAATTACTGAAGTTCTCTGTTACAATTTGCCAGAAGAGAGAGAGAGAGAGAGAGAGAGAGAGAGAGAGAGAGAGAGAGAGAGAGAGAGAGAGAGAGAGAGAGAGAGAGAGAGAGAGAGAGAGAGAGAGAGAGAGAGAGAGGAGAGAGAGCTATAATAAGAGCCTTTGACTGCTCTTCAAAAGCATTTGCCTTCATTTGTTAAGGATAAATCTGAATGACATTTTTGGAAGAGGTATGTTAGTTTTTTCGTCTGCCTTATTTGGCAGGTTCTTCACTCAGCTAATTAAAAAATTAACAAAACATTTTACTTTTAATTTTAAGGTGGTTTGCGCGATAAGTAACATAAAAATATTTATAAAAATAAACAATAATTTTTAGGGCAGGATCCGTTTAGTCTAGTAAAGGAAAAATCTTACGGGGCTAATAGAATTTTATTGTAACATTTGCTTTTGTATGACAAATAAGATGGTACATCAGACATTATGGAAATACATTTTGTTCTGAAATTATGAAAACTTTTTTCTATATCTTTCGAAATCTTAAAACTATTTTGGCAGTCTATTTGAATGATCAACATTTTAATATTTTAAAACCGTTTAATTCCCAGACGCCTCAGATTCCGTTGATACTTTTTCGAGCAGTCTGATCAATTTGGGTACCTCTGAATCCGCAAAATACCCGCTGCTAACTGTCTTAGTAGAATGTTTACTCAAAGAGGATTGCATTTAGATTTAATTTATTGAAAATTAACACAAAATAATTTTGTCCAAGCTCTGTCAGTCAGAAATCGTGCGTCTGTTAAATAAAATGACAAAAAATTTGTATAAATTAAAAATAAAATTCTAATTTTACTATTTTTATTAAAACTACTACTTAATTGTATACGATTAACTTTAATGGAATAATAAGACTGATAGCGTCTATAAGGTGTATCCGCGAACAAACTGGGGCAAAGCTCTATAGTTTTAAAAAAGATTTTCGGACAACAATGTTTTAGAAACATATTGTGAGTAAATTAGGATTTTAATATAAAGAGCATATTGAACCGAAGTATTCAGTATTTGTTTATAAGTGTCTGCAGGTTGTTGAGTGTGAATGGATGGATCGGTGTGTGGTATGTGCCCGAATGCGTAATTGTGGGTGGATGGGTGTCGATATGTAGGAGGGTGGTGTGAGGGTGGATGGATGGATGAGTGAGTGAGTAGATGTGGATGGATCACTGTGTGGGCAGTGGATGGGTATATGTGGATGCTAAGTATATGTCGAAACACAGAGTTCGGCAAGTATTTGACCGTAACATATTTTCGGATACTTTTTTTGTTTTTCGTAAAACACGAATCATATATTTCTAAACATTGTACACAATGCTTTAAGCTCATACTTGCGATTTAAAAAAGTATCAGAAAAAAGTATCCGTGGGATACTTTTTTCGTATACTTTTATCTGCAAATGATTACGGACATAGACAAATTTGAGTAAAACAGAGGTCCGGACCCCCTATTTTTAAAATTTATATAATGATGTAGTATCGAATAAACTAAAATGTTTTTAATGTCTAAAGAATAGAATCCTGAATATTATTATCAAAAAGAAAAATAAGGTGGGTGCAGGTAATTTGGCCACCTAAACGAGATCTCACTGTACTCCGTTATTCCGGGGTGCCGTAACTCTTACAGTATATGTATTGCGACACTAAATGTTGAGAGGTGCGGTGACGCCGCTGTTAGCGCCCTTTAATTATAAGATGGTGTCATGTTTACACGCGAAAGCATCAAAACTCCGAATTATTAGCAGTGCATGCATGTAAAGAAACCATGTTTGTCAGCGGGATATGAGCGAAAATAAATTCATATGGTACATAAAATTATAGCTTTCTTTACGAACTTTAAGATGCATGAGTCAGTTTTTGTCGTAGAGTTTACTTTCGATACGAAAATTGCAACTTCCGTTGACGTTTATCGGTTGGTAAAGTGGCCATACGAATGCATTGCAAGGTAAAAGGCAATCGATACCGATAAAAACGGCGGTTGCTTTTTCAAAATTCCTAGACCTACTAATCCCAAAATATCGACACTAAGGTGTACGCTACGGCACCATGTAGTTAAATAACACATAAACGAAGTTTCTGCTAGGCAGGGCTTGACTTTTTGAAGCACTACTATACGACTTGAGAGAGTGAATTTCTTTGCAAAAAACGTCACGAGGTATTAGAGTTAAAGATTCAAATAACATGTCTCAATAGTTTCCGAAGCCCCAAAATCCGATATATATCTACTGAGAGTCGAAAGTTCCTTAAGGTGGCCATATTACCTGCACCCCACTTAATAGAAAAATCATAAAAAATTATATAACAACCTTAAGATATTTAAGAATTATTAATGATGTAATTTTGCAGGTTCAAGAATAGACAATTCTGTCGTAAGTATCGTAACGAACTGTTATAATGGCTCAACAGTTTAGAGAATGTCAGTAGTAAGAGAAATGTCGGAATGTAGATAATAAATCCAGGTATGATTGATGTAAGAAATATCTTAGCTTCATGATGCTGACCAGAATTACAATATTGATAATCATGCGCTGTCCGATTATTGCGCGCGGCACGAAGTGGAAGCAGAAGAAAAATAAGCTGGAGTAGAAGGAGAATTGATTGATAATAGCCGAATCCTTGAAAACGCGGGTATATGTAGGTATTTTTAATCCGAGCGAGCGGAATATATCGCCAATGCGCGCATATGTGTTGCGCGTAACAAACATTCTCCGCTCTATACAAAAGAGAGCTCTCACAGAGATCGTAAGAAGTAAGGTCACCGTCTAGTCAACGTTCATGGACAAACCAGTTTCATTTTTGGACAAGCTATGTACAGCCGGATGCCAATCTTTCAGACTCAAAGTCGAAAGAGAATCTTGTATAATTGCCTTCCTAGATGCCTATAGGCCTCCTTTATATGACGCATATTCGCGCTCGACTCTATTCGTGCAGTTAAGTTTTTAGATTAGACGAATATAATTTCCCATCGAATCTGATAAAGTATGACATTAAGTATTTCAAAATTTATTTGATTATGAGATTAATAAAAATCAAAATAATTTTACTGCAGGATTCTGTAGACCATAAACGAAAGCGTTTAAAATGTTTAGTCAAATTATAATAACGGACAGAGCAGTCCAAACATGAAATCATGTTGCACGAGCGAAATAATGAATGTCAGAATTAATATTGAGCATAATGAATCATTAAGAAAAAGGAAAAAATGAACAGCAAAGGCAGCGAGCGAGAGAGTGAGATTGAGATAGCGAGTGTTGTTGTGGTAGTACTGCATAAGGGCTGATTTGCGAGGGTCCGGCTTTACGATGGCTCAGCGCGGAGAGAAAAACTCGGCTACATCTGCCGGAGACCCCGGCACTTACAGCCTTAGTGGCTCAAGTAGTAAAATGACAAGATTACCAAGCAGTGTCGGCTGTAGAACAAAGAAGTTATAGCATAGCGATTCAGAAACGGGCTACTGTTAATATACTAAGTTTTGCAAATTTCTCGTAGACTCTTACGATGAAAATCAATAATTTATGTTGGAAATACATTTTTCAAAAATATTAACCATTAATCTTTGCAAAATATAAGTTAATATGTATGAAATCCAAATATTCGAAAAGCTAACCTCAAATATCTATCATTTCGGCTATTCGCCTTTGGGGGCCGAGTCAGGCTAAAACTGCTTTGTTTTACAGCAGCGCTGGCGGTGTGATCCTACCGCTGATTCGACGTTACCACTACAACTATAATACGGCGGAGTTTTTCTCTCCGTGTGCTTGCATCATATACCGGGCATACTTATATACAGTCATCGGTCTGGTTGATGGTGCCAACACGGCGGCCAGCGGCCGAAGTTCAAAACCCCCGAGTTACGAGTCCATTACGAGTGGGGCTTTTATGCATTTTTTCTGCTCCATTTCAGCACACATAAAATAAGCTATTTAATTCGCAAGGGCGTTGTCACGTGCCCTTGAACCCGAACTTTTATGGGACAGCCAATCGACGTCGAGAAAAATTTATTTGTAATTCACTTTGCGTTAGCTACGTATTACGTAAATATTACTCCGCGATAAATAAATCGCTACGTATTACGTAAATATTACTCCGCGATAAATAAATCGTTGAAACGTTTATTTATGTTATTCATTTATAAATAAACCTGAATGCACGTGCAAGCTGGTCAAAGTGATAATAATTTAAGTAGCAAGACTTTAAACCAAACTTTAAAGTCCTTTCGTTTGCACTGTAGAGATTCATTTTACGGAATCATTATTTAGCTGCGACTATGATAATATATTGTGTACCATGGGGGAGAAGTAAGCTTTTGTTATCTCCATGTGAGCTTTGTAATACGAGTCGAACACGAGCAAATTCAAGCCGAAAGCGAGTGCACATTGCGAGCTAAAAACGAGTATTGAAACATGTGGTATCATCCGGACGGTAACCCATGTTTATGGGAGTCTAAACCGCCTTAGGGCTTAATTTCGAAAATCAGCCTGCTAAAATGGTTAGGACCCCTAAACATGTGGTATCATCTAGATAGTACCCCTTGTTCAGGGAGGCATAAACTTTCTGAGGGCATATTTTTGAAAAATAGCCTACCAGAACATTTAGGGGCACCCGGACATATTTTAAAAGAGGACGTAAACATTTACTTTATGCTCTCTATACCCGGTATGGGTGTAAAGTAAATTTTTCCCCGCTAATCTTTTTACCGCTCGCCGGTCGAAAAACGACCACTTTAGTCCCGCTATAACGACGGCTAAGCGAAAGAACCTGTTATCTCGGAGCGCGCTTGAAGAATAGGTTCTCGCGGAGCGTGCTCCAAAAGTATATTAACCCAGATATGGCAGATATGGAACATTTTAAAAAATTTGTAATTTTTTCAAAATTTACACTTTTATCAAAATATCAATATTTCAAAAATTTCAATTGGGGCCTGCGGCGGCTCAGTCGGTAGAGTGTCGGATTCCCACGCCGGTGACCCGGGTTCGAATTCTAGTATCTGCCGATTGATACAAGCACCTCTATAAAAATTACATGTGCTTTGTTTACAAACACACCACAGACCCTCGTCGTCGATTAGCACCACAGGAGCACAAACATGGCGACGTTAATTTAAAAAAAAAAAAATTTTAATTTTTTCAAAAATTTCAATTTTTTCATAAATTTCAATTTCTTCAAAATTTTTAAAATTTTCAAAATTTTTTAAATTTTCAAAATTTTTTAAATTTTCAAAATTTTTTAAATTTTCAAAATTTTTAAAATGTTCAAAATTTTTAGAATTTTCAATTTTTTTTAAATTCTCAAATTTTTCAAAATTTTCAATTTTTTCAAAATTCTCAAATTTTTCAAAATTCTCAAATTTTTCAAAATTGTCAAATTTTTCAAAATTGTCAAATTTTTCAAAATTGTCAAATTTTTCAAAATTGTCAAATTTTTCAAAATTGTCAAATTTTTCAAAATTGTCAAATTTTTCAAAATTGTCAATTTTTTCAAAATTGTCAAATTTTTCAAAATTGTCAAATTTTTCAAAATTGTCAAATTTTTCAAAATTGTCAAATTTTTCAAAATTGTCAAATTTTTCAAAATTGTCAAATTTTTCAAAATTGTCAAATTTTTCAAAATTGTCAAATTTTTCAACATTGTCAAATTTTTCAAATTTTGCACTTTTTTTAAAATTGAAAAATTTTTCAACATTGTCAAATTTTTCAAATTTTGCACTTTTTTCAAAATTGAAAAATTTTTCAACATTTTTTCATTTTTTGGATATTTTTATGAATTTTTGCAAAATTTTTTTGAATGTTGTCATAATATTTCAAATTTTTCTAAAAATTTTTCATTTTGTTCTAAATTTTTCAATTTTTACCAAAATTTTTCAATTTTTACCAAAATTTTTCAATTTTTACATAATTGTTTGTAGCGAATTGGATAATATTCAGGGCATTTTTTATAAAATAATCACTTTTGAAAAATATGTTAAAATAAAAAAACTTTTAGGTAGTTAAGTTATTTAATCATATTATAAATTCTCTGCTCTAAAAATTGTAACAGTTTTTTTTTTAAACAGTGTGCGAGAAGTTCGAGTTTTCATTCGAGGCTAGCGTGTGAGAAGTAGTTGTTTTACGCGCGCTTTTAAAAGAGTGCGAGAAGAACTTTAAAAAAATGGATAGTTCTTATATTATATAACAAGAAAGAGTACGAGTGTTTATGTTAACGTCTTGAGACGTAGTTATCATTGTCTTACCAATACGAAAACATGTGAATGCGACAAAGACAGTCGAGATTGATTAAAAAAAATTCAAAAACGTTTTGAAATATAAATATTTAAAAATTGATAAAAGTGGATAATTTTGGAAAAATCGGCAATTTTTTAATAATTTGAAAATGTTGAATTAATTTGAAAATTTTGCAAAAATCTTTTAAAATTTCGCGCAAAACGGCTGCTCCTTACATGCCTCGCATTCACCATTTTTAGAGCAGAGAATTTATAATCTGATTAAATAACTTTTCAGAAAACATTATTTATATTAGAGAACTTAATAAAGTCACTTTAAATTGTTTAAACCAATCAGAGTACCTAAAATAGATGTGCGGCACATCGTTCCGTTTTCCCGTAATCGAGGTTTAAGGAATGCAGTTTTCAATATGTTAATTTACATATTAATACAGCGTTTTATGTAAGATTAACAAGTATTATGTACTATAACAATGTTTTAACCAGGTTCGCGATAGTGAAATAACGAGACACATTTATCAAAAGAACTTGTTTTTGTTTCCTAACCATCGCGGGTTTATGGGCTAAGCCATCCGCTCTGACGGCTCGGACCAGACTAACTGTTTACGCACAGTGACGTGTAAATATAACAACAACATTCATTTGTTGCACGGGAATATCACAATATATTGGTAGACATTTTTTTACTCATAAAGAATAATGCATTCAATTGGAAACTATCGCATAGAAAAGTATGTTCCTTAGAGCCTGGCCAAGCTTTGCGAAAATCGGTGAAAGTATAATAGTACATTGTGTAACGAGTGAGGTATAGTTGCCTATTGTGCACGAGGGCACGATGGTGCACGTTCGAAGCGAGTGGCGCCATGATACCCGAGTGACACAATTGGCAACTATTACCTCACTTGTTTCACACTATATTTTCTATCATGAGTGTACAGAAAATGCTGGAGCATGCGTTATTTTCATTACGTAACGCTTTAGCGTGCATTATAGGAAATAACGCTCGTAGTGCATAATTGGTCGTTTAGCGTACGCAAAACCCCCATGCAATATGGAATTTACTAAGCACGAATGATGAAAAAATTGTTTAATTAATAACTTTCTAGTTTGAATCTATTGATGGTCTATGTGATTTTGATGTTGAAGATGATTCCGAAAGTGTAGAAGGTGAAGTTGATTCCGACTCGGAATGTTCTGATGAGAATGATTTTAGAGAGTTTATTGATATTGATAAGTGAACAAAGAGTGGAAAAACCAGAGATGATATTCCATTCACTGAAACTTTTGGTCCAAATATTCCGGACGATGTAACCACACATTTGGATATATTTTTATGTTTCTTTCCTAATGATCTATTAGATTTAATTGTCGAGCAAACTAACCATTATTGACTACAAAAGGAAAGTAAAGCTAAACCAATAATCAAAGATGAATTATTACCTTTTTTTGCTATTAATATTCTGATGGGCGTGAAAAAATCCCCCTCTTATCGTCAGTTTTGGTGACCAGATCAGAAATTGAATGATTCGTACATAAGCAAACGGATGTCAGTAAATTGGTTCGGATATTTCCGGAACCATTTACACTTGTTCGTCAACAGTCCGGAACCGAAAAAAAGGGATAATAACTATGATAAATTATACAAACTGAGACCATTATTAGATAAATTAACGGAAACTTATAAAAATTGCCAGAACCCGAGTGAAAATCAATCTGTAGACGAGTCTATGATAAAGTTCAAAAGTCGTAGTAGTATGAAACAATACATGCCAAATAAGCCTATAAAACGCGGATATAAAATTTGGGCGCGCGCAGACTCATCACGATACGTATGCGAGTTTCAGATGTATACGGGTAAAGTTGAAAGTGATGAAAGACAATTAGGTGCACGTGTTGTAAAGGATTTGACGCGTAACGTAGTGGGGAAAAATCACCATCTATTTTTTTACAATTACTTTACTGGTTTTGATCTTATGAAAGATTTGAAAAAAAGCTAAGATAAAATTTTCGCTTGTAGAACAGTTCGTAGTATCAGAAAAGATTTATCAAAAAACGAGATTCCTGATAAAAAAATGGATCGTGGGCAATATGAATACCGTACTTGTGGTGACGGATTTAGCTGGATCAAATGGATGGATAAACAGCTGTTTTCTTTTTATCCAACTACAATGATCTTTGCGAAGTTACTGCTATGTATAGGACACAAAAAGATGGTTCAGTTAAAACTATAAATTGCCAAGTTATTTGCTCGGATTATCCTATCAAACTTACAAAATTGATAGAAAGTCTAAAAAATGGTCGCACCGCATATTCTGGAATTTTGTAGATTTAACTGTAATAAATGCGTTGATTAATCACAATACAAAAGAATTGGAACTTAATATGAAATCAATAAATTTCAGATTACTTTTGATTGATCAACTAGCAGAGGATCGTTTTCCAACACCGAAACGTAGGAAATGGCAAGAAAAATCTCCTCCTAAAAAACCTCAGATATCTATTGAAAAAAGGCGCTCTCAGTCAGTAGATAGGCTGTAGGCATACTGGCTCATGCAGGTTCTGTATCACCCCCTCCCCTGCCAAAGTGATCCAGTATTCATAGTGTGTATAAGCCCTATCCCTCTTTGTCCCCTTCTCCAATTTTTCAGCATTCGTATTGTATGTTTTAAGCCCCTCCCCTGGATTTACTCCCTCTCAAAGTGATACAGAATCGGTAGTGTGTATAAGGCCTATGCCTGGTCCCTTCTCCAATTTTTGAGCATTCGTATTGTATGTTTTAAGCCCCTCCCCTGGATTTACCCCCTCTGAAAGTGATACAGAATCTGTAGTGTGTATAAGGCCTATGCCTGGTCCCTTCTCCAATTTTTCCCGGATTCGTATTGTGTGTGTTTTAAGCCCCGCCTCTGAACTGTCCCCTCTTAAAGTGATGTAGAATTCGTATCTGATTTTTTCAATCCCCACTCTGTAGGCCCGAATACGTAAGCGTTTTACTCCCACCCGAAGAGAGGGAAAAGAGCAGCCTCTTTGCTCCTCTTTTCGAAGAAATAGCTGGCATGCGTAGGAAATGGTAAGTAGCCGAAAATGAATGAAAAGAAAGGGTCAGCCTTTCTTTCCTCTGCTTTTAAAAATAGATAGAACGTTGCTCACTGACTTTGCTAGCAATACACGTCTTCGTCGCAGGTATACGCTGTAGATGCGCGCAGATAGCAGGAAGATTGCATCAGTAAACGGCCATCGAGAACTTACTGTGCGGAGGCATTCGGAAATTTATTTTTCTTCAGGCTGATACGCTGCTATTTTTTTCCGCTAGAAACGAATTTATTACAGTAAGGCATGGCGCAAGTTTGAAGGTCCTCGCGCAGGTAGTAGTAAATTACTTTCCAGCAATAAATAACCTTTTGAGAAAGGCATACTGCGCGCATACATTCGAGAAGTCTATTTTCGAGCCAAAACACTGTCAGTTTTGCTCCGCAATACACGCTATACTACAGTAAGGCATAGCGCGTGTTAAAGGTCCTTGTGCAGGTAGTAGTAAATTGTCCCCAGCAATACACGACCCTTAGAGAAAGGCTTACTGCGCGCACGCTTGCTTTTTATAGGCCTATACGCTGTCAGTTTTTCGGAGAGAAACGATTTATTACAGCAAGGCTTGGTACAAGTTGAAGGACTTCGCGCAGGTGGCACTTTTCCCAGCAATAAACAACCTTTTGAGAAAGGCATACTGCGCGCATGGATTCGAAAGGTCAATTTTCGAGCTAAAACACTGACAGTTTTTCGGCGAGAAACGATTTATTACAGTAAGGCATAGCGCATGTTGAAGGTCCTTGTGCAGGTAGTAGTAAATTGTCCCCAACAATACACGACCCTTAGAGAAAGGCTTACTGCGCGCACGCTTGCTTTTTATAGGCCTATACGCTGTCAGCTTTTCGGCGAGAAAAGATTTATTACAGCAAGGCTTGGTACAGGTTGAAGGACTTCGCGCAGGTGGAACTTTTCCCAGCAATAAACAACCTTTTGAGATAGGCATACTGCGCGCATGGATTCGAAAAGTCAATTTTCGAGCCAAAACACTGACAGTTTTTTGGCGAGAAACGATTTATTACAGTAAGGCATAGCGCGTGTTGAAGGTCCTTGTGCAGGTAGTAGTAAATTGTCCCCAACAATACACGACCCTTAGAGAAAGGCTTAATGCGCGCACGCTTGCTTTTTTTAGGCCTATACGCTGCCAGTTTTTCGGCGAGAAACGATTTATTACAGCAAGGCTTGGTACACGTTGAAGGACTTCGAGCAGGTGGCACTTTTCCCAGCAATAAACAACCTTTTGAGATAGGCATACTGCGCGCATGGATTCGAAAAGTCAATTTTCGAGCCAAAACACTGACAGTTTTTTGGCGAGAAACGATTTATTACAGTAAGGCATAGCGCGTGTTGAAGGTCCTTGTGCAGGTAGTAGTAAATAGCAGCAGCAATAGCACCATCACTACCATCACCTCCACCACCACCACCACCGCGACCATCAATAGTAAAACCTCGCATCGTAGAAGATGTGACATTCATCGATTAGTTATTATGTAATATATATATATATATATATATATATATATATATATATATATATATATATATATGTGTAAAAAATAATTATTTTATTATATATTAATTTTAATGTAATAAGTGTTTTTTGAATATAATAAAAAAATATTTTTTCAACTTGTTTTCGTTTATTCCCCCTGTCATTTCATCCATTTTCCTTCGTTTTCCTTATAAGGTAAATGTAAGTAAATTTCAAAGCAATGTAAATCTTTGTAAATACAACAAATGTTCTTTTTTTCTTTTTTTAAATGAAATACGGCTGATATATTTAATGAAAAAACCGTCTACGAAAAAATAGTCTAAGGAAAATAGTGTTTTGCACATTGATATTGTGTATTGTCTATCTGATGAACAATGCTTTATTTTAATTAACGTAAAATATCCGCAGTAACACCCACATGTACCCTATGTTTGCTATAGATTTTATCTATTATATTTTAATTTTTTATTTGTGAATGAATAATATCGTACAATGATTTTTCTTTTAATTTTTTTTTATTCAATCATCAAGCTTCTCTTTTTTTACAGAATATTTAAAAAATTTATTTCCAATATACACATGAGTATATATTCCTTTTAGAAATGATATCTACTTCATCTTGGCCAAATTTAGCATCCAAAAATCCAGTAGCCATGCTCGTATAGAGATAACGTTATGTACAGCGCATATAGGTTTCCTTCTAATGCAGAGAATGTGATTGAAACATACGTAATGCTTATTGCTCGATATCGTTTCTAGTGATGGACATCCAAAGTCTTCAACGTTTGAAATTAATCTGTAAATAAAAACAAAAACGTAAGAAATACGAGCATAAAAAAGTAAAAGGAATAGTATGAAAAGGTATGAAAAAGTATGAAAAAGTATGAAAACGTAATGAAAAAGTATGAAAAAGTATGACAAAGTATGAAAAACTATGATAAAAGTATGAAAAAGTATGAAAAAGTATGAAAAAGTATAAAAATAGTATGAAAAAAGTATGAAATGTATGAAAAAAGTATGAAAGTAGAGTCATATTATATATCACTTACACATTTGGTATGAGATTTCTTAGCCATTGCACTTTCTGCTCTCCCTTAACGTATAATTTCTCAATCCCTTGCGAGCAAATTTGGAAAATTCGTTGAAGACGATGATAAGGAATATCTCCAGCGTCCCATGCAATTCGATGATGATACTTCTCCACCCAGTGAGTCATACATTTTTCTTCTGCTGTCAGTTCTTCCAATGTCATAGGAGGTTTAAAGAGGTATAGAGTCGCTGAAGCAGTTTTCTTTAAATTGAGAAAACATACTTCTTTGAAAATGAAAGAATCATCTGCTATTCTTTGGAATCCTTGAATGTCACAAATATAAACATTCTCTTCTTGAAACTGCAGTATGGCATTTCTGAACATCAAGTCGTAGTCACGTGTTCTAGCCATCTTAGAGCTCTGTAATTGATAGTTCAGTACGAAGTGAACTCGGAGAATGAATAGGAAAATTCTCTCATCCTGATTTTATAACAAGAAACTCCGCCTCATGCTCTTTTAGGATTGGTCGTTCAAAAAAGAAAGTTTATTCTTGATTGGAGGGATGAAAAGCTGTTTTATGGATGGTTCAAACGGAAGAAAATTCATCCCTCCCTTAGAAAATCTCCATCCTCTTCCCAAAAAGAACTATTTTAGTTGGTTAAAATGAAAGAAAATTCATCCCTACCTAAGAAAATCTCCCTCCTCTTCATTTTATCCTTGGTCAGTTGTTTGAATTTTCTACCTCTACTTACGTCGACATTGCCTACAAAAAGGGAAGCAGTTTCTTGGACAAGCACAGTTCATCTATCGCGGTCAACGAGTTTTAGTCTTGACTATCGTGCACATTTGTAAAGTGCTATTCTAGTGCTATTCTAGTGCTATTACAGTGAGAAAAAAGTAAATATGGCATCCATCCATCTTTTTGAACGCCTTCTTCAGCTTCTTCGTAATACTTTACAAAGTATAAATGATTTAAGTAATAACGATATTCATTATTGGTTGGACATGTAATAATTCAACCATAAAAGAATTAAATGAAAAAATTGCAAAATCTAAACTTACAAGAGGAGAGAAACTGAAATGTCAAAGTTGCATAACTCATCTTTCGCGTATGCAAGTTGAATTTGAACAACATCTTCAACGAGGAGGTAATCTACAATCTGAGAAAACAGAAGCTAGTGTAGAGTGGCGAGACGTGCAGTCGGCATTCCAAAATCGAATCAAGACTGGCGTAGTTGTAAATATAAAACACATGGACATTCTGAGTTTCTTAAGTGATGCACAAAAGCTCTTCAAAGTTAAGGGACAAGAATGCTTAGAAGAATACAATGCTGTGAAAATAAATTCAGATTTTATCTCGGAATTTTCTATGCAGAAAAATGGGGAGGAAACGACCGATATTAAATATTTCACGAGTAAAAGTTCTACAGTATACATGTCAACAAATTTAGAGGAATGGTTTAAAGACTATATCAAAGAGCCCATTCATACACAACTAGAAGAATTTCAGGAAAAGGATTCCGGCTGGACATTGAAGAGTATTAAAAGTTTGTGTATAAATATGATAAAATATTCTCCATTCAAGGGCAGTTCTTACATTCCTCTACCAAAGTTTATAGAAAACAAAAAAGCATGTGTTAATGTTCATAACGATGACAATCAGCGTTTCAAGTATGCAATTCTTTCAGCATTATATCCCAGCAAATATAATTCCAACAGAGTTAATCAATATCGTGAACATGAGAACGAGTTGATCTTTAGTGATATACAGTAGTTCCCAGTAAAACTGAAAAATATTTCAAAATTCGAAATTGAATAATATTTCAGTAAATGTATACATGCTCAGAAAGTATGGTTCAAAATTTGACGTATCGCCTTGTCACGTTACGTCAGAAAAGAAGGCTGAACAAGCAAATTAAGCAGAAGAGGAAGATCAACATGTAAATCTACCAGAAGAGGAAGATCAACATGTAAATCTACCAGAAAATAATAATCAACCAGAAAAGAAGGGTAGACATGTAAATCTACTCATCATTCAAGATTTTTACATTGATGAGCATGAAGAAAATAATTTTGCTGATGGCGATGAAAGCATGCCTAACTACCATTACGTTTGGATCAAAAGCATGTCTCGTCTTCTGAGTTGTAAACTGTCTAAAACTAATAAAAAATCATGCCACTGTGAAAGGTGTTTACAAGTTTTCTATATTGAAAAAAGATTGGAAATTCATGAAAATCATTGTAAAAATATGAATAATTGCCGAATCAATCTGCCAGACTCAAAGAGCAACATTCTAAAATTCGAAGATTACAAAAAGAGAGAAAAAGTTCCTTTCGTTATTTATGCTGATTTTGAATGTTTATTGAAGCCTACTGAGAATGAGAATGCTTTTCACCTTCATGAAGCATACAGCATAGGTTACTGCACAAAATGCAGCTTTGATGACAGATTATCTGTCTATAAATCTTACAGACAAAAATTTGGAGATCAAGAGACACCTGCAGAATGGTTTGTTCGAGAACTAAAATCAATAAGTGAGAAGATAGATCATCTCTACAAGAATCCTAAACCAATGAAACTCACAGCTCTAGAAGAATTATCTTTCCAGAGGTCAACCGTTTGTCATATATGTCGAAAATCAGTCCGGGATGAAGAACTTGCAGTGCGAGACCATTGTCATTTTATAGGATGGTATGTTATTATTTTAGTTATATTTAAAATTAATTTTTGGTTCCCAAAGAAAAAAAAATGAATTCTTTTTTCTCTTCAGTTTCAGAGGTGCAGCTCACAATTCATGTAATTTGAATTATAAGAACTCAAAATTCATTCCCGTTGTTTTTTGAAAGAGATCGCTACTTCTACATTGATGAAAGGACGAGTTAGTCTAATACCTCATAATAAAAACATCAGCTTTAGATTCATAGATTCTTGGCGTTTTCTACCATCATCATTGGAAAAGCTCTCATCATATCTACAAAACGTGCATATAGCGGTGAAAGAGTTTCGATCAGATGGATTCACAGATGAAATGATAGATCTTCTCAGACGGAAAGGTATATTTCCAAAATTGCCAGAAAAGAATGAGTTGTATAATAAACTAACAGATTCCCCTATTGCTGAAGAAGACTACAAGCATGCTTTTCGAGTCCTGGATAAGTTCAATATAAAAACATTGGGAGAGTATTCATATCTTTACTTAAAAACAGATGTTCTACTATTGGCTGACGTTTTCGAAAGTTTTCGAGAGACATCTCTTAAAGCTTATGATTTATGTCCTGCTCTCTTTTACACGACGCCAGGGTTAATATTTTCAGCAGCTCTTAAAATGACAAAGGTAGAATTAGAGCTTCTTACAGATATTGAGATGCTAATGTTTATTGAAGCAGGCATTCGGGGAGGAATAAGCCAGTGTTGTAATCGATATGCTAAGGCAAACAATCCATACATGGGTTCTTCATACGATGAGAAACAGAAAACGAAGACATTCTTATATTTTGATATAAATAATCTGTATAGGTGAGCGATGGTACAGCATTCACCGATTGGAAAATTCAAATGGATTGACTTTGAGGCGAATCCAAGCTTCTTCAATACACCACCAGATTCAGATATAGGTTACATTGCTGAAGTAGACTTGGAGTATCCTGAGGAAATACATGATGAACATCGAGACTTCCCTTTCTGCGCAGAGCACCGTGCACCACCTGGCTCAAAGCAGAACAAACTTCTCACTACTCTGAACGATAAGAAAAAGTATGTGATTCACTATCGAACACTTGAAACAGGCGCTGGATAATGGACTTCGATTGAAAAAGGTGCATAGAATTCTGAGTTTCGAGCAGAAGGCCTGGCTTAAACCTTATGTCGAATTAAATACTGAGAAGAGAAAGCAAGCGAAGAATGAGTTTGAAAAACTCTTCTATAAATTATTAATTAACGCTGTCTATGGAAAGTGTATCGAGCGAGAGCGGTCTCGTGTTGATGTACGATTAGTAAATAAATTCACAGGCATATATGGGGCAGAAGCACGCATAGCTCAACCACATTTTCACAGCTATGCAATCTTTGATGAAAATTTAGTTGCTATTCAGCTAAAGAGAACAAGTATCACAATCAAGAAACCGATATACGTTGGTCTTTGTATCCTTGATTTGTCCAAGACATTAGATTATGATTTCCATTACTCGTATATGAAACAGCGAGTAGGAGAAAAATGTAAACTTCTTTATACAGATACTGATAGTTTGATATATGAAGTTGAGGACATTGATATGTATAAAATAATGAAAGAAGACATTTACAGGTTCGATACTTCTGATTATGATGAGAATAATCAGTTTAACATTCCACGTGTCAATAAAAAAAGTCCCAGGATTAATGAAAGACGAATGCTGTGGCAAGATCATGATGGAATTTATAAGTTTACGAAGCAAAATGTACAGTATTTTAGTTGATGGAGGAGAGATAGTGAAAAAAGCAAAAGGTATAAAATCCAGCGTTGTTAAGAAGACAATAACTTTCGAGGATTATAGAAGATGTCTTCAGGATCTTATTATTGTAAAACGTGATCAATGCAACATTCGTTCAAAATTGCACATAGTGCATACTGAAAGACAGAATAAAATTGCTCTTAGTCCTCACGATGATAAGAGATTCTTATTGCCTCAGAGTACAGACACTTTACTTTGGGGTCATTTTCGAATCATGGATGAGCAGATGGCGCAAGCTGCACTTCGAATGGAGGAGGATGCTGAAAAACAAGAAATAGTGGTAGGGATGGAAGTGGAGAGGGGGTATGAAGTATCCAATGAAAGTGGGGCAACGCGAGTGGGGATGGATGTTGCAGAAGATGGAAGAGAGGGGGAAATACGAGGTGGGGGTGAAGCAGCCAATGAAAATGGTGTAAGGCGAGAGAGGATGACACTTTATGACAATGAAGATGAAGAAATCAGAATTGAATATGATGTGTTAGAGCAGTTTATGCATGATTGGGATCCATCAATGGAGAGATACGCTCTGAGGGAGGAGAGAGAAGGGATATATTACAGGAGGCAATGGAAGGGACAGAAATTGTGATGGGGAATGGACTATATCAACAGACAGACCACGACGAGGAGCACATTCGAGCAATCGAAGAGTTCGAGAATTATCATCCTTGCGGGAAGAAACCAAGACTCAACTAAATTTCTAAGTAAGTTCACAGTTAATTCTCACCAATTTTCTTTTTTTTGCTCTAACAAATCTTTTCTCTATTAGAAGTTCTTATTTTTTTACTTTTTCCAGAATGGATCTATCTGCACTTAATAAGATTGCTGAACGCGATTTCTTGCCGAGGAAGAAAGTAACAGACTTGGAAAAAGATCATCAGTACATGATGACAACACTTAAGGAGGTGAAGACAAGATTCGGGACGAAGGTCGTAGCCGAACTCGACGAAAGTTTTCAAATCTTTTTACCAGAGAAGATTTCATCAGCCATCCTAAGAGATCAAGAGTTTTTTGACAGACTCTCCAATACTGCAAATAAAATGAATTTATTTGTGACATATCAGGGTGGATCTTCCTTTAAGTTTGAATGAAATACGCAGCGTGCTTTGATTATAATACTTATTTTATTCAGATGAAAACTTGTACATAATAATACATAAATAAATACAATAACATAATATGATTGCTTTCTTATTTCCTAGTACCTACATTATTGCGTTTACATTAATATTTTTGGTTAAATCTTGGCTAAATCAAATAATTTTTTTTATCTATCCAACTATTATGCTCATTACTAAATCCTAACCGTTTAACATATGCACGGTTTACACATTTCTTTAAAACTTTTTCTACTAGATAAATTTCTGGATACATAGTTTTCTGAATTTCCGTTTCATAAAAGCCGCCAGTGATGGGTTTATCATAATAATCTTTGACCGGATTGGTTTTTACAACTCGTGATATTGTGAAAATTTCAGTAGACCAATTTGGTGTATAACCTTTTTCAAAAACATGTTTTATCTTACTTATCCGCTTTTTATCTCCTACTTTAAATTTCGGTTTTTTCACAGGTAACTTTTCATTTGGAAAGTGCTTCTTGACCTCTCTTTTATTTGCCTGCGTAATATTTTTAGGCTCAATTCCTATTGTCCGATGTTTTCTTGAATTGTAAGCTTTCACCAACTCAGGCAGGATATCCCACCATTTATAGCTCCCTTGTTTGCTGAACTCTATCCACATTGCATTTTTTAATGTTCTATTAAAACGCTCACATATGCTTGCATGAAGATTACTATAGGAAGAGTATAGGTTTATCTTGTACTTCTTCATGAGTTTCTGAAAGTTTGAATTGTAAAATTCTTTTCCTTGGTCAGTTTGTAGATTTGTCGGTACGCGTTCTTGTTTCAGTATTGACTCCATAGCTAGAGTAACATCATTACCACTCTTTGACTTGATTGGTATGGCCGATGCATACTTTGAACATGTATCTATGACAGTAAGTAAGTAGCGAAAACCTTTGTTTACGATGGCGTATGGAATCATTTCTACAAGTTCAGCTTGCCAAGTCTCATCTATTCCCCGTATATCATATTTTCTTCGCTTGTAGATGCGGCGAGCTGGTTTGTGCAACTCTTCAGCTATTTTTTGTCGCTTCATTTTTTTTCGATAATATGTTTAAGGTTGAAGAAAAATTCGTGATTATAAAACTTTTATTGAGTCAGAATTTTTTTTTTTTTTTTCAAAGCATTCTTTCAAATTTGTCTCAAGATTATCTAATCTAATTTTAAAATGGGAAAGAACATTATTGATTTTATTTAATTCAGTGTTTATGGGAATCTCTAAGTCAACTTTTATTACAGCCATTATGTTAGTTCGATTTCTAACTTCTTTACTTATAGTTGTCAGAAGCACTTCCAAGGTGACTGCATCATTAAGCTGACTTGGATTAGCAAGGTTACATAACCTTTTATTTTGTAAATCAAAATTACCATCTAATGTAAGATTATAACCAATGCCTGGTGGTCCGCGACTCACT
This sequence comes from Gastracanthus pulcherrimus, assembly GCA_949152435.1. Taxonomy (NCBI): domain Eukaryota; kingdom Metazoa; phylum Arthropoda; class Insecta; order Hymenoptera; family Pteromalidae; genus Gastracanthus; species Gastracanthus pulcherrimus. The sequence continues at coordinate 53,945,323 of OX424573.1, forward strand.
TCTTGCGTGCCCTCAAGTTTTCTTCCGAACACGTCGAGACTCATGATGCTACTGATCTTATAAGAAAAGATGCATTTCAATATATATGTCCAACTTCACGTAGTTCCTCAATGATCGATTGTATTTCATTGTCGTGAGTGTTATTTCCAGCAGATCGTTCCGCAACTAATAATCGCAGTCGCTCGATAAGCTCGTTTGGATCATCCCAGTAGACTAGATCTATAGAAGAATTTTTCTTTGCTATTTTATATTTAGGTATGAGGCCTCTTTCGGTGGTGGATTTATTTTTACGATCGCTGCAGAACATGGGTCCTATGATATTCATATATTTTCTACTCTTCGAAGTGCGTATACTCTCATCTTTGCTGTATCTTTTCCGATGAGCATTTGATGCTTCCAGGATGCTGCGATAATTTTTTCGATCTGTTGAACTTATAAGATTGTCATCTGGTTGTTTCTTGAAGAGTAATTCCATTAGACCCCCACTTTTAGGATAACTTTTATCTCTCACTTTTACCATTTTAACATGAAATTGAATTTCTGAATCGCCAATCATATACACTCCATTGACGTTCCGCACGCCGTATATGTTATCGATTTTGCTGCGGCTTTCATTTAACAATGATAAAAAGGCACTTGATTCATTTCCTTCAAGCGCAGATTTGAATGTTGAATTCATCATTGTGCCATCCATCGAAAAAAAATCTGCATCATCATCATCATAATATGCGGAACCCGACTCATTTATATCGTTTACTATATAACTTGATCGATCGAATCTCAATCTCTTCCTCGGTTTCCTGTTGCTGTATATATTCAAAATGTGATTAGAAGGTGGCAAGTTTTCGACTTTCGAATCGACGAGCTTCTCGAGTGGTGTAATGACTGGTTTCAATGTATTACCAATAACTTTTTCAAAATCTTCTCTCTCCTTTTTCAATAAAGAGTATTTTTGTTTAATAGCCTCACGTGCTCGCAAGAGCTCGCTGAGAATATTCTTTTCTTTCTTGAAGTCTGACATGCTAACGAGATGCTGTCTACAATTGTACTGTAAGTTTCGGATTCATAACTTCTTTTTTATTGCAAAACAGTCAAATCCTTTTCTGTATCTACCATCATCCATCACTCTATCTTTGTCGATAACAACAAATCCATACTTATCATTCTTCCAGCATTCAGAACAAAGATTTCGAAATTCATTCAAAGTTAAATCAGTATTGACATGATCTTCATAGATATGTTTTAGATTAACATCGTCTTGACGATAAATTACTAACATATTAATATTGTCCCTTACGAGGTGTTTCGGTATATGAGCGTACGACTGACATAGATAAAATCTGTCTACACTTTTATGTTTTCCCATACAGAAAAATGCTCTGACGTTGTCCTGCTTCTCACAAGCCACATCATCAAAAATCATAATTGAATTTGGTCGGGCTTCATCTGGAGATACTATAGATTCATGTTCACTAAAAGGTAGATATGATACACCTTTTATCGGTTCCAAAACTTTTTCGAAAAATTGATACTTTGGCTGATTCAAGGATTTAGAGTATACATACAAATTTTCAAATCTAAGACCATTGGGATGTGTAATTAGAGCCAATAAACTATTTGTTTTTCCACAGCTAGATGGCCCGCATAATACTGCTCGTATAGTATCAAATAGTAATTCCATGTTCACGTGTCAAAGTCTAGTTTGATATTGAACTGTGGAAATATAAACGCATGTTTTATATTTTGATCTTTATTTATAAAACAACACTCGAAGAGAGATGATCGTACATAAATCTCGGAAACAACCAAAAGGTTATGGATTGCTTGATAAAGTGATCAATAACTTGCCGATTGAAATGCATCTTCCTGGATATCAATACTGTGGTCCCGGAACTAAATTAAAAAAACGATTGAAAAGAGGTGATCCTGGAATTAATCCGCTTGATCAGGCATGCAAAGAACATGACATAGTGTACTCTGATAAAAATGGAGATCGTAAAGCAGCTGACATGAAGCTCGCTGATAAAGCTTGGCAACGTGTTAAAGCCAAGGATGCCAGTCTTGGTGAAAAAGCATATGCTTTTGCTGTTACAAATGCTATGAAATCAAAAGGAATAACTGGAATGGGTCTAAAATTTAGTAAGTTAGTGACGGCTGCTAAAAAATCAATGTCACCAAGTAAATGTTCCCGCAAGGTTATTCAATCCGCCTTGAAAGGTGCACGTCAAGCTGTTAAGAAAGTTGGTGGTAAGCGGAAAGTTATCATTCCACGTGTTCTTCCAATTCCATCAAAAATTGGTGGAGTTCTTCCGTTTCTCATATCGCTGTTCGCAGGACTAAGTGCGACCGGTGCTCTGGCAGAGGGAGCTGCAGGAATAGCTAAAGCAGTAAATGATGCTAAAGCTGCACATAAAAACCATGAAGAAAGTAAGAGACATAATAAGGTAATGGAAGCTATTGCTTTAGGCGAAGGTCTCTATCTTAAACCATATAAAACTGGAATGGGATTATTTATGAAACCTCATGTTGGTCATGGTCAAGTTACTAAAAAAAAAAACTTCGATTTAACTTTGCCAAATCGTCGACTGACTGACTATGATCTTCTAAAATATGCTCGTATGTTGCAAATTCCACAATTTCCGAGGTGTTTTTATGAGAAATAATCTGCCTTCCGATGGTCCATGGATTAATGAATCTGATATTGTTAACTTGGATGACATGGAAAATAAAGGCACTCACTGGGTGTGTTATCGAAAACATGGTGTCAAAGTAATTTACTTTGACAGTTTTGGTGATCTGAAACCTCTCATAGAGCTCATGTTATATTTCAACGTGAAAGAAGTAAAATATAACTATAAAAGATATCAAGATTTTGACTCATTCATTTGTGGTCATCTTTATCTTCAATTTTTGACCAGAAGACTATAAAAGAGAAGATTGCAAACGAATGGGAATCATTCTCTTCCAATCAGTCATGGAAGACAGTTTCACTTTGAGTCTTTCAGGAAAATCTTCTGTTCTAGAAGCACAATATTTTCCTTCAATTGAACTACCTCAGCATAAAAATGTTGTTTTTTGGTTTAGTTGAACTTTTAACATTCAACTCGATTCCCAATGTGGACTATTCGAATAATAAACTTCATGTGAATGGAAATATTATCACTATCCCTACTGGCAGTTACGAGATTAATGCTATTAATAAATTTTTACAAGAAACTTTGAAATCTAAAGGAATTGAATTTTCTTTGAGAGCTAACAACAACACTCTCAGAAGTGAAATTAATTGCAGTCATCCGTTAGATCTCACTCCTCACGATTCAATAGGTCGTCTTCTTGGCTTCACTCCTCGCATTCTCAAGGAAAAAACTCATCACAGTTCTGATTTACCTGTGAAAATATTGAAAATCAACGCACTCAGAGTGGAGTGCAATATTACCGCAGGTGCTTACATCAACAACAAAAAAGTTTATACAATCCATGAGTTGTTTCCCAGAGTTCCACCAGGATATAAAATCTTGGAAGTTCCATCTTATGTCATATATCTACCACTCAGTGGCAAGTGCATAGATTATCTTCAAATTCAAATCATAGATCAAGATGGAAATTTAGTGAATTTTCGTGGAGAAGAAATTACTATTAGACTCCACGTCAAATCTGTATAATGGGCATCGTTTGCAATTCTAGAGTGCATATAGTTCAATCGGTCATCAGTCGACCGAAGAAACTCAAACCGTTAACACGGAAGAGCATTCAGTTCCTCAGAAGCCTAGGTCTAAAAGTTCGTGGAGAAAATTCACGTGTATAATTCTCTGCTGCTTCCAGAAAAATGGACGAAATTCTAAGCATTTAATCAGGTGTCGTATTCGATGAGTCTATTGCGCATTACGAGGTTCACGCACATCAACCTTACTCGACACTAAGCTTTGATAATAGTGATGAAATTCGTATTTCTATCCAACATCAAGATCTATGTCTCTTACCATCGCGCAGTTCTATCCATGTATGTGGAAAACTGCAAAAATCAGATGGAACAGCACTAACTAAAACTAAATTCGTGAACAATGGCATTTGCCATCTGTTTGATGAAATTCGTTACGAAATTAATGCTGTAGAGATAGATAAAAGTAAAAATATTGGTTTAAGCAGTCTCATGAAAGGATGGACATCATTCAATCCGAATCAGACTCTCATGTTAGAAAATGCAGGCTGGCTCGACGTTAGAGAAGAAAGCAAAACTTTGGTAGATACACACGGCAACTTTGACGTTTACATTCCTCTGAGTATCATCTTGGGCTTTGCAGAAGACTATAAAAAATTTATAGTTAATGTGAAGCATGAACTCATTCTCACAAGATCAAGAAATGACTTGAATGCAATAATTCAAGAAGGTACTCTAGCAAATAGTGTAACTACATATGAAGACTACCAGGTAAAAATAACGAAGATAGAGTGGTTAATGCCATATGTTATTGCATCTGATAAACAAAAGATCCAGCTGCTGAATTTCATTGGCAAAGATAATCCTATCTCTATGTGCTATCGATCTTAGAAGTTATTTGAAAACTTCAAATCAGGTAGAAAAACCTCGTTTTGTCATTCTCGGACTACAAACCAAGAAAAAAATTTTGAAAACTGAAAATGCCAGTCGATTTGACCATTGTGAGATTAGTAATGTGAGACTTCTCTTGAATTCACAATATTATCCATATAACAATATGAATCTCGACATATCTAAGAATCAGTTCGCTGATGTATGCCAATTTTCAAATCACCTACTATGGAAGAGACCCACAGCCACTGCTGACAAAGTCTGAATTTATCAACCTTGAACCACTCATAGTTATTGACTGTTCATGGCAAAACGAATCTATAAAGAGCGCTCCTGTCGATGTACGTCTAGAGTTTGAGTCTAAACAAGACTTTCCAGCTAACACTTCAGCTTATTGCATGATCTTACACGATCACATCGTTCAGTACAATCCCATGAATGGGGATATCAAGAAGCTTGTCTAAACAGCATATTATCCAACACACTTTCGTTTCAACACTCATTCCAAGATGGAATATGTAGTAGACATGATTGGTTTCAAGCAAATGGGAGATGATTATGTTTTAAAAGAAATAGCTATCAGTCCTCTCAATGAAAGTGGTGATCCTATCGTTCGTCTATTCAAGAAACCCTTTTCATGGAAAAGACTCTCTGACAAATTGCAAAGGGAAAACATTTGGTTGGAACATCATTATCATGGAATAGCCTGGAACACGGATGGGCTTGACTACTCACAAATTGGATCATTACTCCGTGACTCTTTACACGATGCTACCAAAATTTTTGTCGTGCGTGAATTTAAACAGAAATGGCTGCAATGATTCAATTTTTCTGCAGTTCATAACATTCAGCAATACGGCTATCCGTCAAAAACCTATATAGTCAAGTGCGTTACAGTATGTACAAACCATAATCCCATCTACAAGACTGCCTGTGCACTTCACAGCATCAAACTCATAAAATTATTCTATCACTCCTGTAAACATTTGCAAAGAAAAAAAAGAGAAAAAAAAGTAGAAAACAATATAGGCATTCTGGTTCACGTGAGAGAAAGGGAAGCTCTCCCACTCTCTCGATTTCGGATTCTGGATCATTCTGGGTGATTTAGAATCCGAACGGGTTCTGGATCACTTTGAGAGGGGAGGGGGTGATACAGAACCCGCATGAGCCAGTATACCTATAGCATATCTACTTCAGTCTGCTCACATGCCCCTAGTTTTAACGACTTTGAGACGTTGCGGTATGCGCAGTACCAAAGCTAAACTTTGCAGAACTAATTTTGATTGCAGTGATTGCAATGTGCCACGCCGCATAAAAGAAAAACCAAAATGTTTTTACAATTACCATACATAAATATAAATTATATTATGCAAATAAAATAGTATTTTTCAGAATACGTTAGAAAAAAAAACAAAGACCAAACAAAAAATATTAAATAAGAAAAAACGATGGAGACAATGATTGCCACGTCCACGTACGTGTCTCTATAGTCAACTGAGCGCGGTTCATACTACAAAAAGCTAAACTTTATAATCTTGAATTTTTGGCCGCCATCTTGTATCTGCCATTTTTAATGTCCAAAGTCTGAGTTCAGATTCGTAATAAGCGACCCCGAAAACTTCTGTATACCAATCTTCATGAAAAACGGTTCATCTGAAAATTCTGTACCGCAAAGGGTTAAGAGATTAATGTATTAGACAACCACTTTTTATAATTTTATTTGTTTATATAACATTATTTATAACTTTTTTTAATTTATTATTTATAAATTTCAAAGCGAATTTGGCGATCAATTTTGCAACATTTTTTTCCAAACTATCTTTGCTGATTACTGTATATATAATTAATACATTTATAGTACGATTTTTATTTACAGCTAGTATAACGAGAAATTAATTTTTTACTTAAAAGAAGCAGTGTTAATAATCGAAAAATTGACTTTTTAAAAAAGAATTGTTAAAAATATGGTAAAACACGCAATTTAGCGTATACAAGAAATATATACTATTTTTTTTTCATTTTGGTGTATATTTATAAAAAGAATATTACTTAAGCGAAAAATTAAATATGTTATCGCCAAATGTGCACCAAAAAAGACTAGTTTTTACCTATTCTTTACCTGTTTTCATGATATAAAATGAAATTAGATCATTATTTCGAAATTTTAATATTGTATTAAATTCTATTTTTACATATTATATAACACTGCAAAATTTGGCTGAACTACGAATTAAAGTACAAAAGTTAGATTCTCGACCGGGCTATTGAAAATCATGTGCACTTTCTAAACGTATGTATATCTTTTACATATCTTCAATACAAACTGCAAATAATAATTTATTATAATTTGATAAAATTGCTACTTGTTGAACATTCTGTAAATTCACGTTTATTTTTCTTAAAAATAGTTTAAGGATAGTTTTAAAAGACATAAATTGAAAAGAAATTACGCACACTTTAAGAATTTATGTATATCTTTTATATATTTTCAAAACAAACTGCCGAAAAGTTTTTTTTTATTTTAACATCTTTTTCAAAAGTAATTATTTTATAAAAGAAATGCCCTGAATATTATCCAATTAGCTCCAAAATCTAATAAGTTTAAGCTTAAGGTGATGTTAAACCGCGTGTTACTGGTAAATAAGGGGAACCACTTTTTTGATTCATTTTTCAATTTGAAGAAAATATCTCTATGATAAGTTGTTGGTTTTGGTTGGAACAACAACTTTCCATAGAGATATTTACTCAAAATTGAAACTGAAATGAGAAAAGTGGATCCTTGTATATGTCGGTGACAGGTGTCTTTAGCATCACCTTAAGCGTACCTAATATATCTGGAAAATTTCAGCGCGTAACATGCTTTCGTGCATGAGTTATGGTTGACACAAATTTTGGTTTCATACGTACATACATACATACACACATACACACATACACACATCACACACAACCACACACACACACACACACACATACACGACCTACCTAATAGTCAAATTACTTATAAAACTATAATACTTCCCTGATTTAATCAATTTGTAATACGATAATATACTTCTTGATCCACTGTTTATATTGTCAAGACAAAATATTTTCCTCATAAAAACAAACATGCAATTATCGCTTATTATTATTATTATTATTGTTATTATTATTATTATTATTAATATTTTTTTAACTTGCTTCGTCGGTAAAATACATATGTCATACACTAGACATGCTAAACCAGCTATACTGATATTATACTGATATAATATACAAAAAAATCATTAGAACAAAGGCAAAAAATTTGGAATTTAGATAAATGTAAAAAAAATCTACAGCTTCAAATAAGTCGAAAGAAAATTAGTTTTCGTGTAAAACCTTTTTACTTTCGAAAGAAAAAGGGTTAAACAAGTTTTTTACCACTTAAAAAAAGAATCGATTTTTTTACAAACAATTGGTAGCTTCTTCCCTTAAGTTTATTATAAAATAATTTTTCCTTTGACCTGAAATAGGTTGTAAGAGATACCTTTTACGTTGTCATGTAACTAATCAAGTTATATATATTTATACATTTATATAGTCTACCTAGTTGCTGCTAAAATATTCATTTACATAAAAAAATAGCGTTTCTTTCAGGGGGTGTCGAAGCCAAATTCCGATTCCTACATCGTATTTTTCGTTATTTTAACTCCACCTTTTATTTTTGTGAATGATTTCAGTTATCTAGTATTGGAATGAGGAACGGATACGTGAAACGTGCCTCGTTGAAATAAACACCTTTATGTCTTAATAAAAGCAATATATCACACGAAAATATCTTATAAAGACGATATTAAGCAAAAAGGGCGTAAAATTAAGTTCACGCTCGAGCCACCGTGAAGAGTGCGCAAAATCGATTGTACGCAGGAGTTGACAACGAACGGTGGGTACAAATTTTTGTACACATCTGTTCGTTGGCGAAGAGTGTGTTGGATCGCTATTATGCACGAGTCGTCGGTGGCATGTAAGTGAAGTTATTCACCCGTGTTGCTTATGCTATTTTTGTGATTCCTGTGCGTAAAGTTCAAACGGGACTAAACAGTAATACCGATCGCACGAGTTGCATATGATATTTTTTGTAATAGCTAGCGTAAAATGCGTTACTAAAGTACTGCGTAAACTATGTACCTCCTCGATCATCAAATGTATTATATTTAGTTTGAGATATAGTACAGATAAAGGATGGTATGCAGGGGTGGATGTGCTAGGGGTGCAGGGTTGGAGGGGGAAAGGGATGGGCGGAAAGGTCGAGGTCTAGGAGCGGAGCCCCGGCGGGGGATAGAGGAGAGAGGGGCGGACCCCCCTCAGTAAAAAAAAATACTTATAAATCATTAAAATAATAATTAAAAAAAATTATATAGTAATTTAGGAAAGAAAAATTAAGAATAAATAATTAACTTTCCTATATTACTCAAAATTTTACAAATTTGTCCAAAATTTCTTCTATTTTTTCAAAATTTTCTTCAATTCTTTCAGAATTTTCTTCAATTTTATTAAAATTTTCGTCATTTACAAAATTTTTAATTTAATCTAAATTTGTTCGATTTATACAAATTCCTTTGAACAAAGCTGTGACCTTCAGAAATAGTTCAGTAAACGAAGGTCTGAAATACACTTTTCACCTCCAGCTTTGCATTGTGGATATTTAGTATCTTTAGTCAATTGGAAACTTTTTATTTTTTATTCCTTCACAAAAAAGTTCAAAAATGTGTCGTACGGGGGGAAATAAGTAAACAAACCTTTTTTGGCTCTTTTCTCCGAAATGGTGAACGGTATACAAAAACGGTTTGTAGCACGTTATTCAGGAGACACTAATGCATAAGAAACCACTATTAATTAATTTTCGTTGAGCGAAAAATAAATAAGTAGAGTAATTTTTATATTTACGCAACGCCAGTATATCTATATGCAAGAGCAGTAACTGTAGCGTCTGAGATAGTCGTTGCCATGACGGACCACGTGACTGTGCGCCGACGCGTCTGCGGTGCGCGTATGCACACGCACGTAATTGCGAGGGAGAGATCAGATTCCCGCGTCTTTCTCAAACGTATTAATCGCGTTATTGGTATAGAAAAATCGTTTGAAATACCAATACATGTATTTTCTTTAATGGGACATTACTCCTTTAAATTTGTAATTATTTGATAATACATGTAAGGTAAAAATGACTCACTTGTCATACAATACCTGCTCTTTTTCGGTAAATTCGAATATTTTATAAAAATATAAAGGAAAATATTGTCCAAAAATATAGTCTTTTTACGCCAAAACTATACGATTTATAAAAATTTTTTTATTACGAAATATGAATTAAAAAGAGAAGCTGAATAAAGTTATGTACAAATTCCCATATTCATATCATAAGTACATGTGTTTTGCATATAATAAATCCTTGAAATCGCCAATTCGATCATGTTGGCTCTCAAAACCTTGCGGAACCTAGGAAATATAGAGATGTATATTATTCCGTCATATTTTGATAAATTGTGATTTACCGAAAAAAAGTAATATATGATGAGTGACTCATTTTTACCATAAAATTTATTAACATTAACAATTAATTTAAAATTTAAAAGTGTATCTGTGCCCTTACGGGGGCAGGGCCTGGGTTAAACTAAAAAAATACATTTCTTTCCGAGTCCAGAAAACGTTTTATGTGGTATTGAAAAAAATGATTAATTGTGACGTGTAGGATCAAGATTTTGAGGTTTTAAAATGGCAAAATTTAAGATATTATTGTGTTTTGATAGCATAAAAATGTTCGGAATGATTGCTTTTAAACATACAAAGTATTCTAGACTCGGAAAAAAATGTATTTTTTTGGATTTAACCTAGGCCTGCCCCAGCAAGGGAACAGATACACTATTAAATTTTAAATTAATTGTGAATAAATTTTACGGTAAAAAGGACTCACTTCTCATACATTACTTTCATACAGGATCAAGATTTTGAGGTTTTAAAATGGCAAAATTTAAGATATTATTGTGTTTTGATAGCATAAAAATGTTCGGAATGATTGCTTTTAAACATACAAAGTATTCTAGACTCGGAAAAAAATGTATTTTTTTGGATTTAACCTAGGCCTGCCCCAGCAAGGGAACAGATACACTATTAAATTTTAAATTAATTGTGAATAAATTTTACGGTAAAAAGGACTCACTTCTCATACATTACTTTTTTTCTGTAAAGCATATTTTATCAAAATATGACGGAAAAATTAAAAAAAAAATTTCTATAACCTTTAGGTCTATTTGGTTGGACATAATATAAATATATATGGCTCTATATTTCCTGGGCTCCGCAAGGTTTTAACAGCCAACATAATCGATTAGGTGAATTCAAGGATTTATTTTATTTAAAAAACATGTACTTATGATATGAATATGGGAATTTGTATATAACTTTTTTCAACTTCTCTTTTTAATTCATATTTCGTAATAAAATTATTTTAAATATTGAATAATTTTGGCGTAAAAAGACCTTATTTTTGGTCAATATTTTTATGTACAAATTTACGCATGACCAACAAAATTTTTAAAATAGTTTCCTTTAAATTTTTATAAAATATTTGAATTTACCGAAAAAGAACAGGCATTATATGACAACCCAGATAACAGCACATGCCGGGCACGGTGTGCTCATGGCGTGCCGGCACGCGTGACGGCTTTCTGCCGTCAGCGTGCGGTCATGCGTGGTCACCATTTTTGTTTTTTTTTGCGGCAGCATGCGTGCTTGCAAATTGACGGCAACATGCCGACACGCTGTGGCGCAGAAATTCAGATTATCGTGGCAGCATTTTGACGGCATACGGACAGTTCCCGACAATAATATATATATTAAAAAAAGTTTATTATAAGAAACTATAAAAACCATTTAGAGGGATCTAATTCTTGACAAATGTAAGTTGTAAAAGTTTGCATCAAATTAGATTGTGTCAAAATATTTTTGCCGTCTTAAATGGACAATGATTATTAACAGAATTTAACTCAGGTTTGACCCCTTTATGCTTTGATTTTTCTCTTTCAATAGACTATTATTAATTAATTTTAACTGTTTAATTTTGTGTTTTTAATAATTTTCAGATTCTAAAGATGTACCTACAGTAAGCAAACATCTTGCGAGTGCATACACTAAATTTTCAGGTGAGTTATTCAATATTATAGTTTTCTTTAATCTTCAACTTTATTCAATTTTTTAAGTGATTATATTTGACAATAATTTTCAGATTTTCTACAAGAATAATTATTCAAGGTGCACGTATAGCGAAGAAAAATCAATAGGATTGCATTGGTATTTTTACGTAGAGAATCATTCAGGAAACTCGCAGGGGACTTGCAGGATTTCTTGTAGCAATCCCTGCACGTACTATTTACCTGCAGGAATTCCAGCAGAATTTCCTTAATGAATCTTTCTAGAATGGCAAATTATTTATGAACGAGAATATAAAATTGTTAAAATCTTTAAAATAATTTAAGAATAGTGCCTTAATAAATTTATAGGCAGTACTATCCGGATGATAATACCAAAACTTAGGGAATATAAGTTTGAAAAATTCAAAATTTAATTAAGTTTGTTTATTACAAAATTAAAAAAATGATACTCGAAGCTTTATATATCCCTGCGAATTTTGGTGTTATCAATTACCGGATGGTACGACCTATTAAGGCACATTTCCTAAATAATTTTAGATTTCAAATACTAGAACATAAATAAATACACATTCTAGAAAAATTCCTTCAGGAAGTCCTTCACGAATTCCTGCTGTAAAACTGTACGAAAACCCAGCCGGATTTTTTCTTAAGAGAATTGACATTGACATGTACAATAGTTATTATTATTGTTATATTTATTATAAATTGTAATAATGTAATAAAGAATAAATTTATATTGACATAATTTCAATTTTTATTTTTATTTAAAAAATTAATAATATATATAATAATATTTGGAGGTTATAAGCACCTGCAAAAGCGCACGCAAAATTCGATCGTGCAGGCATATTGCCGGCAAAACGCAAGGCATAATGCTAGCACGTTGACGGCATGGCGTGCTGTCAAATTTTGGAATAAGCGTGCGGCATGCATGCCGTCAACATGCCGTATGTGGGCCGGAGTACACGGACGTCACTGTGCCGTCACGCATGCGGCACGCATGCCGTCAACGTGCCGGCACAGTGCCGACGCCTTGTTATCAGGGAAGTGAGTCATTTTTACCTTACATGTATTATCAATTAATTGAAAATTTAAAGATGTAATGTCCCATTAAAGAAAATACATATATTGATATTTCGAAACGATTTTTCTATACAAATAACGCGATTAATACGTTTGAGAAAAGACCCGGGAATCTGATCTCCCCCTCGCACTTTTTCTTATTTTTTCCTGGTTACACCGACCTCTTCTAGGTTCGGTATATACCCGAACTTCCTCACACTTACACTTACGTGCGTGTGCGTACGAGCACCGCAGACGCGTCGGTGCACAGTCACGTGGTACGTTATGGCAACGACTCTCTCAGACGCTACAGTTGCTGCTTATGTATATAGATATACTGGCATTGCATAAATATAAAAATTACTCTAGTTATTTATTTCTCACTCATCGAATCGAAAATTAATTAATAGTTGTTTCTTATGCATTATGTGTCTCCTGAATAACGTGCTGCAAACCGTTTTTGCATACCGTTCATCATTTCGGAGAAAAGAGCCAAAAAAGGTTTGTTTACTGATTTCCCTCCGTACGACACATGTTTGAACTTTTTTGTGTAGGAATAAAAAATTTCTAATTGACTAAAGATACTAAATATCCACATTGCAGAGCTGGAGGTGAAAAGTGTATTTCAGACCTTCGTTTACTGGACTATAATACTGCGGAGATAATCTACTGGCCGCCGAGCTATCGGCACTATAACGCGCAAAATTCAAAATATTGAAAAAAATATTGACAAAAAGTTTCTATCTATTTTTACCCACCGTAAACCAGTGTGTAAAACATTTTATACTACTCTAACCTAAAAATCACAACTTTGATATGATATTTCGGCGCTCGTGGTGTAAAATACGATTTGAAACTAGTGCGTAAGTAGATTATTTACATCATGTGACGTTTTTCGCTCGAGCGTTTGAGAAAGTTAACCAAAAAGTACGGTAATTTCATCACAGACTGTAAAAATCAAAAAAATTACCAAACTTTCTAGTAATTTTTACTGTACACTTGGTAAATTTTACTGTAGGTTTGGTAAATGTTATTGTAATGTGTACGAAATTTTACTGGACAGTACAGTAATTTTTAGGTTTCTCCGTCGTTAGATTAAAATTAACCTTAAAATGCGATGATCATAAACACATTTTCTTAGTATTATTGGCGTTTTATTAGCAGCAATCAGCTTCTAAATAGTTACTTTACAATGTTTTCATTGTTCAAATTAATTTATAAACATAATAATTATCCTTTTGCTTCTATCATCAGTTAACTTTGAATAATGTAACGTATGAGAAGGATAAAAAGTACTGTTAATTGATATGAAACAGTGTTGGCGCAGTGGTAAGTGATCCGCCTCCCGTGCCGAGTTCGATTCCCAGTCGCAACGGTTTTTTTAACTGATTTAAAATCGTTAGAAAAATTACAGTACTGTTTTATAAAATTTACTAAATGTTAGTCTGTGACCAAATTACCAAACTTTCTGGTATAAATTCCAGACCATTACTGACAAATTTACTGCACAATTTATTTCCGTGCACTGGTATTGAAATGTACTATTACACAGTGATCGCCAGTGCGTAAAGTAACATTATTTTTACTTGGGTGTAAAATCACGTGTGCGTTCTAAGGATCACCATTATTACTATTGTAGAAAGTGTAAATATTTAGTAATTTTATACAAAAACGATAAATATAGAATATTCAAAAAGTATTAATGTAGTATTAAATATAATAAAGTTAAATAGTAGTATGCTAATTTGTAATTTATTAAAAGAAAATAATATAAAATGTCTTTTTCTGCTAAATGTCTTATACGTCCAAACGTCCTATTCAGTTAAATATCCTACTCCGTCAAATGTTCGATCCAGTTAAATGTCCTATTCCGTTAAATGTCATACTTGGTCAAATCTCTTATTCGGTCAAATGTTTTATTCGGTCAAACGTACTTTCGGCAAAACGTCCTTTCGGTCAAACGTACTTTAGGTTAAAAGTCGTCGGTCAAATGTCGGTTGCTTAAACAGTTTTCGGTCTGCGTTAGAATAAAAGTTTCTCCGATATAACCTAAGAGAACATTTTAATATGCATTTTAAAGTACTATATTATTACTTTAATATTGATTAAACAATGTCTTACTTGTTAGATAATCACTTTCCCATTTAAAAATTTTGTGAAAATAGTCTTTTGAATGTGATAATTTATTGATCTATAGCTCTAATTATCTACTTCTCTACTTCTCTACTTCTCTAGCTCGCTATCTTTGTATCATTCTACGCTAAGATAGAGGAATCAAGCCCCAAATTGTTTTAATAAATGTATATTTAATTTGACTTCTGAGAAATAGAGGTACAAGTTAAGCAAGCAAGAGCATACCGACAAGCGTTCGACATTAATTCTTGCGTGATGGGTGTTCAAAGAGATCAGCGATACTCGGTATCATCTCGCGTGATGGAAAACGGCATATATTAACGACCACTCGCCTCTCCTTGCTGTTTTTTCTTCTGACACTCTTGTATAAGCTATGAATGAGCAAAAAGTACGGAAGTGGGGAAACTGTTGCCGTAAAAAAGAAAGAAAACAGGAAGAAAAAGAGACAACCAAGGGTAGCGAATAACAAAATGTTGAATCTTCGAATATACCAGCAATTGCAGTATTTCAGCTGCAGCGATATATATATATATATATATACACATCATTCATCATTCCATTCCATATATATACACACATAACATACCTATATCTGGCTTCTCAAGTTCTCGTTTCTTTCGGGCTGTATGTAGTGCTTCTGTTAAAAGAAAAAACTCGATCGCTTTTTAACTTGTCCTTTTTGCTTTTTCGTCTCTCTCACGAGGAGAATAAGGGATGAGGGATGAGGATGAGAATGAGTATGAAGCGGAGAGAGGAGGAGGAAAAGGACAAGGAGGAGGAGGAGGACAAGAATAAGGTAGAAAACCGCGCGCTTGCTTGAAAGGAGCCGACGACGAGGAGTGCATCGTATACGGTAGCCGACCAAACAGTCCCAGACTGTACTCAATTATTCGAGCGTGCTATACTAATGCTGCCTCGGTAGTGGACACTGTGAGCTATATAATGCGTCTGGCATGTTTGCTTACTTGTTCTCCCTCGATCTTCTCCGCTTTCCTTCTATTCGTTCTATACGTTGCTCCTTTTTGACGCGATGCAGCGACAGCAGCAGCCAATTGAGCATTAAGTCGAGCCCGATCACTGCATGGTACGAGCCTACGAGCCGAGAAGAGGCGCGTCATGTCATTGAGAGTAAGCTTCTCTTACCTTATATCTCGTACAATATGTGCAATGCGATGTAGTCTTCACTCTTTTTCCACTTTTTCTCTCCTCAGTTTTTTGACATAAGATCTTCTTATTCTCACGGTCTTATTTTGCGCTTGCGACGCGTTACGCTTAACTATGATAATTGAACCGACGGATCGACTTGTTCTCCAAAGGGGATGCCTTCAAGGTGAGACGAAAATAGCGCACGTACTCACTAACTCTACACGCAGCCTTTGTCGCTTTGATTGTCTGTTAAATAGGGCAGCCGTATATGTTCTGGACACCTTAAACTTTTTTTTACTTTCGAGAACCGGTTAACTAATTTAATGTTTATTCATTCAACAAATTTATACTCTAAGACATATGTTTTTAATAAATTCGTAATTTGTTTTACTTTCTTTCAACTAGAGAAATACGACTGTAACTTACTTATCCATTTTCAGTTACTGTCATTGTAAAGTTGTTTAGAAGATACGTAACATGTTATATCTGGGCATTGACCACTAATTTTTTTAATAACTGTAGTAAAGCTCCTATAAGAAATAGTACACATTGCAGATTCTCTATTAAGTTTAAATAAGCAGTTACCTGTTTGCTTATTTAATTAAATTATAGTGATTGAGATCTTTATCTTCGAAAGAGTTACTTACGAGAATATTATTTTTGAACAGTAACCAAATGCAACATACTACGCATCTTCTAAACTATACCAAGATAGAAGCTAAAAATGGTTGAGTAAGTTATACTCATATAGTAGAGAGAGAATATATATATTATTCCTATAATTAGACTAATTTACTAACTTTCAGTTTGTTATATTGAACATATAATTTTAGTTATTTCAAAGTATTCAGCACTTCATTTCTGATATATATATATATTTTATTAGAGCTTCATAATGTTCAGTTTCAAAGTTTGATATATAAAAAAGTAGATTAAAGTAAATTGGTTTATTAATAATAACTAGCTTAAACATTAAAGAAGACTATAAGGCACTTTTTATATGAACTGTATATTTGTTTATGTTCTTAATAAAAATAGAATTTTAAGAAATAAAAGTAAATACAATCAAAATAAGGTTTACAATTGAGATGATTTTAAATTTCTATAATAATTGAATTAGCTATGGAACTTATAATTGAATTTAATTTCTTAACAGAGAATTCACACTTTGTAATTTTTCTTATATGAGTTTTACTGACGTTATTCAAAAAGTTATTGGTCGGTCCCCATATTTAACATCTTAGGTATCTTATAAATTATACAATGATAGTAACTGAAAATGGGTAAGTAAGTTGAACTCGTACGGTAGAAAGAGAATATACATATTTTTTTAACTCTAGCAAATTTACTTCTATTATAAAAAGAATTTTTTTAGAATTTATTTGAGTCACTTAAAATACCTTAGCTAGAGTTTTATTGATAAAATATTTGTAATTATTTATTACGGATAGAATTCATTAGTAATAAGAAAATGTAACTGTATAATAAGTTGCTTTGCAAAAGGTCTCTAAAACGTTCTGTATAGTTCAAATGCGATAACGTTCTCGAGTTTCTTATGTATATGTTTGTGGTGGTCGTCGGCGGCAACTTTTGACAGCGCGAAGAGCGGCTCATTTCTAGATCAAAAAAAAATGACGCAGGTAAAGATGGGGTTGCAAAACTAGTTATCGCCCAATAAGCCTACTAAATGCAATGAGGAAAGCTTTGGAATCAGGACTAATCAAAAGACTTAAACAAGAGATAAACGCAAATAAACTAATAAGAGAAGAATAATTCGGATTTCGTGAAGGACATTCAACCCGACATGAAATCTTATGCATAACTGAATACAAAACCAAAAATTTTAATTGGAAATACGACACGGGCGCGGTCTTACTAGACGTTGAATCGATAGTGTTTGGATTAACGGATTAATAAGATAATTAATTAATAGAAGTTAAATTCTGAAAAAGAATAATACATCTGCAAGCGTCCTATTTAAACGACCGCTCATTTGAAGTCCTGCTCGACGGTATCACATCTAGCGATAAAAGCAGAAGAGGCCACAATACAGTATATGGGACGTCAAATCAAATAAAAAACTAGTAAATATTTTAAAATTTTAAAAATATTAGAAATTGTGAAAGTTTATAAAATTGTAAAAATTGAAAAAATTGAAAAATTTAAAAAATTTTGAATATTTAAAAAATTTTGAAAATTTAAAAAATTTGAAAATTTAAAAAAATTTGAAAATTTAAAAAATTTTGAAAATTGAAAAAATTTTGAAAATTGAAAAAATTTTGAAAATTGAAAAAATTTTGAAAATTGAAAAAATTTTGAAAGTGTAAAAAATTTTGAAAGTTTAAAAAATTTTGAAAGTGTAAAAAATTTTGAAAATTTAAAAAATTTTGAAAATTTAAAAAATTTTGAAAATTTAAAAAATTTTGAAAATTTAAAAAATTTTGAGGCTACACGGAGAGAAATGTATCTGTAAATATTGCTATAAAATTGTTTTTGACTAGGACCGCAGTGCTTCTATTGTTTTCGTCTTTATATTTGTAAGTTTTATAGCCTCGTATATTAAATTCAGTTTAGTCCTTTAAAAAAATTTTTGATAACAAGCAGATATCTATTTCGTTTACATTTATAAAATTTTCTAGTACGATTTTTTTGTTATATAGGCCACCGCACGCGTTTCACGCGCTTATTTTTAGCTTATTACTTCATTTATCCATAATTCGTATTCGCAAGTTCTGTTCATTAATTTACCTATTACGTTAATGATTAGAAGAAGAATCTTGTAAGAATTGTGTTAATTCATTCATGAATGACTGTTTATCATTATTTCCTTTGGTATTTTGTCTTTGTGTGTACATGGTCTTAGCGGGAGAATTTATATTTACTCGTTTTTCGGGAACTTTAACCGTCTTATTTATTTACTCTAGGGTTTCAGGACTTTTTCCTATTATTTTAATTCTTTGAGCTTTATTTTCTATAGCGTATATCAGTGGAGCAATTTCTGTAGCGATTGTAGAAGTATTGCATAATCTTAACGGCGGAAATTAGCTCCTATGGCTCACAAATATTGAGCTATGTAAGTGACCCGATGCTCTAACTGTTGATGCAATTACCTTCTTGGCATAACTGACATTTTCAGCTCTGTACTTTATACAGCCTTTGCACATAACAAATTGGTCTCATCCACAATTCACGCATTTTCTTACTAAATTGTCGTTTGTTGTGGAGCAGCTCTTGGACTCATGTGCTTCTCCGCGTTTGAAGTATCTAGCCGTCGCACGACAGTGCTTTGAAGTATGGTTAAATCGCTGTCAATTAAAGCAGTGCTCAACGCCTTAGGGTGGTACGTACTCTTCGAACCTGACCTCCATTTAAGCAATAGTTTCTACTTTTCTAATTTTTGGAAATTATTCTTCTTTAATCGTAATTAAATAAAGTGGTAGACTTATGTCCTTACCGATTTTCATCTAGTTCTCCTAATTCGATCGTAATTTCTAACGTAAGAATTGGTATTGGTAGCTCCCTTACTCTCTGAATTTGAAATAGTGAACTTTTCACTATTTTAGCTAGTGAAAATAATTCCACTGGCGAAACAGTAAAAATTACACTATTTTGTCAGTGAAAACTGTATTTACTAGAACAATAGTGATTTTTCACTAGTTTGATAGTCAATACATAAGTAGAAAAACCGGTAAAGTAGGGATTGAGTTGGTATTTCACAACCTAATTTCAGTTAACATTATTTTTATTTCATGAACTTTAAGTATTATTTTATTATGTAATAACAAAATAATTAATTAATGAACTAATAAAAATGGTGCAAATAATCTCTTAATTATGATTCTAATCCATATTTCCTTTGTAAGAATTTGAAAAATGCCTAAAACTATTCATTTTTCATAATTAAATTATACTTAAATTGAACATTAATTTTTGTTGTAATGTGCAACTAAAAAATTTATTCAAGTATCAAAAGTACCTTCGTATCAATATACGTATATCAGTTAAATTCGCAGCACATTATAAGAGGTATAAAATTTACTCTATGCAAGCAACCTACGTAGGCAAGTGGTGAAGACGTTGGACTGTAAACCTTGTGGACAAGAGTTCGATCCCCATCGCAGAATTTTTTTTTCAGATTTTTAATTTATTTCTTATTTTAATATATATAAATGTTCAAATGAAAAACAAATACATAATCAATATCTAATACATCTCATATATATTTACATACGCGTTTGATAACAGCTTTATTTTTTTAATTTACTGAATGTTAAAATTTCACTATTTCGACAGTGAAATTTCACTGTTTCAAGTAGTGAAAATTTATTTCACTATTTCAAATACTGAATATTCACTGTTTTTTAGTTGCTGAGTTAAAACTATTCAAAATAGTGAATATTCACTGTTTTCCCGTGAATTTTCACTATTTCATAATAAGAGAGTAGCTCAAGCCTAGTTTCGTGTTTTCGTTCTTCATCCTTGAATAGATAATAGTTAAATAGCTTCTCCTCTACTTTGTTGAGAATGAATCTGTAATCATCTACCGTGGCTGCCCTAATCGACATAACCTCCTCTTTTAGCTTGTATACTACAGGTGAGAACGGAAGCTTCTTCCCGTCCTTATCATGTTCTTTGAACGCGGCGCGCAGCTTTGCATAGCTATGTTGGCAGTCGGCGTGTTCGATCACGATCACATTGATCGGCGGGATTTCGTGCTTCTTAGCAGTCCGGTTAGTACCGTGCCATCGTCCTGTCAGTTTGCGAGCACGCCAAACTTATTGGTATTGAATACTGGTACTGTACCTTTACCCCCATTGTTGGCGCCTTCCTCTTGGATTTCTCTTCCTGGCTGCTGTGTCCTCGCAATCTCTTCGTCCGCTGCTCACGGTCTCAAAATCGGCGAAGTCCATGCTTTCGGCGATGCCTTAGTTCCTGGCGATGGACGCGGCGATGCACGTCTGCTTGTTGGACCCTCTAAGCTCGCTGCTGCTGCACTGGGAACCACAGTTTAAGTGCGATGTGTTCTCTTCTGGCGACTTTGTGTCCATGGGTGCTTGGCGTGACGCTGCTGTTGATGAACTCGCCCGGTTAGACGCCATTGCTCGCTTTTTCTCTCTAGCACAAAACTATTCGGATATCAAAAGTTTCAAATAAATCTATAGCAAAACTATGACAATTCAAAATTTTGTTATTATTCCAGTTTATGTGATTTTTGTCAGTGAATGAGTTTTTTAGCCCGTAAAAATCATTCAAACTGCCTGTGTACAAGGAAACTTAATGACTATTTTTTAATTTTGCTGAATACGAAAATTTTGAGTTGTCATACTATTGTCCAAGCAAACATGCGATTTTAGAAATTTGTTGTTATTCCCTATTTAAATGCACTTTAAACTAATGCATTATTCTAACTTATAAAAAAAGCTTATTTGCTAACATAAATTTTGTTAATAGCAATTTTGAGTTTTCATACTCTTACCTTAAGCGAACATACGATAACGAATGCTTTGGTTTATTTCTGTGTAAATGGACTTTAAAGTAATGGAAAACTATTCTAACTTATAAGAAGAACCTTATTTGTCAATACAAATATGTTTTTAAAACTATAAAGATCATAGAAATTACTTCTATTATTTTCTATTTACATTTCGCAATAAGGCAGTAAATTGGAATTAATAAAAGTTTGCTTTTATAAGTTATAATAGTTATCCATTAGTTTAATGTGCATTTAAAGAGGAATAAATAAAAATGTTTACAAATTGCATGTTTGTTTGGGGCAATAGTGTGACAACTCAAAATTTCCATAGTTAACTAGGCTTCAAAAAAAGTTAATACGTTTATTTTGGCTTTCTCGGTCATACTGCACGTTCGCGATTTAGAATATACATAAACAAAGATTTTTTAAATAAAAAATTATGTTCCTGCGTCGTGTATAGAACGAGCGTTTTCCGAACGTATAGTTTTCCATTAGTTTAAAGTGCATTTAAACAGGAATAAACAACAATTTTCGAAAATCGCATGTTTGCTTGGGGCAGGAGTATGAAAACTCAAAATTTTCTTAATATTTATATCTTTTCTACAAATTAATCAACAGTGTAATTATCTTTTGTAACAAACATATATTTCTTATCCTTGAAAAGCTCAAAAAAATTCTTATAAGGGTGGTCGTTAGAGATACAAATCTTGTATGCTTTCGTTGCGCCGGCCGTATTAGGTATAGAATTAGTGTGTAGACACATATCCTCTTATACTAAAAGGCACGTAGCCGGATGATAAAATAAACAATGTCTCGACTATACAACAGAAAAGCTGACGATACTTAGTAACATCAAGGGCGGAGTCGACTTGAAGAAACTTCTTTATATACAAGGAGAGTACACAACCTGCGGGAAATGGTTGTCGAGGAGGCTTCAGGAAGTGGTTTCTCGGGTACCTAAAAATGATGCCTAGTACCTGTAGTTTCATCTCATGGGCCCTTGGTGTCAAGATATGACCTTTTGTAATCAAAATACGCGTTATTTTTAGTAAAAAATGGTAGCTATAATTAAATCACAACTCTGCAAGTCTTTTTTGCTAAAAATAAAATATAATAAGATAAAAAGGTTAACAAAAAGAGTTTTAATTTGACGTATGTTTCATATAAAAATATTTCCGTGTAGGAAATCTTATGTAAATCGGACCCAATTCAGACCAGATTTTCTCGATCTCGATTCTGATTTGAATACCATTTCTTATTCGATTCGACTTAGAATTCTATGCCCGATTCCGACCAGAATTTCGGATGTTAATCCCCAGCAACGACAATATCCATATTGGGGAAGAATATTCAGTAAAATTTTTGAGTCTTAAACTTTTACTTTCGACGAGAAAAAAATAATTGCGTAAAAGAAATCGATTTTTTTTTCTCCAACGATAACTGCAGTAAATCGGCAGCATTTTATCTGAAACTTTCCAAAAAGGTAGATTTTTACGATCTCATGAGCTGTATGTTTTCCTAGATCATGAGATATTATATTTTCTGAGATATTTGAGGTTATGTGATTTTTGAACATTTTTTTGTATCACTTATATATCGAGAACTGCGAAGTCATTTTTCACCAAATAGGGCTCATATTTCTCGTTTTTAAATGATGATTCAAAATTAAAAAGAAATTTCAAGATTAGTCGGCTTGTTTTAGTTTTATCAATCATTTAATGTATATTAACCATTAGCTGCCACACTTCTAGCGCCAGCCGTAGCTGCCACACTGGGACGTTTTTGACTCCAGCCACATATTCATCTATATTGAGTAAACTAATTTGTTTTTTGCAATGAAAAAAATTACGTTTGGTCTTTAACTATTGTTTTATAAGATAGTATATGTGGCTTGCAAAAATTTTTCAATTTAATATGTTAAAAAAAATATAATTTGCAAAAAACTTCGAAAAATGACTTGTTCTACGTTTGTGGCCTTGCCGCGAACGACCCCAGTCACGGTGGGCAGGAAGGTGCGATAGGTTTAATCATAATGACGATAAAATCGGGTTGCGGGGCGGTATTCGGACATGAATGTACATCTCAAATCCGTTCAAATAGAAATCCGATCGGCTCCTGTTTTCGAGACATCGTCAATTTACGTATTTTAGCTAAATTATTGATCTAAGCGAATGAGTTGTACCTTAAGAATGCATGGAACTTCATTATATAATCAACGAGGATATACAAAATATGTAGATATCATGTATATTATATATAAGTATGATATATTGTGTATATACATGTAGACCTGGTTATCAAATAAATGGAATGATGAATGATGTGTATATATATATATATATATATATATATATATATATATATATATATATATATATATATATATATATATAATTTAAATAAGAAGTCATATTTAGGCTGGTGCATTGGATGTGTAAGTGTATTATATTGATAATACGTACTTTTCCACAACTTGTAATTTTGTTCAGAAAGTTATTATCAACGAAAAAAATCATATTTCTTTATATATTTCCTGAAGAAAATTAAACGACCGCCTTTTTTAGTTTTGTAATATAAGTAGGATCCTGAATAGAGTTGCTTTTGTTCCTTTCCCAAAGTTTCAAAAATTTTCTGTGCACTGATTCGCCAGCCTGCTCAGACCATAATCCTAGCCCATCATCATTGTCCTAATATGCAAGGCAGTCTTTTAAGTGCTTCAGAAGAACATGGATTTTTAACGATTCAGAGACTCCAGTGCTCTTAAAAGCTTCCGACAATGCAATCAAATGTTGATCCAAATCAACTCCGGAATTCGTTGTGGAAAAACAAGACTCAACAACCTTGTTCATTTCTGTAAAAGCAAAGATGAAAGGTTCTATTTGACTATTTTCGACTTCCCCAGAAATATCAGGTGCTCGAAGTTTATCTGCATCCTTCAGTAGTCGTCGGCAAGCATTGCCTTCAAAAACTCTGCCCTGATAATTTTTTAAAATTAAACCCAACTTTGTTGGCCAAAGTTTAGCTTTCTCTTCTCCTAAAAGTAAAACTAGCCCATCCCAAAACAGATGATTGACAAATCCCTGCAGAATATGTAGTTCGGGGATTACACATTTTTTAATCACATAAACATCATCGTTCTCTTCAAAGAGAAGACGGTTAACTGTGCTATGACATTCCTTAGCCCTTTTTTTATCCTTGCGTAAGGATTCGAATTTTTCATAATCTTTCTTCAAATCTCCATAAGTTTTCAATTTCACAGAGTCATCATCGACCTCTTCAGAACTTGTATCTGTCTCTTTTTGTAAGTTACGTAACTCGTGTAATGTAACGAAACAATAAGGGCAAGGATAAGTTGATGATGCAATTTGCTGACCAGTGGCCAGCAGTAAAACTTTAAAATCTGAAACGAATCTGAACGGTATATTGTTAAGTTGAGTTAATGAAACTAAAAGTTCAAGATTTTCATAAGTTTCTTTTATTAGAGGAACTACACACAGCAAAATAAGTCTATTAACACTGGTTAATTTTGCTTTCTTACTAGTACTTGCTTCATTACATTCAGTATCTGCGGCATAATCTTCTGTCAAAATTAACATACAAATTTTAAAAAAACCTTGCCCTCCGTCTGCCATTACTTTTATCTTGTGAATACCAATCTGGTTTCGCTTGTCTATGACTCAGTCGAGTAGCTCTTCAGCATCTGTCCAAATGACATGCCTATTTTCTTTTTTATCATTTGTAGTGTCGAACTGAAAAATATTATCCTTGTAAATGTCCTCTAACGTTTTAAATTTTTGGGA
Organism: Gastracanthus pulcherrimus; assembly: GCA_949152435.1. NCBI lineage: Eukaryota > Metazoa > Arthropoda > Insecta > Hymenoptera > Pteromalidae > Gastracanthus > Gastracanthus pulcherrimus. Next base: position 53,970,661 of record OX424573.1, read on the forward strand.
TATGTTTTTCTCGTATGATGTAGGAACGGAGTTTCTCCCTGCGCCACTCCTTAAAAAATTTGTCATTTTTTTCATTTGATTGCATGTACAATCAGTGTTTACTTGATAATTGTCCAAACTTTCAGCAGTAAAAAAAACTTCCTTACTCTATTTTGGATTCACAGTTACTCTAACTTTGGAGCCAAAAGTATTTAAAGTTATTTTTTCATTATTTGTATCACTGTTGACCGTTTCCGCTTTAAAATAAAACTCGCAATTTGATTTTGTTGTCGTTCAGGTAGCTGCTCTACTATTTTCATTACATTTTTACCAGCAGCACTATCAGATGTAGAAGCAGTAGCGCATGCATGATATATACCTTTACCTACTTTCTGAAAGCAAGTTTTGCAAATTTCAAATGAACTCCTTGAATCCACTATACTTTTTTCGGTTTCTCTGACCAGATTCTTTTTTGTGCAATCAAGACCGTTCGATTCATCAATACAAATGGAAACATTCAGTATGTTTCCTTTACCTTTTTTTACTTTTGATGATGATATCGTAGAGCGAGCTGTTATGCACACGTAACAATTACACTCATCAGAAGTTCTAGTTTTTTTAGGCAAAATTACATCTTCATAGTTTGGCATACTCTGTAAAGGTCTTTTTTTGAAACATTTTTTTCTCGTTCACAAAGTGCAAGGCGATAAGAGACTCAAATACTTAATGGAAACTTCGAATTAGATAGATCAAAATCTTCATTTATGTATTTTCGAATCAGTCCTTCATGAGACTTAGTTATCAAAAAATCTTGTGATCTTTTTCCTTTAAAACTTATTTTTCTACCACATGGAGCACAAATTTTCATTCTATTCACCTCATGATTACATTTATGATCCATTTTAGAATGAATGGATTCATAATTCTTTACTGGAAGAGAAGATGCCATATTTATCCGTTAGCCTGCCACTCAAACGTGATCTCTAACACGGAAAATATCAAAACTATCCAAAACGCAACCAAGAAGCATCCAAAATCTGATCGTCTTATATGACAAAATCATCTCTATTATCATAGAAGAAAGCACATAGCCACCTAGCGGTGAGAATCGAAGTTATAAATTTTTACATGGAAATTTAGTGTAACCCAAAAATTTATAATTTATGGGTTATATTATATATATTTATATTATATATATACACACATATATATAGCTAAATCCAAACTTTATCGTGTTATAAATTTATATTACATAAATTATAAATTTTTGGGTTACACTAAATTTTCATGTAAAAATTTAGTGTAACCCAAAAATTTATTTTATATATATATATATATATATATATATATATATATATATATACATATATACACACAAAACTAATCTTCACCTCCTTGAAAATTATCTGAGGGAATATTCAGCTATCCCCGAACTTTTGGGATACCCTGCATGCATATATGTATACGTGTGTGTGTGTATATATATATATATATATATATATATATATATATATATATATATATATATATATATATATATATATATATATATATATATATATATACACACACAACATATCATAAATATATATAATATACATGATATCTACATATTTTGTATATCCTTGTTGATTATATAAGGTAGTTCCATGCATTCTTAAGATATAACTCATTCACTTCTATCAATAATTTAGCTAAAATACGTAAATTGACGATATCTCGAAATAGGAGCCGATCGGATTTCGAATCGAACGGATTTGAGATGTACATTCATGCCCAAATACCGCCCCACAACCCGATTTTATCGTCATTTTGATCAAACCTATCGCTCCTTCCTGCCCACCGTGCAGTGTGTGGCAGCTAAGGGTTCACATAAGTTTATAATTTCCGCTTCTTCATATTTAAATTACAAACATATTTCGAAACGTGTGCAATAAAAATACACTATTTTTCGAATGTTAGTATTTTTTGTTGGTTTGTTTGATGTTTTATCTACTTTTCGATTTTTGAGTTTTAGTTTTTCTTTTCTTTTTATAAGGGATAGTGGGGCAATCTTGGCAGGCAGGGTCACTTAGGCATTCAAAATTTTAGTATTTAGTAAGTTAGTTTAGTATTTTTGTAGGTTTACGTTTTAAACTTAATCGTGAGCCTACTAGCCTTTTTTTAATGACTCAACATTTACAAAATATTAATATTTTCTTATTTTAAACTTAGGTGAAATTTGGAGCTCAGAAGTTCCGCCGTTAGCTAATTTTCAATCGTTGGATTAAGAATTAATTAATGATCATGTATAATCATGAAAGGGCGCATTAAAAAGTTTGGGTCTCGAACTTTAATTTATTTCTTTTTATTTTTATTCTATGGTGAAAAATAAGAACATTATCTTAGATTTGAAGAGAAAAACGCTTACTGGGGCATGTCAGACATCCTTCATTACTTCTAATTCGGTTTTAACATGATTCTTTTTATATCATATTTTGACAGATTGTAACATACTTTCTTTGTAAACTTTTTGAATTTTTGCAAAATATCCAAAATTAAAGAAGCTATGGCGCTTTGAAAATCCTCGTGACGTCATACCGTAGACGCGGCACCTTTGAAGTAAGTACGGTTTGACGTCATTCAAAGGAACGTAAATAAGCTATAACTTTTTCGTATTAAGGTTTTTTGAAAAAATTCAAACGGTATTGCAAATCGGCTTCGATTCTCTATAATTTCTCTATAACAAATATTAATTAATAATATTGTAAAATTTATATTATATTATTTTATTTTATAAGATTAAACAACAGTGATTAAATAAAAGTGATGATAACAACGTAACAGACTGATACAGACGATTGTAAATAATTAAAAATTATTTAAATATAAAAGTTATTTGAAATCAATAAATATTTTTTCCTTCCTATTCTGACCGATTTGAATTTCTTTTATGAGACCGCGCTAAACACGCCCTAGCCACATGTCAGTCTTACCTTGCTAATATAATAGGTGGAGCATGTTTGGCAGTTTACTATTCTGAATTATTAAAAAATAATAAATGCTTAAACGAGTTTTGAGGTTACGGCATACGTTTCCTGGAGCAATGACGAGTAAACTGTTATTTTTTAATTTTTTCAAATCAATTTCCTTTTTTATTGAGCCTGTCTCAAAGCTTTTCTGTGCATGCTGACCCACTCTCCTCTATGTTATAAATATTATGATCAATTTAGTGTAAAAGCATTTAATTATATAGATGTATTATCTTACTTTGAATTTTACTTAGATATAGATATATCGAAATTAATAATTTATTTTATTAATATAAATACTTATTATTATAATGAAATTTTTTTAAATCTTTACAAAAAATGGGGCTATTAATTGAGTTTAAACAGCTTCAAAATATTAAATTTTGTTCATTTATAGTGGAAAAATATTTTTGAATGTTTTAAAATAGATTTCATCTAATAAGTATGCGTAATGAACTTTTTTCAAAACCCTCATTTGTAACACAAGGGTTATTACAGAATTAATGTTACACGAATGGGGATACCACTTAAGGCAAGATTTTATTTTAATCTTTTGATTGAAAAATGTATTTAATAAATTCTTGTTTTAAAAAAAATGTAAAATAAATTGTCAAATAATTCAGAAGAATTTTTAATTTTTAGAAAAACATTCTGAATTTTGTACAACATAATTAAGTAGAGTAAATAATTTCATATTGAAACAATTCATAAGGTTAGAGGAAGCTAAGTGCCAATGAATTGGTATCGATTTTCTTTCTTTAAACTAATTTTCTCTTTTTTAATTACATAGACGGGCATTACTGCCCTTAAACAATTAGGTAACGAGTTGCATACTCGATATCCGCCAGCGAAAAATCCGGAAAACATTTTCTCAAAATGTCCCCGGAAAATTCGGACTGACAGGGATTCGAATCAGCGCACCTTGAGCGGTCGTTGTCTGAAGCGGTACGCATTTACCAATTGAGCCATCGACCGCCCCGCATTGATTTACAAAATTTATAATTGTAAAATACACATTAATTCTAACCCAATTGGCTTAAAAATTTAATCAGTTCTATGTTAAGACATACTTCAAAACATTACGCACCAAAATTTTCATCGTTACAAAGCGTTTTCTTTGAAACAGCATCGTTAAAATAGGAAAAAAAAATGTTTTCACAAGATTCAAAATCATATTTTTTTGAAAAAAAACTTCAAAATAATTGTCAGATAAGCAATTTAAGTTAACGCCACCTTAGAGGATTTAAAATGAACCTAAAGTTTGGGAATTTACTGTAGGCAAATACAAAGCTTTATTTAAAAATAACTTGAGGTCTTTATTGGAATCGTCTTTTTTTGAGCATGTCAATTTGCGGATACAATTGCTGGGCCACTGGTCATCATAGAACAAAACAAAAAAATAGGAATATTATCTACGCCATAAAACTTAATGAAATACTCATCCTTTTTTAAAAATATTTTTTTTGCAGTGACACCTATTTTTTGAAAAAGTTCATTTTTTACCCTAAATATTTTAAAATTAATAATTATTGCAAAAAGAGTTTTCAACTCTTTTTTTAGAAGCATGGATACTTCAGTACAGTATATATAGGGTAGCAGATATTAACTAAACTCGGAATTTAATTAGACATTAATTAAAAATTCAATTTTAATTTTTAATTTTAAGTATTAATATTAAAATTAAACTTTTGATTTTAACTATTATATTGAAATTAGATTTAAAATTTAAATTTTTAATTTTAACTATTCATATTAAAATTAAATTTATAGAAATTAAATTTAAAATTTTAATTTTTGATTTAAACTATTCATATTGAAATTAAATTTTAAATTTTAATTTTTAATTTTAACTATTCATATTAAAATTAAATTTTAATTTTTGATTTAAACTATTATTATTATTACAATTATTATTATTATTATTATTATTCGGAGGCGGAGACCCCGCTACCCGACGCGTCCCAGGTGGCGGATAGGGGGACGGCCAGCAGAATGCCGCTGGCTGGTTGTGAAATAAGCACTATGAAGTGACGAATAATCAATCGTGGACCAATCCTCGGTCAACTAATAGCGGTAAATGGCTGAGTAACATCCTCTCCACACTGAACACATACAAGCACAAACATGAGAGACAATCATGCATGACACTCTCCTACGCCAACACACATTACCCTTACAAATACGGCTCTTCGATCGGTAAAGTCACCCAGGCGAGCAGGGTAAAGACGAACGACGCAATTTCGGGAATGATTGGTTGGAGGCTCTATAAACGGGCATCATCCAACGAGTCACGCGAGCTAATCGAATCGAAGTACATTCTCTTCGCCCAGGGGCTCTATAAACGAGTTTCTACTGGGGGGAGTAGAGGACGACTTCTCCCCGAGGGTCACATAAACGGGCTTTTCTCTGGAAGATGTCGTCCATTAGATGCAGTAGTCAATCGAAGCGCCAATAAGCTTGACTCTGGTGGGCTATACCAAGCGAAGGACCACACTTACGTTATACATACACATACAGATAATACACACATACACATAAACATGACTACGAATGAATGGGCTGTGGCCAGCGGCTGGTGGATATTCCCGTCAGACTAATCAAGGGAGGAGTAGTAGCCTCCTGACCGGGGAGGTGCGAGATGTCAGTACCTTACCTCTGTGGGAGAGTGTTGCGCTTTCTTCCCTTTCGATTGCAGCCTCGGGAGGGGCGGGCGCACCGCTCAACCACATGTTCAAAGTGGGAGGACCGCTCTTGCATCGCTGACTGGAGCCTAGGACGGGGTTGATATCAGTATGCTCTGGGCGCAGGTATGAAGGATTATCTGGTCAATATTTCCTTATACCCGAAGATGCGTAGGGTAAATCGCACACCGTCTAGCCTGAGGTTTGGGTCAGGTGTTGGATCGGTACCGGCATCGCCCACTCGATAGGGGTGACGTTAAACCTTTTGCTTCAATATGGCGCGGGCCTATCCCGTAACCTTTTTTAATAGAGTCACTGATGACGATAGGACTGACCTCCCGACAAGCCGCTTCTCGGTTTCGGCATCCATAAATAGGGAATATCTCAGGCGGGGATAGTAGCTCCACTGCGGTGGGGCTCCCATAATGGGCGAACCGTCTTAATCCATTTCATTTATATACAGAATGTCAAATACAACAACAATAATTGTAGAAGAAGAAGAGAAGAACTCGGCGAAGACCCTCCCGAGCACGCCATTATGCAGGGTATTTGCAAAAGAGAATCCTGGCAGCACAGCAGATACGGCAGAAATAGGAGCTAGCTGCTCGAGTAATAGTTACGAAGAACTAGCTACCATCAGACGCAGTGTAACGCAATCAGAGAAGGAAGAATCGGGCATCTTTCAGGAAATAAAGATTGTCCTCAAAAAAATGATGGAGGCCGCAAAAAAACAGCCAAAAATCACCAAAATTGTAAAAGATGGCCTTTATATCTTAGAAGACAAAGTAGAGGCATTAGAAGAAGGTCGACGAGCTTGTCTAAAGGCGCGCCGTACGCTAGCGGAGAAATCTCGAGAGATCCTCCCAGAAAAAACACTGGCAAGTCTCCAATGCCCAGCGATGGGACCACAGCCGAAAAGGCAGTCGCCTGTGTCACCATCGGACATGCAAGGAGGAGGAGGCCGACAAAAAAAGAAGAAGAAGAAGGACTCAGCAGCACTCCAGTCGGAAGCAGCATCCCTTGGAGCAAAGGCGAGCGAGGAGATGATAACAAAGGAAAGTAATTGGACCGAGGTTAGATCCAACAAAGACAGAAGAAGGCAGCAGCGAGAGTCACAAACCGACGGACGAGCGACCCAGCAGCTACAGCGGCGGCGGCAGCAGCAGGGACAAGGTCAGCAGCAGCAGCAGAGACATCAACCAGATAATGATATCCGAAAGAGAAGAGTCAAGCCGAATGCCATCATCATTAAGTCCACGACTGGCAAGACATACGCTGAGATTCTTGTTGATATCCGGAAATCCGTCATTCTGGAAGATAACGGAAAGAAAATCAAATCTGTCCGGCAAACGAGAGAAGGCCAAGTCCTTCTCGAATTAAAAAAGAGCACGGCTGACTCTAGGGCAACCTTCTCACAAGCCCTCAGGTCAGTAGTGGTGCAACAGTGTACAGTAGGAGAGTTAGTCCCTAGAGCAGTCCTAGAGATAAGGGACCTCGATGCATGCACCACCTTGGAAGAAATTCAGCAAGCTCTGCAGCGGGACCTGGTAGATTACGACGGGTATATGAAGGTCTCGCTCTCCCTGCCAAACCAGAGAGGGCAATGTATGGCAACGGTGACGGTAGAGGAATCCGCCGCCACTACGCTTATGAAGACGGCCCGGATAAAAGTCGTCTGGGTAAACTGCAGGATACGAAGGAGGACTATAGTGCCCAGGTGTTACAAGTGCCTGGGCTATGGTCACCAGAGCCCCAGATGCGAGGGTCCGGACCGTAGCGCACTCTGCTACCGATGCGGGGATAACGGGCACAAGGCAAAGGACTGCTCCGCCGCTCATAAGTGCTTTCTCTGCCCCGAGCAGCAGGGGAAACCCGAGGCTCGCAATCACATAGCCGGCTCGGGAGCGTGTGCCGCTTTCCGTGCGGCTCTTGAAAGAGAAAAGAGAAAATGGCGATAGTTCTCCAGGGGAACATAAATAGAAGCAGGACGGCAAATGACTTGCTCCCTCTGATCTGTCTCGAGAACAGCGTTGACGTCGTACTCGTCAGCGAACAATATCAGGATAGAAAAGATGGGGGCTGGTACCGCGACGCTCTTGGAACTGCAGCGATATGGGTTCCCAACCCATGCCGCTTTCATGTGACATGCCATGGATCCGGTAGTGGATATGTTTGGGTGAGGTGCGCGGACGTCAACTACGTTAGCTGCTACTTCACACCAAATGAAGCAATCGGGCGCTTTCAAGCTAAATTGGAAGCTCTCGAGGATGCTGTCGGAGAAATGGAGGGGGAGCTGATAGTGGCCGGAGACCTCAATGCCAAAGCTCTCGAATGGGGTGAAAACCAACCGAACTCCAGAGGGAGACAAATCATGGACATGGCATCCAGATTAGGACTCGTGGTCCTAAACACCGGCTCCACGCCAACCTTCAGGAGGCTCGGTTACAGGGGTACCATCGTCGATGTCTCTCTGGCAACGGAACGCCTAGCAGCACAAATACAGGACTGGAAGGTGATTGAGGACTACACAGCCAGCGACCACCAGTATATCACGTTCCGCGTGCGTGATAACAAGCTGATTGGCGGTCCGCTGGCGCGAGGTCCTGCTAGGTGGAACGTTGCAAAAATGGACTTCGAGAAGCTGTCTCTGGCCCTAGAACGCGGTCAGCAAACCTTGATAGAAATCCCGGTCGATGCGACGCCATCCGAACGGGCAGAGATAATGGCAAACACTACCATGCACATTATCAATCGTGCCTGCAAAGAGGCGATTCCAAAGAAGCGAGCGCGGAGTGGAAGGCGTCCTGCTTACTGGTGGACGAACGAAATCGCGGAGCTGCGGCGACAGTGCTTACGACTAAGGCGCGTAGCACAAAGAGCCAAAAGGGGTGACCGCGATGTTGCTCTTAAGATCGCAGAGCATCAAACGGCGAAGAGAGCTCTCAGCCGAGCCATTAAAGCTAGCAAGTACAACTGCTGGAGGAAATTGGGGGAGGATTTGAACAACGATCCATGGGGGCTGGGGTATAAGATCGTCGCTCGCAAATTGAGAGCGTTTAAAAATGACTGTTCCATGAGCGCAGCGACGATGGACAACATCGTAAGTGCCCTATTTCCCACACATCCGAAACGCACGGATACCCCCTTGATGTCAGAAGGCCCTGAGGCCCCACCATTTACAAGGGCAGAACTGAATATGGCCGTACGCAGCCTAAAGAAAAAGAAAGCCCCAGGGCCAGACACCCTTCCAGCGGAAGTACTGAAAGCAGTGGCACGGAGTCAACCCGAACTATTGCTTGCCATGTACAACTCTTGTCTCCAGGCGGGAGTTTTCTATTCCCGATGGAAGGAGGCGAGACTTGTGCTGATAAGCAAGGGTAATGGGCCAACCAACGAGCCGTCGTCGTACAGACCTCTCTGCATGTTGGACACTGCCGGGAAACTCCTGGAGAAGCTGATTAGACCTCGGTTACACGCAGCATTAAGAACAGCTGGCGATCTCTCTGAGAGGCAATACGGCTTTCGGAGAGGCAGATCGACCATAGATGCTATCCAGGAGGTAGTTAAGGCGGCCAGAAGCACGGAACGCGGAAACCACTTTTCGCGTCCAATGTGTCTAATGGCCACACTTGATGTTAAAAATGCTTTCAACTCGGTGAGGTGGAAGGATGCACTGCAGGCGATGGAGCGGGACTTCAAGGTGCCCGTGCACCTCCTCCAGATTATCGGAAACTATCTGAAGGACCGCTACATCTTGTACGACACGGAGGATGGCCCACGGAGGCGGGAGCTCACGTCCGGTGCCGCTCAGGGCTCCATTCTGGGATCCGATATATGGAACATCTTCTACGACGGAATCCTTCGAATGGAGATGCCTGAGGGCTGTTTCCTGATCGGGTATGCAGATGACGTAGCGCTCATTATCATCGCGAGATGCATGATGATAGCGAGGATGCGACTCGAACAGGCAATGCGCCGAATTTGCCGATGGATGAGCGATCACGGGCTGGAACTGGCGGAGGCAAAGACGGAGATCGTGCTCCTCACGAAGCAGCGTGTCCCCAGAATACAACCGGTACTGATAGGTGGGATGGCACTACAGACCAAGGCAGTTGTGAAATACCTGGGGGTGATGCTAGATACGAAGCTCACCTTCTGGGAACAAATTAGGAAGGGAGCAGACAAGGCGGCCGTGATAGTGGCCTCACTGAGCAGGGTGATGGCCAATATCGGCGGGCCTCGTCCATGTATCAGGCGGCTACTGCTACGAACCGCAGAGTCCATAATGCTCTACGGTGCTGAGGTCTGGGCTGATGCCATGCGTTACGAAAAGTATCGTAAACGCCTAGCGGCAGTGCAACGGAGATGCGCGCTTCGCGTAGTGAGTTCGTATCACACGGTCTCTGAACCTGCGGCATTAGTGGTTGCCGGGGTAATACCCATCCACCTACTAGCCCGGGAGCGACAATTCGTCCACCAGAAGAAAGAAACCCTTGGAAGAAGAACAGCCAGAGAAGTCGCCAGGGAGCAATCACTGCTCTCCTGGCAGACACAATGGGAGAGCGAAAAGTACGGAAGGTGGACAGCCAGGCTTATAAGCCAGGTAGCGCCGTGGATCAGTCGTAAACACGGGGACGTAAATTTTTACCTAACGCAGATGCTGACTGGACACGGATACTTCCGTACGTACCTACACAGGATGGGGAAGGCGGCGGACCCACAGTGCCTCTACTGCAGATCCCCACAAGACGATGTCCTCCACACGTTCTTCGAATGCGAGCGATGGAGGGACACTAGGACTGCTCTGGAAGAAGAGATGGGACGTATAACTCCCGATAACATAGTCAACGTCATGCTAAATGACGCGCGCAGCTGGAGGAGGATCGCCCACTTCGTACAAAACATCTTAATGTCGAAGCGGGAGGATCTCCAGCAATAACGAGGTGCCACGTAGCAAAAAAAACTGGCTCCACCCCGAAGTAATGCCTCACGGCGGTTCCGGGGTGGATGCAATGGCCAGTCAGAGAGGAGGTCCCCTCGGTGGACTCCCGTCGACTCCGGTCTGCGGCTGTAGGCCGCGGAGCGCAGTCGGCGGGTCTGCACTAAGGGGGTGGGTTTTAGTGGGTATGCCAACAATGGAGAGTCTCACACACCGGGGGGTCGGCCCCCTGAGGTCTATCAAAGATTTTCCCCTCCCTACAAAAAAAAAAAAAAAAAAAAAAAATATTATTATTATTATTATTACAGTGGTCAGCCATTAATGGTTAGCAGTGATAATGCTTAAAAAAGACCGCAGCTCCTATATCTGCTGTGATCATATTCGCATTATCACCATAGCCACCATTTATGGTTGATGGGACTATGTAGTTCATAGTCTTGTTCATACGATCACCCCATTTCTCTCTATTCTTTGCAAGTTTAATCCAGTTTTCCTCATAGTATCCTATTTCTCGCAAGTCGGCCCTGGCATTGTCTTCCCACCTTCGTCTTGGTCTACCCGAAGGCCTTGTGCCTTCTGGTTTTCCTACTAGTACTCTAAGTGTCGTCCTATCATTTTCAATCCTCGCTACATGCTCGGCCCATCCCAGTCTTCGAGATTTTATAACTCTAGTAATATCCGCTTTTTCGTATAACTCGTTTGTTTCCCTATTGTATAAGATTCTCCATTCTCCAGTTAACTCATCAATTTTGCCTCCAGATATCCTTCTCATAACTCTGTTCCCCTTGTTTTAATCAATTGTGAATTTCGAATAGTTCTGATAGGCTGTTTCCTGCGCGAACTATGCCCCTGCTATTATCTAGACACATTTTTATTAAATTAACTAGTTTTTTTAGAATCCCTAGTAGTACAAAGACGTGGTACATTTTGCCCTTATAATCGAGTCATATGCTTTTTTAAAATTAATAAATAGTTGGTGTAAGGTTTTGCTATATTCCCATTTCTTTTTTAAAAGGTGCTTAACTGTGAACATCTGGTCGTTAGTAAACCTATTTCGGTGAAATCCACACTGATAGTCCCCAAGGATTTCTTCCGCGAGGAGAGTTAGTCTCGCTAGTAGTACATTGGATAATATCGTATAACATGTACATATCAGAGATATCCCCCTGTAATTATTGCCATTTATCTTATCCCCTTTCTTGTGAATCGGAATTAAGATTGAGTTTCTTCATTCCCTAGGCATAATTTCTATTTTCCATATGACACCTATAAGAGTGTGAATTATTTCAATAAATGGTCTTCCCCCTCTTTAAATAGTTCTGCTCGTAATTGATCTACTCCCGGGGATCAGTTATTTTTTAGCTATTTGATTGCCACGTGTATTTCGTTAAAGGTAGATTGCTCGATGTGTGGTTCAGCAGTGTGGATTTCGCTGTAGTCCGAGACGGATTGTTGCTCGTATAGGAGCTCATCAAAATAGCTTCTCCACCTGCTTAGTATACCTGCTGTAACGATTATTAGGTTCCCTGATCAAATTTATCCCTGCGTACATTTTACGAATATTGTTTTTGTTATTGTTTTCCTGAATAGCTGACATTCTTCGTCGAACCACGGTTAATGTTTGTGCTTTATCCGTTTCCCTAATACTATCTTAGAAGCTTGTTTAATTGAATTTTTAATATTGTCCCCGGTTGCCTCAATGTCATTTCAATCTTCCTTATTCTCTATACTATCTAGTGTGTATTTTAGTTCTTACCTATATCTGGAGGAGATGTCGTAATTTTGTAGTCTATACAAGTTAAACTCAGTTGTTGGGAAGGTTTTATTCTTATTTTGATTAACTAGTATACGAGTTCTGATCTTGGCTACCACCAAAAGGCGGTCGGTGTCGGAATCTGTGCCACGATAAGTTCTGATATCGAGGATGTTTGCATGGTATCCTCTATTAATTAAGACGTGGTTAATTTGGGTAAGTGACTTTTTATCTGGTGAGATCCAGGTTGCTTTTTGTCGATCCTTATGAATAAATATAAGTACTTTTTACTATTACATTTCTATATGCAGAAAAGTTAACTAATCTTATTCCATTGTCATTACTGACGTCGTGCAAACTTTTCATTCCTATGGTCGGCCTATAAATCTCTTCTTTTCCGAATTTCGCGTTAAAGTCTTCTAGCAGTACCTTTGCATGGTATGTTGAAAGCCCATCAAATACTTGTTCTAGTCTCGTATAAAAGGAGTTCTTTATGTCATTTTCCGCGTTCTCTATTGGGCTGTCAAGTGTCAACAGATTAAATCACGGATTGCTGTTTCTGCTTGATCAATGTATTTGTGTACAATAAAAAGAATGATTCTGCAATATCCTATGCATCTGTTCAATTTGTAATTAAAATTGTTTTAGTCATTACTGGATAGAATGAAAGAAAACATCAGATGTCTATTGACGAAGGCTCTAAAATAGAAACTCATTACATAGATAAGAATGTCATTTCAAGAATTTAAAGATCAGCCATGCGTCGAATTGAATGAATCGCAAGAATTTTAAGGTGGTCAACGCGAAAATGTCCACCGTTTTAATCAAGATGAGCTAAGAGACTTGGTTCGGGACGCAGGTCTTTCGAAAGAGATTTCCGAACTCTTAGCTTCAATATTAGAAGAAATCAATTGTTTAGTTCCAAGTATTAAAGTGAATTTTTATCGTGATCGAGATCGTCCAATTTCTCTCAAAAGCAAAGGGTTTGGTTTATTGTAATGAAGTTGCAGGACTGATAAATGAATATGGATGTATTGACTATACAGCTAGTGACTGGCGACTATTTATCGATTCATCCGTGAGGAGTTTGAAAGGTGTCTTACTTCACAATGGGAACAAATATGCCCCTATACCGGTTGGCCACTCAGTAATCTTAAAAGAGGAATACAATAATCTCCATTGTCTACTTGAAAAATTGAAGTACCGTACTCATAAGTGGCAAGTAGTTGGAGATTTTAAATTAACCAGTATTTTATTAGGTCAATAAAGCGAAAACACTAAGTATCCATGTTTTCTATGTGAGTAGGACAGTCGTGCCCAAGACCAACATTATATAAAAAAGGATTGGCCACTCAGGCAGGAATTATTCCATATTATTCCATTGGCCACTCAGGCATTCCTAGTCATAAAGTCATCCTTCCTCCTTTACATAACAAACTTGGCTTAGTTAAACAGCTTATCAAAGCAATGAAGGTATTAGAAAATGATGCTTTTATGTATCTATTCGAGAAATTTTCCAATATTTCTGAAGCGAAAATCAATGAAGGTGTTTTTGATGGTACTCAAATAAGGGAACTGATGAAAAATGACGAATTTGAAATGAGAATGACAACTAATGAGAGAGCAGCTTGGAATAGTTTCAAAGAAATTAAAAAAAATGTTTTGGGAAATGACAAAAATCCTGATTATAAGAATATTGTTGACAATCTATTGGAAAACTACCGGAAGATGGGATGTTTAATGAATTTAAATATCCATTTTTTGCATTCACACATTGATTACTTCCCAGAAAATCTGGGGGACTTCAGTGAGGAACAGGGTGAGAGATTTCACCAAGATTTGAAAGAGTTTGAGAAAAGATATCAAGGTGTTTGAGATGTGAACATGATGTCAGACTATAGCTGGTCCTTAAAAAGAGATACATCAAATGTGCATAAAAGAAAATATCTTCGCAGATCTTTTGCGAACAAAGAAACAGGCTATTCATGAATAAAATCTGCTGGTATAACAACAGCGTAAGGGTTAAGTTACGAGAATTCAAAATTCATATAAAACGTATTCATTTATTCACAAAAGATCTACGAAGACATGTTTTTATGTACTTCGGATGTGTCTATTTTTAAAGACCATCAATAGTCTGATGTGTTCACATACCGCACACCTCTATGTCTTTTTCCAGTCCTTCCAGTTTTACTGAAATCTCTCGCTCTGCTCCTAACTCAGATTTTCAGGGAATTAATGTGTGAATGAAGGAAATAAATCTTTAAACTCATTAAAAATTCTATCTTTCTCTGTTAACTCACAAATTTTTTAATTAATTTCTTTGTAACAAATCTAAGCTGCTCTCTTATTGTCATTCTCACTTCAAATTCAGCATCCTTCATTAGTTCCCTGTTTTGAGAACCACCAAAAACACCTTCATTGATTTTTGCTTCAAAAATATTGGAAAATTTGTCGAATATATACATAAAAACATCACTCTCCAATGCCCTCATTGTTTGAAAAGCTATTTAAATAAGTCGAGTTTGATATGTAAAGGTGAAAGGATGGCATAATGACTAGAAATGAGAGCCTCTTTAACAATATTCATAGATCCTAGAGTTAAATCTTGCCTGAGTTGCCAAACTCTTTTTATCCAATGTTGATCTCGTGCATGACTGGTACACTTACAAAAAAACTAAATACTTTGTGCCACTTTGTTGACCTAATAAAATACTGGTTATTTTAAAATCTCAATTTAATTGCCACTTTTAAATATATACCGCATTCTAATTTTTTAAACCTAAAATGGAAACTATTGTATTCTTTTTAAAGAATACTGAATGGCCAACCGGTAGAGGATACACGTGTCCATTCTGAAACAAGACAGCTTAAAAGTCCTTGCCGATAAATCGATAAATAGTCGCCAGTCACTAGCTACTTTATTCAATACATCCATTTTCATTTATGAGTCCAGCAACAGAATTACAAGGAACCAAACCCTTTGCTTTTGAGAAAAATTTCCGAAATGGACGATCTCGATCACGACAAAAACTGACGTTAGTACCTGGAACTAAACAATTGTTTTCTTCTAATATTGAAGCTAAGAGTTCGGAAATCTCTTTCGAAAGACCTGTGTCCCGAACCAAGTCTCTTAGCTCATCTTGATTAAAACGGTGGACATTCTCGCGTTGATCACCTTAAAATTCTTGCGATTCATTCAATTCGACGCATTGCTGATCTTTAAATTCTTGAAATGACATTCTTATCTATGTAACGAGTTTCTATTTTAGAGACTTCGTCAATAGACATCTGATGTTTTCTTTCATTCTATCCAGTAATGACTAAAATAATTTTAATTACAGATTTAACGGATGCATAGGATATTGCAGTATCATTCTTTTTATTGTACCCAAATATATTGATCAAGCAGAAACAGCAATCCGTGATTTAATCTGTTGACTCTTGCCAGATCGTAGGCAAAGCAAATGTTTATTTCTTCTTACATGTGATTCGCAAAAAGCTAGAAATGCATAATATTTTCAAGATTCAAGAATTATATCATCTATATAAAAAAACAGACCCATTTCTTGTCTTAATATCAGTGTAAATGTTCGAAAAAGGGATTTGACCTCCAAATGTCCTTCAATGACCTCTAAGGGTCACTTTGACGAAAAGGTCAAAGCGTATCTGAACGTTGAATTTTCCGTTCTTTCAGAATCCGGTGTCAAAAAAATCATATCGATCGATTTAAGGGGTTTGACCTTCATTTGACTTTGAACCGGACGTGCTGAGGTCATATGGACACTCATATCAATTGAGATCAGAAATACTCCGCCCCGATTTCATATTGTGGTCCTGTGTAATACATCTATTACAATTTATTTAAACTCAGATTTTACTGTTTTACTAATTATAAACGTGATATTTTAGATGTATCATATAATTACACACTTCATTATATATTGTGTATAATAATTTTATAATAAATTGGGTTAAAAATAAACATAAATAAATAGGTGTCCTTATACTTTATTTAACTAACATACTTAACTTACAGTAAAAACTTGTAAATAAAAGAGCTCGTAAAAGAGATCTTTTTAATTCTTTCCTACAGTTCAGATATATGAATATTTATTGCACATCGATTCTTTCAATATGTAGATTTATTTATTTATGTTAAACCTAAATTTATTTATTTTTAAAAAATTCACAATTAAATATAAATAGAGCTGCTAAGTACTAACGGAATGCTACAGAATTTGTTTTTAGAGACTAAGCACCGAAAAAAGTGGGTCCCTGTAGTTGTCGGTAATATAAAGAGTTTCACAAAATCTCATATGTGAAAAGTGGAAAGTATTTTATTTATCTTAAATTATTAAAGATTATACATAACACTTGTAAAAAGAATGTTTATTTATATACTTTTTATTAAACATTAATATTTTTCATATATTTATTTATTCTTTAGTCTATTATCACTTTTTATTCATAAAATTCACATATACGTTACATTTTTTCGCATAAAAACAGCTTTTTACAAAAAAGAAAAAGAAAACCAATTCTTCCCTAAGGTGGATTTGAACCCGGACTGTAATTTTAAAAGCTAAACGGAGTCGCGCAGTTCGGCAGTCGTCGTGCGTAGAGCTGTAACTCGTTAGGTCGCGACCGTTCTGATGAGCGGACCTGCCAAATTTATCCTCGGCGGTTAACATTTCACCCACGATGGTCTCAGGCGTGATTTGTCCGACCGAGTCGACAAGAGCTGTCCTTGCCTCGTTCCACTTTTCGCAGACGAAAAACGTGTGAAACGCGTCGTCGCCACCGTCGTGCGATCCTTTGCATGTAGGTCGATCGGGATGATTCCTGCAATAACGAGTACTGCGGGCCCCGAGACCGTGCGATAGACGCTGATGACTCTGAGAGCTCCTCTACGCTGAACGGAAAGAATTCGATTTCGGTATGACTTCTTCTCCATTGCATCAGCCCATATCTCAGAACCGTATAATAGGATGGAAGTAACAACTGACATGAGTAGCCGTCGCTTGCTCGCTTTCGGTCCACTCGTATTCGCCATGAGACGGCTCAGCTGTGCCGTCTTTTTCGCCGCTTTGTCCGCTGCATACGCCAGGTGACGGAAGAAAGTAAGCTTAGCATCTAGTTTGAGTCCCACATACATAGCCTCCCTCCTCGTCATAACCTCTGTCTCCCCCACTTTCATGGTGATCTCTGTCTTAGCGGCTGTCAAGTCGAGACCGTGTTCCCTCATCCAGCGCAAGATCCTGCGCATCGCCTGGTTAAGCATATATTGTGCTTTCTCGTAATCACGCGCGATGATGACTAAAGTGACATCATCGGCGTAAGCTATCATGTACACCCCCTCCGGTAGCCGTATCGTAACGGAGAATACGGTCCTTTAGAAAGTCCCGTATCCCCCGCATTAGGTACTCCGGTACTCCGAACGCGTGCAACGCTTCCAATATGTCTGGCCACCTGACCGAGTTGAACGCGTTCTTCACGTCTAGCGTTGCAAGGAGGGCTACTTTTCTGGAAAAATGATTTCCAGACATCGCCTTCTTCCCCCGTTGTACCACCTATCCTATAACGTCCACTGTGGATCGCTGTTTTCTAAAGAAGTACTGGTTGTCAGTTAAGTCGTCGGCAGTCCGTACAGCTCACTGTAGTCGTGGCTTGAGCAACGTCTCGTAAAGCTTCCCTGCGTCATCCAACATGCACAGAGGCCGATTTAAAAAAAAATTATTAAGAAAGTATTACCCATGAATAGAATTAAAAATGTCGTATTTTTAGGTTATTTTTACAATGAAAATTCAATATAATTTTGCATTTTTTCAATATAATTTTATTCAATATAATTTTGCATTATTTCAATATAATTTTATTGAATAGAATTTTGCATTTTTTCAATATAATTTTATTCAATATAATTTTGCATTTTTTCAATATAATTTGATTCGATATAATTTTGCATTTTTTCAATATAATTTTATTCAATATAATTTTATTTTTCTTTACAATTGTGTTTTTAAAAATTTGGAGTTCACAGTTCTGTGTGGTACAAGTGTTAGATATTACATACTTTTTTCATGGCTACACTTGCATTCTTATGCGCAAGGACAGTTTTGAAAACACATCAATTTTTATTGAAAATTGCTAGTCTTTCCTACATAATTTTTCAAAATTTACTATATGACCACCTTAAGTATGAATCTATAATTGCGCTTTCCTTTATAAAAAAATAAAATTTACGGCTTGGGATCTGCTGTTTGGCTAGCATTTGTAGTTAAATTAATGAAGAATACTGTAGTTGAGAAATTGAGGTTAAAACAAACTTTGTATTTCAATAGATTTAAGTTAATAAAAAGAGATTGTAGTTAGGGTATTGAGAAATTAACAAAATTAACAAATTTTATATTTGAAAACTAAGTAGATTCAGCACTTAAATAATTATGTACAATTAGAATTAAAATTAAAGTTTAATTTCTAATTGAAACTATTCAAATTAAAATTAAATTTTAATTTCTAATTTAAATTATTCAAATAAAAATTAAATTTTAATTTTTAATTTAAACTATTCAAATTAAAATTAAATTCTAATTTCTAGTTGAAAATTTTGTAATTAAGAATTAAAATTTAATTTTTAATTCAAAATAATTAAATTGAAATTTAATTTTTAATTTAAAATCATTAAATTAAGAATTTAAATAATTATCAATTAAAGCTTATTGAATTAAATTAAATGAAGTTCCTCTAATAGAAAGCAATGCAAAAGATCATGTCATATACCTATTGCCTCTTGCACGCTAAAGGAATATAATATAGGGAGTAAGATATTGTATGGCAACTATAACTATATGCACGATGAATAAGGAAGAATAAAGAGGAATACGGTCTTTATCCCCCGTATTCCCCGTATATATAGTTATATCTTATAGCTGCCATACATTTTCGTATTCCCATCTCATATTCCTTTATCGTGTAAGAGACCTATAGGTATCAAATGCAAACGTCAAACTCGGCCGTGCGGCGGTGCCCAGCAGCATGCCTGCTCGATCTATTGAATCTAATAAAATGTAATTTTTAATTGAGATTTTTTCAATTATCTATTTAATGAGAATAATTATTAATTTTACAGTGTAAAAGGCAAATGCTATGTTTAATTCTACTTTTCTCAATGAATTATAAATTGACGTTGTGGGTTGACGGTACGTTATGGGAACTAGGAACATTGTTTGTGCAAAGTCGTTAATCAAGGTTAGAGGAACGTTGTCATGACACCGCTGGAACGTTGAAATATCTGTTTTCGTTACAAAAAGAAAACGTTGAGAGAACACGTTAATGCGTGAATTTAATTACACTATAAAATTTCATTTATGAAAAAATTGATTTATATAGATTTTGAGAAGGGCTACAGATAGAGAAAAGCTGATAAAGTATTACAAAATAAAAAGGTGACAGTTATCGACTAATAAGGAGAGGGCACACCCTCCGGGAAACGAAAATCGGTCAGACTTTGGGAGGTGTTTTCTGGTACCCAAAAATGAAGCCAGGACCCGTAATTCATTCTAATGGGCCATAATGAAAAAGATACCTCTTCTTCTAACCATAACTCTACAAGTTTTTATTCTGGAAAAATGACAGAAAATATAATAAAAAATTGGCAAAGAGAGCTTTAATTTAAGTTCTGTTACGTATAAAAATATTAATCTGATCATAAGTTATTAACAATTGAAGATGGTCACTGAAAATACACGGAAAATCAATGAATTTAAAAGTTTTAAATTTCAATTAAATAAATATTAAATATTAAATTCATGCAATGTCGGTTATCATTTTCTATTGTAAATAACTTATGATCAGATTAATATTGCTTTTTCAAAGAGAAAGCTTTGTAACGATGTTTTTTTTTAATCTGAGATTGCGATGTATTTTGAAGTTTTTGAGGTCACTGAATCGAAATATATAGGTTTTAAAAAATGTCTGTCTGTATGTATGTATGTATGTATGTGTATGTATGTGGTCAAATTTTGTGGTCACCATAACTTTTGAAAGCCACTGTATTTCGAGCTGAAATTTTACACGTATACCAGATATGACCAATCATAGAACTGATTCAATTTTGATTCCAAATTGTTCAAACTTATTGCTTATTTAAAAAACTTAATAGCTTGAAAATTTTTTTAAAAATGAATTTTTGTTATTGTTTTATGAGCTTGATATATAAAAAATATGTATATATTCGTTAAATAGACATAATTTACTTTCGCTTGACGTATCTTAGAAATAGTTCAACTTTAGTTTTATTAAAGAAATTCGATTTTGAACTTTTAAAATTTGTAAAAATTGAAAAATTATTTCTGTCTGTTTATACGCTAAATATGTCAACTTGATGCTAAAATTCATAAAGATAACTTAATTTTCTTTTAATTGATATATGTTACATATACTTTAACGTTCTTCTTGTTAAAGAAATGCAATTTTAAATTTTGAGAAATTGAATAATTAAAAAAAATTCTGTCGTTTTATACGCCAGATATGTAAAAATAATACATACATTCCTAAATCTGACTTAATGCTGTTTTCATTGGTGTAACTTACATATACTTAAAAGTTATTTTTGTTAAAGAAATGCGTTTTTAATTTTGTAATAATTGAATTTATATTATTTTATACTTTAGATACGTTTTATAGATGTACATATAATGTCCAATTATTCACAAAGAAGATGTATAGTGAAAAGTGTCTCATCAATTTAATATAAAAACAATGCATCATTTTTATATAAGTTTACAACGTAAAATTGTTATATATTCATAAAATAACTTTTCCAGAGTATATATTCAATGAATAGTTATGCATCCATCTCTTTGAGAAAGCATTTTGCTAAAGCAGTTAGCAGCGGTTTCTTATATACGTAACAGAGCTTAAATTAAAGGTCTTTTTGCCTACTTTTTATTATATTTTGTGTCATTTATCCATAATAGAAACTTGTAGAATTATGGTTAGAAGAAGAGGTATCTTTATTTATTAAAAGAACGAATATTTCGAGTAATTACCTCATATCTCGAGAACAAGGGCCGATTATAATGAATTACGGGTACTAGGCTTCATTTTCGGGTACCAGAAAACACCTCCCAAAGTCCGACCGAATTTCATTTTCCGGAGGATGTGTCCTATTCTTGTAAGATATAATATATTTATTTATTTTCTATTAAATACATCGATTTTATTATTTAATATTTTATTTATTTTATTTATTTAGTACGGATTCATCAGTATCGTTTTAGTAACGTTCCCACAATATGAAAGTGGGTAGTTTTTAGCTGTTATTGACTTTGTAGGAACAGCGTTCCCTCAACATTCCTTTTGCAATGAAAGCGAGAATCTCAACGGTCCAGCGACATCGCAACAACGATTCCAGAACCTTTAGTAGCAATATCCCATGGTTGCAAAAGAAACATTGCTCGAACGTTCTCAGAACGTATTGTGCAGCTTGTGCTATCTGGGTGAGTAACTGTTTACGCGTGTAGGTAGTTATGTGAGTATATAGGAGATGTATAGGTGGCTTCAAGGGCGAATGAGTACATGGGTGGATGAGCGGGCTATTGAGTACGAGAGTGATATGTGAATGTAGGTGGGTTGATGGGTATGTGCATGAATGGAATGAAACGTAGGATAAGTGAATCGTATATTCTTAAAATAGCGTATGTGTCATTTTTGGTTTTGACGTTATCGATTAGTCATTTCTAAATTCTCTACAATAATATCAAACATCCTATAATAATTAAGGTAAATAACAATACAAATAAACTATAGTAGCAGTTTTATATCTATTTAACCTAAAAATATCAAACCGTTAATTCGTAACCATTTATTCTGAAATTTTTAATAACAAAACTTACACATCGGAGGATTTTTAAAATGTAATAATTCATTGTGTTAACGTAATATTCAAACTTATTTATACGTTATCAATAACAAATAAATCAATAACTTCTGTGTGAACTTTTAGAATTTTCACAATTCACCTATTGTTAATAAAGTTACAGTGCTCTAAACATGCTGATAACGTCACATTATTCATCAGCGGTACCCATTGATGTTAAATGAATGTTACGTCATTCAAAGGCACTTATTTAAACTGTAACTAGTTTAAATTTCTTTTTTTTTCGAAAATTCGTAATGAATGAAGCGTTGGCTTATATTCTTTATCCAAATCATGGATACCGGACCAAACATTTTTTTCATGCAAATACTGAATTGTGATAGTACAATAAATCTTACATTAAAGCTTACATTCTTCACGTTCCATTATATTGAACAATATTTGAAATTATTGTACTAAAGATTCTATTAGTTATCGAATAGTAGTTTGTGAACGCCAATATTTTGTTTTTTTGATGATTGTAAAATATAATACATTGTACAAGGGGAGAAAATGAGCTATTTCTAGCGAGGGCGAGGTGGTCAGTACGAGTCTGAAATAGTATTTCTCCCCGTGTTGTACACCGTAACTTTTTCAATGAAGGCAGAGTAAAACCTTTTTTAAGCATTAAAGTGGGGTAGGTGATCGCGGATTTCGAGTCGTGCACAACGTAGTTGAAAGGCATTAACAGCGGGGGAAAAAGTAGAGCGGAGAACAATGACTTTTATTCCCGACTCAATCGTAATGGCCACTTCATTGACCTTCCCGTGTAGCAAATTTCAGGGAAGCCAGCACCGATTCAGACCCGATTTCCGTAGGTCAGGCAAGAATCAGACGGGGAAATCGTGCTCGATTCGGGATTCTTTTTGTATACCTTTTTTCACCGGATTCGGCTAGGAGAATCGCGGCTGAATCCGGTCAGGTATATATACTGGTTTCTGATGTTTATAAAACGTGTTTTATTTGTGGAATAATCTCACCAAAGTACTTTTGTAAATAATCATTTAATTTTATAACTAATTTTCAAGTATACTTATTATTAATGAAATAATAACTGCGTTAAATATTTTTTAATTAGTTATAAATTAAATTATTAGTTTCAAAAAAACTTTTTGAAAATAATATTGTGCAATTTATTAATTAATATTACTATATCAAAGTTTTAGTTAAAAAACTTACATATAGCACCTCGCGAGTTTTTTTATAAATCATTCTTGGGATATCTTCCGATGATTTTAAGCCTAAAATGAAAATAATCCCTAGAGGGATTTTCAAATAAACTCGATATTTGATCATTTTCGTAGGTTATCGTGACTATTTTCTATATTGCATCTTGTATTTAGATTTCTTAGGCTTTAAAAATATATTTCAATATTAGAAATAAGTTTATAAATTCTTAATACTCATTAAACTTTCAAAATTCATATAAATTTTTTTAAATACTGCTCAAAAATTAAATTTTTTAACTTATTTCAAATATTTTTTTGTGCGCTCGAAGTTTCTTTTTTTTTTCTTTCATCGAGGATAAATTTGGTATTCCGTTGCCATGGCTGCGATAAATAAACTTATGCTGATTTTACGGTTAGTAAAAATGCCGAAGGCAAGAACACACGATGAAAATCGTCATCAAATTTGTTTACTTTGCTTTGGAAAAACTAAAGTAATGATTCCTGTAAAAGGAGAATTAAAAGTGCTTGTTGAAAAACAGTTTGAGTACGATACTAGTGATGACCGATTACCTCTCGTTCTATGCAGTAGTTGCAAAAGAGATTTATACAGAATTAGAAACGATGAAGATATAAGTGTGAATCTACCAAAATTTTCTGATCTTCAACCTTTGAAGAAATCTACTAGATCAAGCGACGATGTTTTATTTGCTTGTCATATTTGTGAGCTTGCGAGAAAACCCCCTCCTGGAAAATTTTCAAATTTTGCAAAGAATAATGTTATGCCTCAGCGACATGGAATACTTGTTGATGTGACAAATATAAAAGTTCCAAGTAAGCTATTAAAACATATCTTTTTCTAGTTATAATAACTACAATATAATAATACAATTTTAATCTAGATGAAAGAAAATCACCTTCCGTTGAAAGCCGGTGTAGTTACTGCTTTTCTTTGTTGGGAAAAGGAAAATCTCATAAATATAACTTTACCGTACGCTTGGAGAATTTGACTGAAAACATTATGCAAACAAGCCCAAGAGCTACAGATCAAGTAATTTCGTCTTTGCTTAAACGCAAAATGATTACAGAAAATACACAAAATACTACAACTCTATCACTTTCTCAAACACGCGGTAAGCCTCTAAAAGTTGCTATTGGTTCACAAAATAACAAAGCTTTAAGCAAACCTGAGCTTTTTTCTGCAGACGATTTTTTAAAAATCCAGACGAGTTTACATTTGAGCCAAACGAAGACACTTGCGATTGCTACAGCTTTACGAGTAGCTACGAAAAATGCTAAGGTCGTGGAACCGCATTTGAAAAAAAACTATCAATTAAAAGTCACTGTGTTGATGATTATTTTGGTACTAAAAACTTTGACTTTGTTCACGTCAAGGCTGATAAAGTTTCATCTGCAGCCGAAACAGTCGCTTACTGCACAAATCTTGATGGTTTAATAGAACACATTAAAGAAAAACGCTCATTGTCTGAATTTCACTTGAAGTTTGGTATTGACGGGGGAGGGGGTTTTCTGAAGATATGTTTATTCATTCAATCTACTTCAGAAAATGAAAAGCTAAATAGACACCGGCAAAAGTTCGAAAATGGTATTTCTGCTAAACGGTTTAAAGATTCAGGTGTTAACAAATTATTGATACTAGCATTAGCAAACAGTTCTCAAGAAAATTATGAAAATGTATCGCAGCTGTGGTCTGCAATAAAAATAAATAACTTTCAGGGAACTATTGCGACAGATTTAAAACTTGCTAATATTATGGTTGGCATCATGTCGCATAGCAGCTTTTACCCCTGCACTTGGTGTTTCGCATCGAAAAATGATTTAAGTAGCTGCGGAATACCGAGGACAATAAATAATACGTTTCAAAATTATATAAACTGGCATCAAGCCGGATATGTCAAAAAAGATGCGAAGAATCATAAAAATTGTATCAACCGCCTCTTTTATCAACTGATGTAGACAAAACATTTCTTCAGATAATACCTCCACCTGAACTTCATTCGATGCTAGGTGTAGTAAATACATTGTATAGACACTTATTGGCTGAATTCGAGAAAGACGCTCTTCTATGGGCACAATCATGCCATGTCACTCGTGATATACGTGAGGGTAATACAAGTTTTAATGGAAATTCGTGCAAGATATTATTAGACAAACTTGATTTCCTGCGTTCACGAAATCACAATTTGGGATGTTTGAAATATGTAAATGCTTTTGAGCACTTCAAAAATGTTGTACATGCCTGCTTTGGAAAAAATCTTGACCCATCTTTCAAAGATAAGATTAATGCCTTCAAGCAAAGTTATTTACATTTAAATGTACCAATAACGCCCAAAATTCATGCAGTATTTTTTCATGAGCCTGACTTTTGCGAAGAAGTTCAGACGGGACTTGGATTTTATAGTGAACAGGCTATGGAATGTGTCCATGCTGATTTCAAATCTGTGTGGGAGAAATATAAAGTTTTTAAGAACCATCCAGAATATGCAGAGAGGTTGCAACGTGCTTTATATGAATATAATAGTTTACATTCATTTTAATTATTGTACATAATAAAGATATTTTTTTAAAGTAATAAAATGATCGCAAAGTTTGAAAATTCAAATACGGTTTTGAAATTTTTTATGAATTTAAAATTTGTAATACCTATTGAGCATTTATAAACTTATTTCTGATGTTGAAATATATTTTTAAAACCTAAGAAATCTATAGATCTATTTATTATAAATCTATCTATTTATAAATACAAGATGCAATATAGAAAATAGTCACGATAACCTACGAAAATGATCAAATATCGAGTTTATTTGAAAATCCCTCTAGGGATTATTTTCATTTTAGGCTTAAAATCATCGGAAGATATCCCAGGAATGATTTATAAAAAAACTCGCGAGGTGCAAGATCTTTTTATTTAAACTTGATCGGAGCGCGCCGTGATAGTTGAATACACGTATTATAGATAGTTTTATATGCTCTAAAAATAACACATCGTGATGACTCACATATAACTTTTTTAATATAACGAAAATTTTTAAAACGCTTATTATTTAGCCTTTCGGCCACCCCAATCTTTTGAATTACAAAAAGATGCACTGACCCGTGTAGAAATTTCGTCAAAATTATTATTGGATTCCGATAAGGTTTCCCTAAGTTTGACCAGAATCGGGTAAGGAGATCTCATCAGATTCTGACCGGAAAATGTCCCACTTTTTACAACGATTCTGATAAGGTTTTCTGGTCCAATTCTGACAAGGATTCCCGATGTCACTCCCCATAAAGAAAAAAATTGTTGCTCCTTTTCAATCGCATTCCCTAACATGTATTAATGCTTTTTTACATATTTATATAATTTACTTCAACTGAAATATAAATAGAAATAGAAATACAAATAATAAATAAATTAAAAATTTTGAATGAAGGGGGATTTGAACTCGGATCCTCTGCGTGCGATGCTGATGCCTTAACTACTCGACCACTGTTGCGTTTACATATCCCGAAACAAAGATATACAAATGTTACTTCAAAGTTTATGTTTATTTATTTATATATATTTATAATACGTATTTGTGCATTTATTTATTATTTATAAATAGTTACATTTTTTAATAAAATTATTTTTAGATTACGATTCTTATAAATAGAAATATATTTTACTAATTCCTATCTTACCAGCTTTTCACTATTATAACTTTTTCGATATGATTGTTTCCGAAAATACGTTATAGATATGCCCTCCAATTGTATAGTAGAAAACTTCAGTAAATTTTTTAAGTAATTTAATATTATTAATTGTATTGTGTTTTTATTTCTCATATAGTTAATAAGAAAAATCTTGAAAATTTAATTGGAGATTCCTATTTTGAATTTGGAGAGCATAAGATATTAATTTTTTCGGAAAGATTTATTTAATTCCGAAAATAAAAATTATAAAAATGAAAAGCCGATAAGGTAGGAATCGGATCGGTATTTTACATCACTTGAAGTAATTGGGTTCAATATATATAATGTAAATAAGGTAATGTTAAATGTTGTAAAACAATGATAAAATTGTTAATTCATCACTGAATTAGTTAATTAATTGTTATATTTAATTATTTATTTCTATTTATTTATTTATTTCTATTTATTTATTTATTTATTTCTATTTATTTATTTATTTATTTCTATTATTTAATTATTTATTTAATGATTTACAAATTAGATTTACAAAATTGTACAATAAGTTTTGAAAGACTCTCATATAAATAATATTTTTTTAAATTTAAACATTTTATTAAAAAATAAATTACGAGGTAATTATATTAAAAAATAATTATGTAAAAGATAATCCTATAAGTGTATATATATATGAATTTTGTTTAATGTAATCATTATAATAAAAACGTTTATTCTACCGATAGCTATTATTATGATACGGTTAAAAGATTAATTATATTTAGTGATAGTATAAATATTAATAGAACCATAAGAGGTCTTTTATAAAGTATAGATATTATTATGATACGGTTAAAAGATTAATTATATTTAGTGATAGTATAAATATTAATAGAACCATAAGAGGTCTTTTATAAATATCTATCTGTTTTACCAACACTTAAATACTATAATTGGATTTTGGTAGGGGTATCCTCAACTTCTCCTAGCTTTTGAAAGTCATTAGGAATCCAGATTAGATTGAGGTAGGGGAAACCCGTACTTTTACAAATCCATCCTAACCTAGAAATCAAAAAACGTGCACCAGGGAATACCTGATAGGATTCGGACAGGGAGATCTTAAGTTTGAGAATTTTTCGGTAAATATGGGATTCACATAGGAAAATCTGGTCAGAATCCCGTAAGTTTTCGGTTACACGGGAAGTGCAGTGTTAAAGATACCTTCAGATATGCAGTCGCCTGTACGGTCTTTGTGAAAAGCCGTTACAGTATCTGTAAAATATAAATAAATTATAGTTGAAATATTGTTAAAACATTAATGACAATGTTTATTATTTTTAAATATCTAATAATCTACCTTTGATGGGCTTATAGCAAGCAGTGTCTTTAAAAGTATGTTTATTGTCGTCAGAAATCGCTTCTTTTAGTGCATTAAATTGCAGAATCAACGTTTTTGTAAATATTTTTAGTAAAATATTTGTAATGCTTTTTCTGGGATTATTCCCTCCTTTACCTAAATTAAATTGAACCATTGCAATCTAAAATAAATTATAAATTGTAATTATTAAAATTTTAATACGTCTTTGCTAGTATAACACATTTACATACAAAATTATTGTAAAACTTATTATCTTGTAATAGGTCATTAAATGTTATCCGATCATTTAGATTATTGAAAGGCATTTTTAAATTATGCTCAGAAAGTTTGGCTTCAAAATGATGCAATTCAGATCAAAGAAATTTAGATTTAATTTCTTTAATATCATGTTTCACTTCATTCAGTATAACTTTGATACCTGCGACTGCATTTAAAATTGTGGCTAAATCTAAAAAATATTATATAATTGTTTAAAATACATTTAATTGGCTTACCTTTATAAAAAATAGTACGAGTACTCGTATCAATTACCTGGTGTAAAATTAAGAACTTCGATTGTAGACTGATCTTTCTTTCGGGGCTTTTGCATATAACTTGCTTTGTTTGTAGAAAATTCAATGTTTGATGAGACATGATCAGCGTAATCTAAAAAAAACATTGAAAAAAACGTGTTTCATTAGCATGTTGAGAAATTTTCGAACTTTTTTCTCTTGGAAATATAAATGGAATTTGTTGAAATTTTAACTAGAAAATACCTATGATATTTGCAGGTCCTACTGGAGCATTTTTTCTTTGCTATAGTTAATTGAAACGTAAGTATTTAAAAAATATGAGAGACCGATAAAATAGATGTCTAAAAAATTTTTGGGATTAAAAAATTCTTTTCGTGCCCCCCTAAAGTAAAAATTATTTAAATAATTCATTTATTTTACCTAAAAGTGCTTGCTCAGACATATTTAGAAGATCATCTGCTGCTAATGTATTTCCAGTTGGTGCAGATATTAAAATATTTTCTATATTTTTAGCTCGGTTTCCTTGGTGTAGCGAAGTGCTCATTTGAGTTGAGCAATGAGTTCCTTTGTCTTTCTTATCTCCTTATGCAAAATAATATAAAACAAAGTTTTAAAATAATAAACAATAAATTATAAACAAAATAAATGAATATACAAATAAATAAGCATATAAATAATTTATAAATTTTTTAACTCACTTTGAAATTTGAAATCATCTTTCACTGTACTTTTATTGTAAACTTTTGATTGCGGTGACTTGACTTTGGAATTTTTTTGGGGCTTCCTTCGTCTGTGTCGTTGTGGGATTTTCTTCTTCGAATCTGATATAGTTGAAACATCACTGTCATTTGAATCTATAAATTATACATTTAAATCAAATAATTCAAATCCATTACGGACATTATTTGAAACTTGAGGACCGTAAAAACTTAACAACAAAATTTATAGAGCAACGAAATATGCTACATTCATATGTGTCAGTGCCTGTTCTTGAAACATCGAATGCAATTTTTTTGCTTTCTCCTCTTCGTCTACATCTACATCAGTAGAAAACGCATATGCTTCTTGACGTAAGTGTTTGCACCTTTCATGAGCCTTTGTATAAGTATCTAAAAAGGTTATATTAATAATAATAATATTAGCACATTATAAAGAATATTATATGAAAATTAAAAATAATTAAAATTAATGTACCAGCCCCCCTTTCCATGCCACTGACCATGTTGGCCATAATTCTAATGGCGGTGGATCATTTCTAACGAGCGAACACAGCATTTTTACTACATGATCTGTACATGGAGGTGATGGGTAGGCCACAGTGCATGTCTTAGCTGCTACATCGTATTTAATCCAAGACGATGGTATTATGTCTATGTCGAGAAACCCATCTTCGTTTACGCAGCCTGAAAACTCAGCAATCACATACTTATAATTTTTGTTTCTATTAGATCCCGTATTTGACAAATCTCCGAATCTAAACATGCAGAATTTAAGTGTATTAGTATTTTTTTCTTTGATGAAAATAAAAAATGAGATATATTTATAGAACCATTATAATACTAAATATGAATAGAACGTATTGTTAACTTACTGTACATAAAACTAATAGAGATTTGTACACAGGTATGTACAGTTAATAATTTGTATAAACAAATTATATGTTTTATATAAACCGAGAATGACAAAGCCAAAATCACATTCAAGTTTCGAGGTTATGTCACAGAACAGACTAAAAAATTATGATATAACGTAATTTGAGCAGCAATATAATGATAATTATTGTATTTTTGATACACTATCAACAATATTTGCAATAAAATGTACTTACCAGTAGCATTGAGAAAACTGTTGAAATCGGCACTTGGGATTAGAAGCCCGGCGAATAAATTTCTTCAAAGCTGCGAGCGAAACCTAAATGTCTACACAGACGCACTCACACTATAGTGTTGTCCAATCATACGCTCTCTTCTATCTTCGGCCCGAGTCGAAGAGCCGAAGTGCGCGCATGTGCCGGTCATGTAGAGATCTCGTTTATTGCCGCTTGGAGGACGCCGGCTTCTCTGTCCTTCTCTAATTCAATTTTTCGCTATTTACTCGAATAGTAATTTGTTCAATAAAAAATTAAGAAGTGTCCCCGTTTCATTTAAAAATGAGAAATATTTTGAGCACTAAAACAACAATAACCTAATGCTGTTTCGTTTCCGAAAAATATTGATGACATCGAGACGTCAACTCTAAGAGTATTATTAATCAAATTATTTATACCATTCAAATAAATAATGATAAGCGTGTGTGGGGATAGTAGACGTCAGTCAGTAATCAGAGTCCTCTAACGATGATATTGATATGTTTGTATCAATATATGTATACATGCAAAAATGACTATACAAAAATATTTTTATATGAATTTCACTTACATTAATATAGTAAATCTCAATAATTTAATAAACTTACCCTACGAGAGATTGAATTTTATTTAATATTTTGACTGCGAATTACTTTACTATTTATAAAAATATACTTCTTATTTGCAAAATGTAATAACTTTGTAATGTAATAACTTTTGTAATGTAATAACAAAATGTAATATGTATGTCACTTTTATAGGTTATATTTGGTTTAAAATCTGCACCAACAGCTGAATTGGGTTTGTTTTTCTTTTTAAAATCGGCGCGACAACAGCGCCATTGTTTCAATAACTTGGCACAGCAGAGACATCGGGACCTCAAGCCCGATTCTGACGAGGAAATCGCACCGCCGCAGTCGTTAGTATAGGCCTAGGGATTACGGGAGGGACTCGGGCGGGTAGTCCGTGGGTTGAACTTGTCTCTTGCTAAACACGAGGCAAAGACGTGGAAATCGAGTCCGAATCGGGGCTGTTTTCCGTCGGTGGCTACATCAACCGATAATCGTACCGGGATCGGGGCTAAATGCGGGGACGCTCTCTAAAATTCATGCACGGGTTAGAGGCGGGACAAAAGTAGCATATGATTCCCACAAATCTACTTTTTCCGGCAAATTTACTTTTTTCCCGCATATGCATTCTTTTATTTAATTACTATTCTCTATATTAATATACGTTTTCAATAAATTCTAGTTCTTATCGGAAGTCCCTCTTTTTAAGTTAATAAAGTGACCACAGTTAAGTCGGGAATAATAGTATATTGTGTACCGACGACGAGAAATAGGTTTTTACCGCCCGGGTACACACAATGGCGAAAAAAGCTCATCACCCATGGTGCACACCTTATTTTTTATGACACATGTATTGATTTTTGCGGTTTTACGTGTCTATCAAGCGGAACCATATGTGGCCGTTTTTCGACACAGTGCAACTGTCGTCCTGTTCTGTTAAGAAATGAAATATGTATACCTACACATACATTGATTTGACATATGAAATAATTATTATTAAAGTTTTTCAGGTAAATAAAAGGTAAAATAATTTTATTAATTTTAATTTCATAATTAAAAGTATTTACCGTACACTGTAACACGCACGCACGCACGCATGCATGCACGTTGTAGTGAGCTCAAAAGTCATGCCCGCTCGAGCGGGCGGTAAATATTTTTTCATCATACTCTCTTAATTTTAAATAGTGAACTTTTCACTATTTCAGCTAGTGAAAATAATTCCACTGGCGAAACAGTGAAAATTTCACTATTTTGTCAGTGCAAACTGTATTTACTAGAACAATAGTGATTTTTCACTAGTTTGCTAGTTAATACATAAGTAGAAAAAAGTAAAAAACCAGTAAAGTAGGGATTGAGTTGGTATTTCATAACCTAATTTCAGTTGACATTATTTTTATTATGTAGTAACAAAATATTTAATTAATGAACGAATAACAATGATGCAAATATTCTCTTAATTATGATTCTAATCCATATTTCCTTTGTAAGAATTTGACAAATGCCTAAAACTATTCATTTTTCATAATAAAATTATAATTAAATTCAACATTAATTTTTGTTGTAATGTGCAACTAAAGAATTTATTCAAGTATCAGAAGTACCTTCTTATCAATATATTTATATCAGTTAAATTCACAGCACATTATAAGAGGTATAAAATTTACTCTATGCAAGCAACCTACGTAGGCAAGTGGTGAAGACGTTGGACTGTAAACCTTGTGGACAAGAGTTCGATCCCCATCGCAGAAGTTGTTATCAGATTTTTAATTTATTTCTTATTTTAATATATATAAATGTTCAAATGAAAATTTAATACATAATCAATATCTAATACATCTCGTATATAATTATATACGCGTTTAATAACAGCTTCATTTTTTTAATTTACTGAATGTTAAAATTTCACTATTTCGACAGTGAAATTTCATCGATTCAAGTAGTGAAAATTTAATTCACTATTTCAAATAGTGAATATTCACTGTTTTTAGTTGCTGAGCTATCACTATTCAAAATAGTGAATATTCATTGTTTGACAGTAACTTTTCACTATTTCATAATAAGAGAGTACTTAAACTCATAACTCCACAAGTTTTTACACAGAAAAAATAATCCATAAGTAGGTAAAAGTGGAACGAAAGAGCTTTAAATTCCGCTTTGTTTCGTATAAAAATATTAATCTCTTGCAAAATTATTAACTATCAAACTCTCTAAATGTGAAATAGTGAAATTGTCACTATTTCGGTTAGTGAACCCATTTCTCACTTGTAAAATAGTGAAAATATCACTAATTCAGAAGTTGAAAATTTATTACTATTAAAATAGTGAATAAACCACTAATTGAATTAGTAAACCGAAACGCTAAGTTTCACTAATTTAAATAGTGAATTTTCATTATTTTTATTAATATCGATTCACTAATTTAAATAGTGAATAATCACTAAAGTAAGTAGTTCATTTACACTAATTCAAATAGTGAAGGTTTTTCACTATTTCAACTAGTGACTATTCATTATTTTCTAGTTGCATACTTTGTACTAATTCTGTTAGTGAATATGCACTATAAATTAGTGAATTTTCACTATTTCACATTTAGATAGTACGTGATGGAAAAATGACATATTCCGTGATAGTTTTGCGTACGGTAAATGGTCAATAACACACTGTGATCGTTATTACCATAACACACTCGACAGCGTTACGTAACGAATTACGTCACGCTGCCGAGATCGTTATAGGAAATAACACCCGTACTCTCTTAATTTGAAATAGTGAACTTGTCACTATTTTAGCTAGTTAAAATAATTCCACTTACGAAAAGTGAAAATTTCACTATTTTGCCAGTGAAAACTGTATTTATTAGGAAAATAGTGACTTATCACTAATTTGGTAGTTAATACATAAGTTAAAAGCCGGCAAGGTAGGGATCGAGTTGGTATTTCATAACCTAATTTCAGTTGACATTATTTTTATTTCATGAATATTAAATATTATTTTTATTATGTAATAACAAAATAATTAATTAATTAATAAAAATGGTGCAATTAATGTCTTAATTAGAATTCTGAACCATATTCCCTGTGTAAGAAATTGGACAAATGCCTAAAATTATTAATTTTTCAAAAGAAAAATTATAATTAAATTCAACTTTAATCTTTTTTGTAATGTGCATACTAATGAATTTATTCATATTATCGGTAGTACATTTTTAATCAATATATTTACATCAGTTATATTCGCAGCACCTTATATAAGTTATAAAATTTACTCTATGTAGGCAATCTACGTAGGCAAGTGGTGAAGACGTTGGACTGTAAACCTTGTGGACCAGAGTTCGATCCCCATCGGAGAAGTTCTTTCGCATTTTTAATTTATTTCTTATTTTAATATATACAAATATTCAAATGATAATACATAATCAATATCTAATAAACCTTATAAATAATTATATATACGCGTTTAAATAACAGCCTTATTTTTTTAATTTACTGAATATGATTAAATTTCACTGATTCAAGTAGTGAAAATTTATTTCACTATTTCAAATAGTGAATATTCACTGTTTTTTAGTTGCTGAGTTATCACTATTCAAAATAGTGAATATTCACTGTTCTACAGTGAATTTTCACTATTTCATAATAAGAGAGTAGTGTCTTTTGACTATTTAGCGTACACAAACCCCCCACGCAATATATATCATATTCCCAGTACTTATGATAAAAAATAGTGTGTGAAACTCGTGCGGCGTAGTGTCTAACCCGAGGTGTGTAGCCCTACACGGAAAAAAATGTTCAACTCAAAAGTTACGGAATCTTTGAATTTTATAACTACTAAGAAGTATTGAATTGAAATACTACCTAAAATGACATTTCTTAACCCCAAATTGATAATACAAGCTATCAAATACTATTGAGATGAAAATATTTAAGAAGTAAGGATATGATATGACCGATTCGGTTATGCGAAGACGCCAAGATTTATTGAGCTACTACAGCGCTAGGCTAGTGCCGCCGCGTCTTGGCGTTGGGCACGATTCGCGCCCAACGCCGGAACCGCTGATGCCGGAGAGTCGTAGAAGTATCCCGTGCGCATGTTACTCGTACTCGTACGTTCTGCCTCATCTCCAATGATCGAGCTATTGTTGGTTCATAATGTTGAAACTAATTTTATAATATTATAAGATATGTATTATATTTTTTTAAAGCAAAAATAAATCAATATTCTTTAAAGTCATGAATACTCGTATTTGAAAAATATTAACTATTTAACTAATTCACCTTAAATACAAAAAAATTCATTTAAAATTCTATCATTGATTGTCAAATTTAAGTATAAAAGTAAATAAAGGTAAGTATAAGTAAAAGTATCAAAGTGTAATTACTAATCTGACTAACATAGCTCAGTACTTTATCATTAATATTTTTGAATAATATAGCTCTAAAGGAAAGCTAGTGAATAAAATATATTACCGGTGCATATGTGGAGACTTATAAATTAAGTTCAACACCAATAATTTAATAACCTCAGGTTCAAAGAGATCAGCATATTGAATTCACAAAATCAGTTTCTCAGAAGCTTCATCAATTATCATCAAAAAGAAAAATAAGTTAAAAATATACAATATAAGAATAACACGTTTCTCTTCAAATATATAAGGTACAAAATCACTCAACAAAGTTATTCATTCGCATAAACAGATTAAATACAAACGAGTTTTGGAAGTTCAATCTCTCGAGTGTTCAAAAATAAACATTAGCATTCTTTGCACCATTACCTATACTGTCTACATATATAGTTTCTGAAGGTTTAGACAAAATATTTCATATTCACTTAGCTATAGTATTCATTTTTAAAATTCATTTCTGAAAAGGTTAATACTAAACTAATCAATCTTAAACAGATGAAAATAATTATGAAAAACACTGACCCTTAAGGAGAGACCGGAGTCCTACACCTTACATACAGTCAACGACATTGCAGTTTTTCATTTTACTCGATGAAGTTTTAAGATTGCTCAATTTATCGACCACAGGCACATTTTTTGTGATCAATAGATTCCTCTGGTCGAAAAAGTACGGAAACAAAAAGAATTCATTAAGTAAAACGAAAAATTACAATGTCGTAACTAACCTCCCCATTATAAAGGGGAGGTCGGAGCTATCCTGATTGGTGCAGATTTTACCTAACCTCAAAAATTAATACCATGAAAATAAAAATTTGTAGTCATTTATGGTACAAAAATGCGGTTAACCGGTGTTCTTGTCATAATAATAAATGTTTATAAAGCTTCAGGCGTACATAATTGCGTACAATTTCGTAAAATAATGAAAAACACGGCGCGAGGTGAATCTATCAGTAAGGCTAAGAAATGGTAAGATGACCATCACTTTTACCGTTTTCCATTCGTCAATTGTAACAATATTTCATAATAAAAAACTTTTGAGGCTACAAATAAACAAAATTGCTATTGTCCGATGTTCTTTACATAATAACAAACTATTATCGATCTCGATTTTGATGTTACTATGTGAATTTTAGACGTATAATGAATAATACGGCGCAAGATGGAGGTCACAATGGTGTAGTTCGCTCCGATCTCCCCTTAAGTCTTCATTTTAAACAAAATTATTACATTTGTATGCTACCTGTCTAATTTATAATAATAATAATAATAATATCAATACAAGTTTATTAACATTACTACTATACACTCAATCTAAAGTAATAATACTTGTACTATTATAAAAATTCAAAATCATTGAATTACCTTGAAAATTAAGATTTATAAGCCTGCATAACACCCAAACTATGCTTGCAGCATATAGCAGTAATAAATATTTATATATATATTATCCGCATATGTTTAAATATAACTGTATTATTTTTAATTAATTCCAGTTTAGTACTTACCTTTGTCAAGGGTAGATGGAAATGGAGCAAAGCGCGACAAAGACGATGAAGAATAGACAAAACAAAAAAAAAAACGATATATAGAAGGGCGGCGTTCGTTGAAATATGATATAGCGGTTCCGAGTTCCGACGTTGGGCACGATTCGCGCCCAACACCGAGACACGGTAGCACCGCCCTAGCGCTGTAGTAGCTTAATGAATCTTGGCCTCTACGTGTAACCGAATCGGCCATATGTAATCCTCATGTTCGAAATATTTTCGTTCCAATAGTTATTGAAATGATGTATTATTATTTTGGAAATTTCCAATTACCAAAATAGTGGTATAAAGTTATTGATTGGTTGAAATAAATAAATACCAGTTTTACTTTAAACATTTGAGTTCGACATTTTTTTCCGTGTAGGGCGATAATAAATTTCAATGCGCAACGCGCATGTACTAGTTGCGTACACTATTTTTCCATACAGCGGGCGCAAAGCTCGAGTTTATACACGCTTGCAAAATATTTTTACAATATTTCACTGTTACAAATCACATTGAAATATACGCAAAATATCCTGTAATATTGTTTTGTGACATATCACATGGAAATATCATAGTAATATTCCTGCAAGTTTACAGAATGATAATAGCAGCATGATAGTTCTTAATGCATCTCACATTAATACTGCCGAAATATTTGTATAATATTACACTGTTACACATCACACTGCAATATATGCGAAATATTCTGTAATATTATTATGTGACGTACTACTTTAAGATATTACAGCTATATTCTTGCAAGATTACAGAGTGACATTCCTGGATGCATTTCAAATTAATACTGTGGAAATATTTCACTATATCATATGGCAATAAATCAGTCATCATTTGTTTAACAATAACATTTCAATTTTATCGTTTTATTAAGCCAGAAATTTTTACTGTAGCTGTAAAAATGTTTTAATAATGTAGTTAGTCAAGGTTTATGTAAAAACAAATTGAGGGAAATCAATTATTGTGACTGTACATTATTTGAAAGTCAATTTTCTCAAGATTGCTGCTAGATGTCGCTTTGGTGTATTATCGCAGGTGTTAAGATTCATCTTCAGTTACTATATGAGGACGGTTCAAACATTACGATAATGTGTGTCATCCCGAAGCTGTTGCGTATGAACGATTATTGACATTTATTACATGTATATTACTAATACTAATAATGGTGCTGTAGCGTTAAGGCGAAATAAAACTAATAAAAAATGAACAGGAAATTATATATACTTTCGATAAAATAATAATAATATTGCTGGAATGTCACCAAAACATTACCCAGTATTTCAATTATTATTGTGAAATGATAATAATATTCCTGCAATATCACTGCAAGCAGTAATTCCCGTTCTCACCGCAATAACTAAAAATCCATAATAATAATGTTGTGATGTTACTGAAATATTGTCTGATTGTCACCAAAATATTGTACTGATATTTCCCGTGATATTCCTGTGATAAAAACGATGTGGATATTAAATGTTGATACAGTATCACTACAATATTACTGCTGTATATCACAGCTATGCAGCATATTGCGTGTAGTACTCATGTGATGTTGCTGTAATATTGACTGCTATGTGAGTTCTAAAGTCTACTTTTATTTGACTTTTCGATAATTTTCCCAGTGTAAAAACTTGAAAAGTTATATGATTAAAAGTATAGAGATATTATTTATAAATAAAGTAACGAATATTTCAAGAAAAACAACTCATATCTCACAAAAAAAGCCTTTGGGATCAAAGTATGACCCGTGGACTTTATTTATAGCTATTAGAAAGAACCTGAAACCGCGACTCTTCTTGTTAATTAAATGAGACTCTATTTTACTAGCTAATATTAGAAAGAAAGCAAATTTGCACAAAACAGTTTACGAATAAAGCATTTTCTAACATATTATAACAGAATTGCAGATTTTAGCAGAATTATAATTTTAAATTTGATAAATCCTAAATTTGTATGAGAATTACAGAAATCTCAAATTCCCTGAGATTTCCAGGTATTTCCAGAGTAAATTTTATTTCCTGGGATTTCCAGGTTTTCGAGATTTTCCAGGTTCGCTAGACACTCTGTGATTTTTCCTTTGTCTTTCTTACGTATTTGTTTGCATGAAGATAAACAAGAATGTAGTGTTATCATGTGTGAACAAAATTTAAAGAGTGTTGACAGAGTTCATTAATATCTGATTAAAATAGTAAGAAATTAGCTTTTTATTAATAAAATGTAAAATCATAAAGGGCAGGTAGGTAGACCTGAACAATAAAAAATGTCCTCCTCTAATCATCATATAAGACAACTTTTCCGCAATATTAAATTTTCTAGCTCAAAAGTAAATCCTGCTTTGTGCCGGAACAATACATATGTACTGCTGAAAAGATAGCTAAGTTATACAAAAGTATCTTTCACGAAAATACTTAACAGAGAAAAAGTCTGTATCCAGTAATGCAATGGTAAGCGGAAGGAACTTACATTTATCTGTTAGCATGCACTGCTCAATCATGACCAATTTGTCAGTCGGTCCAATGTTTCCCATCAATTCTTTGAAACTTTACAATTAGATAGGTTTAACTTTTACCTAAATGGTATTTAAAAGAATTTATTACTTATTTATAAATAAATATAACACTCACAAATGCCGCAATAGCTTGATCTCTCGTAATTACGTGATTTACATAGTACATTATGTCATGAGTGTGATGGTCCATTTTCATCCATTATACATATATTTAAGTTTATCCTAAATTCTTAAATTCATCTCGGTTACGTAAAAATGCGATAAAGCTAACTCGCTTTCCATTAATACACGTCCTTAGAACGCACGTGTTGTGGATCGAAGAAATGACACGCGCTTCCTCCTTATCTCATCGACTTCTCTTCTCTTCTCGTACAAGCAGAAACTCGCTCCCTCTCTTTCTTCCCTGCTTGTTTTTTCCTCGCGCAGTGACATATCCACGGGTAAGGGAAAGAGAAAGAGAGAGAGAGAGAGAGAGAGAGAGAGAGAGAGAGAGAGAGAGAGGGGGGTAAAAACACATGAAAGGGAGAAGAGTATTCTGGTGCTGCCTAGTCTCTCTGACAGTTTTTGTGACAGTTGCCGTCGTCATCGTCAGATGCAACTTCCCCATAGACCAAGAGAGATGATAGATATAGAGATAGAGATAGAGATAGAGAGAGAGAGAGAGAGAGAGAGAGAGAGAGAGAGAGAGAGAGAGAGAGAGAGAGAGAATGAGAGAGAGAGAGAGAGAGAGAATGAGAGAGAGAGAGAGAGAGAATGAGAGAGAGAGAGAATGAGAGAGAGAGAGAGAGAGAGAGAGAGCATTCTTTTACCCTTCTCGTGTGTAAGCATGGGACGAGCGATCTGTACGCGTCTCTTGGAGAGCCGTACCCGTATAGCGCGGATAACACTTTTGCGGAGAGAATCACTCTGACAGTCCTTGATTAATACAATCCTTAATGTCTTCGTCCTGGCTGAAGCACGAGTGAGGGGAAAACAAGGCAAAATAAGGCGCGAGAGACACAGCAGGAGAATAAGAGGCAAAAAGGCGACGAAACGAATGACTGCCACTGAGGAGCTCGAAAGCATTAATTCGAAAAGATCCAGTGATGTGGACACTGTGAGAGAAAAAATAATTTTTACTATGAGATTAAAATAATTATACGACTTTATGATACAGGTACTAAACAAAACTTTAAATAAAAGTTCACTATTATCTTCATGAAGATACCCGAAACTATTTAATACATAAGGTTATTATTTTTGTCGATATGCAAGTGCTTTAGAAAATTATGAAGAAAATATATTTTGTTGTTTAAGCTTTGAGGAATGTATTCAGATTTTGATGTCTCTAGGTTACCGAATTAATTTTGGAGAAAATATTACTTGAAAATTGTCATTTTAAAATACGGTCTAATGGGTATAGCACAATTATGAGCAGTAATATTCAGATTTCTCAACACAAACACTCTGATCATAATGAAGAATGTGGATATAATTGTATTAATTTCACACTTTATAATGACCCAAAGAAATGTATTATAAGCTGAACTAATTAAAATAGTATATTGTGTACGAAGGGTGAAAAGTAGACTTTTTTGTCCGCGTGTGGTGTACAATAATAGTCGAGGCGAAGAAGCACGAGCCGAAGACGAGTGCATATTGCAAGCTGAAGACATGTCTTGATTTCATGTTCTGTCTGCCTCTAAAGCGGACCTAAATGTGGCTGTTTTTCGACTCAGTGTGAACCACACCCTATAGGTCTTATTTTCGAAAATCTGCTTACTAGAGAGTTTAGGCCCCCTCTACACATGGGGTATCATCCGGGTATTACCACATGTTTAGGGGGCCCGGACATATGTAAATTATATTAAAATTCATAAATAAATTCAATAAACATTATTTACACACATTAAACAACATATTCGTAACTTTTTCTTATATACATTGACTGCAGGTTCCAACAAAAACCACCTTAAGGAGATCCCGTAGTCGACGATAGATTCCTACATCGTATTTTTCGTTTTTCACACTGAATTTATAATTTTTTTTAATTTTCTCTAAGCCATTGTTACCCCAATATATACCCATTATCATCATAAATACAAACAACATTTTCGTTTGATTTAGCCCGCGGTAAGGGGTGAAATCGAACAGACGTTGGGGCGAAATCGAACAATGCATTTTAAACAGCACATGAAGATATTAATAAATATGTAACTTCAATTTTACATCTTTTAGGAAATACGAGAAATTTATAATTATTTAAGTATATCATATATTTATTTCCTTTTTATTACATTACATAACATTATTATAAATACTAACGATTATTTATATAAAAATTTAATACACAGTTGACATATATAGTATATGATTATTAGACTTAAACTCTTACTTGCTTATTGATTATCACAAAAATTCTGATCCACTGAATAGTTTGTTGAAACCTTCAAAATCAGAGACCCGGTTGAATATTGGCCTAAGATTTTATTTGATCGCTACTTAACATGGTAAAATGTTCATTTTGATGGTATTTTTAAACTAGTTTATCAAATAATTAGCATTGGACGTTCCTACTCAAGATTCCTACTACAAGATATTTACTTTGTTCGAATTCACCCCGCGTTCGAATTCGCCCGGGTCTCCCCTACCAGTGCATAGATATACAGATAACATTAGGCAAGAATTTATTATGGCTGTATTTTTTAAACGAGACGGTTAGCCATTGTTTTTCTTATATAATGTATATAGTTATTCTGCGTAACATACCAGGTTTTTAAAGGAATCTTAAGAAAATTTCAGAAGCTATACATGAAAATGTATTATTTATACAAGCTTGGCATACGACTTAAGGGGATGTCGGAGCCCCACCCCCCCTTTTGCAGTCCGACCTATTTTGTATTACCAATTGTTTGTAAAAACTACAAGTCCGACTGACTTTATCTTGTACAGATCGGTTCATTATAGTAAGCACTACGGTGCTCAGCTCTAAATCTTACTGTAAAATTACATTAAAAGAAGTTATTAGCAAAAGTTTGGTATGATTACAATTTTGAGGTTAGGTTTCAATGCGTAAACACCCTATTGTATTTCCAATTAATCCGAAAAATAACTCATCAGATCAACTTTATCTTGCATGCAAAAGCTTTATTATAAAAAGCACTACGGTGCTCTGCTCTTAAGGTTTCCCTGCATTCTATATTTTAAAAGTAATCACTAAAAGAAAATACACGATTTTAGTTCCGACATCCCTTTAAGGGGAGGTTGGAGCTTACATGCAGTTACGTAATTTTTTCCAATTATCTCAGTTGTCCGGTATTCCATAGTAGATTGAGAACGCCGGACAACTAAAGTTTTTAACTTTTATGAACAATTAAATTAGAATAATGTAAAATTCAATGCAGAAATCTGTAATCGGCTTCGACCTCCTCTTAACGTCTTATATTAAAACTTCACGTATAAATATCTCAGCTTGGTGAACAGGTACAGCCCTTTCAAATGTTAACCGTACACGTATAATGTTGTTACAAAGCCATAGTAAAAATTTGCAAAGATTCCTAAGAAAGTCGAAATTTGTTACAACTATCTAAGGGAGACCTACGGTGAAAAAACAAACTTCTTTTATTTTTTAGTCTAATGAGCTAAAATTTTAAAGGCTTATGTAGGTTGATCTTAATAGGTTCTATACCCAATTTTACTTCAAAATATCAATTATTTTCAAAGTTATTGATAAAAATCGATTTTATTAAACGTAAAAGACCAGTTTTCAAAATGTCACTTGCGCATAGCATTTCGAGAAACAGCTCTGAAAAAAATTGAGTCACTTCCTTGTTTGGTCAACAAACGATACTATTGACAGAATTCCAAAAATTGTCTTCTACTTCCTTAAATAAAAATAATTTTCATTTAACTTATGAAAATGCTTAATAAATCACGTTTTTAATAATGACTTATGGATTAAATGAGATAAGAAGAACAAAATTGAAATGTAATCAACAGTTTATGCTCTACATATACTACGGTACATTGTCTGAAAGTTTCAAACACATTCATGAAAACCTCATGCGTAAGCTACTTCTTAAAGTTAGAAAAATTAGATTCGAGATAAACAAGTTTAAACTTTGAATTTTGTATGATATCTAATGTAAATTGTTATACCTGAATGCGTATAATTGCTAAACCGTCGAGTTTTGAGATCTGATAGGTAAAAACATTCTTACAATGATGATTAAGAAAATTCCTACTAGTATCATACACATAATGTATCAGCTATTAAATGCGCTAAATCGCGTAA
Organism: Gastracanthus pulcherrimus; assembly: GCA_949152435.1. Taxonomy (NCBI): domain Eukaryota; kingdom Metazoa; phylum Arthropoda; class Insecta; order Hymenoptera; family Pteromalidae; genus Gastracanthus; species Gastracanthus pulcherrimus. Next base: position 54,014,817 of record OX424573.1, read on the forward strand.
TAAGTAGGGTATTAATGCTGAGTCATATTGGGTACAGGGGCCAAATGGGTGCAATCACCTTATTCAACTAATTTGAAAATGCAAGAAGGAAAAGATATACATTGAACTAGCATCGCATGAAGTACGCTTAAGTTTTACATTTAGAATTGCATTGTTCAGCGTTTTGAATGCAAGCGAAAGTGCGTACCTAGGTTTTAGAGCATAATATATAAGAAGTATACGCAGCAGTGCACAGTGAACTCAGTAGACTTGCGAGTAAGGCACTGCAGGCGCGTTTATTGTAGCTGGGCAGTGAACATTGTAACTTTTAAGGGCTCCTTTGATGAGAGGAATAAGAAAAGGAAAAAAGCAGGAGTATATGCGTTTATTAAAACGGCATGCACTGCTACCGAAAGTCATTACCCATATATTGTACACAGAGTTCTTTAACTGAGACCGCAATTATGATACATCGAGCTGCCGTTGTCGGTGCAGTTAATGCCAAGCTGACGCTGCTTGCAGTACCGTACGCGCAAGCATCTTCAGCAGCGTTTCGTCGTTTTGTTCCTTATTCCTCTCGATTATAATAACTACTGACAAGATCCTAAATAGCTTCGTGTTCAAGAGCCGCAGCCGCCGACGCCGCCGCCTCCTCCTCTTCAAGTATTTCCAATATCCTGTAGGGAGAATCGTTTCCGCCTCTCTCACTCCTTCCTTCATTCATTCATCTCTACTCTTTGTCTCTCTCATTCAGTGCAGTGTTGTTGCTTCACTCACGGTTGCAGGCCGTGACGGCGAGCTTCTCAACGACTCATTCATACCCCCTGCCTGCTAGTAAAGAACTTTATTACACCTTTGTGTCTAATGCTTGACTCTCTTTCTTTTATACCTTCTTTTCTCTTAATTTTTACCTTTCATCCCACTATCTATTATGCCCTACCTTTACTTTTAAAGAAGCTTTGCGTGATTTTTTAAAGTGCCTTCCATGATTCTGTATTAACTTCTTATTAAAAGTCAGTCTTTTTCTATATACTTCATTACACTGCTATAAACCTTAACTTGTTAAGTATTATTTTACTTAGTATTGATAACATTTTACATAATAAAACATATAAAAATTATAGTGTCTATGAGTAGATTTGTTTGTAGATAAGTAAAATAAAGTGGTATAGTAGTTAAAGTAGAGAGCATTTTTTATATTCATTAACAGAGATTTAGTTGGAGAGAGAGAGTGAGAGAGAGAGAGAGAGAGAAAGAGAGAAAGAGAGAGAGGGGGGGAGAGGGGAGGGAGAGAGAGAGGGAAGGGAGAGGGAGAGAGAGATAGCATACAACAGCACAAAATGCGATTTGAGAGTAGCACAAAAAGCTGTACTAGCGCCACTCATGAGTCGACTGTAGAAACATATCGACCGACTACTTTGCTGCGATGGTACATTACAGATGATGTTAAGAAACTGCAACTCGTTTCTGTTCAATATTCTACTTCTCTTATTCAATTATCTACTTATATTTCGTTGATTTATTTACTATTAAGTCCAAAGGGTTATCTTGTTTGATCTAATATTCACATTCATATTTTTCATTTTGCTTTTTCATATGTGCAATGAAGACTTTATATTTTAAGAGTTTCACTGCATTATACGAGAACGTCTATCGATTTGACTAAACATTAACATCAAGTGTACTAATTGTTATAATTATAAATCAAAACATAATTAAAGTAGGTAACGATGTATAATTGATGTATATTACGTATATATTATACGATTATCATTTTTACTTCCTCAAAGAGAAAGCTTTGTGATAGTAAAGTGAAAGTTTTGCTAAAACCATGTTTCGAGGTATAAGGAATCAAAATACACAATTTTTAGAAAATGTTCCTATGAATGTGTGCTTGTGCGTGTGTGCGTGTGTGTGTGTGCGTGTGTGCGTGTGTGTGCGTGTGTGTGTGTGCGTGCGTGCGTGTGTGAGTATGCGTGTGTTTGCATATGTATGTATGTATGCATACATATCTCGAGTAATACACGGTAACATTTGATGATTCAGGGCTCATTTTGTTTGTTTTTTTTAAACAAAGGGGGCACAACAATATTTTTTATAGTTTTTGGATTCTTTTTTTGTTTTTAGCGGTTTTTCGATTTTTAGTGTTTAGTTTTTCGGGTGTTTTACGTTAGAAATAATATCACCGCCCATTGAACATATATTTGAAAGAGCATAAAATTACCTATCTTTTACCTCACTAAATTTTGGATAAGATATTTCCTATTTTTTTGTTATACACGGAAATGTTATGTTTTGTTTGAAAGGTGATTTCTCTGAAATATATGATGTACAGTTTTTGAAAAAATTGAGGTAACTAGGACAATGGAGAAGCTTATTCAGCAAATATTTTGAGATATTTTATTTTTCTATGATTGAGAAAAAAATCTTTTTGTAAGAAAAATCGATTTTCTATTGCAAACGATAACTTGAGTAAAACGGCATTATTCATTCTGAAAATTTCCAAAAAGGTAACTTTCTACTATATCTTGGCTAAGTCCTTTACTCAGATCATAAGCTCTTTTATTTTTCAAAATATTCGAGGTCACATTTAAAAAAAAAAAATTTTTGAACACTTATTTTTTTTCACCTTCCCTGGTAGAAAATAAACCATCTATTATGGTCGGTTCGCCATCCATTGACCAACCCTGGTGGTCATTTGCTAGCCCAGAAGTTCACCAGAAGTTTACCAGAATATCGGCTAAGACTTGCTATAGATTTTGACTTTATAACCTTAATAGTAGTTTTTAAAAAGATCTGTTTATTTAGTTCTATTTATTTGTATAGTATTGAGTCGGTTAATTTTAATTATTAATTTAATTTCATTAAATATTATTCTTTATGCAATCATAACAGTTGTATATATATATATATATATATATATATATATATATATATATATATATATATATATATATATATATATATATATATATATATATATAAATATATAACTATAAAAATATATAAATATATAACTATATATATATATATATATATATATATATATATATATATATATATATATATATATATATATATATATATATATATATATATATATATATATATATATACAACTGTTATGATTGCATAAAGAATAATATTTAATGAAACTTTATTTAATTTATATATATATATAAATTAAATAAAGTTTCATTAAATATTATTCTTTATATATATATTATATTATATTAATATTATATATTATATTCATTATATATATATATATATATATATATATATATATATATATATATATATATATATATATATATATATATAAATTAAATAAAGTTTCATTAAATATTATTCTTTATGCAATCATAACAGTTGTATATATATATATATATATATATATATATATATATATATATATATATATATATATATATATATATATATAAATTAAATAAAGTTTCATTAAATATTGTTCTTTATGCAATCATAACAGTTGTATATATATATATATATATATATATATATATATATATATATATATATATATATACAACTGTTATGATTGCATAAAGAATAATATTTAATGAAACTAAATTAATAATTAAAATTAACCGACTCAATACTATACAGATAAATAGAACTAAACAGATTTTTTTAAAAACTACTTTTAAGGTTATAAAGTCAAAATCTATAGCAAGTCTTAGCGGATGATTTGGTATATATATATATATATATATATATATATATATATATATATATATATATATATATATATATATACCCATATTCACACATATGCATACATATCTACAGGGCACATATACTACCAGTCCTAGTACCATGCGTGAATACATATTGCACATGCTCGTCGTGTTATGTATAATACATTCATATAACCTAAACAGTATCGTTTCGGAGTAAAAACCGTTACCTGATCCGGAAATGAAACTAAATTTTCGGAGCAATAGATTTTAATAATTAAATGTCTTTTGTAAAGAAAAATACAGTTTTAAGTGTGTGACAAGTGTAGTAAAAATGGCAGGTGACCGAAAACAAAACTATGAAGAGAGAAAGAAGAAACGAAAACTTGAAGCTTTTGTACAAGAATATGAGCAATTCGGAAAATAAAAATCATCAACAGAAAGTGAAGTGGATAATAGTGATAAGTTTGTTGAAGTTTCTGAAAATACTTGTAGTGAATCCACTTCTACTGACTTTGGTAATAATAATGCTTGCTACAATAGTGATAATTCAGATTGTGATAATGTTGATGTGAGCTGTGAAGAATTAGAATTTGAAGGGCGTCTACCATCAGAACCTGAAGAAAGAGAAATAAAACAATTACAGGAATGGGTAGTTGCTAATAACGTGCCTCATACTCATGTAGACGACCTTTTGAAGATTTTAAAAAGAAGACTTATGCCATCATTACCAAAATGCACTAAAACACTGTTAAAATGTGAAAAAGATTTGAACAAAATAGAAACAATGAAAGTGACTCACAGTTTGAATGGCGAATTTGTGTACTTTGGAATAAAAAGACAATTAATAAAGCAAGTTGCCATACAGTACCATCCGGATCAAGTTTTAGAATTAATCATTAATATCGATGGTATGTCTCCTTTTAAATCAAGCGCTGTAGTCCTATGGCCTATTCTCTGTAAAATATATACAAAGCTTGATTGTTATAAACCATTTAGCTGTTTTTGCTGGGAAAGGTAAACCCCGCTCTAGTTCAGAATATTTACAAAAATTTGTTCACGAACTTAACCAACTATTTAAAGATGGAGTAAATATTCATAATAAACTGTTCAAAGTGAAAATTAAATTTTTTGTGTGCGATTCACCAGCCAGATCATATCTCAAATGTATAGTGAGTCATGTGTCTTTTAATGGATGCGAGCGATGCAAAGTAAAAGGAAAAAAAGTGGATAAAGTGACAGTATTTTTATCAGTTGACTCAGAAAAAAGGACAGACGAAAGATTCAGAATGTTTGTTGATCCCGAGTGTCATACAGGTGCCTCTCCTTTAAGTTTAATAGAACCACCCATCAATCTAATTACGCAATTTGTACTAGACCCGATGTATCTTTTATACCTTGGAATCACAAAAAGACTTTTAGAATATTTACTATCTACATCTACCCGTAAAGTAAGATTAAGTTCAGCCCTTAAAACTGAACTTATCCGCAGAACTATATTGATAAATCAAGACATTCCAGAAGAATTTCCTCGAAAGATGAGATCATCAGAACATTATACTAAGTTTAAAGCTGTAGAGTATAAATTCTTCTCAGTGTATGCAGCTTCAATTATCCTGAAAAAGCTACTGTCAGATAAATTATATAATCATTACATGTTGTTCACTGTAGCATGTAGATTGTTATCAGATGTAACGAACACTCACATTATTGACGCAAGAAAATATTTTAAAGATTTTGTAAAAGAGGCATCTGATTTATATGAACCAACTTTTGTAAGTTTAAATGTGCATAATTTAATTCACATAAGTGATGATGTAGAAACTCTTGGTTATAATTTGAGTGAATTGAGTGCGTTTCCATTTGAGTCGTACTTAGGAAAAATAAGTTCAGTTTTGAGATCACCAAAACATCTAGTTGCTCAATACTGTAAGCGACTTAAAGAACAAGAGACATTTATAAAAACAGACATAAATATTCAACCAGAACTGCAGATACTTGTGAAAGTGAAAGATGATGTTAGAAAAATAAAGTACAAAGAAATGGTTTTATCTTTAGTACATCCTAATAATACAGTTCTTCTGCAAGGTGGAAGTATTGCTGTAGTTTCTAAATTTCATTACAAAGATAATGAAATAATTTCTGTAGACGTCAAGAAATATTTAAAAAAGGAACCTGTTTTTCACCATCCATGTAACTCTTGTTCAATAAATATCTGTGAAGTGAGACGGTTGTCTGATACAGCTAGACAAATACCTTTAAAATTCATTCAACAAAAACTAGTGAAACTACAAATGAATTTTTCAATAAATGAAGAGAAACGAGTGTTTGTCATACCTTTATTGCACTAAACTCTACAAAAGTATTGATCAAGGTATGTTAAATTACACATTCTTTTATCAATAAATTTTCTCTGTGATTCTATTTATTTTAATCTTATAAACACATAACAAGCAGGCTTGTTTATTTTCTTTTCGTACTGCTTCATGTATAACCTGTGAGTCAATAACCTAGCCTAACCGTACAAAATTTATGTTGTTATATGTTTTGTTTATTATTATTGCATTGATAACTAATTCAACTTGAGTTGTGATAAAAGAATAATTAATAAAAATTGTTCATTGTTTCATTGTTAATTGTTTGAGCATCATTCTTAAAAATAATAAATATTTCAGATCTTTTACAAATAATAACAATAAAAAGTACAGAATATTTATTACATTTATAATTGAAAAACATTATTTTGTATTCTAACCTCTAAAATAATTTACACCATAATAAGAACTTTTATGTAGATCTTTGCAATTAAATTATAATATTCTTATACCTGTCTAAATTTCTGTTTATATTTTTTTATAGCATGACAGATAGGGAGTCAGAGACTGAACCAAAAAGTTCATCCGAGTGTTGCAGTGACACTGATACAGAAAAGCCTACCGAAAAGGAAGCTGTGCTTTATGACTGGTCTGTGGTACAATTTATCCATAGAGGAAGAAAACGAAAGGTGGAAGATGCAGATTCCGTGCCTTCTATGTGGTTAACTTTTAATGCTAAGCGAGGTAAACTTGTTACGCCATTCATGAAAGTACCATATTCAGAAGAAGACAAACTCCTTATTCACAGTTTAGTGAAAAATAAAGCTCCGCCACCAGAAGATTGGCCACTATTTTCTGTGGAACTGAAAGGACGAGCAAGTGATTATATGAGAAATTCTTTTTAGTTATATTTTTTTCATGCTATTAATGCATTAATTCTCTTATAGAAACTTATGAAGAATCCTTAGCTAAATTGGAAAAATTAAAATCTCAGGATTTGGCCATTTTTGGACATTCTAAGATCATTGTTTACGATTTTTGATGAAGATGTAAAATTAAGAAGAATTTTTAAGATTTATCCATTTTTTTTTATAACTTTTATTTCGTTTTGATAGTATTCATTTTTTTCAAAAAATTTTAATTTCTTTTTTCTTGAGTATTATGCGGTAATTATTGGCCATTCAAAGTTCTATTTTTATTTTTTGATGAAGATTTTAAATAAAAAAAATTTAAGATTGATTGATTTGTTTTCGTTTTATACCGTTTATTAATTTTTATGATAATTTTGTAATAAATGAATGGGTTGTTCATAAACACGAATAAAATTACGAAACAATTTTTTTTTAAGTGTAATGTGTTTTAAAAGTGAATGTATTTACTATATTTATGAATAAAATTGAATGAACAATTATAGTGTTCCAAAATTTATTATTGTCAATTAAAAAAATGTAACTTGATATTCAAAACTTTTTAAGTTGATTTTTAAATGCTATTTGGCATAGGATTATTTATATTTACAAACTTTTCTTGTTTCAACGAGTTTTTTAACATAAACTGTATCTAATAGATGTGCTAACCCAAGCGTATGCAAAAGTGGCTCTTATTGCACAGAGTGTCAAAAAATAATGTTCGATGCACGTGATAAAAATGATTCTCACATGAGTGTGATTGTTACGCGAGTGCAAGAATCATTTTTATCGCACTAATATAGAAAAGTACTATGTGCTTTCTATTAAAAGGCTGAGGAATGTTATACAGGAAAGAAATCCATTTTTTTTCAGTTTAAGCCATTGGCAACCTCGACTTTAACTCGTGCCGAATACCTCACCCTCGCTAGAAATAGGGTAAGAGTTAGTATTACTGCAGACGGCCCGATTACTGCGGATATACAAAGTCGACAAAAATACTACTTTTTAGTAAATATTCCTTTAAAAATAATTTTTTATCGCCTTAACTTTTGGAAATACGCATGTTTATTGAAGAAAAATCCTATTTTCTTTTATTTATTTGTACAAATACAGAAGTCGACCGCAGAAATACACACCACGCCTATGCTTGTATTACTGCGGGTCTTAACCTGTGAATTGTATACGCAGTAATCAGAGCGTAGTAAATACATGCCGAGTCGCAGTAATATAAGGTAGCGACAGTGAATGTTTCTAAAGCATTTATTTAAAAAATACACGCTCTGGAACCTTTCTCTATTATGAATTGATTCTTGAAATGGTTAGATCTAGAAAAAGAATCACATCATTACTTGTTCGTACGCGCTATATTTTCAACGCTAAACTTAATCTAACCGAAAATTCTACAGTAATACCCACCTTACCCTATAGCTTATTTTCTCCCCTTGTTGCATAATGTACTATTTTACCTACTGATCACATTTTCAATGTTCCGGTCGGAATGTAAAATCAGTGTATATATATCCAAAATTTTAACGACCCTCTTTATGAACCCATAAAAGTCATAATAGCCGCATGTGCACAAGAAAATTTATAACTATTTCTCAGATTATGTAAATATGAAAATTTTGTGCTGATATGCGATTTTCGAAAATTAAAATTTTGGTTTATTTTACTTTAAATGCAATTTACAGTATTGGAAAACCATTTTATCTTATGCAAATGTTTTTAAACTCATAAAGATCAAGAAAGTACTTTTATTTCCGACTCAACCATAATGACCACTTTATTGGCCTGAAAAGCGAGACAAAAGTAGCATACGATTCCCTCTGATCTACTTCTCTGCTGGACGGGAAAAAAGTACATGTTTTGAAATTTTTTTTTCTATATTAATATAAATTTTCAATAAATTGTAGTTTTTTCCGCGAGTCCCACTTTCAAAGTCAGTAAAGTAGCCACAGTTAAGTCGGGAATAAAGTTCTGTATGCAACACGGGAATAATATCGATTATTCCCTAGTTACACAATGTACTATTATTATTCCCTATTTAATGCCTTACGGAGAAAAGAAAAATTAGGGTTTTTCGTTAAATTTTCTGTGTCACTTGTATAGACGGTCGTTTCATACACGATGAAATAGCACAATTTTCCTATTAAAAGAACCTTTTTTGTTCATATTGTAAATGACCGATGGGCAATATAGCCGCAAAAGCAAAAGGAAATGTAATAACTTAGTTTTAAGCTATTTAATTCAATAAATTTTGACTTGTTATACTGTTGCCTCAGACTGACACGCGATTTTCGAAAATTTTGGTTTATTCCACTTTAAATGAACCTCAAACTCATGGAAACAATTGCAAATTGAAAAATGAATCTGATTTATCAATATAGATAAGGTCTTGAACCCTTAAAAGTCACTATAGCTGCATTTACGCAACGAAATAATAATATTAATAACTATTTTTTAATTTAACTAAATATACAAAAATAGTTATTAAGTTCCCTAGTACACATGCGTACTTTTATGGGTTTAGAAATTTATTAATATTGACAAATAAGGTTATGTTCCCAAGTTGCATTTGTTTTTCTATGAGTTTGACGTGTATTTCAAGTGAAATAAACTTTTCAAGTAAAATAAAATTTTCGAAATTCTCATGTTTGCTTGGGGAAACGGTATAACAAGTAAAAAATTATTGAATTAAAAAGTTTCAAACTAAGTTAATACATTTCTTTTGGCTTTTATGGCTACATTGTCCGGCGTCATTTAGAATATGTATAAATAAAGGTTCTATTAATAACAAAATTGTGATTTTGCATCGTGTATTAAACGAGAGTCTATACAAGTAACGCAGAAAATTAAACGAAAAACCCTAATTTGTCCTTTGGGGCCGTGTACAAATTACGTAGGGGTCGATGGAGGGGGGGGGGTCACGAAAATCTTACAAATACTTAAGGGGAGGGGAGGGGGGGGGGTCTAAACAAATTCTTACGTAAGGTAATTTATTTTGATATCCTTTTCTAAACAATGTCTTTGAAAAATTGTTTACTACATTTTTAAATAGCCGCACGCTGAGTATAGTGTACCTGCGCATATGTAGCGTGAGTAGAGCACACACTTCTATGCACGTTTGAATTTTTGCTAAGAGCAAATTCATGAAAGGTTCGATTTCAATTGCCGAGCCATCAAAAGAGAACAGCGAGTGTACATAATTAGCTTCCGAATAAGAGACAGAAGTCCCTTAAATAACCCGTCTAGTTATTTCTAAAATATTAAAAGAAAAACGGCTTAACTAAAATGCATAAGTGAAAAGTGCATTTTTAAAATTGCTATTTTATATTTTTAATGTTACGTTTTTAAATTTACGCAGCGTTAGACTCCGGAATAGAAATTTAGTTCAGGCAGTAATTAGGCCCTTATCAGGTGTCTGAGAAGTCAGCTAAGATACTCATCAGGTACCTGTACATAACTTTATAAGGAATGTAATGGCACGCAGATCAGGGCCTTCGCAGGCTGTGCTAATTGTCAGGGAATGGTCAGGCACTTATCAGGCCACTTGAACAACAACAACATATGCAGCAAACAGACACGACAGCTGTTGATGCACAATAAACGGTATATAAATTAAGATTATTGAGGTTTGATTGTTTGAACTTTATTTAGAAATGATAATCTAGAACTAGAAATAAATTAAAAAGTGTTCATTAGTCTAATTATTCGAGTTCTTAAAATTGAGGCTAGAAAGTTGTGACCAAAATTGAAACTCATATTAATTGTTAACTTTGATTTTGAATCTATTTGCTTTTGTTTCATACAAATACTATTTGGCAACAAATATAAAAGATATATAGCGCAACTACAAAGTGCTACCTTGCGGAAAATACTCACAAAGTTTGAGAGTTAACACTTAATATTGAGCGTTAACACTGAAATTTGAGTGTTAAGTCTTAAGTCTTGAGTGTTAAGTCTTAAGTCTTGAGTGTTAAGTCTTAAGTCTTGAGTGTTAAGTCTTAAGTCTTGAGTGTTAAGTCTTAAGTCTTGAGTGTTAAGTCTTAAGTCTTGAGTGTTAAGTCTTAAGTCTTGAGTGTTAAGTCTTAAGTCTTGAGTGTTTATTTCCGATATCTGAATATCCTGAGGTTAACACTCTAAAATTGTTCCAGGTTGAAATGTGCGATTGGTACACTGCGTGCCGCGGAGCGCTTCCGATGCAAGAGGCCTTAAGAGATCGGCTATAAATCAGCCATTTTGCATTTATCGCGCACGTATTAATTACACGTTTCACGGGGAGAATGAGGGCGCGTTACACACTACCAGTACACACATCCACACATAGTCCAGCAGACACACCAGAAGAACAATGACGAGACTTAGGAAAGTTAAACTGCACGAGGAGGCCTAGTCGATGAATACGTCGTGTATTGTCAAGTTTCTTTTTCTTTTCAGCAACAGCGAGCGCACGCAAGAGAGAGAGAGAGAGAGAGAGAGAGAGAGAGAGAGAGAGCGAGAGAGAGAGAGAGAGAGAGAGAGAGGGGGAGGGAGAGAGACAGAGACTCTTTATTCATCAAGGTCGAAATTTTACAACTCTATGTACATATAGTTAAAATTGAAGATCAGTCAATTTATACACTTGTTATCATACACTTTTACATTAATATTACATTTTCTTATATAAAAACATCGTTCGCTGTAACAGGTTGTTAATTTATAAAATCTAATATAATTATCTAGAGTCAAAGTCAAAAAGTTTCATCACAGAGTGCTTCGTCATACACAATAATAAATATAATAAAAGACAACAAAATAAAATAATATAAAAAGAATATATACTCACACACCTTCAAATTGCACATACATCTATCACGTCGTAAATAAAATGCACACTCATTCATCTGTCATTCTTACAACAATTCACGCTAATAAATACTCTCATACTTAATATTTAATACTTAAAATAAATTAAATTAAATTAGGACTACACAGAAAGGGATGAATACAATTAATTTATCACAATCCGCAGGCTCACTTCTGTGTATTTCCATCACCGTGCAGATGTTTAAGCCGTTTAAGGTGCCTGCCCAACGCCGTTTTAAATTTGCAAAAAGATGACAGGCATCCCACACTGCTTGGAAGCGAGTTCCAGAGGTGCGCACCTTGAACTCTAAACGGAAATAGGCCCTTATCGGTGCGCGACCCCGGAACCGAGACAATCGCTTTGTAAAGCAACAGCCCCATAAAATACTCTATTCTCGTATTCATGTCTAGTCAGTCCAGTCCCTCCCTGTAGGAGGTGATATGCTGATCGCGCCTAACACCACATATGTATCTTACACATGGATTCTGCAAGCGCTGTAGTCGTGTTTGTATTAGTAACGACTTTCTGTCGTCTCCCCTTTATATATGACTTAAGCCACAGGAGAACACTCCTGGAGAAACGCATGCGCATCAGCTCACGCAGTAGTTTTGTATGTGAGATGGTGCCGAATGCTTTGCTAAAATCAAACATTAACAAGATGGTCAAAAATTTGTTGTTGCTGTTAATGCCTGTTCGTATGTTCTCGATGAGTTTTAGTAGTGCTGTCTGTGTACTGTAATGCTGTCGAAAACCAGTCTGCATCGGTGTTGTTTTTTCGTAAAAAGTCTGTTATTTGGTCATGTACTATTTTTTCCATGACTTTGGAAACAAAACTCAGCAGAGCAATTGGTCGAAAGTCTGACATCATGGATGTGACAGGCTTCTTCTTCAAAGGCACCAATTGAGCTCCTTTCCAAGTTCCCGGAAAAATGCCACTGGATAAGGAGTAGTTGAAGATTTTAACAATGTGATCTTCCACAAACGGAAGAGTCTTAGCCACTATACTCTGAGGGATGCCGTCTTCTCCTCTAGCCTGTGATGAGAAGTGGGCAACAGCCAGGACCACATCTGAGAAACTAACTTCTCGAAAGACAAAGCCGTCATCACTGGCAGTGGTCAAGACGTTGTCAAGTTCTTCATCACTTTCATTTTGTGAGATCGACACCCCTGCAAATTGGGCATTGAGCTCTTCCGGCGAGAAACCATGAAGCTCCTCTCTTGTTTTTGGTAGAAGGCCCTGAGCCTTTAGCTTTTTCAAGATGTTTTTTTGGTATCAAGAGCTTCAAAAATTCTGTTCCGCAAAAAATTTCTCGTGTATCCTTTGTTTGTTGCTCAGCTTCTGCTGCGGTAAAATTCGAATGTTGGGCCTATAGCATGTAACACCACACTTTGTGTGTGTTACTTATTAAACAGTCGGTCGAACCTATAGGCATATTCGAAACGAGCTGCTTTATCAACAATCGCACGCGCTGCGACTTCGGCCGAGCTTGGCCGACGATAGCCGATATACGCGTGCAGCGCCGCCAGTACGAAGCGACTCGCTTACTTCGTCTGAGCAGCGCTCGCGTTCACCTCTTGCTTAGATTACTCCGTCTTTCAAACATTTTATATTATCTTATTTATCTTAAGAAAAGAGTAAGTTGCACAGAATAATATTGTGCTTCGTAAGTCCTATATGTATACGTATATATATATATATATATATATATATATGTGTGTGTGTGTATATATATATATATATATGTGTGTGTGTGTGTGTATATATATATATATATATATATATATATGTGTGTGTGTGTATATATATATATATATATATATATATATATATGTGTGTGTGTGTGTGTGTATATATATATATATATATATATATATATATATATATATATATATATATATATATATATATATATATATATATATATATATATATATATATATATATATATATATATATATATATATATATATATATATATATATACGTATACATATAGGACTTACTAAGCACAATATTATATATATATATATATATATATATATATATATATATATATATATATATATATATATATATATATATATATATATATATATATATATATATATATATATATATATATATATATATATATATATATATATATATATATATATATATATATATTGGAATCTAGCATAGCGTGCGTTTATCGAGCATCGCAATTTTTTTTTCAAAAATTTTAAGCGGGAATATTTTGAAAAACTATATGAGGCAAACAATAAGGCCATAGGGGAAGGTGGGGCACGATGGGTTTGGCGGGTGGATTGGGCATTCAAATGTTCACTAAATAAATGAATATTCTAACATGATAGTATTTTTTATATGTTGTAAATAGCTTTTACTTTTTCCCTCTGCAAATCCTAAATGAAAAAAATTAATACAAATCGTATGAGAATTATTAGAAATTGAGGACTTCAAAACGTTGTTTTTTCCATAATTCTAATCTATTTCTCAAGGACAAATAAATCATATGAGCTTCGAAAGGGAATTACTTTTACAGTTTAAATCGTAAATTTTTAATAGTATTTTTGATTGATGATCTCCGATGCTTAGGAAAAAAGTAATATTACATATAAAAATACTCTAAAATGGGGCACGACTGGCACCACTAGCGGGGCACGATTGGCATACGTGAGTCGTCAATTTATTTCCGCCGAGTTTAACAGCTGATTTTCTTAACCTTACTTTTGCGCCCTTAACATTTCGGAGTCGGAGTCTTAGATGTTGGTGAAAGAGTCAGTGTTAATGAAATGGTCTGGTTTTTAGTTTTGATCCTCAATCCTATAAAATGCAAATTTAATAGTAACGTCCAATATTTTTTTTTAAATAAATTTTTCATTAATTCACCGTGCCAATCGTGCCCCACCTCCATGCCAATCGTGCCCCACGGGTGGGGAAAATGGGCAGTTTTAGCGGTATTGTACTTTGCATTATAAAAAATAATGCAATATATATTTTATAATAAAAAATAATGTATCTAAATCTTGAGATATTCTACTTTAAGAAGCACTTTTAATAATTTGTATTGGTACAAAATAGAAAGTACAGGATTCTTTTGAAGTTAGGGTGCCCGTACTGCCCCACCTTTCCCTAGGGTTATTCTAAACGTTCATTAATGTATCGACTCTGCTAAGCCATGAATCGTTAATTGATCAAAGAGCTCCATGCACACGTCTCATTATATGTTTCGCGTGTTTTTCCCAATTCAAGGTAGATGTTAACCACACACCGAGATTAAGCGTTTCGGACACATAGGGTATATAGCTTGGTCACCTACTGAGATATTAGGGGTGCTATCTAAATTGATCCGCACGATAAATGGAATTCTGTTTATAATTATAGCTTTGGTCTTCTGCAAATTAAGCTTTAAACTGTTCTCTGTGGCCCATTACGCTATAGACGTCTTTTCGGTAGATCATTTTTGTATATTGAAAACAGAAGAGGCTCCAAAACGCTACCTTGTGCACTCCAGTAAACGTTTCAAGCCTATCAGAATTTTTTCCTCCTTTATCAATAACAGGTTGCAGTTTTCAAGAAGAAGAGTATGGGAGATAATATCAAAGGCTTTTGAAGAATCAAAGAGTACTAAGATAGTAATTTTGCGTTCATCTATATGGTGAAAAATGCTTAGTGACTGTTACTAAGTGAAACTTGGTTAAAAAAAAAGCTGTGCTTACAAAGCATATGTTTTTTCGAATAAAAGATGATTGGTATCTTTAACCAGGTCGTATTGGTTATAAATTACCAATATATTTTGTAATAATAACAAAAATAATTGGTAGCATTTGCACATACCCAAGGTCTATGCAGTCCGTTGTTGCAAGTACTACGTGTCTTGGTCATATGAACAAACTATTAAGGCAGATTGTTATAAAGTATACATGGTAATAGAAGCATGAAATTAACGTAACTCGTTAAAGTTACGTTTATTAACGGATTTTGTGAACTATCAGAGATTTATTATAAAATCTAGCTAAATTGTTGGTTCCTTGAATGTTTCTTACAATTAGTGAGGACTATGCTCTATACTTCATGTAACTATAAAAATCGTTAAATCTACCATAAGTTGAGTACCATATAAGCAATGCCCATTGTAATTGTAAAAAGCTATTATAGTTAATCTGAACAACTTATGACTAAGTATCTTATCAAGTGACTTGGTAAACGTTGCACCGTAAAATATCGTTTTTACAATATTACTTGGTGAAGGTTTTGAAATGATTGGATAACTATAACTTTTGCATATTTACGTTACAGTCCTTCGTTAATCATTATATTACTATTGTTTGATAATCAATGTAATAAACGCAAATATAGTTAATTTACCAAGTGACTTTGTAAACATTGCTCTGTAAAATATCGTTTTTAGAATATTACTTTATCGAGGTTATGAAATGGCTGGATACCATTAACATTTGCATATTCGTGTTTCAATCATTCACCTTCGTTTCGCTTACAAATTATTATATTTCAAATAAGAAGACTGAAACTAATACGAATACTACCCTGTTAAAAAAATGAGATTAAAGTCAATAAAAAAAATCTATTGCATCCCTGGTAGAAAATTGACCATCATTTATGATCTGTTCGCTATCTATTGACCAACTTCCGTGGTCAATATGTAGCCAACATTTCCACCATAAGGTGACCATAATATGAGTAAAGATAAATGTACTATAACCTCAAATACATATATAAAAGTTTAAATTCGCACAATGTTTTTCGGTTTAATCGAATTTACAATATAAAATTTAGTTTACTGATGCGAGGAGATATATAAGCGAAGTTGCAGTATTCATACATTCTACAAATTTTAACTCTGATTGTATACGTAAAATATATGCCCATGATGCCTAGTATAGTATAGTATAAGTCCATGCGCACGCGAACGGCGTCGGGCGCTTAGGTGGTTTGCACGCTAAAAGCATATAAGAACATAAGACGCAAGAATAACATTGATTAGTATATATATATAGGTACACCAGAAATATACAGATACAAGAGAAATAAGTTTGTATTCATCTTATTTATCGTATATACAATAAACATAAACATATAAGAATAACATTGATTGATATATATATATTCTATAAATTACACCACCTTTTGGCCATAAACCGTCGGCCATAAGCTGGGTTGTTGACCATAATATACGCCATAAATTGACCACTCACCATAAAATTAGGCATTATATGGCGAATAGTTAGTCAACGTTTCTACCAAGGATTTGATGCTAAATCTTAATTCTGGAAAGTGCAATAGAAATATATATAATCTTTAGAATTCAATTCAAAACTATTAGATCTATGTTTATAAAAATATATTGAAAGAAATACATTTTCTTTGATTGTCTATTGATTTGAATAGGTATTTAGTCAATTCAATGTAATTGGTATCAATTGATTTTTATCATTTTATAGTATTAATCGAATTTAATATAACAAAATAGAATTAAGATTTAGCATTATAATATAATACATGTCAATTGATGCATGTCAATTAAGTTTAATAGAGATTTAACTAATTAAATGTAATTATTTTTTATTCATGTCTATAAATCGAATATTTTATCTAATATCTAATTATTTTGTATAATTACATTCTATAGATTGTATTTGTTATTTAATGCTATGAAAATTTTTTAATTAAAATGTAGCATAAAAAACTATATAATTCTTTTCTATTGATTTTAATAGGGAAGAATACCGATTTTTAGTTGACAGAGTATTCTTGTAGATTGAGGTATAGTTTTTTTGTAAACTTTTTGAATTTTCACGATATCTTCAAAATGAAAGAAGTTATAGTTAAATCGTTAAAAAACCTTGTGACGTCACTCCGGTCGGCACCTTTGATATTTTAACAGTGTGACGTCACTCAAAGAATTTTTAATACACTATAACTTTTGCAAATTAAGTTTTCTTTTTTAATTTCAAAAAGATATACACAAAAGATATACGTCGGCTTAGATTCTCTATCAAATGAACAATTAGTGCCGATCAAAAAATAAATTTTGTATTCTTTCCTATTGCCTTGTATGGGGCTTATGAGTTTTCACGATCAATATGAGGCCAATTGAATAAAGGTGGTTTTATAGAAAATACGTATATTATTAAAAAGTAATGGTACAGTTATAAGTAATAATTTAAGTAATTTAAATAAAATAAATAAATATTACACATGTAATTTGTACGATTTGTCGAAAATAGCATGAAACAATTTGTTTATGTTTACGATAAATTAATTCCGTTTGGAATGAGATTTACCTAATTAATACCTAATATTACTGTCTTAAATATCAACCGAGAGAACCTTTTATAAAAGTATTATTTATAGTAGATTAAGGTACTCGTAATGATTCATTGTGTAGACGATAAGTGCAAAAAGTTCAAAGTGTACCATTTTTATTAATGTTAATTATTCTAATTCATGAAAACTTTCACAGTTTATGATGAGTTATTTTTCTGATTAATTGGAAATACGATTGTATACTTACAGCAAATTCAGATAACGAAATTCGGAGCATTTGCCAGAGATTATAACAACATCTCTATGTAATATTCTGTGGCCAGGTACTAGGACAAACGAACAAGCACGCTAGATGGCGAGTTGACTAATAACTGGCCAGGTGGTCAGTTATCGGACAAACGCGATTTTCATGTACCAGTACATAGCCAAGTTAATATTTATTGAAAAAAAAATAATTATCTAATTCTGCTTCTTATATCTATTGTAAATGTTCTTAAGATTCTATAATCATATTTACTTAAGCAGAAACACCTTTTATTAACATAATATCGTCTTAACAAGTATACCACATTTTTTAGCCTTAGCGTAAGAAATCTGTTGAGATTCATGATGCAAGTAACTACGATATTTCAGACAATTTTTTTAATGCTTAAAATACAAAACTACGTAGCGAAATATTTTATACAAGAAACTAAATAGTTAAATAACAGCAATTAGTAGATATATATTACTAATTTTATCTATAAAGCTTGTTAAAATATAAAATAGCCTTTAGTGGCCAGATACTGGGCAGTAGCCAGTCATTGGTACATCTACCTTAAATCCTTTAAAATAAAAAAATCTGTATTAGAAGAATTCAACTTCCTCTTGTACCATTATGTAATTATAGTTTTGCATTAACAAAATAACTTGATAAATATTGTAAATAACATTTGTTATACGTACATATTACTTGGTAAATATTACAAATTGTATTTGTGTCGAGTGTAAATAACTTGTTTTAAGAAATCAAAACTTTTCTTGTTATAATGATTGGAATGAGAACATTTAACAGAATTAACTCGTGTATGCATAAATAAATAACGATCTTTTAAATTAAACCTTAATCATTATACAATTTACAAACATTTCTTTGTAATCGTAAACGGAGAAAAACGATGTTATAATTCTTATTAATATATGAATGAATTTTTACTATTTAAAACTCTTTGCGGCACACATTTTTCAGATGAACAGTTTTTCATGAAAATTGGTATACACGGGTTTTCGGGGTCATCGATTACGAATCTGAACTCAGATTTTGAAAATTTATAATGGTGGATCCAAGATGACGGTCATAAATTGTAATATCACTGTATTTCTCTAAAAAATCGTATACAGGGGTTTTCGGGGTCGCTGATTACGAATCTGAACTCAGATTTTGAAAATTCAAAATGGCGGATCCAAGATGGCGGCCAAAAATTGTAGTATCACTGTAATTCGCTGAAATTCGTACAGGAGTTTTTGGGATTGCGGATTATGAATCTGAACTTAGATTTTGAAAATTCAAAATGATTGATCCAAGATGGCAGCCAAAAATTCACAGATTATAAATTTTAGCTTTTTGTAGTATTAACCGCGCTCAGTTGACACTAGAGACACGCACGTCGGCGTGGCAATCATTGTCTCCCTCTTTTCTTTTTATTTATTTTTTTTTATTTTCTTTAGGTTTTTCTTTTTTTACTGACTTATTATTAAAAATTCTGCTTTATTTGCATAATATAATTAACATTTATGTATGGTAATTGTGAAAACAATTTTGTTTTTCCTTTATGCTGAGTGGCACATTGCAAGTACTGTAAAAAGATTAGTTCTGCAAGGTTTAGCTTTGGTATTGCACAGACCGCAACGTCTCAAAGTCGTTAAAATTAGGGGCATGTGAGCAGATTGAGAGCGCATTTTTTCAATAGATATTTGAGGTTTTCTGTTTACACTAAGAGGAGATTTTTCATGTCATTTTCTATCTCTCGGTGTTCAAAAACGATCGTCTCCTAGTTGATCCACCAAAAGTAATCTGAAGTTTATTGATTTCATACTATGTTCCAAATTTTTTGTATTGTGAATAATCAACGCATTTATTATAGTTAAATCTACAAAATGCCAGAATATGCGGTGCCACCATTTACTAGACTTTCTATCAATTTTGTAAGTTGATACAAGGTGGTCTGATCTATCAACATACCTCATATTCTTATGATAATCCGAGCCAATAACTGGTCAATTTATAGTTTTAGCTGAACCATCTTTTTGTGATTGACCAATCGAACCTTTATTCATTACAAAAGAAAAGTAAAGCTAAACCAATAACCAAAGACGAATTATTAACTTTTATTGCTATTAATATTTTTTCATACTACAAAACGCTAAAATTTGTACGCTTCATGTGAAGAATGAAAAATCTTCAAAATTATTGATTGATAAACTGTACACGAAACATAAATAATTTTAAATCCATTAATATTTCAATTTTTAGCCGCCATTTTGGATCCGCCATTTAGAATTTTCAAATTCTAAGTTCAGCTTCGTAAAATGACGATTTTTATTTGTTTATTTATTTATACAACAAAATATTAAATTAATATTGACTCAAATGCAATAAACGCTTCTTCAACTCCCACTTAAATTGCGCATTTGTTTATCTATTGTTTTGAGAATAGTATAGTTCGCTCACGATCTTATGCTCTCTTCGGAGAATACGCTGCCCAGGCTCGGTATTTTTATCAAAGACGTCGTTCTCTGACTTTTAATTTTACTGTCAATATCAGAATTACTTAATTTTATGAAGATAAAGAGCGGAGCAGTCCAATTGTGAGGGAAATCGAAAAAATGTACGCGTAAACGCTACTAGAGTCAGCTGATCGTGTAGCTAACTTCAGTCGTATCGCAAAGCAGGCTATTATAATCAAAAGTAAATTATTTTCTTTTTTCGATTTTCTTTATAATTGGACTGATCTGCTCTTCATTTTCACAAAACAAAGCGTTCCTGAAAAGGAAAATCGATTCTGATGCATATTTTTAGAATGCGATAAGGAATTCGAGTTGATAGTATTCGGTCGGTACAGTAGGACTGATGCACTCCCTTAAGGCTTAGATTACATCGTTACATACCACAGTATCTCAAAATAAAATCGGTAAGCAAAATGTGAAGCTACATATGACTCGTCTTCTCGAATTATTTCACGCGTAAGAGGACATACATGACGAACTCACGATCTTAGACGAAGCGAAAGAGCTCCGTTTATTGAAATTCAATATAACTTTTATGATATCACGAGTCGCGTTGATGCAATGCAAAGCGCAGAGGGGGTCGTCAGGCGATCCTCCTCTCGTCGCGATCGGTAACTCGACTTTTCTCGAAAAACAGCGCGTGCTTAAGCTCTCGATGGCCGAGCTTCCGAAATTCGACAGCGATCACAACAAATGGCTTTTGTAAGCATGATGGATTTGCGTACCGATATCGACGAGTTGACCAAATCCTTGTACTTCAAAATTCACTAAAGGGCCCGGCTGTAGATAAACTCGCGCTTTATGACGCAAACGCGGCAAATTACAAATATGCGTGGAAATTGCTTACGGATACTTATGAGAGGAAGCGCATTCTCATTTCTAAGCACATTGACGTCATGTTAAACATTTCTCCTCTAACAGCAACCTCAAAGGGACTGTCAAAAATTATTGATGGATTGCGCCAGCATTTAAACATGCTGGAATCCCTACAAATTGTGCCCGATCATAGAATCGTTATTCGCGTACACGGAAAGAAGTATTCACGGGTATAATCCGTGCTGCGCGAAAACAAAACACTGTGCCATATAGTACCGCGTGGCGGCGTGCCGAGCGACGTACTGTGCACGTCTCTGCAGGCTGCGTCTGGTCGTTCGGATGGACGACGCCGACTCTGCACGGCTCTTTGCCGTGACGCTCACTGTTTATGTCGCTGCTCACACCGGCGAAAGTGACTGCCGCAGCGACACTCAATTTTTTCGTGACGGCGCACAGCCTATACCCGTGAATACTTCTTACCGTGTACTGGAAAGAGCACTTCCTAGAGACGTTCATAAAAAATCGGAGGAATCTCTGCGCTTAGACGCTCTTCCTAATCCCGACCAATTTTATAAATTCATCAACGAGACGTCATTTAGGCTTTGCACATTGAAGCAGGACGCTGCTCGCGGAGGTAATGAAACATGCGGTAAACGACGCGTAGATCGGGAGTTGCACGCGACGAAAACACGAAAAAATAAGTCCGGCGCGAGCGTGCTTGTTACCACTCAGGCTGCTTCTTGTGAGCATAAAAGCGATCACGTCATTTACAAATGCACGACGTTCGAAAAATTATCAGTACAACAACAATGTGACGCAGTTAAGGCGTAGCAACTTTGTAGGAATTGTCTCCACGCGCACACTGAAGTATGTAACTCTATACGTTGCAGACGTTGCGATCGATTTCCTCATACCCTTCTACATTCAAATTCGAAACCCGCGGTATCGCGTAACGCATCGGTTTCTAAAAACATTGCGAGGAACGGCGAACCGACTAAAGAAAAACCTGCAAGATGACTAGCGTAGATACACTTTAACACTATATCTAGTGCGTCCCTTTCTCGATTAATAATGTGTGCAGTCGTGCGTGTTCGAGACGTGAACGGTAAAATTGTTGAGGCTAGGGCATTACTTGATAGGTATGCGACAACGCATTTCATTACTGAGAATTTCGCATGAAATTTAAAACTGCCAATGTGCTCTTGCTCTATTCCTATCCGCAGAATTAACGAAATGCACACTGTCTCCAAAAATAGTATTGATGTTTGGTTTCGCTTGTTAATCTGTAATTTTCAAAAATCTTTGACTTTTTTAACTGTTCCGAATATCGTTGATTTTTTCCCAATGAAATTTTCCCACGCATATTAATTAAAATTCCAGCTAATTTACAATTGGCAGATCCGCAATTTCATATATTTTATATTGCTGATACCTAAAAATGAAGCCTAGCACCCTTAGTTTATTCTATTGGGCCCTTGTAGTCGATATATAAGCTATTTTACTCCGAATATATGTTATTTTAGCGAAAAAAGGTACCTCTTATAGTGACTATCAATATGTATCCAAAGACACTAAAGAAAATGGCGTGAAAGATAGTAAAAGTAGTCAGAAAGAGCTTTAATTTGAGACCTGTAACGTTAAAAAATATTAATCCGAGCCAAAGTTATTAACAATTGAAGATGATGACTAAATATGCATGAATATTTATAGAAATTCAACTGTTTTAATTTCATTGATTTTTTATACACTTTTAGTCATCGTCTTCAAATGTTAATAAATTTGGCTCATATTAATATTCTTTTACGTTACAGGTCTTAAATTAAAGCTATTTTTGCCTACTTCTACTATCATTTAAGCCATTGTTTCTAGTGTCAAGATACGCATATTTATAATCACTAGATAGGTACCGTTTTCACTAAAATAACGTTAATTCGGAGTAAAATAGCTTATATCTCGACTACAAGGGCCAATTGGAATAAACTAAGGGTGCTAGGCTTCATATTTAGGTACCAGAAAGCACATTCCAAAGCGACATTAAAATCCGAGTTCCGCAGAGTTGGTGTTCTCCTTGTGAGATAGAGATACACGGGTTTAGTGCATCTACGCCAGGTCAGCTACGGGGCTTGTTTATACGTCCCTTCAAGCGATACTAACGATCTTACTTTGGTTCGTCTTTCATGCATTTTTATTATGCCACTATATAGTTAGTATGGAACAATAGGGTGCACTATAGTGGCTTCAGCCCCTCAAAGGATTAAGACGGTCACAATCCCTCGAACTTGAATTGCGCGTTGACTTTAGCTCGTCGTTTCAAAGAAGCGCGCTCCGCCTTCCATTTTCCTCTCAATCGAATTATATTTTAGTCTGACTGTTCAATTCTCCTTCAATGGCAATAAAGAAACCCCTCAGGCTTTAAGGGCATTTGAGGCAATTATGTTACCGAAAGACAGGTTATCAAAGACCCAAGTGAATGGCGGCATGTTCAAACTATTGACAACCTCGCTGTCACGAGAACAGTCTCCCGCTGAGTTCTAACAAAATCAAATTTTGTTTGAAGGACTTGCTAGCAATCAAATACGATATTTTTCAACGATTTTCCTCTTATTCAACTCTAATCAACTTAATCGCATACTGCTTCCGCGCTTATCGTTTTGGCATTTTTAAAAGTAAGGGTATTAGCGTGCAGGAGAGAATCAGAACAGAAAGAAAAATTCTCAGCTTAATTCAAAGGGAACGATATCGTGAAGAAATCGAGCGTATTTCAAAAACCGGAAATGCTGAAGATAACAGACTCGCAACTGTCAACCGATTTCTTGACGAGCACGGATTTCTTTGCGTCCGCGGTCAACTGAACAATGCGGAAATCTCCACCGATCAAAAACACCCGATCCTTTTACCTTCACATAATCACGTAACTGACCTTATCATAGCCGTAAAACATAACAAAACGCATCATGCCAGTATTCGGAGCACATTGTACACAATTCGACATCGATTTTCACTTTTCGATGGAAAAAATTAGGTTAGAAAAATCATACGTCATTGCGTAAATTGTTTCCATCATAGGCCAGTATCTTTACAAAGAAAAATGGGAAATTTACCTAAGTCGTGTGTTGAGGAAGCAACCCTTTTCGTCCACAATGGTGTAGAATTTTTAAACCAATTTTACTGC
Source organism: Gastracanthus pulcherrimus (assembly GCA_949152435.1). Classification (NCBI taxonomy): domain Eukaryota; kingdom Metazoa; phylum Arthropoda; class Insecta; order Hymenoptera; family Pteromalidae; genus Gastracanthus; species Gastracanthus pulcherrimus. The sequence continues at coordinate 54,039,609 of OX424573.1, forward strand.
ATTACTTTTGCATTTTACTTAATTAATTCCGCAACTGTTAATATATATCTCTTGTCGATGAGTTTTTGGCCACAAGGTCTTTCCTCTCAGAGCCCAATAGATTATTCTATTGTGTCTCAAAATAGGTGACTAATTATTTCATTAAAAATTTTTCCTTCCCTTTATCCTTAAAACATCGGGAGCTTTCCATGTTCGAAAATTGTCGACAAAACAACAATGATAATTTATTCTGACGTATAGGATCAAGATTTTGAGGGTTTACAGCTGTAAAATGAAAGATATTATTAAGTATTTATAGCGAACAAATATACAGAATGTTTGCTTTTAAGTATAAGAAGTTTAATGAACTCACAAAAAAAATATTTTTTAGGATCTAAAGGTGCCCCTCTTAATAAATATGGTATTGAAAATAGTGATTTATTGTGATGTGTACGATCAAGATTTTGAGGTTTTACAATGGTAAAATTTAATATATTACTAAGTATTTATAGCATAACAATTTTCAGAATGATTTCTTTTAAATATTAAAGTAATAAGGAAAATCGTACATTATATTAATATTCAGACTATATAACAAAAGATCATATGTTATGTGGTTCATTTTTATATAATTACTATGAAAATATAATATTATCCTTAAAAGCGAGCCATAACTAACAGTAAAACATGTTTAAGGCAATTAAAACATGATTAAACGAAAGTGTCCCATACTGGAGGACGGTGTCCCAAACTCGGCAATACTTATACCTGCCTTGTATGTTGAATTGAAATTATCGTAAATGCTCAATTATAATCTAACTTTTATATACTGTTTCCTAGTATTAAATCTATCAAAAGAGACTTTGAAAGTTAAATTTTATTAACAAACAAAGATTTTATACACGCAAAACCTGAAGTGTCCCAAACTGGGCGACTCTCCCCTACTAATCTCTAAATATCATGGAGAATAAAGAAAAAGCAGAAGGAAAGGAAAATGAAAGAGAACGAGCCTCCTCGCGTCAAGACGTAAGACATGCATAGGCCATGAGAAGGTATCTATAGATAGAAATCTGTCTGAAAATCGGGCAAAATAAATAAAATGAGAAAGTAGAGTAAAAAATATGAGGGAAAAAATGACTGTGCGTTAGGCCTACTGTACATGGACCTGAGGGAGAAGGGGGAGGAAAAATAAGGAAGGAGATAAGAAGATAAGGACTGTATATGGTATAGCGTTTGGAGAAGCACGCATCCACGTATTCGCTTGCCGGTCGATCGTTCGCGGCGGGTGCGCAGCATCTTTGTAACAAGACTTTCAGTGCGACTATCGAGGCGGTGCATCAAATCTGCTAAATCTCTCTTGGGCTTATCGACGGATCTAACAAGTTTGCGAGATACCTCGCCGGAGATTACGCCAGACTTGACACTTAACAGAGGGCCAATTAAACTCGATACACGATTAATTTTCGAATTAATTTATACCCGAGCGCGAGACAAGCAACTGTACTACCGCAGAATCTGCTCTTGCACCCGCTTCATTCTTCTGCTAGCTCTTGCTCTTGCCTCTTGCCCCTCTACTCACTTCCACGTACCCTTGGATTATACCTTATTTAATACTCCAGTCTGCTCGATTATTATACCGACTTTTCCTTTGGATCGAGCTACCTATGTTCTTCGACTAGAACAGCTTCTTACTCTATTATAATACATGCTTAATTCTACAAACAGCCGGCAGCATTGCTGAATACTTCGCAGCAGAAAATCAGTTACTAATATTACCTTGCTAATTTAATAAAAGAATTATATGCACTTAATATTTTCTTTCATAGCTTTCTTAATACTTGTTAACTATATCTTTAGTTCATGAAAAACCGGATAATTCCACTTTTTGCTTCTTTATAGAGGAAGCTTTGTGATCGTAAAAAATAGTTTTGCTAAAATCATGTTAGAGACATTAGGAATCAAAATACATTATTAGTTTTGTCTGTTTATGTGTATGTGTGGGTGTATGGATGTATAGTAGCGTTGCTCTGAATATACACGGTGAAAATTAATTTTTCAGGGCTCATTTTTTCTGTTTTTTTTTTATAAAGTCGGCGAATCAAAACAAATGTTCTTTTATTCGATGTGTTTTGATTTTTTAACGGTTTTTCGATTTTAGAGTTTTCGTTTTTCGGGGTTTTTGATACCTTAAATAGAATATCATCATTTAGTGATAAATGCATTTGAGAGAGCATAATATTACTTATCATTTCCGACCCGAAATTTTGAATGATTTATTTCCCTTGTTTTTTCATACACGAAAGCGTCATTTTCTTCAAACGGTTATATATGGGAAATATAAGAATGAAAATTTTTGAAAAAAATTGAGATGTTTAGGAATATGAAAAGGAATATTCAGTGAAATTTTTGAAGTTTTATCTTATTTTGAATAGGAAAAAATCTTTATGTAAAAAAAATAGATTTTTTATCACTTACGATAACTGGAGTAAATCGGCAGCGTTTAATTTTAAAATTTTCAAAAAGTTAGATTTTTACTATCTCTTGGTCAAGTTCTTTGCCCAGATCATAACGACCTTTATACTTTAGGATATTTGAGGTTATGCATTTTAGAATTTTTTTTGATTGCTTATATTTTGAGAATGGCACGGTAATTCTTTACCAACCAGGTCTCACTTTTTTCGCATTTCTTTAATGAAAACAATTTTAAAGTGATTATACGATACACTAATTATAAGGAAATCACGTAAGCTTTATGGATATATGTATTTTATTTGACATATCTAACGTTGAAAATAACAAAAATAATTTTTTCCAAATTTAACAAATTTTGAAAATTTAAAATCGCATTTCGTTAACAAAAACAACTTACAAGTAATTGTAAGATACAACAATCGAACGTAAATTACATGAACTTTACAAATATTTGCATCTTTTTAATATATCAAACGTATAAAATGACAAAATTAATTTTTTTTAATTTTTACAAATTTAGAGAAATTCAAAATAGCAATTCTTTAGGGCGAAAAAAAGCGTTTTTTTGGGTATTTTTTTTTGAATGGAAAGAAAGGTTATAAAGAAATGATATTTGGATATATTATTAGCCTAATATTGTAGTATATTTAAAAAAAAATTGAGTAAATAAAATACAAAATGGCTGATTTATAGGTGATCTCTTGAGGCCTCTTGCAACGGAAGCGCTCCGCGGCGCGCAGTATGTCAATCGCACATTTCAACCTGGAAAAAAAATCTACTTATTCTTGATGTTAATAGCTGATGAATCACGTAGGGGATTTTGAAAATATTTATTTTTGCAAATTTGGCAGTGAATTGAAAATAAATTGAAAATTTTCATGAAAAAAAGGCACGTTTTTGTTTCTAAAAATTGTTTAAATAAATTTATTAAAATTCCCCTGCGCGATTCACTTCAAAATATAATAATTAAGATATGGTTAAAATTTAAAATGGATCGGATGAAAACTGTTCAAGTTATGCTGCGTGCCCGTTGAGAAAAACTCGTTTTGAGAAAAACAACTTAAAGTTTCAATATCAGTTTCAGACGTAAAAAAATGAGGACATCAGTTACAGAAATTTTTTTACCGTTAGTCTGCAATGCCAGAACTATAAAGCTGCCCTTCCAAATTCAAATTCTCATCCTCGTCTTCTTTTCTTATCGCTTTTATGTTCGATCGCGCCTCTTTCGCTGCATTGGACAGAGAGCGCTCAGCGTGTCTGATGCTCTTATCGTCGGCTTCACAACAAAAATTGTAAGACTGCAGACCTATATCCATCTCCAGAGCTTTCATAATTCGAAGGACACATTTCAGGCCATCATTAAAATTGCACACTGCAATATCAGTGGCAATATCCAGAACTTACTTGCCATTCGAGTACGATTTCGGAGCTAAGTTCCAAACAGTGGCATTGAAACTTTCGTTGCTGTTCTGAGTATAACCTTCTAAGCATCGGTGCAGCAACTCATCTCAACTCAACTCTGTATAAACAGGCTCAATGGCTTCGCAAACTTCTTCAGGAAGTGGCAGTTCAAGATGAAACGTGTCCAACGAACCTTCAGCTTGTGCGATTTTCCAAGCACACCAGGAATCTGAACAATTATCGTGCTGAGGATTGTCGTCGGTCGATATTTTATGATACAGAGTTGCCCAGATTTCATTCCTCATTTTCTCCTTGCAATTTGGATTTCTCCGTATTGCCAAACCATAATAAATTGTTAGTTTATCAATCAACTTATTTGTTAATTTTCTTTTTCCTCCAAGGCCTTTCGTCTTTTTTTTAGATTTCGAAGACGCGTTCCCATTCTTTTCTGCACATGTTCGATGCACTCTTTTTTTTTGTACTTCAAAATTAGTGTACAGTTAAGAATCCAATATGCCTTTGAAAGTCTTGCTGTCACCATCACCAATATAATTCACTTTAGGCCGTGGAAACTGTCGGAACGAGACAACACTTCAATAACAGCATCTACCTCTATTTTACCAGATGAACCTTCATGATTTGCTTGACATAAATCGGCGTACGATGCATACCATTTTTCGTATTCAGATGTTTCTGTTTTACTTTTCCAGTGCTCGCAAGACTTACAATATCTAGATTTTATAGTCACATCGACGATTTTTCCAGTAAGCCATCTAATCAAAGATTCAACTCCAAAAAGCGACGAATACCCTCGTTTCTTCCAAGAACCATCTCTTGAAACGGTAATCCCTTGAGATTAACCATTTTCTTCACTCTTTCGTCTCTCCTTTTGTCCAGCTCGCTTCATACTGTTATCACGAACTGTTGATATTACTATTGAAATGAGATTCACTATTTATCGTAAAAAGATTGGAGAACATGACGTGGTAATTCCATAAATGCACAAAATTTCATCATTCGATTCAGTCCTACTCCTATCAGTCGCATTGCTAACACCACCCGACGATTAATTTCAGATGCTTTTTTTTATAAATTTACTATTAGGTATAACAATTTCTGGACACTTTGGGCAAACAATCACAATTTTGAAGCCCAAGCCACGAGAACTTCTTTCATGAAAAGTTATATTAGACCAGCACGATTTACACATCACATGTTCAGAAATTGCAGAAAATACTGCCATAAAGTTAATGATTCGGTATCCAAATGTATAATTTACATCGAAATCGTGCTCGGATGTCTTCAGCTTTTTTGCCGATGCACTGACGCTACTGGAATCACCTTCAGCTTCGTATCGATTCATCGGACGATTCGCTGATGTAAGATACACCCATCGAAAAGAAATTACGTCTACTTTACGAATTTATGCATCTTTTTGACGTATTTAACGCATAATACAATAAAAAAATTTATTTTAAAAGAAAAAATTAAATTAATTTTTTGTTTAAATTAGTCAGTTTCGACCATATAGCCAAAATCTAATCTGTTCTATGTTGGGTCATATTTGACATACCTGCAAAATTTCAGCTCGAAATACGGTGGCCTTCAAAAATTATGGTGACCACAAAATTTGAACACATACGTACGTACACACACACACACACACACACACACACACACACACACACACACACACATATACAAATACACACACATACGCACACGCACACACGCACACGCACACATACATACACACGCACACATAAATACATACAGTCAGACATTTTTTAAAACCTACATATTTCAATTCAGCGACCTCAAAGACATCGACATCAAATACATCGTAATCTCAGATTTTAAAAAGATCAACGTTATTAAGCTTTCTCTTTGAGAAAATGAAAAGCCTTAATTCGAGACTTGCTGCGTTAAAAAAGATTAACAATACCAAAAGTTAAGAACGATCAAAGATAGTGAATACATATGAAAAGAACACTAAATTTTATGATTTTTCATTTTTTACTTTTTTTTCGTATTTATTTACTGTCTTCTATCGTTCAAAACTTTTCTTGACTACTTTACATTCTATTACGTAAAAAATTTGTTTGTACCCTTATATAAATGATAACCGATTTTAGTCCATCAGTCCTATGTTAAATTCCCATAAGAAAAATTTATATACAAATAGAAGTGTGTCATGAGGTCTTTTTCGTTTGTTGGACATTTTTCTCGTACATTTTAGTACCTATACAATAAGAAAACTCAAGTTGCAGAAGCGTTCCTCATCATTTATTTTTCGTCATGTCAGAATTCCTCGTATAGCCATATATGGCCAGATATCAATTTTGTGTCTATATGAACATATAAGACTATATAGAATTATATATTAGCATATGTGGCCATATATAGCCATATATGGTTATATATGGAATTTGTTTGCAATTTAGTATACATGCATATATATTCATATATAATCAATAATCATACACCGTTATGCATTGTCGTATATTGCTATATATGATTATGTATAAGTATATATTTTATATACAGAGTTTTATTTGTACCTTAACGTAAATCCACATATGGCCATATATGCCCATACATGCACAGGGGACAAGCACGTCAACTCTCCTAGCGCGGTGCGCGAGCGTTAAATTCTGTCGTTTTCAACTCGCGCTGGTGGTACGAAAATGTACGTAAAAAAATCCCAACATACTATATCGATGTATTTTTTCCTCAGCTTTCCAATGGCGTGGTCAGATTTTTCGAAATTTTCTATTTTTCCGGTGAAAGGACACAAAACGTGCTATATTTTAAAAATGGCAGTTTTAACATTTTTTTTAATGCTTTTAATCGAAAGCTGAGGTATTTTCACATAAAAATTAGTGGTTTTCCCCGGAGTGCCCAAGTATTTCATTATGAGTAATAGAACACATAAGAGTAGAAGTACGACGCATAGCGCGGCGCGCGACTTCTCCCGCAGTGGCTACGGAACTCAGTCTGCCTATTGACTATTTATTCATTTATAACTTTTACCAAGCCTATTATTTTGACTCAGCTAGTTTTTATGTTTTTCTTAGAATTCTTGTTAATTTTCTTCACTTTTAAAGAGAACCAGTGTTCCGGTTAGTAGTCTTTATCTTCGTTATTTTCTTTGTTTTAGTTACAGGTTTAGATGCATTTTTTACACGTTTAGTAACAACTTTCTTCGGAAAAATTTGATATTGATTATTCAACGAAATTTTCTTTAGTTTCAATATATTTTGATTCATAGGGATAAAAGCATGATGCTGTAGAGTTCCTGGTATAGGCTTAGCTTTATCTAACCTTGGTTTCAGTTCTAAGACCGTTTTTTCGTATGAATCTTTACTGCTATAAGAAACTTTAGTTACTTTGCAATAATTTGTATCCCATTTGTAAAGACCTTCTGCTGTTAAAATTCGATTTTTCGACGAAAGTTGTAAACTAGCTCGCCTTGTACCTCTTTTTAAGGTTGCACCGATACCGTCGCAAGCACCTTTGCCGTGCGCAGTGGCATAAAAATGCCTTTCAGTTGGTATTCCAAAATATTTTTCATAAAATAAAAGATATTGCATATTATTCTTATTCTTAAAATGTTGACCTGTCCCATCCGTTAGATAACAATTTTTTTAACTGTAAAATTAGATTTCAGATAGAAAATAAAAATTTTTTTATATTCATAAACTGGAATAGTATCATGATTTAGATTGTCTGAAATTACAGCAACGCTAACATGCTCGATCTCATTATTTTCTTTATAATAAACTACAACTGTAAAAATCGTTGCCTGATTATTATTCCAGTGGAAGGATTGTGTAGAATTTTGTACTACGAATACATAGTTTTCCGCGAAATCAAAACACATAGTAAATTCACCTTCTTGAAGCCTTTTTTTAAGTTATTCCGATTCTACGTCGATCTGTTTGAAACCGCGATTCAAACTGTATCTGAGAAATATTATCTTTTTCAAAACAATCAAGCAAATGATCTCACACTATAGACGTATTAGGACAATTTACGCGGTCACCTAAATAACACTCATCACGTGGATTTTTACAGACGATTGCCTGAATGCAGTCGTGATAAGTCTTAAGGGGCAGTTGAGTATCTTTTGTCAAAGTTTTTAAATCAGTAGCTTCTAGCATTAGCTTAAAATTTTCGTGATATACACATACACATACATTATGTGTGCCACTGCTTCCAGCTAAAACACAGTGTGCTGGTCTTAATTGCATGAATTTAGTTAAACCAATTTTAACGTGTTCATACTCTTTTTGAAATAAACAATAAACTTCATTCAAATTACCAAGCAGTAATCGTTTTTGAACGTATTCTCGTTTACCGTTTTCCTGTTTTACGGATATGCAGTCTTTTAGGCCTGGCATAATTCGACTTATGTCATCCTTTTCATAAAAACTTTTAACTAAATTTACAGTTTCCGCTGGAAGCATCTTGCAACGTTTTTTTTCAGGAATTGAGAAAATTCCATTTTTAACTACAAACTCTTTTGCCTCTTGAGCTTCCCATTCAATACAACCAAACTCTCTCATCAAGTCAATCCCAGACCAAAACTCCGGGGCAAGAGTAAGTAGTTGAATACTATCTTGCTTCGATATCGCGTTAGAAAATGTTGTCTTTATTTGCTCGAGAACTGCCACACCTGCTATATGGTATTCGTCACAACAGCTTACATTAGGTTTTATTGCATCAGAAGTCCCATGTGAAAAAAATTTGTACAGTTTGTATAAAAACTTTATAAAATTTTGTGTATAAAGTGTTTATAAAAAAATGGTCGTATAAAGTTTGTATAAAATCTGTATAAGAAAAAATAAAAGTAAATATAAAAATGTTTTGTTTTATAAAATACTTCAATGCGGCTATGATAAAACGTAGGACCTGTGACATAGGCGGCATCAAGGCACTCGAAAACGTTGAGACGTCGTCCCTGACGTTTATGTAGCTATCCAGGATAAGCCAAGTGGTTTATTAATTCTTGTAATATTTTTCGGACAACGTAGAACGAGTAACAACAATCGTAGTAGGTTGTTTTTTTATATCTCCTAATATAAAGACTGGCCTCCAAAAACTGTTCAACTGATCTGAAAAAGAATCAAATATAAAACACAAAGTAATTGATCAAGAAATAATATTACATTACTATTTTAGGTTATTCAAAATTTTTGATATTACAATTTCGACTTAAAATTATTGGAGAAATTAGGTCGTAATAAAATGCAACTTATTTGAAAAATGACTTCGAGCAGGAGATGATTTTTTCTTTTGATTTATCATTTTACTGGCCTTTTGATTTTATTTTTGAAAACGTTTTCTTAAATACATTGAATTGTGAAAAATTTTTAGAGCTGAAGCGACATGAATTTGTCCCTTTGTATGTCATGAAATTATCGACATGAATCGACTGTCAATAGTATCAAGCAGCTAGAGAATTCAAAAATCTTTTACAATGACGTATTTAAGAAATTGTTTTCAAAAATAATATCAAAAGACGACTAAAATGATAAATCAATTGAAAATATCATCACCTGCTCGAAGTCGTTTTTCAGATAAGTTGCATTTTATTACGACCTAATTTCTCCAATAATTTTAAGTCGAAAGTGTAATATCAAAAATTTTGGACGATGTCTCAACGTTTTCGAGTGCCTTGATGCCGCCTATGTCGCGGGTCCTACGTTTTGTCATAGCCGAATTGAAGTATTTTATAAAACAAAACATTTTTATATTTACTTTTATTTTTTCTTATACAGATTTTATACAAACTTTATACGATCAATTTTTTATAAACACTTTATACAAAATATTATATAAAGTTTATATACAAACTGTACAATTTTTTTCACATGGGGTAGGTAAGTCTGTTTTACGCTTGTAAAGTTGCTGTCGGCAGGTGCCACAGACTTTTGCTCCATCTGGTACCAATGGAAACGCATTTGTACAAGCTGTAGAATGAATATCTTTCTTAAAAGGATTAATGCATTTCGATTTTCAGGTTGAACCCATTGTAGTTACTACAATGAATAGAAGTAATGACAACAACAATGCATACTAATGATTTAATCATCAGAAAAGTTAAGTTGAAATAATTTTGTCGTATATAAGCATTTTACTCAGGCATTTCATTTAAAGTTAATAAATTCCTATGCAAAAGCCACCTATTGAGTAAAAAAAGAACTAGCTTTACAATAAACATGATTCGGCGGCCACGTCGCGCCGCGCGCCGTTCTTCTACTCTTATGCGTTCTATTACTCATAATAAAATGGTTGGGCACTCCGGGGAAAACCACTTTTTTATGTACAAAAGACCTCAGCTTTCGATTAAATGCATTAAAAAAATATTAAAAAAGCCTTTTTTGAGAAATAACACGTTTTGTATTTTTTCACTGGGAAAATGGGAAATTTCGATAAATCTGACCACGCCATTAGAAAGCTGAGGAAAAAATACATCGAAATGGTATGTTGGGATTTTTTTACATGCATTTTCATACCACCAGCGCGAGTTGAAAACGACAGAATATAGCGCTCCCGCGTCGTGCTAGGAGAGTTGACGTGTTTCTCTTTTTATACTATTTATTGTAGGGATAAAATAGGTTGAAAATTATTAAATAAAGCATGTTCTTTAACCTATTCTTATTTTACGCAGTTATTAGAAAATCTTTTATAATTTTAACTAGATATTTATGTTGTGAATTTGGAAGACGCAAAATAGAGATTTTTATAATATAATAGATTTATTAAAAATATAAAAATAAAAGTTGATAAGGTAGGAATCTAGTCAGTACTAAACACTGGTCTTTAAAAAGGGGGATGTGAAAAGGTACTTTTCAAAACAGTTTTCGGAAGCTAGATAATGCCAGAATCTCTTAAAAATTTAACTAGATAATCTTAATACCATTACGAAGGACATAATAAGCCGTTTCTTTAAAAAAATGAAAGATTCTTACAGGGACCTGTATTATCGGCTTATCTATTTTAAATAATTATTGAAGATTAAACAAACTTTTTTGATAAAAAAAACGGCTTATTATGCCCTCTGCGGGTGTAAAAGCATTGGCTGATTAAAATTTCAAAAGACTTTATTATTATTTGTAATTAGAAAACCATTCTGTATATTTTCAGTGGTAAGCAATTTATATGGGACTCTTACATGCCCTTTAGCATATTTATATTTTGTATATTTGGATCTACAAAATATCATGACAAACTCATGCGACAATCTTCGTTAAAATTTAAGTAATACGTAAAAAAAAGTTCAACAATATATATTCGAATTGAAGGACAAAAAAATAATTCGAAATGTTTTTAAATACCAAAAACTTTTGACGAAATTGAAGATAAATTTATAATTTTTCTTGAAATATTTTCTACATGTCTTTTTTACTACAATTTAAAAATACCGTGGTCTATTCATTGGCACTTCGTTTCCTCAAACTAAACTAATTGTTCCAATATGAAATTCTTTGTTCTAATAAATTAATTTTAAATTGCTATATCTCTTTCTAAATTATACCTAAAAAAAGGTGTGCTATTTTATCATTTATGATTCGACAAAAGATAATTTCTTACTATAATTACAGAACGATAGGTAATATCCTTCTAACAGCAATTATTGCTCTGCACGTAATTTATTAAAATTATTTAAATATTTAAACTAAATGTAATAAGATTTTAGTACGTAGATTCACTGAATATCGAATCATCTAAAATTTTGTGAATGATTTGCTATCCTAGATTTCCGAGATGTCCGTTTAAACTAAATATGACATTTTTAACAAAAGAAGGGAAAGAGCATATACAAAATTTACGGTTTCAAAAGATAAGTCCTTTTATACTTTTTTTAATGTATTTACACTAAATTGATCGTAATATTTCTAACATACCAAAAAACTCGAAAAACTGAAACTCAAAAATCCAGAAATCAAAATATTCTTATAAAGAAAACGATTCGATGAATCTTTAAATTTCTTTTTAATTTCCAATCATCATTAAAAAACGAAATAAATGAGCCCTGTTTAGACAAAAATTCCCCTGCCATTCTCGAAATATAAGCGACTAAAAAAAATTTTAATGAATATTCTTCTTCATATTCCTAAGCATCTAAATTCTTAAGATAGGTAATGTTATGCTCTTTAAAATGCATTATCACTCAATCGATGATATTATTTCTAAGGTATCAAAAACCCCGAAAAATTAAAACTCAAAAACCGAAAAATCTCCAAAAAACAAAAACACACAGAAAAAAAAGACAAAAAACTTGTTCAGCCGCTGTTCTTAAAAAGAGCAACAAAAAAAATGAGCCCTGAAAAATTAATTTTTACATTGTATATTTAGAGTAATGCCACTCTACATTCATGCGCACACACACACGCACACGCACACGCACCTGCACACCAAGCTAGCGCTGCCAGCATGTTGCTGCCCTCTCTTCGCTCTAGCTGCAAATTATGCAGGCGGCGCTAGTCGGAAGTAAAAGTGGAGACGAGCATACGCGTCGCAGTTTCTAGAAGTGAGGTTTATGTGACGTTTTCGACTCTGAAATCGAGGATTCAACGCAAGCAACTTTCCGCTGGGCATGAGGAAAATCCTATACTACACTCGGGAGTAATGAGGGCTATTGACGCCTGCAAGTTTGCTACCCTTGCTTCGCTCGGGCGGCAACTCATTCGCGGTCGTCAATAGCCTACTTTACTCCATAGATGCATAATATACTATATTTATATACTTCTCCCAACTTATAGAAGTTGTTAGTAATTCATACTGGATCCAAACAGGAAAACCTGCAGTTTTACGAGGTATTCGACTGTGTATGTGCCCATCGCTGGATTCAGGGATAGGACTGCACGAGACCAAGCAAGACGATATTTTTGGAACTATCGTCTTGAACTCGAAAAAGTCTCGACACATAAGGTCTTGTCTTTGTCTTGAGGAGTCGTATCTCGTCTTGGTCTTAATTGTCTTGTCTTGAAGTCTTGCTTTTTTATTAATGTTATGTCGCGGATCACCCCTGTAAGACAATAAAAGTAGATTTCCTATTTATTTTCCCAACGGGTTTATCCGGATATTGTTTAATGGAATTGTTATCTATGTTTCTTTATTTAACTTACTGTTTTTTCATTATATTGGCTGCGTTATTAAGATTGTTTAGCTAGTCGAAAGTGCGATGCGTCCGGACTGCTAACTGCTTGGCTGATATGAGTCTGTATTAGATTTTTAGGAAAGGAAAAACTATTACATCATCATATTAAATCAATTAAACTTTAAGACAATAATAAAGTTAATATTTGTATTTTTAGTATTCGATAATAATATAATAATGAACAATATAGTTGAATATTACAATTAGACGATTACAATTTGACTGTTAATTCACGACTGTCAACTGTAGACTGACTCGTAAGTACTTTTTCACCTAGCAGCGAACTTGCTCACCTTTACGTACTTGGGTGGTTTTCCAATTATTCACATTATACGCTTTTCGCTTCACGATGACAGAGTTCTTATGTCGTATTGTACAATATCGATTGAAATTACTTACATTTCGATTTCGTTCGTATAATCGTTTATTATTATATTATATTTAATTATTATTTATATACATTTTATTTTTAATACATATGGGTCAATTCATGCCAAAACGCACACGGCTCTGCCCAAAAATGGTAAAGACTTAGAAAAACTTATATAGGGTCAAATTTAGGGTTTTTTATGTAGAATCAATAGCTATGTGGCGCTTTTCAAAATTTTCAAAATGGCGGTCCCAAAAACCCGATTTTCTAACGCTGAATCCGTATCCGCTGACCGTTTAACCTTATCACTCCAGGATTTGCTCTAACCTCAAAAAATACCTCAAAAACGCTCAAACAGGCATGATTATGGCTAGATAAAGGTTCGTAACGATGCATTTGTTCGCTCCAAGGGTCGCGTATTTCAAATCCAAGATCCGTTCAGCTCGTTCAGTCCAAAATTTGCCCCTAGCCTCAAAATATTTTTCAAAAACGCTCAAATAGGCATGATTACGGCCAGATTAAGGATCGTGACCATAAATTTATACGTTTTCGAGATCGCTGATTTTAAGTCTAAGGTGCGTTTAGCCCGACAAGCTCAAAATTTGTCGCTAACCTCAAAAAGTACTTCAAAAATGCTCAGGAGGCATGGTGACGGCCAGATGAAAAATCGTGACCATATATTTATATGTTTTTGGGGTCACTGATTTAAAATCCGAAGTCCGTTTAGCTTCATCAGCTAAAAATTTGGTTTTAACCTCAAAAAATACCTGAAAAACGCTCAAATGGGCAGGTTCATGGCCAGAAATGGACGGTTATACTTTAAATCTCTACAACAACTTCCTTTTTATCACTTGAAAATTTTCTGATAATAATACTCTTGTTTCGTGGTGGAATAAAACAGTGATTGCTTGAAATTTGTGGGACAAAAGGAGCCTCGTCAAATCGTCTTTTTAATCTTCTTTGGGTGTTGCTATGTGTTACTTTTGAATAATAAAAGAACTTTATATTTTTTATTGAATGGCATGCTCACTCATAAAGCTGCTTAGCTGTTGAAATGCTGTTGATTGCTGATGCTTGGAGGCTTGTGTTCCTAGCTCCTATTTTAAGAGTTGCACCAATGACATCATGTGGGCCTTTTCCGTGAGCCGTCGCGCAAAAATGCCATTCTGCTTTGATACCAAAATCATTTTCATGATTACATAAATTGTGGATATTAAATCGATTTTTAAAATGTTGTTTTGCTCCATCAGAAAAGTAGATAATCTTTGTAACCTTGTGTTGTTTCTTTAGGTAATCAATTATCACCGAATTACGCACATACACCGCTGCAGAGTCATGAGTATTTGATTCAGAAATCACGATTATATTTCTATGTTTTAATTCACCTTCATCTCGATAATAATAAACTGCAGTATATTCTGTGGCTTGAGTATTATTATAGTGAAAAGCTTAGGCTGCTTTTTGAACAACGAAAGCAAAATTCTCTGAATAATCTGGTAGCACAAGAATTTCTCCTGGCTTTAAGCTTCCCTTCAATTACTTTATATATTCTGATTGTTGTTTGTTAATATAATCATGAGGTTTTAATGATTTTAACCGATGACCAAGAAGTTCGAGGAAATTTTCAGTAGTTGTGTTTGATGTCATAGTTGTTCTATCTGTCGAATGCCAAGAGCTAAAAGTTATATCCTTTACGTCTGCTTTTTCCAAACCTGATTCAAGCTGGGATCTGAGTTTATCGTAATTAGGGCAGTTTTGGCATTTGGCGTTAAGAAAACATTCTCTATTTGAGTTACGACATACCATGAGCTTAAGACAATCGGTATAGTATTTCAATTGGAATTCCGATTTAGCCATCAGGTCAGATAAACTGATGGCATCGAGCAAAAGCTTGACATTCTCATGAATCACACATACGCAAACAATATGAGTACCATTACTTCCGGGTAAAACACAATTTTGAGGGCGTAATTGGCAAAACTTTGAAAGACCTATAGTAGTATCTGGATGCTCTCCACAGAATTTGAAATATAATTATTTTAAGCTAAACAATGTCAGTCTCGAAACTATACGTCTATATGTACGAGTGCGTATTTATAGCCTTCAAAATAATCTCTGGTAATATTTTACGATCATCAATGCTATATTGATTATATTTATCCGTTAGCCCGCCACTCAAACGTGATCTCTAACACGGAAAATATGACAACCCAAAATGCAAGCAAAAACACAAAGCAGTAAAAAACGCTACCACCCACTTCCTTTGAAAGATTCCTTGACAATTTACCAATTATCACTGCTTCACTGATTATATTTTTTGTTAACCCACTCAAACGTGATTTCTGTCTGTCGTATACTGTCCATCTGACGAATAGGACAACCATGATTACATCGAACACAACTACTAAAAATTTTATTTAACTTCTTGGTCATCGGTTAAAATCATTAAATCCTCAAGATTATATTAACGAACAACAATCAGAATATTTCATCAATTAAAGGTAAGCTTAAAGCTTAGAGGAATATTTGTGCCACCAGATTATTCAGAAAATGTTGTCCTTATGACTCACCGCTGATGAATCATAAGTATTGACAGACAGAAATCACGTTTGAGTATAGTGGGTTAACGAAAAAATATAATCAGTGAAGCAGTGATAATTGGTAAATTGTCAAGGAATCTTTCAAAGGAAGCGGATGGGGCAAAACAACATTTTAAAAATCGATTTAATATCCAAAATTTATGTAATCATGAAAATGATTTTGGTATCAAAGCAGAATGGCATTTTTGCGCGACGGCTCACGGAAAAGGCCCACATGATGGCCTTGGTGCAACTCTTAATACCCTATACTGCATTGTAAAAGGAACCAAAAGGACGAAATTTTGAATAAATATATCTTAAAATCTACATATTATATACCGATCTAAAATTTTACAGAGATGATCTTTGAGATAAATATTCCACAATAATTTAGAATATACTACAGACTTTTGATTTTATGTGATAACTACATTGAATTTTATTATTTTTATAAAATTGAACATAGAATATTATGTACAGTATATTCCCCTTCCGATGATTGCCACCTTGACGTGGGCCCTATGGGGACGGTAGAGGGACTCCTCTGGTCGAACCGGGAAACATATTCAAACCTAGCCTGTGGGGAAGGGGATGGATGGAAGGATTCCCAGTAAAACGGGCTGTCCTGTGGATGGGATCCCTCTAACAGGGGCTATCACTTGACTGAAGGTCTGCCTAACAACAATGGGATCCCCAATGTTGAAAGGCTCCCATGAATGGGCTCTCCCCGGGCTGGAGGCGAGAATCGGATCCTTCCTCTCACGAAAGAGAAGGGGGAAACAACGATGGTTCCGGTGGTCCGACTAGAGGCTAAGGGCAATCCCCCAATACGGCGAAGGTGGTAGTGCCGGTTGGGAAACACTTTACAGTAGACAAATACTTTTTCCTGTACACACACACGCACACATGAATACTGCAGGTGTACAGCAAAACGGCCGGAGGGTACAGTGGGAAAACTGGGTTGTCTGGCGCTTCCAGGCCGCCGGATAGATCAGGGGCCCGGGTCGGCCTAACCAGCACGACCTGGCTGCCCTATCAGCCGGAGAAACATCCCCCTCGGCCTAGACAGTGCCGGTTGGCGACCGGATTGGGCCATGATGGGCCCCCCCGGTCTGAGGCCACCGGGGTCTGGTCTGGTCTATCCCGATGGGTGCCTCCGGGGTAAAAAACGAGCGAGGGGGGGGGGGGGGGAGGGGGAGGCGCTTCATGTACTTATCATTCTGAAGATGATAAGTACAAAAAAAGGGTTGCAAAAACGCCAGCAACACCTAGCCCCAACTTCAGCACGCAGGCGGCAGAGGAACTTCAAGCGGGTGCGGGGGCGATCCTGACGGCCAATAATGAAGTCGCTCAAGGTAAGGCGGAGGCGAAGGGTCTTCGGGCGGCTGCGGGGCAACCCTGACGGCCAATACTAGAGCTCCTCAAGGTAAAAAGACAAAAAATAAACACAGGTATAGGAAACGCTCCACGGGGTCGGAGGTAAGGAGCGTTCTGGAGGGTGTGCGGAGAGGGATCGCCCCACCGACACACCTAAAAGAACGCGTTCGGATGACTCCACCCCGAAGGAGTTAAAAAACCGTCTCGTTCGGGATGCCTCCGGGAGCTACAGCAGGATGGCGGCTCTCAAGGTAGCAATCGTCCCTGTTGGGTACCCTGAGGTACGCCTCAGCGAATCGGAAGGCAAGCAGGCGCTAGCGGCTCTTGAGGGGGAAATCCACAACGCACCCGATGGAGCCTTTTTTCCGAACTTCTTGGAGAATTGGTTCCAGAGAGGCGCGCCGATTTTCCACTGCAAGGACCAAGGCGATAAGGTATGACTGGCCGAAAACGCTGGGAAGTGGATATGCGGGGAGGGCACTCAACTCAAAACTATTGAGATGGGTGACCTCGAGAAGCTGGTCAAAGCTCTGATTTACGTCCCGGGAGTATGCACTCCCGAGGTCGCAATGAAGAGAATTTGCAGGCAGAAGCCCACTCTTAAACCAGAATCCTGGGCGGTCACCAGCAGTAAGATGGTGACCGACAAGTTGGGGGCGAAGAAGGCGGACAAGACGGCGATTTGGACCATTCTGGAGCTGAAACAGGTGGAGGTGCTAAAGCTCCTGGACTTCAGACCTTTCTGCGGCACGGCCAGGGTCCATGTCGTGGTCTTATCTAGAGGTAAGTAGGACGAGACAGGTCCATCGGGAAGGTCCGCAGAGGAGGAGGAGGAGACCATGGAGGAGGTGGAACCCTCCAGTGAAGCGGAAAAAGAGGTAGGCAACGGAGGGAAGGTGTCCGATACCAATGGATAATTGGGGGAGGCCTAGAACTGTGAGCGAGACAACAGAGCCCGGTTCTATACCGGTTCCCACAATCTCGTTCACGCAAATCAACTTACACCATAGCAGAAGAGCCTCGGCAGTTCTAGCCAGACGACTAGCAAAGGTGCATACAGTCATATGCCTAATCCAAGACCTTTGGATTTATATAGGCAAGATTGCAGGTTTAGGAGGTTGTGGCAATCTGATCAGTGGCAGCACTGTTTCGACAAGGACGTGCCTTGTCATCAAGGAACTGCAAGTGGAGACGGTGCCTAAACACTGTTCGAGAGACCTGACCACAGCAAGAATCAAGTATAGATCAGACAAAGGCGGCACAAGGGACATCCTGGTAGTGGCAGCCTATTTCCTGTACGACGCGGATGACTGCCCGTATAACGAAGTCACGGCTCTGGTTAGAGAATGCGAGGACAAGGGACTAGGTCTAATCATGGGATGTAATGCCAACGCTCATCACGTTATATGGGGCAGCTTGGACATCAACGCGAGAGGAGAAAAGCTGCTAGTACCTAGTCACGACAAATATGGATATTATAAATAAAGGTAGAAAACCGACCTTTCAGAACTCGATCAGGGAATAGGTCATCGACATCACCCTTATATCGAGATCGGTATTGAACGGAAATAAAAGGCTAGCAGGTGTCGGAGGAAGTCTCGATGTCGGATCACAATTTTATTGAGTTTCTGATAGGAGGGACGCGGACGGAGGCTAGGCTGAGAAGAAACCCGAGGAAAACAAACTTGGATGGTTATGGGGAAGAACTCAAGGCTAAGATCATTAACCTCCCCACCACCTATGGGACGGCGGAGGACATAGATCACTGCTGCGAGATCCTACAAGGCACAATTATCAGTTAGTTTGAAAACAACTGTGAGTTAAGGAAAAGTGTAGCTTCCAAGGAGGCACCATGGTGGAACCACTCCTTGGAAAAACAACGCAAAAAGGTAAGTCGGCTGTATAATAGATCCAGGCGAACTACGGAGGATCGGGACCTGCTCCTCTTTAGAATGGCACGCAAGGAGTATAAGAGGTTACTAGAATTAGCTAAGGTACAGGGGTGGAGAGTACTGCGAGAGCATGAAGAATCTGACAGACACTGCCAGACTGTGCAGAGTCCTACAGAACTCCAAAGGCCCACTCGTGGATACAATCCAACTGAAGTCAGTTGCATGGGCGGAGGACGGGCAGGAGGCTTTAGGAGGGCTACTTGAGGCCCACTCCCCGGATTTCCAAGCTCCGGACGAGGAGGCAAGCTTCCGGCTATACGCGAGAAGTGGAGACTGGAAGCTGGCACGCCTCATAACGGATAAAAAAAGAATAGCGTGGGCAATAAGCACCTTCGAGCCCTACAAGACTGCGGACCGGTCGGGGTGTTCCCGGCGCTGCTGCAGAAAGGACAAGAGGTGCTACTGCCTGCCCTAGAAAAGTTGTTCAGGACATGCCTAGCTCTGGGACACGTACCTAGAATCTGGAGACAGGCCAAGGTAGTGTTCCTACCGAAAGCAGGCAAGGCACGACACTCGGTACCAAAGGACTTTAGACCAATCAGCCTGACGTCGTTTTTATTCAAGATGATGGAAAGACTGATCGACAGATACATAAAGAAAACAGCGCTGGTAGAGGCACCGCTACATGCCAGACAGCACGCCTACCAGGCAGGAAAGTCGGTGGACACAGCCCTGGCGGAGGCGATCAGTTTCATACAGAAGGGAATGGAAAACAAGGGCATGGTACTAGTCGCTCTTCTGGATGTGGATGGAGCTTTCAACTACACCACCAGAGAAGCGATTATGAAAGGTATGAAGTCGCACGCGATTCCAGAGACACTTTACAGGTGGATCTAGCATATGTTAAGCAGCAGGGGGATAGTAGCCCATTGGAGTGGGCACACAAGGAAAGGTAAAGTGACCAAGGGATGTCCGCAGGCGGAAGTCTTCTCCCCAACGATGTGGTGTCTGGTGGTCAACAAACTGATACGGTTGCTAAACGCAGCTGGTTTTTACGCACAAGCGTATGCAGACGACATTGTCATCATGGTTAGAGGTGATGATGAAGACGTGCTCACAGGTCTCATGCAGCACGCACTGGGGATAGTGGAGGGCTGGTGCAAGTCGGTGAAGCTCGGGGTCAACCCCAATATGGTCGGTGTTATGTTGTGCAACACCAGGTATAAGGTGAAAACGATCAATGGACACCACCGGGGGGGCATGCCCCTTAGCCTCGTCAAAGAAGCCAAATACCTGGGCGTCACTCTACACGGCAAACTAAATTGGGACACTAAATGAGACACATTAAAGGTAAATGCGAGAAGGCGATTAGCACGTTCTGGGCCTGTAGAAGGGCCTTTAGCAACACCTGGGGGCTGCAACTGGAGAAGGTAAGGTGGTTCTACGAGTCCATCATCAGACCGAGACTGGCTCATGGAGCCCTTGTGTGGGGTCACAAGATAGGCACTGGATAGGGTTCAAAGGCTAGTCCTGGGAAGCATAACAGGGTGCATGAGAACGACACTAACAGTCGCGCTGGAAACCCTAATGGACCTCCCACCACTAAATAAGATACTAAGGGTAAATGCCTTTAAAACTTACTGCAGGCTGAAGGAAATACCGAGCAGCGACAATGAGGTTGTCTCAGAAACGCTGCCGGTCATTGGCAATGTAGGCTATGATAGAATCACATAAATGATAGAGTATGTAAAGAAATTCAGACCCTAAGGTGTTATATGTCAAGGGCAATTAAAGGTTGAAAAAAGCGTTTTTTTTTTTAATATTTTGAGATTTTGCCAACATTGTTTGATTTTTAACTCAAAAACTAGGGACTTTTGATAAAATAATGTAGGAACATTTTTTGGTCAAAATAAGGTAAGAAATATAAAAAAGATTTATTAGACCCTATTGATCTCATGCATTGTGATATATTGTGATATTAAGATTCTAGAAAAACGCCATAATATTTTTCAAAATAAAACATCTTGAAATTTAGTTTTTCATATTTCCTTTAATTCTAGACTAGTTAGAATATGATGTCAAGCTTAATATAATTTTTGTAGAATTTTTAAATAGCGCACTTTTTTTCGGTATTTCCATTGTGTGACTGTAATAAAAAATCACCATTTAATAGCTCTGTAGGAATTATATTTAGCTTGAGATCATTTTGCACAAGGTCTAGAATAAAAGCTGACATGAAATATTAAATTTAAAGATTTTTTGTTTTGAGAAACGTGATGGCGATTAGCTAGAATTTGAATATTATAAAGGTTTATAAAGAATATTGTCTCAAGCTAAATATAATTTTTGCAGAATTTTTAAATAGCGCACTTTTTTCGGTATTTATTCTTTATAAACCTTTATAATATTCAAATTCTAGCTAATCGCCATCACGTTTCTCAAAACAAAAAATCTTTAAATTTAATATTTCATGTCAGCTTTTATTCTAGACCTTGTGCAAAATGATTTCAAGATAAATATAATGCATGAGATCACAAAATATCACAATAGGGTCTAATAATTTTTTTTTATATTTCTTACATTATTTTGACTAAAAAATGTTCCTACACTATTTTATCAAAAGTACCTAGTTTTTGAGTTAAAAATCAAATAATGTTGGCAAAATCTCAAAATATTAAAAATCCGCATTTTTCAACCTTTAATTGCCCTTGACATATAACACCTTAGTGTCTGAATTTCTTTTACATATTCCGGGTACACATACCAACAGTTTTGTACAGTTTCAGACACTTTTATTTTTGGACATGCTCACTTGACGTGGAACCACCCATATATATACTTATATAGATTTTATATAATCATATTCAGTTTAATATAATTATACAATATGAGAGGTTAGATATAACTATATATGAATATTTACAACTATGTATGTAATGACTCCATGCAAGCTAATTGCCACTATGCAGACTTGTTATATATGATTATATATAGTTATATAAGAGCATATATCGTTCTATGTGACTTAAATATATAAGTCTCAAAATCTATATATAATTATATATAAAAGGCATTCCTCGTTAAGATAGTCAAAATAACTCTTGTCCTGAATCAAAAAATTAACTATGCACACATGTTTATATATGAAAAAAAAATTTCTGGTAATTTTTGTAACCCCCCCCCCCCCTCCTTTAATTGCGAAAAACCACTATTATCACATTACTATTTTTTTCTCGACACCTTCAGGGTGAAAATTTTCACAAAAAATCAAGCACATATGCTATGTAGTTATATAACTTCGCACATTTTTTCAGCTCTCAGGAGGTCCGAATTCTAACCTAAAAAAATCATTAAATATTTTTTTATTTTTTTATTATAGCCTACCCAAGTCCTCTTTCGAGTCTTATACGGCTCTTTCCACTGCCCAATACCATACGATGGTACTGGCCAGTGAGGTCCATTTCCCTATAGTTGCGGTGCATGTGCCCCACACCGAAATGTAGCGCGCATGCATCTTAACTGGACCTACAGTTTATACAGTGGAATCCGAACCACTGGAGCTTTGATGTTATTAGACACATATGTAAACAAAGTGGTGTCCCGATGTCAGAAAAGCCGAGAGTCGGGCTTGAACCCAGGACCTCTGGATTTCGAGCCCAACACTCTGCCTACTGAGACATCGCCGCTCTGTATCGCTAAATATTTAAAATCTTTATACCTCCGTGATATCGAGATCTGCAGGGTTAATTCTCGCTGGAAATCATATATATTAATATTATACAATTTAAAACTTTTTTTAAAATTTTTCAAATGTTGGATCCCCATCCAAATTGCGAGGAACCGTATTTTTAAAGATTTTTTAGCGATTCTCGGCCTTCAAGCAGTACCCAGACATGTGACTGGTCTCTAAAATAAACAATTTATTCACTTTTTATAAAATAATATCATAATCAATGAATTTCCAAGTACTTTGTAATTTTTATTACGAAAATCCTCATTTTTTAATGAATTTATTCATTGAAACCGCGAAAAACCGCGATTTTTAATTATTTTTTATCGATTTTCGACCTTCAAGCAGTCCCCGGACATTCGATTGGACTCGAAAATTTATTACCTTTTTATCAAAAAATATTATAATTAATGCATTTTTAAGAGTTTTGTAATCTTTATTTCGAAAAAACCTAATTTTTTAATTAATATATTTATTTATTAAATCGGTGAAAAACCGTGATTTTTTTATCAATTTGTTGATAAATTGTGAATGAATTGTTTATTTTGGAGACCAATCGAATTTCTGGGGACTACTTGAAGGTCGAAGAACGCAAACAAAATTATAAAGATGCGGTTCCTCGCAATTTTTATAGGGACCCACCATTAGAAAGAATCTGAAAAAAATCTTTTAAATTATAAAATATGAAAATACATAATTTCCAACGAGAAGTAGCCCTGCAGGTCTCGATGTCTCGAAGTTATGAGGATTTTAAATATTTAACGATTTTTTTAGGTTATAATTCGGACCTCCTGAGTGCTGAAAAAAATGTAAAATATATAAAAACAATATATAAAAAAATATATAAACATTTGTGCATAGCTAGTTTTTTGATTCAGGACGATGGACGTTTTGACTATCATAACCAGGGATACCCTTTTTATATAACTATATATAATAAGTCATATTTTCCCGGGAGACGATATATACATCAATGCACCATTCGACGGGCATTAACGACATAGTCGGAAAATGACAAGTGTATTGCTTTTTAATATGTCGACATATATATATTTAAATTTAGTAATTTAAACTTATGCAAAAATATAGCATAGATTACACAGCCCCACAAAAGAAAAATTGTAAGTCCCAAAAACTTGACCACGGTACTTATATGTTTTTGGGGTCGCTGAATCCGAATCCGGGGTCAGTTTAACCCCATCAGAACTTTATCAAGGTCAGTTGAAGGTCAAATTATCGAAATACATGAAAAATACACTAAAACCATGGTATCTTGGGGTTTGTGGGGTCGCTGAATCCGAATCCGGGGTCAGTTTAACCCCATCAGAACTTTCTGAAGGTCAGTTGAAGGTCAAATTATCGAAATACATGAAAAATACACTAAAACCATGGTATCTTGGGGTTTTTGGGGTCGCTGAATCCGAATCCGGGGTCAGATTAAACAATCAGATCTTTCTCAAGGTCAGTTGAAGGTCAAATTATCGAAATACATGAAAAATACACTAAAACCATGGTATCTTGGGTTTTTTTGGGGCGCTGTATCTGAATCCGGGCTTATTACAACCCTATCAGGTCATGGTCAAGGTCAGTTGAAGGTCAAATCATAAAGATTCATAAAAAGTAGAGTCAAACCATGACATTTAGGGGTTTTTGGGGTCGCTGAATCCGAATCCAGGGTCAGTATAGTCCCATAAGGTTATATTTATGGTCAGTTCAAGGTTAGTTCAAGGTCATGGACGTAAAGAGAGTGAAAAAATTAGTTATAAACTGAAACAATGCAAAAGGTAATGTAAACCATAAAGCAAAAAACTATGTATATGCAAGTACAATCGTATCCTTTAAAACTATATCATAGTTTGCTGCTCCTTCATTTACTTTAAATTTGTTAGAAGTATATGCAATTCAATAAAATACCCGTACAAATATTAAGCCCATTACTCTTTTTTATGGTAACGAACTATTTTATTGTCAAATGATCTACGAAGTGGATTACGCTTCCGCTTCTCCGATGTTGATGGTAGATCTCTTTTTAACGACCAACAGTAATCTGCTAACATATTTACGTCCCATCTTCCTTGGTACCTGCGCTCCATTTCCATGATATCTTGGTGAAATCTCTCTCCCTGCTCTTCGCTGTAATCACCTAGGTTTTCTGGAAATTCATCAACATGCGAATATAAAAAGTGTAATTTTAGATTCATTAGGCAGCCTCGATTTTTGTAACTATTTACTAAATTTAAAACTATTTGTTGGTAATTTGGGCTCTTATGATTTCCAAGAAAGTTTTTAATTACGTCCTTGAAACATAACCATGCTTCTCTCTCTGTATGATTCATTTTCGTAACAAAAATTTCATCATTTATCATCTTTCGAATCTGAGGGCCATCGAAAATTCCTTCATTTACTTTAGTATCACTTAATTTGGGAAACTGATTTCGCAGATATTTAAAGCAGCTACCATCTTTGTCTAAAGATTTTACCCATTGTTTCATAAGTCCAAATTTAATGTGCAGAGGTGGTATAAGAATTTTTGATGGATCAACAAGTGGCTTATCTTTTATATTCTTAGAACCCGGTTCGAACTTTTGTCTAAGGGGCCAGACACTCTTTATGTAATGATTCTTTCTATCCCTACTATCCCATTCACATAAATAGCAAGGATATTTTGTGAATCCCGATTGTTGCCCCAGAAGTATTGTTATGATTTTAAGATCCCGACATATTTGCCATTTATGATCATTGTATTTTATTCGGTCTAATATTACTTTCATGTTACAGTACTCTTCATTTAGTATTACCGAATATCGTATGGGAATGGCTGCATAAACATTTGTATTGTGTAACAGAACGGCTTCGTCAGGAGATTGTTCAATCAATCAAAATATTAAAGAGCAGTAAAAGAACATGTTTGATTTAGACATGAAAATTGATGAATTTGATTGGGTATTATTGCGGAAGAAGAAATAGCGCCTGATGAAGACAATGACGTTGCTAGTACAAGTGATACAAGTGACGAAGAATACATCCCCTATAATACTAAGAAGGAGAAAGGTCCACTTACACAGGAAAAAGTGAATGATCTCATACGCGATTTGGGCCTACCAAAGGATGGGGCGGAGTACTTGGCTTCATGGCTAAAAGAAAATACTAATGAAGCTGGAAAAATTAATGTTTCTTACTACCGAGACAGAGATAAGAAATATCGTGATTATTTCGCTAAAGATGAAGAATTTTCCTCAGTTTACTGCAAAGATATAGTTGGGTTGATGAATTGCTTTAAACATGGATGTTACAACCCTAACGAGTGGAGATTGTTCATCGATTCGTCAACGAGAAGTTTAAAAGCCGTTCTGTTACACAATACAAATGTTTATGCAGCCATTCCCATAGGATATTCGGTAATACTGAATGAAGAGTACTGTTACATGAAAGTAATATTAGACCGAATAAAATACAATGATCATAAATGGCAAATATGTGGGGATCTTAAAATCATAACAATACTTCTGGGGCAACAATCGGGATTCACAAAGTATCCTTGCTATTTATGTGAATGGGATAGTAGGGATAGAAAGAATCATTACATAAAGAGTGTCTGGCCCCTTAGACAAAAGTTCGAACCGGGTTCTAAGAATATAAAAGATAAGCCACTTGTTGATCCATCAAAAATTCTTATACCACCTCTGCACATTAAATTGGGACTTATGAAACAATGGGTAAAATCTTTAGACAAAGATGGTAGCTGCTTTAAATATCTGCGAAATCAGTTTCCCAAATTAAGTGATACTAAAGTAAATGAAGGAATTTTCGATGGCCCTCAGATTCGAAAGATGATAAATGATGAAATTTTTGTTACGAAAATGAATCATACAGAGAGAGAAGCATGGTTATGTTTCAAGGACGTAATTAAAAACTTTCTTGGAAATCATAAGAGCCCAAATTACCAACAAATAGTTTTAAATTTAGTACATAGTTACAAAAATCGAGGCTGCCTAATGAATCTAAAATTACACTTTTTATATTCGCATGTTGATGAATTTCCAGAAAACCTAGGTGATTACAGCGAAGAGCAGGGAGAGAGATTTCACCAAGATATCAAGGAAATGGAGCGCAGGTACCAAGGAAGAGGGGACGTAAATATGTTAGCAGATTACTGTTGGTCGTTAAAAAGAGATCTACCATCAACATCGGAGAAGCGGAAGCGTAATCCACTTCGTAGATCATTTGACAATAAAATAGTTCGTTACCATAAAAAAGAGTAATGGGCTTAATATTTTTACGGGTATTTTATTGAATTGCATATACTTCTAACAAATTTAAAGTAAATGAAGGAGCAGCAAACTATGATATAGTTTTAAAGGATACGATTGTACTTGCATATACATAGTTTTTTGCTTTATGGTTTACATTACCTTTTGCATTGTTTCAGTTTATAACTAATTTTTTCACTCTCTTTACGTCCATGACCTTGAACTAACCTTGAACTGACCATAAATATAACCTTATGGGACTATACTGACCCTGGATTCGGATTCAGCGACCCCAAAAACCCCTAAATGTCATGGTTTGACTCTACTTTTTATGAATCTTTATGATTTGACCTTCAACTGACCTTGACCATGACCTGATAGGGTTGTAATAAGCCCGGATTCAGATACAGCGCCCCAAAAAAACCCAAGATACCATGGTTTTAGTGTATTTTTCATGTATTTCGATAATTTGACCTTCAACTGACCTTGAGAAAGATCTGATTGTTTAATCTGACCCCGGATTCGGATTCAGCGACCCCAAAAACCCCAAGATACCATGGTTTTAGTGTATTTTTCATGTATTTCGATAATTTGACCTTCAACTGACCTTGAGAAAGTTCTGATGGGGTTAAACTGACCCCGGATTCGGATTCAGCGACCCCAAAAACCCCAAGATACCATGGTTTTAGTGTATTTTTCATGCATTTCGATAATTTGACCTTCAACTGACCTTGAGAAAGATCTGATGGTGTTAAACTAACCCTGGATTCGGATTCAGCGATCCCAAAAACATATAAGTACCGTGGTCAAGTTTTTGGGACTTACAATTTTTTTTTTGTGGGGCTGTGTAATTGATATATGATAAATGGTAATATTATTTTTATTAATATTTTGTTGCTATTATTACAGTTTAATTACAAAGTTTATATTTATTATAGAAAAAAATTTATAAGTGTGAATAGTCACCCGTGGATAATTCACATCTCCTTATTTATTTTTCAACTATAAATAAATCATTAATAGTTGTAAGGTTTTTAAATACCAACTCTACTAACAATATTACTGCCCTTGTCTAAGCAAGTTTTCGAGAGACAGAATAAGGTAGATTTCAAATCACCAAATATTATCTATATACTAAAATCAGTAATTGTTTTTGTATTTCCCAAAAGAAGATAGGTACTTTTTTGTGACTTAAAATATTTATTAATATTTATTGTTCTCAGACGGAAAGAAAAAAGTTTAGTTTTGTGTTAATTGTATATCAAATCATTATGATTTAATTGAGATGTGTAAGTGAACTAAAAATTCCTACCTTACCGGCATCACATTTATATTCTTTTCTCTGAATAAATAAATATTTATTTATTGCACAGAAAAAAATGTAAGTGTGATGCCGGTAAGGTAGGGATGTTTAATTCACTTTCACATCCCCTTAAATAAAGAAATAAATAAATAGCAAAATATACGTGAGACAGTAGGAATCTACTGTCGGTAACTGGCATGCTCTTAAATGAAATTTAACAACTTATTGGTAAATTTTAAATTAATTAAAAAATTAAATTTTCTTTAAATTTTCATGAATTTTATTGTAAATTTTATATAAAAACCTTTAAAAATGTAACTTATGATTTGTGTTATGAATTTGAAGTTCAATAACGAGAGAAAATTATAAAACTAAAAAGCCTGTAAGGTAGGAATGAGGTAGTACTATACATGTTTTTGATAAATATATCTTTTATTTTATCAATATAAAGGAGAAGAAAAGATTGAAAAGATATACGAAAAGTTGCATTGGTATATTAGGAAACGTGTCAGTATTTCTTATCTCCTTAATAGCTATTCCATATTTTAATTATATTAATCTTTTCGTAAAAAGCATGGTATAAAAGACATTAAATACCTACGAAAACAAAAATATAAATGTAAACCTTAACGTGTAACATAAATATATGTTTTGAAGTTACGCGAGTAATAGGTCCGTGAGGTCAAGTGGATAGAGCATCAGCTTACGAATCTCGAGAACGCCAGTTCGATTCCAGCATAAACCAAAAATTTTTTAATTTATAATTATTTCTATATTTCTGTTTCCGATTATCATAATAATAACTACAATGTAAATATAGATAGTTTAAAAAGAATGAATACACGTAGAGTACACGAGAAGGAGATAAATAATTTTTTCTTTGCTAAGGATTAACATCCGAAAATCGGGTCGGAATCGGGCTTAGCTTTCTTAGCCGAATCGCATAAAAAATGGTTTACAAATCGGAGCCCGAATCGAGTGCGGTTTTCCTGTCCGATTCCAACCTGACCTACGAGAATCTGGTCTGAATCGGGTCTGGTTTACCTAAGATTTGCTGCACGGGTAGTAAACAATGATCATGATGGCACAGTAGGTAGAGTGTCCGCTCCAGGAGCTCAGGGTCGCTGGTTCAAATCTTCACGACGTCGGTTTTTTCGGTAAAAATAATTTTATTTAAAATTAAAGTTTACTAATATAAAAAATATAATATCTAGAATAAATAACAATCAGGGAAACATTAAATTGAACAAAAATTTGTATAAATGTGAATTTTATAATTACTATTTAATATTTTAGAAAATTGCTATATTACATAGTAAAAATTGACAACATACAAGTATGTCCAAACATTACAACAGAAAATAGTAAAAATTCATTCATATATCAATAAGAATTATAACATCGTTTCTCTCCATGTATACTTTTTATTATTGCAAATGACTTCGTTTGCTGTAGTTGGGTTGAAGGTTTAGGATTTAGTGATAAGTACGTATTTTATTATTTAAACGTATTAGTAAAAAATGTTCCATTTGGGGTAGTTGAATTTATGGTTTAGAGTTTAAGCATAAAGATTTTTTATTTAAATTTGTTACTATTGCAAATTTTTCTATTTGGAGTATTGATATACCTAGTTATATGACTTGTATATCGACACATAAACAAATGTTGCATACGTTAACGTTGTAAGCTAGCAGAAATACCATGGACGTATCATACTGAGTATCATACGTAAATGAGCATACGTATGTTACGTGACGTATATTACACGCCTAAGCCTGCATGGACGTATACATGCACACATAAGCGCGCGCACACTCTCACACTCAAACACATGAAAGTAGTGTTTTTGTTTCTAATAGTTCTAAAATATATATATATATATATATATATATATATATATATATATATATATATATATATATATAAAGATATGTAGATATATATAAATATATATATCTACATGTCTTTTTGGAAATGTTACTTTCTTAGTACAACACGGAATACATTAATAATTTAATTTTGAAAATGGGTTTGGCAATTAAAAATGTAATCCTTTTAAATATATATTGTATTGCAAAAAAAATAGAACAAAAATGAGTTTTTTAAAATTAAAGGTGCTTGAGTACTCTTAGCTATTAAGAAAATAACTGTTATAACGTAAGAATGAAAGTGATTCCGACCTTTGTGCGAAGAAAAAATGAATTTCATACATATGTGTTTGAGTATAGTACGAACAATTTACAAGTTACCAATGTACCTGGAGTGATTGGCATCTTCAAGTAAGCAAAAAGTTCTAATTAAGACAAAAAAAATGAAGTCATATTCAGCCAGTCAGTTGTGTTAAAAGAACAGCGCATTGAAGCGTCGAATGGGCGCGTAAAAAGTTGCTCTAAAGTCAGAAATGCTTTAGAGAAATTGAAAATAATTTGTTACGATGGGCCGCGCGGGCAAGCGGGCGAACGAGTAGCAAGACGCCATCCAGAGAAGAGGAGACACATATATATCTACTAGGGGAGAGAGAGAAAGAGAGAGAGTGAGAGAGAGTGTGTGTGCGTGTGTGTGTGTATGTCTGTGTGTGTGTGTGTGTGTGTGTGTGTGTGTGTGTGTGTGTGTGTGTATGTGTGTGTGTGTGTGTGTGTGCGTGCGTGCCTGCGTGCGTGTGTGTGTGTGTGTGTGTTTGTGTGTGTGGTGTGTGTGAGGGAGGGAGAGAGTGAGAGTGTGTGTGTGAGAGAGAGAGATAGAGAGGGATACGCATGTGGAAGAGGCAGTAACCCTAGGCACACGGAGTAATGCCACCTGGCATGTTTTTACTGCGAGCGCTCGACTCGCAGGAGATGCGATATTGTTTTTGCGCCGCACGAACTTGCCCCCACTTCCGGTGGCCGCGGGCGGCCGCTCCAATCGCGGTTGGAGCAAGGCCACGCCTCCCCACCCACGCGCACCTGCGACACGCCCACCAATAACAGCTAGGTAACCGAGACCCGACCGACCAATGCGTCCATAGAATCGCTTATACACGCCCGCTCAACCACTGAGGAGAAAAGGAGGCTTCACCTTCCTGAAATCTTCACCTCCTCTCCGCTACAATCCTTTCCTCTCTCGATACACACTATGTATATCCAGTCTATATCAGCTATACTTACTCTTCGTATTCCCTCTTCTACGCGCCGCGTTTATCTTGCTATTTATTACACTCGGTCAAACGTACGTTTGTAAAAATGTTTCGATGTTTAGCATACACAGCTGTCTATCTTTTCTTTGCATTTTTAAATGGACGTTACGTGCATTTGTACAATTTATATTAATTTTCTAATACTACTTTGGTATCTAATAGGTATACTGATTCGTTAGTAATAATCTAAATGCTTATTGTTTTATCATTAAAATGTCTTATTATAAAAATTGATACAAATTATTAATAAAACGCTTAGTGTGTAAATAAAACAATGTATCTGTAACAAAGTTTATAATTTATGTGAATATTCAAAGCATGAATCCTTACATTAGTAGCGTTTTGTAAAATACATAATATATATGATAACGATAATGTAATTATGACCATGTATACAGAACGGAACGTTTGATATCATCTGGAGTCGTTATACCATATAATTAAATATCATGACAAAGGCTTTATAACTAAGCACGAAGAAACTTTCAAGTATCATAAAGTCTCACAGATTACATACATTTATGTAATTTAAATTTCATATGCCTTTTAAACTTTCTTGTTTTTTATTTCCATGTAAATATTGGAAAAACGAAGTTAAGTATAAAAAGATGTTTAGGTGTGGAATGCATAAATTTAAAAATGTCAGTTCATATTTAGATGAATTTTCTTTCTCAGTCAAATATTATATTTTTTATTTTAAGGATGTACTAATAGGTATATATTAATAGGATCCAAATTCTTATCGTTTACCCAATTCCTGATCAGTATTAATAACATGTTTTATGTGTGTTTAAAAATTTAAAAATACACTAATATTTGTAATAACATAATTATATAAGTAGTTTTAATCCATGCGTAAATAATTTATCATGTAAAAGTCGCAGAAAACGTGACAATAAATCACAACACTATGTGCATTTTATAGGTTATAATATATGCTCGCACGCGAGTCTATATCGTGCAGTAGACAGAGTACGAATAACCGAACACTTTTACCTCGCCTAAGTTTCACATTTATAATCACACAAACAAAAAATGTTATATTTTAGTATATCTATTGTATTATTAGTATTGCTTAATAAGTTTTTGTTTATCATATAAAATACTTATGCGTCAATAATATATGTGATCAGGAATTGGGTCTTGATATGATCAGAAACTACTTCCGTACAAATCTTAAGTGATCAGGAATTGCTCCCACAGCTTTTTTCTTTGAGGCTTTATATTTAACTTAATTTTGATTATTTATGTGTTTTTTAAATTTTATGTTAAAGATTAACATTTATATTTGTTATTAGAAATTTAATTTTCCATGAATACCTCATCTTTACGCTTCGACACAACAAATAACGTGACGACGTGCCTTAACTGATCAGAAACTGGGTTCTTGACGGTATGTAAATTTAGTAGTTATTTAAAAAACATTAAACAATCAGTGAAATTGAGTTATTTACTTGGTATAAAGAAAACACATTTGGGTAAGTGTACATATTATCGTGGGTGTACATATTATCGCGGTTTTTTTATTTGCATAATTAAAATATGAAAACGTATATTTTAGGGTCTAAAAAAGTTGTATAACGAGATAAAGACATATTCTATCGAATTGAAAAAAAATCTTTCATTCAATTAGATATTTGTAATATTTAATTGTAATACAACGCTTCAAAAACGGCGTGAAATTGGATATTTAGCTTCCATTCTTTTTACCAAAGTGCTCTTATGCAAATGCTTATTTTATTACATTCAATGTAAAAAGAGATAATTCATACCTTTTTATTTAAATAAATAAGCCCACGACATTGCGTACGCTTAAACCGTGGAAGCGCTCATTTGCCGTGGCACGAATTCATCGATCAGTGTAGGAGCAGTGTAAGAGCAGTGGTATCGTGACGTCTGCCAGCGAGGTAGAGACATAACCTTGTTCCTAACCTCTTTCTCTTTTGAACTTCCCTCGGTGTGTTTATTTACAAGGTAATTTATAAAACAGAAATATCCTAATTATCATGTAGAAATTGTGTAGAGAAAGTTACAACAAAATCTACATATGGAAAAGGAAATTTAATAAAAGCAGTTGATGCGATTAGACAAGGACATCTATAACTGCTGACAGGTAGTGGAAGATTTAGCAAGTTAGAATCAACAACAAGGAGTGATCGTGTTAAAAGGAAGTGTGCAAATAAAAAATCTGAGTCCCATATATTTTCCGAAAAATTAGCGCGCAAAATGTGTATTGTAAGTTTCAATTTATGTTTAAAGTTGTTAACTTGTGACTAGATTAAAATACTAGAATAATTGTGATAATATTACTATTTTATACTTAATATTTAATAACTTAACAATAAAAATACGTTGTTATCATTGATAATATTAATAAACATTAAGAAAGTTGATCGACATACATAAATTTGCAAATGGAATATATTAATAATTTCTTTTCATCCTATTTATGATTAAATTCCATACCGCGATAATACGTACACGATAATAGGTACAGGGCTGTTATCCGTCCGCGATAAAACGCACAAGATGCTACTTTTTCAATTTTGCGATATTTTCGCATGTTCCATTAGGTTTTAACGTCAACTAATTTTTTTACGTATTAAGGTGATGTTAAACTCCCGCATCACCAACAATTACGAAGAACTGCTTTTTTCATTTAATTTTCAATTTTTAATAAATATCTCTCTGGAAAGTTGTTGTGCCAAACAGAAACAACAATTTTCCAGAGAGATATTTTGTCAAAATTGAAAATTAAATGAAAACAGTGATTCCTCGTATTTTCCGATTACACGAGGGTTTAGCATCACCTTAAAGACAGCCTAAAGAACTCGCATAAAGAAAGTCCAAAAATGCTTGACACCGAGATAATATGTACACTTACCCTAACAGACAGTGCGGAGGATGCATTATCGATTTCAAAATATTAAAATAAAAAAATCGATATAAAACAAAAACGAATCGCGGAATATTTAATTTTTTCAGATTTCGTATGTTTATGAAAATAAAAATTAAAAATTGGTTTGTTTAATAGAAAATGACCGCGACATCTTCGACATATAGGCAATAAAATTAAAAATAATATAAATTCAAATATCGATAAAGATAAAAGACCTTACAGTCTTATCAAAGAACTCGGCCAAGAGACAGGGGAAAACTACCTTTTTCAGCTCAATTTATTTACAAATTTTCCATCATATGTTTCCGAGATATCGCCTTTTAAACAAAAAATTACGTTTTTGTGTATAACGAAAGAAGAAAGATAGCTTATAGAAAATTTTGCATCAGAAAAGATAGACCATTTTATTCTTTTTCAAATGCATTTACATTGAAGCGATCATATTATTTCTACATACAAAAATAATATACTTCTTTGATTTCAGAACAACGTAAACTAGAAAAATCATTGTAAAACAAAAACGAGTCGATGAATCTTAAAATTTCTTTTTAATTCCATATTTTCATTAAGAAATGAAAAAATGAGCCCCAGCAAAAATTGACCGCGCTGTTCTCAAGATATAAGCGGTCAAAAAAAGGTTTAAGAAAAATATTACCTCAAATATCTTGAAAATAAAAAGATCTCATGATCTGAGCAAATAACTTAGCTAAGAGATAGTTAAAAGCTTCCTTTTATTGGAAATTTTCAAAAAGAATAATGCCGTTTTACTCAAGTTATCGTCCGACAGAGAAAATCGATTTTTTGTACAAAATTATTTTTTCTCGACAAGAGAAAAATAAAATGGCTCAAAAAATTTACTCTACATTCCTCACCATATTCTTAATCATCTCAAATTTTTTCAAAAACTTTTCATCATATGTTTTCGAGATATTATCGTTTAAACATAAAATAACGTTTTCGTGTAACTGTCAGGTCGGAAATTTAGGTAATTTTATGTTCTTCCAAATGCCTTTTCGCTGGTTTGATGATATTTTTTTAAGATATTAAAATACCCGAAAACATAAAACTCAAAAGTTGAATAGCCGCTAAAAAACAAAAACTCATCAGAAAACAAAAATAAATTATTGAGCCACCTTCCTTTAAGAAAAACAGCTAAAAATGAGCCTTGAAACATTAATTTTTACCGTGGATTACTCGAGATATGATGGTATACACACACACACACACACACACACACACACACACACACACACACACGCACACACACACACACACACGCACACACACAGACACACACACACAGACACACACACACACAGACACACACACACAGACACACACACACACACACACACACACACACACACGCACACGCACATGCACACGCACACGCACACGCACACGCACACGCACACGCACACGCACACACACATTTTCTAAAAGTAGTGTATTTAGATTCCAAATGACTCAAAACATATTTCTAACATGTTTTTAAGAAAATTTTTTTTTACTATTACAAAGCTTCCTTTAGGAGGAAGCAAAATGCTGCAAAATATACACGTGACATGTGTCATTCTCGTTTTGCCCTATATTAGGCCCGAGTTTCTCAGTCTAGTTTGCAGGTGCAAAATTATGCGCGCCTTGAACTTAAATCAACGTCCTTCGCGAGCAGGCTGATTCACGCAGTCTCACCCCCGTCAATACCATAGCGTTTTTGCAAGCCCAAAGAAAAGTGCAGCCCTTTCATCGTCGATCGTCTGAATTTGGAAAGCCGTCTGACAGGCCTTTTACGCTGGGTAGCATGCGACGCCACGCCGCGCCAATGGCCGATGCTCTTCGCTTCGATTCTTTGCATCACGGTATCATCCCGCATTACCTTCGGAGAACGAATCTTACTTATTTTAGCTTGAATGGTAAAAGAATAACTGATGAAACTTATACATTTCCATTTTACCAATCACTATATCTAACTATCTATATCTTGGATTAAATTATACAATTATTGCATTTTCTGACATTAATTTTATAAGGCTGGCTGTCAATTCTGTTATTAACTCTACAATCGCATTAAGCACACGAATTAACAACAAAAAAATTAATCCTTCACAGTAAAAGAAAATGTATTTAAAGCTTAAAACCTTTCTGGAAATATAATTTTTTTTACATGTTTAAGAAATCTTTATTTGCAGTTTTCTCAATATTTTACTTTCTCAAAATATTCGTATTTTTTAGTGAAAGGATTTATAGTTTAATGATAATCTGCTATTTAATCAAACTAATATACACATATACCTACTTATATTGGAGATCATGAGTTACAAAACAACTCTATCTGCTTGTAACAATGAAATATTAAAATCTTGAAACTCTATCCTTAAAATCGTTAGCATAATTTCAAACCTAAATAAACCACAAAAGAATTTAGTTTATCTAAATCTAAAATAGATACATTCGAATGCTTTTTTAATAATTTTTACTTTAATTTTCTTCATATTTTTATATTACTAGCCAAATTATTCGCTCGCTGATATTCGCACACATAAGGGGCAGGCCTAGGTTATACACAAAAATACTTCTTTCTTTTATGAGGCCATAACTTTGTACATTTAAGGAGGCTCTCTAGAGAAATCAAATTTTCCTAAAGTTTAGATTGTTATGAATTGAAACTTACATATCATATTTGTACTGATATTATGAAGTTATATACAAATTTTCAGTCATTTACCTCTCTTAGATTTAGAGTTATCCTTGAAAGTGTGTCAAATTTTAATAAAAATAGGGTTACGATGAAAGTCACCCTAGCGCACACCTAATTTCTGAACCCGGATGAAATTTTACAGATATGTTCTTTAAAGTATATACAAATAAGTGTACATTTTGTTGTTCTTGAAAATTTATTATTCATTTTTAAAAAATAAAACATTATTGATTTATGATTTTGCTTAAAAAAAAGACTTGTTTTACAATAATTGTACGTGTAATGACTTTTCATAATAAAGTTGTTCAAAATAATATCAAAAACCGAAATGCCCAATTTTATTCTAAGTACTTTGTAGAATATTCTCCTAAAATTTTAGCCGGATTCATTAATTTGGCGTGGGCCAGGATAAAATTAAAGTTTATAAAACGAATTAGTGAGAAAACAGTGTTTTTATCAAAGTAGTGGCTTTATTGAATAAACTCACCATGATTTTAGAAAACTATTCATTATAAATATATTTTACATATCAATAACTCTTAGAACACATCTGACTAGTATTATATTATGTATTTAACCTCCAAAACTTGAAGCAAAAAATTATTATTCACTTCCTGAAAACGTAAATTAATGCATAAAAGTGAAAAAATGACGTTAAATCAGTTAAATGACAAATAGATCTTTTCGTAAAGCATTTGTTTTTCATTGGAAAAA
Organism: Gastracanthus pulcherrimus; assembly: GCA_949152435.1. Lineage (NCBI taxonomy): Eukaryota > Metazoa > Arthropoda > Insecta > Hymenoptera > Pteromalidae > Gastracanthus > Gastracanthus pulcherrimus. Next base: position 54,077,614 of record OX424573.1, read on the forward strand.
AATTAATACCACAAATTAATCACAAAAATATTTTTACTTAAGTTAATAGTTCAACAACATTTTAATCAAAAGATTTTTTTTCGAGTTTTTGGTAAAAAATTACTAGAGAGCCACCTCAATAGCAATCATTCTGGCAATTTTTAGACTAGAAATAATTTGTCATTTTTTAAATTTTATTATTGCAAAACTTACAAATCTTTATCCTACGTGTCACAATAAATCACTATTTTCAATACCATACTTATTGGAGGAATTTTGCGGCGTGCCTGGTTATCGGAGAAACCGTAGATAAAGAAAATATTACAAACATATATAAATAATGTAAAAAAAATTGTTTATGAGAAAAATATATATCATATGAAAGAGAAGAATAAGAGCTACAAATTAGACGGGTTAAAAAAATTAGTACTGAAAACCTGTAGCGACAATGAAAAGTTTATTATGGAAAATTATAGAAAATGGAGCTTTATTTAAATATTATAAAAATATTTAAGTAGGCCATTTTTTCTGATTAAGAGGATGCACATGTTACGGGACACGAAGAATATGCATAAAGAATCATCACCTGCCACTTGTCGTTTATTTACGTAACATTTACTCATGAAATTGGTATACTTTGTTTTATTAAATAACGTGGTAATTTGTTAAATAAACGTTTGTGCAATAATACGAAACTGCAAATAGGGGAAAGATTGACAAGTGTGGACTGATAAAGAGATGCATCTTGTCGGTAAAAATATTCTTAGCGGTAAAACTTGCAAGAAGTATAAAAAATATGACCAAAGAATTCGGCATATCACAGTCGACTCTTAAAAAAAATTTTGTTGTAAAAACCTAGCTGGTACGAAAAAAATGACTCAGTTCTAGTAAACAAGTAATGTCTACTTATATAGTATTAACTAATTTGAGTTCCGAGGTACATATTTTAATTCATTAGAAATATGTATAAATGATTGAGCGCAAATGTTTTACTGCTAAACGTAATTTTATATCTGATAAAAATGTAATCCCCAATAGCTATGACAAAAAGTGACTCAAGAGTATCAATAAAATAACCTTTCCAACAAACTAATATTTCTTCGTATTCTTTGTTAACAAGTCAAAAAAACAATTCGAAGACCAACTTCATTCAGAACCTACTTTGTTCCTTTATAACTTAAGGTAGTTGTAGCGTTATACAAATCTGTTCAAACGTTAATTTTATTCTTATTCACCATATAATAACGTTATTTGTGCTTCAAATTGCAAATTATACTGCAGCATACAATCTGTATAAACCATGATAAAGTTTCCAAGAGACACGTAATTTAGAGTATTACAGATAACATTAGGCAAGAATTTATTATGGCCGTATTTTTAAAACGAGAAGGCTAGCAATTGTTTTTCTCGGTTTATGTAATATATATAGTTATTTTTCGTAACATATCAATGTTTTAAAGGAATCCTAAGAAAATTTTAGAAGCTATACATGAAAATATATTATTAATACAGGTTTCGCATAGGGCTTAACGTCTTGTATTAAAACTTCAAGTATAAATATCTCAGCTTGGCGAAGGTACAGCCCTTTCAAATTTTAATCGTATACGTATAATGTTATTACAAAGCCATAGTAGAAATTTGTGAAGATTCCTAAGAAAGTCGAAATTCGCTAAAACTACCTTAACCTTACCAACCTACTCGTACCTTACCCACTACTATACTACTATGCACGCCCGCTCGCGCCGGTGGATCATGGAGAGGAGTTCAAGCTGCTCGATTAATTACTTTATTACAAAAAAGGCAATTAGATTTTGGAATTGATACATTGTAATCTTGGTGCCAATGTTTTTACGATAGGTTTTGTTTATTTCATTAATTTGAAATTCTATATTGTATACACGGATTCTTGAATGTTGAAATGTCACGTAGTGAACACCCATGTCATAACTCTCTCCTACTGTTTTCTATACATATTTAATAAAATATTACTTAGTTATTTATTGAATCTATTATTAATTATAAAAAGATTGATATACTTTTATTCATAGGCAAATTTATCGATACTTTCTCTACTAAAAATTTGTTAGCAAACAAATTATTAGATATATAAGTGTACAATAATAAGCGACATCAGTGCTGCAATCCACACTTGAATCTAATGCTTGATATTAATGAGTCTCATCGAAAAAGGCCTAAAGAGCATGGCGTAAAAAAGATATGGTGTCGATGGTGTATAATTAATTAGTGACGGGCAATTATACGATGGCAATGGTGATGACTTACGGCGTGTCATCGTAATACCACGTCTTTCTCACGCGACAACGAGCTGCAAACACATCACCCCGTTTCTCCTCTTCTTTCTCTCGCTCACGTTCATTTGCCAGATCCCCGCCCCCACCTCTCTCTCTCTCACTCTCTCTCTCTCTCTCTCTCTCTCTCTCTCTCTCTCTCTCTCTCTCTCTATCTCTCTATCTCTCTCACTTTCCCTCTCTTCACTCGTTCCTTCTGTACAGTAAGAATATACTTACGCGTTGAGTACAACATGCACGCGTCCGATGTTCGAAACCTGCGTCTCCCACGTTTTCTCGCACGCTCAAGCAGCGCCCGGCTTACGGTAGCGTCGACGTAGAAAAAGTCGTGCAAAAATGGGTGTCAGCTTGCAAGCAATCGGCGATAATGCTCACTTTTTACGGGAGTTAATGAACGATCCTATACCGATGGCCGTCGAGCGGAAAAGTGGTGGGACAAGACGAAGGGAAGTCGAACGCTACTTCGCTGCGCTTATGCCGATTCTGCCGAATTCTACGGTATGTATAGTTGGAAGGGAGACAAACAATATAAAATATTTTCAAAATTGAATAATCTTAAGAATAAAAAATTGTCTTTTCCTAAACTTTAGATGTAGATCTTGACTTACTAAAGATTGGTCTAATATTCAATTTCAAATTACGTATAGTTATAAAAAATGTAAGATTTAAAACAAAAAAAATATTAATTTCTAAATAAAATATATTAATTTTATACGATTTAATAATCTTATTTAAAAAGAAAACCATACATTTTTCATATGTTTCTTATGTGTTTCATGTATTTCATGTGTTTCATGTGTTTTTAATGTTTTTCATGTGTACTTTATATATACAAGCCATATAAAAAAACAGCTTTGGTAGCTTTACGAAAATTTAAGCTACAGAAATTGAAATAAAAGCAAAATTGAAATTGTCAAATAGGTTAAGCTTTTTAATTTTTTACGTAAAATTATTTCACAAGAATTTTACAGAAGAGAAAACTAAAAAAATTGAGTATAAATGACTACTCTATAAATGAATAAAGTTGACTAACTCTATAAATGAATTAAGTTGATGAAATGAAATTGGGTTAGAAGTTATGTAGAAAAATAAAATTAAGAGATCTTTGTATGCATTTAATCAAAGATGTTTTATATAAGAAGATTACAATATTTGTATTGTATATTGTATTATTGTATTTTTAATATATATTAATATTTATATATTATTAAATGGTAAACACGCAATAGTTAGTAGCTTTAGGTACTTTGTATTATCTATTATTAACAACAAAGACTTTAATACATTTCTTTTAAAAAAGTTACAATCAGTTTTAGCAGCTAAATGAATGTTATTTTGATGAAAATATAGAGAAGAATATGGATAGGTGGGAAGAGGAGAGTCTCACCTTGCTCTGCACGTAGTCGAGGGCCAGCATGCAGTCCGAGTAGCCAGTCTCGGTCTTGATGGTGGTACCGCCCTGGCCGGGAGCGCTCGAGCAGAATCCAGAACCGACGACTCCTACGGGCCCGCCGAGGCCGGCAGCCGCTGCCGCGGCAACGCTCTCCCGGTACCACGGGTACATGCTGCCCGGGATCGGTAAAATTTTTGTCGAAATTTTAACTGTCTTACCTTACCAATTCACTAATCAACAAACAACCTTACTTTCACTCGACAACGTTCAAAGTCACTTTATGCCTTAATTAGTTTATTAACTTTACTACACAGAGGTCGATTAACTCCGTCTTTCTAAGCTTCAGTTTTACCTTCGAATTTCCCGCCGCGAGCTCATCGCCAACTCACTGCAGAATACCGAACTCGCCCTACGCTATAGACACTTTTCAGTAGTAAAAGCCGCGCTCAGCGCAGCTATTCAATGTGCGATTCTCCATCATCTACTTCTTCATCTTTCTGTCTTTTACAAAAATCACCCAACAAGCAGCTTAACTTTATCTATAACATAATAAAATATCGAAGCTAATTGAATTTCAAATGTTGAGCTTCTAGCTTTGCACGTAAACTACGACATATTTAACTAGGTTAAATAAAAGTACTGCTACCGAGTTAACGACTTTTACTGGAAATTACAATTATTCAATGAAGGCGAATCGAATTAGGCAGTAAATGATAAATATACAAGCCAGCGTTTTCCAGCTCGACCTCTGCTGACAGATTGAAGTCTAACGTGTGGTTTCTTAGGTGCATAGGCTCGCATGTAAACATAATGGATAGATACGAATTATCCATCTGACTATTCTTCGAGTCTTCATAATCTCTGCTTCATTCATGACTAGAGAATCCTGCGAAATTTGCACCTGTTCTTTTATTCTCCCCTTTTACATGCACTTAACATGTATATTGAACAAGAGAAATGTAACTGTAGCACGCACACACTTTTCCTCCTTTTATCACTGAGCGACAAGATCCTCGATCCCCGATCGTTCCGAAGCATGCAAAAGATTTCGTCAAGATTGTTGCAATTTTTGACGACAATACACGTCGCACTTTGCGCAAAAAAGCTTCTCGGCAGGCCGCAGAAGCAGCATAGAGCAGGCAGCGTGCTTTGCTTCGAGAGAAGAACGAATCTCGCAGGATAATGAAGCGTTAAACAAACACTGTGCACTGCCGAGAGCGGGTATGCAGAGAGACAAAGCACTCGTTATACGGCCGTCTCCCTCTTCTATCTTTGCAGGCTAAGCGGCAAAAAGCTCCGGCTGACTATGTCTTCCGCAGCTCAGCAGCACGTCGTGTTGTCGACGCATTTGCCGCAGTCGGCCCCCGGAAATCGTGAACCGTGGACCGCGAACGCGGTTTCTACACTGACGCGGGACTCGCAATTCGAACGAGCCTTCGGCTCGGTTCGCGAAGTCTCGGCTCCTTTCGGTTTGGCGGCTTGGCTCGGTCTTTTTCCCTCTTCCATTCTCTCTCTCTCTCTCTCTCTCTCTCTCTCTCTCTCTCTTTCTCCCTCTCTCTCTCGTCTTCTATCTCTTTCGTTCCTTGAGAGAGCGTGCGCAAGCCACAGAGTGCAGTCGCCGCCGCGCTGAATCGAGCGAGAGAGATGCACAGACGCGAGGGAGAAAGAGAGACGGATAGGCGGACAAGAGTCGCACGCGTGGGGAGGATTGCCCTCTGCGGCTGGGCCGAGCATGGAACATTACGCAGAGAAAAACTGCAGAAGCAGAGTCTTTCGCTTACTTGGGGGTATGTATACAATACACACTCGTCATCACTCGTTCTACGGAAGCAAGGGAGGCTCCATGCACATAGGGTAAAATGGGTATTATTGTGGATGCTGCGATTACTGCGGATTCTAGAGAGTCAATAAAAATACTACATTTTAGTAATTATTCCTTTATAAAATAAAGAACATATTTTATTTCATATATTTATAAAACCAAAGAAGTCGACCGCAGTAATACACACCATGTTTATGCTTGTATTACTGCGGATTCTAACCTTTGAATTGTATAAACAATAATCGGCGCGAAGTAATACGATAAAATAAAAACAATTATATAAATGTTAAAATTTATTTTTAATTTTGATTATTCATTTAAAAACGTTAGTTTTTCGTCGAAGTCCACGGGGAATGTATGTACGCTAAAGTAGAGTGAGATTTCACTATACTTAAAATTGAGATATTTTCACTCTATTTTTAGAGTTAAAAATCCAGTCTAATTAGAGTGAGTTATTTAAGTCGAACGGGTTTAGCGTGTACAATTAAATCGCACTCACAAAAATCTAAGAAATAAAAAAAAAAATTTTAAAACTTCAAAATTTTTTAAAAATTGAATCATAATTTTGAAAAGAGAAGTAAAATTATATTCTGCAATTTTTTACCAATTTATGACTCGAAATTTGAAAATTTTAACCTCTTAACGGTGGATTGAGGAAAGAAACAGAAATTACTTTGTAGAAATGCCTATTAAAAAACCTATGAAATGATAAAAAAGGCGATATCTCATCTGGCTTTGGAGATTTTTAAAGAAAATTACAATCCCGGAAAATCACATTTTGCCATATTTAGCAATTATAAAGATTTACGGACGTGGTACGAACATTATTTTTCGATATAGCAGCCGGAAAAGTACGCGAAAATATTATCGCATTTTCCAAAAGTAATGCTTCAACGTTACGGACAAGTGTACGTAAGTTTTGAAAAATATGCAAAATTTTGGAACAATTCAACTTTTTTTCAAAAATTCACAATTTTGAAAGAATTTACAATTCTGAAAAAGTTCACAATTCTAAAAATATTCACAATTCTGAAAAAATTCGCAATTCTGAAAAAATTCACAATTCTGCAAAAATTCACAATTCTGAAAAAATTCACATTTCTGAAAAAATTCACAGTTCTGAAAAAAATCGCAGTTCTGAAAAAATTCACAGTTCTTAAAAAATTCACAATTCTGAAAAAATTGAGAATTCTGAAAAAATTCACAATTCTGAAAAAATTGAGAATTCTGAAAAAATTCACTATTCTGAAAAAATTGAGAATTCTGAAAAAATTCACAATTCTGAAAAAATTGAGAATTCTGAAAAAATTCACAATTCTGAAAAAATTGAGAATTCTGAAAAAATTCACAATTCTGAAAAAATTGAGAATTCTGAAAAAATTCACAATTCAGAAAAAATAATTTTCTACCGCTTGAAACAGCAATTTTGGGGTTGTTTTTGAGGTTACAGACGAACGCTTGAGGTATCGGTAAAAAACAGGGTCGGATTCGTGTTCAGCAGCTCAAAATACATAAAAATAGTCGTTGCTTGGAATTGTTCGGAACTCCTGTGATTTCTAACAGCTTGATCATTGCGTAAAGTAGTATTTCTTTAAGGTCAGAGAACGTGCAGCTCCGTCTGAATACGAAATTTTAAAAATAGCCACGCGCTAATCAAAAGTACATAAAAAATGCTAAATTTTCCATATTTTTAAAAATTTTTAGGTCCACAGGAATTTTTGGTAGGGCGGTGTTCCGGTTGACGTGGAACGTAACCTATATATATAGATATTTAAATTTAGAATTTTAATCTTATCCAATGTATATAATGCATACTATTTTCACTAATAAATTTAAGATAAGATAACATATACGTGATAACTTATAACTACCAAAATCTTTGAAATGTTCACTAAGTGTAATAATTCCAGTTAGTTATTCAAAAAAATGTATTCAAACCCAAAATAAATCAAATTTGATTAGAAAATAAAGCATAAAAAATAAATTGAATAACTAAAGAATACTCTACTGTCTTCTCTTGGAACTGTTAAATAAAAAATAAAATTTTTTTACACGTTATAGGAGTGATAAACGCATATTTTTCTGATAATACAGGTTTTTTTTTTTTAAATGTTCTTTACCCACACCTTTTAGACGAAATCGATATTAAATAATTCAAGAAAATTTTTAACTCACTTTATGGTCTGAAATCAAAGAACATTTTCTGAATCTATGCAAAATTATAGCGTAGGTTATGAAAAAATATTTAAATTGTTTAAAAACTTAAACAATTTTTACATATTAACTTACATTTTATTGAATTATCAATAATAAATTTTATAACAGTATAATTATTGATTCAAACTTATTTATTAATATAATGTATACTACTTTTAGAAATAAATTTTTTTCCTAATTTTGTAACTTTGTTCGAGTTTGTGAACAACGGATTTGTTGATTAATTACAAAAATATAATAAAAATTGAATAAACAGTATAAACAAAGATGAATAGATAATTCTTAATTTTCTTTATATTTCAAATTTTATGAAAAAATAAAAAAAGAGCTTTTAATTACCAAAAAATACCGCATAATACTCAAGAAATCAGCGATCAACAATTGTTTGAATAATAGAAGACCATAAAAAATGATAAAACGTTATAAAACAAAAATGATTCGATGAATCTTGAAAATTCTTGTTGATTTAAATTTTTGATCAAAAGACGAAAAGAATAAGCGTTGATTGGTTAAAAATTACCGTGTGACACCCAAATAATAAACAATCAAAATTAAGAAGAAAAAAACAATAACCTAGAATATCTTAAAAATTAAAAGTCCTTATGATCTGGGCAAATAACTTCGCCAAGAGATAGTAAAAACCTATCTTTTTGGGAATTTCCTGAAGGAATAATGCAGTTTTACTTAAGTTATCGTTTTTCATAGAAAGTCGTTCTTCTTTACAAAATTATTTTTTTCTCAAGTAGAAAACAATAAAATGACTCAATGATTTTACAGAATAATCTACTTCATTATCTTACTTCCTTCAATTATTTTCAAAAGTTTTCCATTATACATTTCAGAGAAATCACTGTCCAAACAATAAATGACGTTTCCGCGTATAACACAAGAAAGGAAACACTTTAACAAAATTTTGAGTATTAAAAGATAGGAAATTTTATGCTCATTCAAATGCAATTTCACTGGGTTGATGATATTATTTCTAACGCACGAAATGACCCAAACAACAAAAACAAAAATAATCGAAAAACTGTTAAAAAACAAAAAATATGTAATCCGAAAAACTAAAAAAATTATTATTATGCCCCCTTAGTGTAAGAAAAACCGCTGCTAACTGCCTTACCTGAATGTTTTTTCAAAGAGAGGTCCAAATTAATCGATTTAAGAAATCTGATAATGAAAATTCGCAATTAATAAATTAATGCTATAATTAATTCATTGGATTCAAGCGCTTAAATATTGCCAGTAAAAAATTGAAATTATTATAAGATTAAAGTTATTATAAGATATATCAATCGAAAGAAAATTATACCAACTGTATCAAAACGTGCACATTTTTGACAAGTTCAACGTATAAAATGACAAAATTTCTTTTTTTTCGATTTATAAAATTTCTTTAAACTGAAATTTTGTTATTATTTTACAAAAATAACTTTAAAATTACTGTAAAATACACCAGTAGAACACGATAGGCACGAAAACGCGAGGCCGCAAAATTTACCACTATTCTAATATACCCATACTGTATTAATCCCTAATATTAACCCTAGTATCAATCCTTAATATTAACAACAACAAAAATAACGATCATCTATAAGTGGCTGGCTACCTATCACCACTACGCAGAGCGTCCCGAGGTTGAGGATGAAGGAACGTCCTCTGCGAAAGAGACTAGCTGCGAATAAAACGAATAAGCAGCCGCGGACAGCCTATAGGACCAGGACCAGGAGTGGGTGTGATGAGCCCACACTGGCGAACGCAATCATCTTAGCGTGGGGGAGGGGGGGGGGGTGATGAGCTCACACTTGCGAACACATTCATCTAGAAATACTACGCAGACACCATGACAACAAGCACTTTGCCTATCTCTTATCTTATTCTTCTCTTGCTACACTTTATCTGTTTTCTATCTCTTTTATCACATATTACTAAAAATTGTCCAAAAATCATACTGTCGTGGAGGATACGAGAGCGATGACAACCCACCTCATACGGCAACGAAGCCAGCGGAGGCAAGCTGCCTTGGAGGGGGGCGTTTAGGATGCGAGAATGAAGCCGTAGTGTGTCCGACGACGAGTTGACTTTGTCCTCGCCAAAGTCGGAAAGCTCTCATACTTAGATCTGGGGAGGTATGAGGGTTATCACCCCTGGGACGGTGGACTCATCTGAGATCGGAGCGGAATCCAAAGCGTGCAGGTCTAATTTACTACCATGGCTATTCACTATACAGAGCGAGCACCTTTCGAAAAATCATAAAGGAAGCTGATAGGTACGATTCAGATTTGGTAGCAATACAGGAAACTCGGTGGAAAGGTGACGGGCTACTTGCATCGGGCAACTACACGTTTATATATGGAGGCGCGAGCAAACATACCCTAGGTACAGGATTTCTCATAAGCAAAACTATCGTACATATACTTCGGTTAAAAGTTACAAATTCGTGAACGACAGGGAAATGGTATATGTATGTAGTAATTAATGTACACTGTCCTACGGAGGACAAGGAGGACGAAGCCAAAGACCTTTATTACGAAGCTCTAGAGCAAGCAATCGATCAGTTCACGTCTTACGACACAAAAATAGTAGTAGGTGATTGCAATGCTAAAATTGGGAGGGAGGAAATGTTTAGACCTACTATAGGAACTGAAAGCTTGCACAAGGTCAGCAACGGTAACGGTATTAGGGTCTTAAATTTCGTGACGAGAAAAAATCTTATAATCAAGTCCACGTGCTTCAAGCACAAGGACATATACAAAGCAAAGTGGACAAAGCCGGGCCTCCGTAGCTCCCTAAGCAAATCGATCATTTCCTCATTGATAATAGACGCCATACAAACGTTCTCAACGTAAGGGTCTATAGGGGGGCGGATATCAACTCGGATCACTTTTTAGTAGTAACCAAGTTAAGAGCGAGACTAGTAGCAAGTCAAAATAGTAAGCGAAAGAACAAAGTAGAAACTTTCGATATTGAAAAATTACGAGACAGAGCAGAGTGAATAAGGTACCAGGTAGAAATTACGAACAGGTTTCAGGCGCTTGAGGAAACAGATACGTCGCCGGAGGCGCATGACGAACCGAACAGCTTATGGGGGGTTATCGAAAAAACGGTAAAAGAGGTCGCGAAGAAAGTGCTGGGTAAAAAGAAAAAGCCAAAGAGCAAAACATGGTTTGACGAAGAGTGCGAACTCTGGTTTGAAAGACGCAAAAAGGCTAAATTAGACAGCTTACACAATGGAAGTGATAGAGCCGTAGAAGAGTATCGTAACGTGAGAAAAAAGGCTGGCGCGATATAGAGGAATAAGAAGCGTGAGTATCAAAAGAATGAAATGAGGATAGAAACAAACAGTAATGGAAATAACCTCCGCGAAATATACAAAGGAATAAACGCCATTAGAAAAGGTTTTCAGAGTAGAGCGCAGTTACTGATGAAAGTTGAGGACGGGAACCTTGTAACAAGCGGAAATGAACAGTTGTCGGTGTAGAGAAACTACTTTGATAAGTTACTAAATGTACATGAAAACTGCGAAGAAATAATAGATGAAATTCACACTGCTGATCTCCACATGGAGGAACCAGCTTACAAAAAAGTGGAGACAGCGATAAAAAAACTAAAAAGCAATAAGGCTGCCGGAAACGACTCTATACCAGCTGAATTACTTAAATACGGGGGCACCGCGCTTACTTTCAAAATTTATAAACTAGTATGTGCCATCTGGAAATATGAAACAATACCGGAAAACTGGAAAGAATCTATCATTATACCGATTTTTAAAAAGGGGAATAAGACAGACTACAATAATTATAGGGGTATTTCACTCTTAGCAACGTGCTACAAAATTTTGTCAAATATAATATAAGCCAGGATCACTTCATTCGCAGAAGATGTAATAGGAGATTATCAGTGTGAATTCCGGCGCAACAGAACGACGAACGATAAAATATTTACTATAAGATAGCTATTAAAGAAAAAGTGGAAATTTTGTGAAACCATACATCAGCTATTTGTAGATTTTAAAAAAGCGTACAATTATATTAAGCGAAGCAAAATGTACCAAATCCTTGTACTTCTCGGTGTACCAAAAAAACTCGTGAAACTAATTGAAATATGTTTAAGCGGAAGCAGAGGAAAAGTCCGAATAGGCGGTAATATATCCGAATCCTTCACGATACGCGACGGTTTGAAACAGGGTGACGGGCTATCCACGGTGCTCTTTAACTTAACGTTAGATTATGTTGTTAGAAAAATACAGGTTAACGAACTAGGCCCAACACTTAATGGAACAACGCAGATACCAGGCTATGCAGACGATTTAGATATAGTGGGGGATGATAGAGAAACAGTGGCAAGAAATGCGGAAATCCTCATAAAAGCGGCGGAGGAGACAAGGCTAGAAGTGGATGAATCGAAAATAAAATATATGGTTATGGATAGACTAGGCATCTGCGAAAGGGAGGGGGTCTCAGAGATGGAAATTTTACTTTTGAAAAGGTTCGCGAATTCAGGTATCTAGGCGCAACTATAAATGATAAAAATGAGACTAAAGCCGAGATAAACAATAGACTCCATTCGGGTAATGCCTGCTTCTACGCCATGAGAAAATTACTAAAGTCAAGGCTGCTGTCAAAAAACGTTAAAATAAGGATAAATAGGAAAATAATACTTCCGGTGGTTTTGTAACGATATAAATTGTTCATAAAAAAAATTTACATTCAATCGAGAAACGGCTACGTACTTCTTTAGAGAGTCTATCTGTGAAGCTACAGTAAAAATTCCAATCCAATCCATACAATAGTTTACGAGTAATCTGTTCTCCCAGTTTGAAAAAGGCTTCTCACGAGATTCGCTGTAAAGCCGCCATTTTGTATTTAAATGTAAAAAAGTACATATTTTTGTACCTCAATATATGTATAGTAAACCCTCAAAAAAGAAATTTGATCCCTTCTTTCCTACTCTTGTAAAAAATCGTACAAAATAGGCATTTTTTCGGGCCGCTAGAGTGGTGTTACCCCTTAATATAATTTATCTGTAATTATATAAAGAAAAGTAAGATAAAATTTGTTATTCAAAATTATATATAATAAACAATAATAAAAATTATAATAATATAATAAATAATAATAAAAATTATAATAATATAATAAATAATAGTAAAAATTATAATAATATAATAAATAATAATAAAAATTACAATAATATAATAAATAATATAATTAATATAATTTTTATTATAAATATATATAAATATTAAAAATAGTTTTTTGTGGAATTCTTAAAAAGAAAGTATTGTAATGATGAAAAATTCTTTATCAGAAATTTTGACCTTGTGTGGTTGCAGTACTCGTCTTCGGCTCGTGCTGCAATCTTCACACTCGGTCTAAAAAAGCCCACTTTGCCCTTGGTGCACACCATATTTTTTGTAACGCATGTATTGATTTTTGCGTTTTTCTGGCATATTAAGCGGGGCTAAATATATATTGTAAGGATTCGTATTTTGTTATTAATATTCAATTTAAATATTATACCTTTTTATCATAACATTTAATTATTCATCTTTTCCCTGAGGTGCTTAACATGATATAATAAATAAGGAATTTATAGGATGAGTGTTTATGTGCATTTTGTATAGGTATATAAATAAGAATATATATATTATTATTAGTATAAAATATCAAGTTCAGGACTCGCATTTATTTAGCTTCACAGTTCCATACCATTAAAACAACTTGCGCTTACTCATATATTCAATAGTAATAAGTAAACTGACAAATATATGAGTTAACTGTCCAAATCGTTTTATAAGAGCAGGAGGAGTGAAAGTCCTGCTTGCAAGGCGGCTGTGCGCTGACTGACCATCCTTCGATCGGCAGCCAGCTCAATCTTTTCGATTGCTCGGCCTCGCGACTTTCTTCGGCGGATCGGCCTCGCACCGCTAACGTCACCTAGTAGGCCAAGCAACAGAGCATTTTAGCTTAACAAAATTAATAGCAGGATCGGACCACTGTCATTATGTCTGGAAATAATTGCAGATAGTGGGTGCATAGTTTGATACTCCAATTTTCAATTCGTTTTTTTGTAATTAGCGATTATTTATGAAAAAAAGCCTTTTTTCGCGTTTTTTGCATATACTTCGAAACTATTTATCCGATAGTAATACTGTTCAGACGATTTGTAGAGAATAAAAAGACGAATAAAATACGACCTCGAACGTCCCGATCGGATAAATAGATTCCGAGAAAATCCAAAAAAACTATAATAATGACGATTTTTCAAAAATCTATAACTTTGTTAATTTTTAATATGTAGTGCTGTTCTTCTGGGTTTAAGTGGGTATTAACACGTTCTTTGATAGTGCAAAACCTGGACTATGTCCGACGAATACTTTCGGAGTTATAGCGATTTGAAATTTTTAACCCTTTTTTTGCGGAGGGCTGTATGCTCGTGTATTTATCCGATTCTCCCGTTCTTTGAAAATTTGGTAAATATGGATAAAATACTTGATCACCTCATCTCGCTTTTTTTAAAAAGATGATTGCTAACGGTCGAAAAATCGATGCGAACTTGCGCTGAAGCCGCTGTTTGCGAGCGAGTAGTCGAGTAGTATATATATAATATATATATAAAAAGATTTTTGTATGTATGTACGTATGCCCCCCCCCCTATATCTAAGAGAGTATTTGACTAATAGAGCTATTTTATACATGTCCTAATTACCAACACCCTGTATATGTCCCAATTAACAACAGCCTGTATATGTGCTAATTACCGAGACCCTATACAGGCTCTAATCATCGACACCTTTTATGTCCCGATTATCGATATCTTGTATATATTCTAATTACCTACATTCGAATGTGACTTATTACTGACATCATGTATATGCTCTAATTACCGACACATTCTATATGTACCATTTGCAAACACCATGGATATATCCTAATTACCGACATCATTCATATATCCTAATTACCGACACATTGTATATATACCAATTACCGACACCTTTTACGTGTATCAATTACCGACAGCCTGTATATAACCTCATTACCATTACTTTGTACAAGTCCCGAGTATTTAATCCTGTATAGGTCCTTATTACCGACACATTGTATGTGTACCAATTACCGACATCTTGTATGTATAACGATATTCGACACCTTGTATGACCTTATTATCGTTACCACGTATATGCTCGAAATACCTGCTCCACGTATGACGTAATTACCGACACTATGTATAAGTCCCAATTACCGACAGCCTGTATGTCTTAATTACCGAGACCCTAAATATCATTTAAGCGCCATTATAACGCTTTTTATACTCCTGCCTCAATATCAAATTAGATCCTGTTTGTGAAAACGTGCGTTTATCCCACGTACGGAGATCTGACGCGAATCTGACCAGTTCTCCGTGTGTAGTTATATCCGTACATACGTATTCGCTATGTGCAGCACTTTAGCGCCCCACGTATTTTACAAGATTAAGTGGCGGATTTCTGAACTATAGAGCTCGAAAAATTCATTAGCTTATATGGCAGATTATCAAAAATATATATATTTTTTAAATCAGGAGCTGTTTAAAACGTTGGAATTATTTTTTACATCAGATACGCTTATGATGACTGCACAAAAAGGATTTGGTAATTTGTACACATACAATGTGTCGGTAATTAGGAAATATACATGATTTTGGTAAGTAGAACATATCCAGATTATCGGTAATTGCTACACATACAATGTGTCGGTAATTAGGAAATATACATTATGTCCGTAATTAGGACATATTCAGGGTGTCTGTAATTGGTATACATACATATATAGGGTGTCAATAATCGGGACATATAGAGGTGTCGGTTTTTAGGACATATGCACGCTTTCGATAATGGGGACATATACAACGTGTCGATGATTAGAAGCTGTACAGGGTCTCGGTAATTAGCACATATACAGGCTGGCGTTTATTGGGACATATACAGGGTATTGGTAATTAGGACATATACACGGTGTCCATAAATAGGACATGTTTAAAATATTAGCTCTATTAGTTAAGTACCGTCACGGACCCAGTTCCTGATCAGTACCCAGTTCTTAATCATTTGGTTACATTTATTACTATTTTGACTTTAATGTATAAAAAAATTTGTATTAAAAAAATAATTAGTAATAGTAACTATTTCGTAGTCATATAAAAGAACTTTAAAAGTTACTAGTAAAATACATTTTTAAGATAAAAGATGTTAAAGTTAGACGTTGTTGACAACGTCATGATTGACACCATCTTACTGCAGTTGACTACAAGTGAGCATACAAAGAAATGTACATCATTTATTTAAAATTTTGTAATAGATCGTAGAAAAACTTATGTAATTAAGTTATTCAACAGTTTATTCGCATAAATCACTTAAAACATTCATATAAAATATTATTGATATTTGTAAAAACGTGTGATTAGAAATAGGGTCCAAATTCTTATCGTTTAACCAATTCCTGATCAGTATTAATAACATGTTTTAAGTGTGTTTAAAATCTTAAAATACACAAATATTTGTAATAACATAATTCTACAAGTAGTTTTAATCCATGCGTAAATAATTTATCATGCAAAAGTCGCAGAAAACGTGACAATAAATCACAACACTATGTGCATTTTATACGTTAAAATATATGCTCGCACGCGAGTCTATATCGTGCAGTAGACAGAGTACGAATAACCGAACACTTTTACCTCGCCTAAGTTTCACATTTATAATCACACAACCAAAAAATGTTATATTTTAGTATATCTACTGTATTAGTATTGCTTAATAAGTTTTTGTTTATCATATAAAATACTTGTGCGTCAATAATATATGTGATCAGGAATTGGATCTTGATATGATTAGAAACTACTCCCATACAAATCTTAAGTGATCAGGAATTTCTCCCACAGCTTTTTTTCTTTGAGGCTTTATATTTAACTTAATTTTGATGATTTATGTATTTTTTCAATTTTATATTAAAGATTAACGGTTATATTTGTTATTAGAAATTTAATTTTCCATGAATACCTCATTTTTACGCTTTGACACAACAAATAACGTGACGACGTGCCTTAACTGATCAGGAACTGGATCTTTGACGGTACTTTCTTAGATATCGGGTGGACATTCGGACATACATACAAAAATTTTTCAATATATTTATATATCTTTTGTAAAGAATTATATCTCAAGTTTATTCTTTTTGTAAAGAATAAAATCCGTTATTTATTCTTTTAAAATAGCGGGAGGAGGGGGGGGGGCGTATTATATTCTTTTCTATAGAATACTTTCTTGAGTTTATTCTTTTATAAAGAACAAAATTCATCATTTTCTCTTTTAAAATAATAAATTGTACGATTTAATCTTTTAAGTCTTTATCAAATTCACTAAAGAATAAAATCAGCATTTTATAGTTTGCTAAAAGAATAAAATACTGATTTTATTCTTCCTAACGTCAATTTTTATTCTTATAAAAGAGAGCGAGTTCCAGAAATGCGCACCTTGTACTTGGAAAGATCTTCGTCCTGTCTCAGTGCGCATGTGTACAATGGAGAGTTCTTTAACTTTATCCCTTACAGGGCGCGTAGACATATTGTTATTAAAAAGGGATCTTAGGTAAGCAGGTTTCTTAATGTTAATTATTTTATAGGTGGTAATTGCCATGAGAACCGCATTTCTAGCGTCCATCCGTGTCCATCCTAATTTCTCCCTTGTAAGGGGAACTTTCTTTTGTAGCAAAGCTGCAGAACCACTTCCGAACGCTGAAGCCGCTGCAGACTGACCACCACGCCACGACCAAGTTCTTTTTCCACAAGGATTTGGCCACCAGCACGTACGTGTTTCGGCGGGTCAACGCCGTCAAGTCGCCCTTGACACCGCCCTTCACAGGGCCGCACCGTGTCATGCGCCGCTTAGACCAGCAGCGCTTCGTCATCGACGTTGACGGAGAACCCAAGACGGTCTCCACCGGCGACCTCAAGTCAGCTTACATCGCTGGGGACGAGCCCTCGGTCCCCATGGACCAGCGCCCTCAGCGACAACTTCGCCTTACCGTCACTTTTCGAGAGCCACACAGCTCTCCACCTCCACAGGCGCCACCATCATCATCATCGTGCCCTCCTCAATCGTCAGCCACTAGGGGGGGAGTGGCTGTGGCACCCTCGGAGTTGCCGCCACACGAAGTGCGCCCGCTCTTGCCGACAGGCGAGCGGCAGCACAGTCGACGCAAGCAGCGTCTGGAGCCGAGAGCGATATATTAGCCTCGGCCGCCTCGCTGCTCGACTCTACATTCGGCTACAGAGCCTCGCGAGTTGCACGCACTGTACTGCCCGCAAACAGCTCGCTCGTACGCCACAGCTCTGGCGCATCGCATAGATCTCAAAACTCTTTTCACGGCTAACACAGCCACTTGCATATTCTTGTACATATTGTAAATAATTATTATAGTTTAAATATAGTGCTGCAATAAATCATAAGTGTGCAAAACCCCTTTTCTCTCTCCTGCCATCGTCCGCCTCGCTCCTGTCCTCGACGCAAGCAGCGCTGCACCTGCTGGTGCGATTCCCAATGCGCCCTGGCAACCCCGCGGCTAAGCCCGCACAAATATGCCCATCCTTCCTAGCACCTAGGACGTATGGCACACATGAATTTCGCAGTCTTTGTAATCGGCTACGTAATTCTAGTGACGCGTCAAGATAGACTACGGAACAATAGTCGAGGTGTGGAAAGACAAGAGCCATTGCTAGGTGCTTGTGCAAATCCTGGGTAGTATACTTTCTAAAATGCCTCAAGTTGTACAATACTCTATTAACATTTTTTACGACCATGTCTATGTGTGGCTTCCACGTAAGCTTAGAATCAAGAATAACACCCAGGTTCGTAACGGTTTGCGAAAAGGGGACGAAGACGCCATCTCCCAGACTAATTTCCGGCATACCGTGTGACTCAAGAACATTAATGTATCTACATGAGTCTAAAGCAATAGCTTTAGTCTTAGTCTTATTCAGTCTAAGGGCGACGCCCTCGGCCCAATTAGCAATCGCTCGCGCAGCACGGGATAAAATCTCGACACCATCCGCGAAGTTTCGGGTTCTATCTGAATATAAATCTGTAGGTCTGCCGCGTATAAGTGATGTTAAATGCGTCTTGGGTCTTCTTTCTCTAGGTCTTTATTCAGGTCGACGAAAAGCTCTTTGATGTCGTTTATGTAAAGACAGAACAGCAAGGGTTCCAACACAGACCCCAGGGGCACTCCAAGATTAGTCGACAACCAAGATTATTTGATGTCTTAGCGCGTTACAACGGCTTGTTTCTTACATAATATATATGATTTTATCCAAAATAAAGCATGCCTGGAGAACCCCAGAGCTCGCAGCTTTACTAAAAGCTTGGCTGGTGAGATAGTGTCGAAAGCCTTGCTGTAGTCGACCAGTAAAAGTAGTGTTAGTAATCTGTTGTTTATTCCTTACGTCTTCTGTCAATCTGAGTAGAGCAGTTTGAGTCGAGTTATTTTGCTTGTAGCCGGACTGCATGTGGTCGAGATGCTTTATTTTGGTTAAGTACGCCATTATCTGGTCATGCACAATTTTTTCCGAAACCTTTGAAAGAAAGCACAGCAGTGCTATCGGACGAAAATCCGACGCTGACGATGGTGTAGTACACTTGTTCAGCGGCACTACTCGTGTTCTCTTCCAGAGGTCCGGAAATGTGCCGTTATCCAGAGAAAAGTTGAATAGATTCACAACGTGCTGCCCAATGACTGGTAGTGCTGTCGCAACTACACTCTGCGGAACATCGTCCTCACCTCTCACTTGAGAGGAAAAGTGTGCGACCATGAGCACGAAATCAGCGGCGCTGACTGAATTGAATTTAAAACCATCATCACTCGCGAATGCAACCAGATCTCCGATCTCAGCTGGATTTTCATCGTTTGAAATTGATACTCCCGCAAAGTGAGTATTGAGTTCCTCCGTCGTGAATCCATGCAACCCTCCTTCAGCTTTGGGAATGAGTCCTGGGTTGCGCAATTCCTTCCAAACATTGCTCTGCTGCTTACCCAGCAGTCTACCTTGATAATAAGCGATGCGATCTTGTTCTGTTTTGGTTAAGGATTCACTATGCAACTTTTTACTAGAAACTCGTTGTGGAACCGTCCAGCATCAGTCCTTTTGTACCGTCTGTAAGTTGCGTCACGTTTTTGATTAGCTGTTCGATTTCAACGTTGATCCAGGGTGGACTGCCTTTGTGAGGCTTAACTCGCTTTAATGGTGCCAAGGTGTTGATTGCATTCAGTAAGTTAGGGTTAAGGCAGTCCAACGCTGTGTCAAGGTTGACGTGACATTCCTCTAGGGCAGACCAATTGTATTCCGACAAAAGGGTTTGCAGTTCATCCGGATCGATGTTCTTGCAATCCCTGTACGTGAATGGATCGTCAACACGGGTGGGTGCCCGCACTTTTATGGCCACATCAAGGATATTGTGTTTACTGGGCCAGGTCGATTCGTAGTTGCCGTGATCCGTTACGCTGTCGTTACTGTCTACCAGTATAGTGCCAATCCGTGTGTGCGAAGTGTCGGTGTGATCGGTCGATCCGTGCTGAACAATCTGAAATGTCAGTTCAGCTGCAAGTTTGCGAACAAACTTCGCATCATTACTGTCTGTCAATAAATCCGTATTCAAATCTCCCATTATAATTTTGTAATTATATAAGTCACAATATTCCCTCAACTTGTCGACGAGATCCGAATATTTAAGAAAGGCAATGGTGGGACGTTTGTAAACAACCACGACAAATACAGGCTCCTGTTGTCCATGCTGTATCTCACACATAATGTACTCGAGTTTTTTATGTTTACCCGGTCCATTTGTGTTTGATCTAGCTAGTTCTGTTATCCTTTATTCATCGCGAATGTACAGTGCTACTCCCCCTCCATTTATATTTCTATCCTTCCGCAAAAGTGAGTATCCTTCAATATGAATGAGATCATTGTCTATTTTCTTATCGTCCAGCTACGTTTTGGCCACATCGAATAGATGGTTGGATTTTTCGCTACGAAGTTGACGGATTTGTTCAATGCAATGCCTAATGGACTTTGCATTGAAAAAACGCGCTCTCGTATTCGCTCCCTCGTCCGCCTCCTTCAGTTTTTTCTACAGCTAGTCACTTAGATGGTGCTATGTTAGTAGACTTATTATCATGGTTTTTGCTTTTATTGTTATCTCTGTTATTGGTATGTAATATATGTTGTGCCATGTTTCTTGTTTCTGAGGTGTTGTTCCTATTATTACTGCTGTTATTGTTATTTTTATTATTGGTGTTGATTATATTATTTTTGTATGAGTCTACAATGGTTCTAAGGTCAGTAATAGATTCGAACGCACGCAGTTGAGTACCCTCCTCAAGCCGGGCGAGGAACTTGCCGGGTCTGTGTCACACGAATTTATAACCTAGATTTTTAGCAACAATCTTTAAACTCTTAAATTCTGAATAAATGCTAGGACTCAAAGCCTCATTAATAAAAATGTTCGCGTGATACAGATTATTGGTGAGTTTCTCGCCTAACCGAGAAGGGTCTATGTCGCTGGTGTTGAAACCCGTAAGTTGTGTTTTGGCTCGCATTATTTCATTCAGTTTAATTGCACTAACGAGACGGACAATTAACGGCGGCGGTTTTACTGACCTATACACCTGCCCTGGAGGGCCTACCCCTCATTGTGGGGTGAGCGGGCTGCCGCGCACTAATTATATCATTCTCATTAAGAGAGGACAGGGCAGTGCTAAGAATCACATGAGCGAACTGAATGGGGTCAGTCTCAGCTCGACAACAGTCTACAATGTCTGTGACAATCAACTCTGTGCTCTCGTTACCACAACTGCCCTCTCTCTCGTTATGGCTAAAACCGCTTCCTCCATTAACAGGTACATAGTTTGGTAGAGTCATTTTTGAATCGCGTGACGGGTATGCGATATCTAGAGGTCTGTGTTAGAGTCTCTTATGGTAGTTTCACCCGGAGTCACGCGATTCACGGAGTTCAAATTTCAGCGACTTGATACGACAGACTTATCTAAATCTCTCAGAGAGACAAAAACCTGTGACTCGTTTGTAGAACAATCTGCATTAGAGTTTTCGTAATTTCTGTGGGGATTTATGCCATCGATTGTGTCCTCAATTTTGTTCATTATCTTTGCCATTTAGATTTTTAGAACTTGGTTTCCTGCAATAGCAGTAGACGATCGTTATGCAGACCCTCCAGTTTGGATGACTGTACATCTATTTTTTCTCAAGTGACGAAATCTGATCTATCAGTTGGGCGGTCAACCCCTCTGTTGCTGGCACAGAGGTTGTAGAATCACTGACAGCATTAAGTTTCCCCACCATGAGAGACTTTAAATCATCTATTGCTATTGTAAGAAGTTCAAATTGTTTATCAAATAACTCGAGCATTGTCGAATGTATTTTACAATAATTCACAGAGCCTAAGGGCGCCGAGGTGATATCGTTGGCTTGCTTTCTTGATGTAGCAGGTGTGATGGCGAGAGTGGACGTGGTAAGTGGCTCCCTCTTGGTATCAATGCTCAAGGTTTGGTTGTTTAATTTGTCATCTATTGTTATGTTTTCAGTGTTATTTTTAGGAGGTACAATACTTTTTTCAGTGTTACTGCTGCTACTATTTGTTTTTCTTTTATTCGCTCGACTGATTTTACAATCTAGGCAGGTAAACTTAGCGTCCTCTAGTGGTGTCATTTCATGACATACGTCATGATAAGACTTAAAACAAAATTTGCATCGACAAATGGTGGCATTTCTGCGAGTTACTAATTTACATTTGGCACAAGATGAAGGAGCCATGTCGTGTGAGAAACGTAGTAGAATTCGTTTATAGTCAGATAATGCCTTAAAATCAGTGAAATAAGTCGACGACGTGTCAGCTAATTACTGGAAAAGTAAACGTGCTGTCAGAATTTCTAATAATTTTAAATATTTGCTAAACTAAAAGGTACAGAGATATTGTATAAATACGTGGTGTATGTATAGGTACACGCAAAAATATATAATGGAAAAAAGTTTAGAGAAATGTTATACTGATTGAAATAAACAATAAAATATTAAAAATGAGTGAGATTTTCTATAAAAGCAGTTTAAATTTAGCTCGCAAAATTAAAACGCTGGAGACTGCTGATATCTGTTGTGAGGCATAGCAATTAGCAGTCATTGCTGCCAACTGTTCAGTGATTCAGTGAATATGGTGCTGCGCCATCTAGCGGTCAGAGCAGGACGTTTGCATAGCGGCATCAGTACATTTTGCGCGGCCAACAAAAAAAAAGAGAGAGAGAGAGAGAGAGAGAGAGATATGATATACACTCTAACCTCAAATAAAATATCCTGCTCTATTACTCCCGTTCCTCCTCCGGTAAGTCCTTATGCGTGACTAGAATGTTGTTTCTCCCTGCAAAATGACCACAGAGAGATGACAGGAGAGATGAATTCTAAAAATGATGCTCTCCAACTCCTCATGTGAAGGTGGTATTTGAGGTTACGTCATTCACTGCTTTACGAGGAATTTCCCTCCAGGTTCATAAAAAGCACAATGAAGTGTGGTTTTTTGGCGTGAGCGTAAGAGTCGTTTGGAGGGTCCTTTCTGCTACAAAAGATCACTCGTCAGAGTGAAAAATAGTCAGAAAGATATGCTTATATATGAAAGGTGTAGTCATATCCAATTTACCGGTTAGGAAGGTTAGGTTCGAGGAGATGGAGAGAGAAGGGGCAAGAAGAAAAGCGGAAGGGAGGAGTGAGAAAGAGAGAGTTAGAGTGAGAGAGAGAGAGAGAGAGAGAGAGAGAGCCAGGCATTCCCGGGGTGGGGAGTTCAGCTCGACGTCTTCGTGTCGATAGCTCTGCGTGTGCTATTCGATCGGGGAGCTCAAATCTCGGTGTCGGGGTTGAAGCTCTCAGTCTATCCGGCTCGTTTGGACTAATGTTGGATTTAGCGGGAGGATTATCGCAATATGAAGAGAGCGAGCGAGAAGTTGATTCTCTAGTGCCGAGAGGCAAGCGCTGTATTGAGCAAACATAGTTGTACGTATTCAACTCGTCGTAACGGTGGCTGGAACTGGACTGGCGTCTGTGGGCCAGCGGCTATGCGGTCCGCCGTTGGAGTTAAGGGTGGAGGTTAACATGTGCGTTCATGGATCTCCTGTGACCAATTTTTCAATCGTTTTATAACGTGGTTGTTCGTAGGATCGCTACCGGAGCGGAGGCGGTTTGTAAAGTTAGCATGGAAAATGCAGCTCGAGAAGAGAAAGAAAAAAATACTGAAGAAGGATATACAAATGGTATAACTGTATATGGTGATGACCCGTGAAGAAAGCGTGGGTTTTCGTCGCTCTACGGATTTATCTCGCTCATAGGATGGCTTAGCGGCAAAGTGGTCGATATTTTTGTAAAATCAAAATATTGTAAGGAATGAGAATATTGGAAAAAATACAGCGATACTGAGGAGTACAAGGAATGGGCTGAAAAACATCAAGATGAATGCCAAGCAAACCACGATATACAATGATTGCCTTTCAAGCTTCATGAGACTTATGGCAGAGTTGGCTTACCACACACCACAGGCAATCAGGGCGACTAGGGCCATGATCTCAGCCGTAGGTACGCAAGCCTAGCCCATCGATCTTATAGATATTGCCGCTATCATGGTTCGTGTGGTCGACGACAGATTGACGGCATTCCAAGCTTAGCAGGCAGCCGCGAAGCCGGTAGTGCCAACGCCTTCTGAGGGAGTGAAAACTCAAAAGAAACGACGCCTGCGAAGGGAAAAAACGCGAATAATAGGTTTTTAAAATTCATTAAAATACATAGAGCTGATATTCAATAAATTTGAAAGACCGTTCTTGATCATACTTGTACATATTAAAGATAATTAAAAAACATAGAGGTTATTAGAAACCATTTAATACAATTAAAAGTTATATGATATAATTATCTTCATCACAAATGTAAACCTAATGAAAATCAATAGTCAAAAGTATGATCAAGAACGGTCTTTAAAATGCATAAGCAATTGATTTTAATTATTATCTATTAACTTTTTATAACTTTGAATAACTTTGAAATTTTATTCTTTATAGCTTTCAATAAACTTTAGTTGGTTTTTAATAATTAAATTCAATGACAATTAATAACATTTTTGCTGATTAAAATTTATTTAGTCGAAAATAATTTAAAGACATAGGAATTCATTGGAGGTTATTCAGAAAATAGTATATTATGACACTGTTGTGGGAGATGGTTTTCTACTTTGCTCGAGGGTTTTCTCACTCGCTTCGCTCGTGCGAAAACCCTCGACCAAGGTAGAAAAACACCTCCCACAACAGTCTCATACGATATTTTATAGCACAACAACCTCAAAATCGACAATAAAGTTGGCATTTTGAGGTTAGTGTGCTATAAAAACAATTAAAATTCATTCATTTAATTGTTTTTTCAACTGTAAGTACGTGTATAAAACTCATTAAAGTTAATCGAAAAGTATACTAAAACTGCTCATTCAAAATAATTAATATTTATTAATTACAAAACGTCATAAAAGTTGATTCAATGTTATTGAAGTTCATTGATCGTTAATAACAGTGTTGCTGATTAAAATTGATTTAGTCGAAAATAATTTAACGATATAGGAATTCATTGAACGTTATTCAGAGAAAAACCATCAAAATTCATTCATTTAATTGTTTTTTAAACTGTAAGTACGTGTATAAAACTTCATTAAAGTTCATAAAAAGTATACCAAAACTTCTCATTAAAAATAATTAATATTAATTAATTACAAAACATCATAAAAGTTGAATCTATGTTATTGAAGTTCGTATATCGTTAATAAAATTTTTGACGATTCAACTTTATTTAGTTGCAAATAATTTAAATACATAGAAATTAATTGGATATTATTCAGAAAAATACAATTAAAATTCATTCATTTAATTGATTTTAATAAATTTATGCAAGTGCATTTAAGTTTATTAAAATTTATAAAGGTCTATACTGAAATTGAACATTAAAAATGTTTAATGTTAATTAATTATAGAAATTCATTAAAGTTGATTCAATATTATTAAAGTTAATTCATGGCTTGATAATTGAAATGTCGATGTTCATTGGAGTTATAGAAGTTAATTAAAAATGATTGGACTTTAAAAAATTTTAATGAATTTTAAAAACCTATTTTCAGCCGGTATATAACAAAAAGTTTTAAAACTCATTAACCCGAGAGTACTCGATTTAATAAAACCTAGATCCGTAAAACCTACTGACCCAAAGGCAGAGTGGTATTGCCTAAATCAAGATCTAATGAGAATGGAGGGAGGGGATAGATAGCGAAAAATATTTAGTTCAATGCTATTCAAAATTCAAGGAATTTTTAAAACTATTTTACACCCTAAAATAAACTAACCCAAACTGACCTATTTTCAATTAAAAAAAGTTTCAACAAAGGAACCGAAACTCTACAATCCAAAACTCAACTAACTCAAGCTGACCTTGCAATTAAACAAAGTAATAAACACTGTAAACTCTAAAATTTACAATTTTAAAAGATCAAGTGATAAAACTGTAAACTCTAACAGTTAAACCTATGCTAAGTAATTTACAATTTAAAAAAGTTTGAACAATAAAACCTTATACCCAAACCCTAAACCCAAAATCCAACTTACCTAAACTGAACAATTAGCAATTTTAGAAATGTAATAATTGAACTGTTGGCCTAAGCTGTTGTTAACCCTAAATCCAACTAACCCAGTTGAGCAATTTGCAATTATTAAAAAAGAATTATTAAATATTAAAACAGACAATTAAAAAAATTAAAGGAATAATATCGTAAATCCTTAACCCAACTGACGTTAATTGAACAATTTGCAATAAAATGAGTTGAATAGTAAAGTCGTAAATCGTTAACTGAAAGTCCCCTAAACCAAACTAACCCAAGCTAAGCGATTTGCAATATAAGAGAGTTTAAATAATCATATGGTTTTATTATTTATATTTTAATTAATTAATAATCTCTCAGTATTGGATAGTTGGATTCAGGATTCAGGGTATACAGTTTAGAGGCTTGTCGGGAGGCTGCAGTGCGAAGAAGGCCCGTTATCGCAGAGCGCTAGAAGCGTCGTCTTGCCAGGCAATGCAATGGCTGCACCGTCAGAATGCACGTGTGGTTCCTCATCGTGGGAACCGATGCGACGTACGCCTAGGTGCAGTACGTAATACGCCCATACACTGAGAGAAGATCCGTGCGTTAGTTACACTCCACTCCGAGCAACAGCAGCGCCCATCAGTAAGCGCAGACGGTATACCGAATCGGAGTAGGTGCTACTCTTTTTGTGCGGGCAGTGGCCATACCGATCGTTCAGTGCGATTACAGAATGGCAGCTTCTCTCTGCGAGTCTGCCTGCACCGTTCGAAAACAGTAACGGATACGCTGCTATAGATGATAACCGCTATACCGAGTGGCCTGCGCAGTCGCTACGCTGCGTCGGTGGGTCTCTTACTACGATCGGAGTGGCTGCTACTCCGATTGAAAGTGTAGACTCTGATAGCCCATTTTTGTGCAGCTCCTACACTCCCAGTGTAGGAGGCGCGCCGATCTTCTCCCAGTGTAGCAGCGTTGAACGTCGGCCACGACGTTGTAGATTAGGGAACTGCAAAGAAATTTGGATGTCATTCGGCTTTATAAAACAATATTTATGTGGTGTTTGTTTGATGTTGTCTGTATTCACGCCCCACTTGGGTGTGGTGTTCTACAAAAGTGTTTATGTTTGACTGTACTCTCTTTTTACAATATTTGTTAAAAAATAATATAGATATATATGTTTTTAGAATATTGGTTGATTCTTATTATATTACATGTATGCATAATTTTGTATCAACAGGACGATGATATACAAATGATATTGGTAGAGTTCGTTTATATGTGTGGGTATGAATGTGTGCAAATACGATGCTCAATGATACTGTTGCGTTCTGAAGCATAGCTGAATGTCTAAGTTGATTGTTACTCAATGAGTGATGAGAAAGTAAAAATTATTGTATGAATGTTCGAGAATTTGCTTCAAAAAATTGAGAAAAGAGGGAGAGAAAAAAATATATATGAATAAATTGATAACGAATATATTATATATTGCAGAAGATTTGCATCCAGAGACTGCTCGTGTGTGTAATGTATAGCTATTAATTAATCTTTACTGTTATTGTTATTGCTATGATATGATATTTTTGTTTACATAGAGGGATTGATCAATTTATTTTTGCTTTATTAAAAATTTCAAATTGTCCTATGAGTTCAGAGTTCTTGGATGTCTGATATGATTTTAAGCGGAAGAGAAGGAGTGTGGAGAAGGTTTTGTTACATTGTGTTAGGAATGGTCAGTTTTGCATTTTGTTTATTTCCTTCATTTTGTTGATGAGATAAAGTTGACTTCTCATACGTTTGGCATTTGCTTTATAAAAGGTTGACCTGAAGTTTTTGTTAGATTTAATCTCTTTTTAACTTTTATGTCATGTATCTTCTACTTAGACTCATTGACTCTTCCACATTGGCATTGCACTGATTCGCAGACATGGAACTCCTAACTTCATTCGGATGCAGATTTCCTTCTTGACTTGGAATACGAGTACGATACTTGACTTTCTTTTTTTTTTTAGGTAAATTGTAGAGAAAGATATTCAAGGATTTTAATTCGCAATTAAATTGGTGTTTTTTCCAGAAGACAAAATGTGGCAACAAATTTTTTACAAAAATTGATGAAATGACTGTTATCATGATTCATAGGAGGCTTTCAGCAATTACAGCTAGAAAATCAGGGGTAGGAAAAGAGTTTGAAGAACCATTAAGTTTTCACTTTCATGAATATGGAAAACCCTGAAAATTTAGGCTTTGCAGGATTAATTGTTATCTAATGATGTATCTAATAATGATTGTCTAATGTATAGCACTGTATAGTAGAAATGCTTCAAAAAGATAAAAAATAATTAACTTTTCAAAATTAAGTTGTTTAAAATTTTTTTTTTGGAAAAATATCTTATTATTTTACACACGAATGTAGAAAGAAAATGGGTAAATATTACGGTTTATTTTATGCTACTGAAAAATATTTTGCAAATTTTATAGCATTTCTACAATGATGCAATTAATTTGTCTTTTATGTTTCAATAATAAAGTTTTGTTAATGAATCGTAATAAAGGAAGTAAATCTCAAATATACTATGGTTGACGCGATGTCCACAGTCTACATCGTTAACTCGATATTCGACTCAGAGAGATCATTCGCATAATACGCCATTATGCGATTACAATTACCTACTATAAACTTATATCTGAAGATGTACTTATCGCTATAGGAAAGAAAAATTATTATGAAGAGTGATTTGAATTATCAATGTAAAAGGTAATAATTATCGTAATGCATTTGTTTGGTACGCAAAATTACGTTGGTGTATCTGAAAGTTGACAGAACTTAAAATTAACGATATAAAAATAAGAAATAGGAATGTATTTCTACATGTATATATGAATATTAATGTTTTATTTTTTTATGTTCTAGAAGTCGCTTCCGTAATGTCAGTAGTAGATAATATTTTAGTGAGAAAGTTCATAATTTGAATCTGTTGTCGCCTTTTTAGTAATCCAGCTGGAGTTGGTTGTCAATGACATTGGGTTGACATTGCCTTGTTGATGTTAAGGGGCTTCAATGGCCCTAAGCCAAGCTTGTTGAGACAGTGGTAGCTCGAGCATGCGCGCTGTCTGCGCATATTGTTGAGGCATCAGATTGGGATGTACGTTTCAAGTTGGATTGGATAGTAGATTATTGGGCGGGTGTGCGATGTATCGCTTTTTGAGAAATTTCAGAGTTTATTACCTCTTGGATTAGATTTGACATGTCTTGTATGTGTGTAAAATTTGATAATATGGAACTTAGATTTAGGTTTTCTTTGACAAAAGCTACTTCGGAATAGTAAGCGCGATATTTGCGTGAAGCCGTGAGTCTTACATTGTTTGTATGTGCAGTGCACCCTGGGTTTAGCCTAAGAATGCCTGTGCTGTTTATTTGTGTGGTGATATGTGCCACTCTGGGGCACTGTATGAATAGCGTTTCAGTATGAAAAGTCCAGAAGACCCATGAGTTCGTCTCATGTAACCTAACCGAATAAGCGTCTTATAATTAAATCATTTTTTTGTAACACAAACACGATTCTCGCGTTTTTCAAAAGTAAATAAGCGGGCGCAAAAGCAATAAGCGGGTGCAAAAGTAACTTTTGTGCCCGCTAAAATTTTTCGGAAAATTTCTATTATATATATATATATATATATATATATATATATATATATATATATATATATATATATATATATATATATTAGTCCCGTTACAAAAAATATGGTGTGCACCAAGGGCAAAGTGGACTTTTTGACCTCGTGTGGTTTCAGTACGAGTCGAAGGCGAGCTAGCACGAGCCAAAGGCGAGTGCGTGCGCGAGCCTCCACACTCGGTCTAAAAAATCCCACTTTGTGCCCTAGGTACACAATATACTATTATATTGCAATCTACTAACAAGGAAACCGCCCTAGGTGTCCGCCTCCGATTTTCCTGAATTTTTGATATGTTGTAGAGGATCGAAAAATAAGAGAGACGTATTTCTTTATCGGTCTAATCCGATATTAAAGGGGTGACACCGGCCCCTAAAGCTTACCTCCGAAAGCGGGTTTTTTTAAATACCTTAAGTTCTAATTAATGTTTTGAAATGAAACAAAATGGAAAATACTTCCGTTTGAATGATGAAACTAGCAAGTATAGTTTGGTCCCCGGGGGTGATAACCCTTACTTTTTATTTCAGAAAAACCTTATTTTTTAAACAATTTTTGTATATAATATTTGCAATAAAATTAATTAATTATTATAAATATCATTTTTGGGCTTAAAATAAAAAAATTAAAGTTGACGTGTTTTAGGATTTTTGCAAATAAAAGCGTTATCGGGGGTAAACAATCCCTTAGGCGCAGAATACTTTCGAACCGTTAAAATAAATATTTTAAGTTATATAATGCATAATTTATTTTTATTTGGGCTAATTTTTTTTCGATGGGCCCAATTTCCTAAGGGGTGAAACGCACCCCTAAAATTTACCCCCAAAAACGGTTTTTTCTAGATATTCCAAGTTCAGATTAAAATTTGAAATGAAACAAAATGGAAAATATTTCTCTTTGAAATGCGAAATTAGCAATGGTAGTTTGATCCCGTGGGGTATAACCCTTATATTTTATTTCGGATAAACTTTATTTTTTTTAAATTATTTTTGTATATAATATTTGCAATAAAATTAAATAATTATTGTTAAAATTATTTTTAGGATTAAAATTTAAAATTAAAGTTGACGTGTTTCAGGGTTTTTGCAAATAAAAGCGTTATCGAGGCAAACAACCCCTTTGGCGCGCAATACTTCGTATCATTTAAATAAATATTTTGAGGTGTATGATGTGTATATTCATAATATTTAATCATGAATATTTTATTTATTTCAGATTAATTTGTTTATAGGCCCAATCTTCTATTTAAGGAACAAAAATCACTGACAATGAATTTGACAATTTCGTTATTGTAACGTTCTAAATATAACAATATAAGATAAGTAGGGGAATAAATAATTACATGAGTATATTTTCATTTTAACTGCACAAATATTTGTATGCTGAATCGCTGGCTTTTAAAAGCTGAGCCAAGATTAAAATTATTTTTATGGTATATTTTAATCTTTTTAGAAATCACTGCTTGATAATTATAATTTCCTTATAATTTTAGGATATTTATTTTTGCGTATTTAGGCATGTCATATTATATTTTATTTCTGCTTCTTCATAAATACTTATTCTTAAGTAAATATTTGACTAATTTCTAATTATATATATAAATAAGCGATTATTTATAAGCCCATCTTGGAATCATGAATAAAAATAGCGAATTTCGCGGAGAAAAACATCTGTTCAAAAATAGCGCGAGTGAGCCTGGAGTCCGCGACTGCGTAGAAAACAGATCAGTTAGTCAGTATATTTTTGTCAATTCTGCTGCGAGGTACACGTTATCGAGAGCCTGCGATTTGTTAAGAAATTTAGTTTATAAATTTATGACGGTGATAGGATTCACCTTCATTTTTTCAATTATTTAATTTTTATAAAATAATATATTTTATTGTAAGAGTTGCCACCCGCGAGGACCAAACTATACTTGCTAGTTTCGTCATTCAAAGAGAAGTATTTTCCATTTTGTTTCATTTAAAAACATTAATTAGAACTTAAGGTATTTAAAAAAACCCGTTTTCGGAGGTAAACTTGAGGGGCGGTTTTCACCCCTTTAATATCGGATTAAGCCGATAAAAAAAACACGTGTCTCTTATTTTTCAATCATCTACAACATATCAAAAATTCAGGAAAATAGTTGGTTGTGAATGTAATTTCACAACCAGCATTTTGTTTCATTTCCCGAACTGGCTCGGTGTTTTTCAAATTAACAAGTTGTCTAAATTTTTACATTTAGTTAATTACTCAAAAGTTAGAGGAATGTAGGTATCATTAGTTTCAATAATAACCAAGTAACTATATTCCGACCAAATGTATGCGAACGTTTGATTTAGATTGAAGATATTTTGTCTGACTGGTAATGCGGACGCTTTGAATAATTTGCATGTCTGTAAATCGATGAGTGGAATAGTAATATGATATATAAGTTGATGTGTGAAAAATATTGTTATGTCAGAAGTTTTAGTAATTTTTAAAGGTGAAAGTTCTTTGATACTAGGAAAAGTAGCGCTAGCTATTATTTTCGCTACTATATTGGCAGATTTAACGAATAAAGTTGGGGGTACAAATCGCGAGTGCACCGCTCCTTGCGATAGAAATGTGACTGCATCCGGTACAATTTCGGTGCCTAATTTAAATTGAATTAAAATAGTAGTCATTTTTTGGGAAATATTATATAAAGTGGTACTTAATGTTGCTATTTTTGTTCTACGTCATTGAATTTTGTCTCAACTAATTTTGTTTTCTCGGCTAAAAGTTTTGGTAACTACTAGGTGTCATTGGATGTGATTTGAATAAAATTTCGTAGATTTGCTTCAGTATTCTCATCCAATGTACCAAATAATATCTTACTGATATTTTCTATAAATGACAAGACTGGGCTCGTGATACGCGTGTTACTGGAAGCACTCAAGCCCGACAGAAGTTGTGTTACCCTGCTGACTTGGTTGATAGTGTCATCAATCTATTGTTGCAAATTATCTAGTAAATTATTGTGTGCACATGGTAAACTTAATCATAGTGATGATGTAATTTCTGCCATCGATCGTACAGGTTTTCTTCTGTGTTAAAGTACGCATATAAATCAAGCTTGTGAATTATTTTCCAATTAATACTGGAGGTAGCAAGTGATGATATAAGTTCTGATAATATTCCAGGATTATTCTTTAATAGAGTTATAGTGTCAACATTTCTGAGATCATCGCCTAAGGCAATTCTGCAAAATGAAAGAAAAATGTATGTGCGTGCGCCATCCTATATGACTCAGGATGTCGAGAGTCTGAATATTACAGCTCGACATTGGGTTATCTATTTACACGGGTGTTATATTGAGAATTAGATGTGTTAACAATTTAATGATTTCTGAGAACATAGCAAAAAAGAGTATCTTTTTTTCTTTTTATGTCCATAAGCAGCAGAAAAAGAGAAAAGTGTGTTATAAGTATGAAAATTTTTTGTTAAGAGGATGATCTATGGGAAGTTTCATCGCAAATTTATAAATAATTTAATAGAGCATTATACGCTTGACAATTCACTTTTGGAATTTTCAATGATTATGTGTTTATAATCATAACCTGCCGGTAGCGGATCTTTCAGAAAACCAGGTCTCTTTAACTTGTCTTGAATTGTGATTTTTGTTATTTCCCAATTTTGTAATTCAGCATTTTTGGTTTTGCGATTAATTTTAATAATTTCATAAGGTCCCTCAGAATCAACCGCGAATTTATCTACATGAGGTTCCTTTAACAAATAAACCAATTCGCCTTCTCTGAAATCTTTTGTGTTTAATTTTCTATTGTAATAATATCTATACTTAGCTTGAACCAAGTTAATCGCCTCAATGGTTTGCATTTCAGATATGCTACCAATTAATTCATCAATATATTGTGCATAAGTCACAGATAATTCCGAGTATCTCGGAGGAAAACTAGATGGAGAGTTCACGGATTTTGCCCAAATACTAGTTCGTGCGGAGCGTACTCAGAGGCCTCATATTCTGTGGTATTGAAGGCGTGTTGACACATTGGTACCCATTTTCCCCAATCTGTGTGTATTCTCTCGGTACCATCATTCGACTGAGGGTGATATGCAATGGAATTGTACTTATCTATTCTGAATATTCTGGCAAACTCTTCTAATAGTGAGTCTCCTGGTCCATATGCAATGCTGCTTGAGGGCCAAAGTAACAAATAACCTTGTCAGTGAATACTCTCGCGACTTTTTCAGCTGTCGCCCTTACTACAGGAATTAGAATAACATATCTTGTAAATCAATCCTGGGTAGTGAGGGTGTATCTATAACCTCCTTCAATTTCTTGCAATTCCCCATAAAAAGTCCATTGATAATTTCTGAAAGTGTTTGAAATGCGTATCCGTTATCCTTAAAGGTAAATGGGTCTTAACTCTAACCAGTTTGTTGGTTTGACATTGAAAACAGATAAGGACAAATTGTCTTACATCCGATCGCATATTGCGCCAGCAATAAGCATCAGCAACTTTGAAATATGTTTTATTAATTCCACGATGTCCCCCAAGGGTGCCTTAATTAGGGTGGTCCAAAATTTCCCAAATCTCAAATTTTCTACTTGTAACCGCTTCAAAATGTTGTAATTGGAAAAAAAATGAGAAATGTGTCCGAGGGTTGCCTGACGTTAACATTAAGAGGTCTCTACCATCGCAAACAGCTTTTAACATTTGATTTTGAGCACTTTTAATAATAAAATTATATTAGGCTGAACTAAAAATAATTGTATATTAATTTATATGGCTACCAATTTTTTTTTACGTTTATTATAAGTTTATTAACAACTTTACCGCATTAGGCAAGAAAGACAAAAAATTTCCTCCTAAGTAAAATTTAAGTTTGCTCATTTTTCATTAAAACACCTGCTAATTTCAACGAATTTTCATAGCAATATATTTTAACGAATTGACACGTTCGACGTCGCATTTTGAAGAGTAAACCGAGTACTGTATATAGAAAAATTAAGGGACAATAGGATATCTTAGATTTTATACGCCAATCAATTATTTATTTATTATTTATTATTTATTTAGCCCCTCAATTCTATTTAAACGCACATATTTTAGGGGCCAACTTGATTTTTAATATTTTAGATAATTATAATTATTTTAAATATTTAAAATTAAGTTGGCCCCTGAAACATGTGCATTTAAATAGAATTGAGGGGCTAAATAAATAATAAATAATAAATATATAATCGATTGGCGTATAAAACCTAAGATATCCTATTATCCCTTAATCTTTTTATATATAGTACTCGGTTTACTCTTCAAAATGTGACGTTGAACGTGTCAATTCGTTAAAATATATTGCCATGAAAATTCGTTGATTTTAGCAGACATTTTAGTGAAAAATGAGCAAACTTGAAATTACTTAGGAGGTAATGTTAACTTCAGGCAACCGGCGGACATATACCTAATTTTTTGCCAATTATAACATTTTGAAGCGGTTACAAGAAGAAAAATTGAGATTCGGGAAATTTTGGACCATCCTAGTGCCTCATGGTACTCCCTTAATAACTTGTGTCTGTGTTCAACAGGCAAGATTGGTAAATTGTTAAAATAAAACATAGCTACTACAGTAACTCCAGCAAAGATTGAATCCAACTGAATAAAGGTGTTGTATTCATTGGGAGTAAATATGGCTAAATCTCTGATGATGGATAACGAAGTGATATTCGGATTTAAAACTTCTTTCTTCCATTTCTTGAGACATTTGAGCATGTCAGCTTTGAGAGATCTGTCATTCATGTTATTCTTGACAAATATTCCCAGAAGTTTCGTGACCTTGCACGTGGATTTGTCTACGTCACCCAGTCCACGTAATATCTCTCAATCATGGCTTTCAAGATTTCTGTGTCGAAGAAAAAGTCTGTCGTCATAAAATACACTAAATTTTCATTATACCTAAACGAGTACTCCTGAATTTGAAAAATCTTAACTAATGGTGGAGGTTCTTCTCCCTCTGGAATAGTTCAGGGTGATTTTTCACGGAGTGGTCGTGCTCAAATTATGAGGCAACATCCCAAGGCAGCGTGGTGAACTTTAGCATGGATAAGAGAATCCCGTGCACTGATCGGTGGAGTGCTTGGGTGATCTGTGCCATGATTGGCGGTTGCACTATCATGCGACATGTTGACTGGTATGTCTGCATATGTTGGTTCAGGTGGTGATTGATGTTCGCTGCCATTTCTCGAGTTGTTGCTTTGATCGATGCCCCCTCGAGTTCCAGCTGACGTCTGACTCAAACCACTATCTCGTTCTGGAATTTGCGCTAACAGTAGCGGAATGAAATGGTTACCTATCAGGTGTGTGACACAGGATTTTGTCACTCTCGTCTCTTTAGATTTAATTAATTATTTAAATATTCACTCCAAGGGTTGGCTCTACACTTTACCGAATTTATTTATAACAAAGGGGCGCCAGGTAAAGTGCGGCTAGCATAGTATGAACTCTTCGAGGAGGTTCCGTGATACAGGAGATCGGCATGAATTATTTAACTAAATATCGACGGTCGCTATCTATATAAACACAATTATCTTAATTTTATGGTCGTACGTCTAAAGATGGCTACGCAAGCCCGCGCGAGTCGCTTTCAACGGTCGAACCAGAGAGAGAGAAGAGAGAGAGAGAGAGAGAGAGAGAGAGAGAGAGAGAGAGAGAGAGAGAGAGAGAGAGATAGATAGATAGATATACTTTTTATTCATCAAGAGACGAAAACCTTACAATTGCATGTACATGTAGTTATAATAATTAAAATATCAGTCAATTTTATGTATTTGTTATCTTACATTAACGTTCACTTATTGCATTTCTTATTAAATAATATTATTCGCTTTATCAGTTCGTCAGTTTATAAAAATTAAATATAATGAACTAGTCATAGTCAGATATCACAGAAACACGCTTCGTCAAAAAATAATACATAGAATAAAATAAATACAATAGAGATAACATATTAAAAATAAAAGAATACATACTCATACTTTGCTAAATTTTTACGTATACTATCACGTCAAAATTTAAAACACACTCATTCATGACACTTTAACAATCACGCTAATAAATACATTCACACCTAACACTAAACATATTTAATAAATAAATAAATTAATAAATAACTAAGACGAATAAATAAATAAACCAGATAAATAATTAAATTAAATAAATAAATAAATAAATTTAAATGAATAAATAAATTAAATAAATAAATAATTCAAATAATAAATAGTCTAAATAAATGTCCGAGTCACCTCTATGCATTCTCTTCACCATGTAATTGCTTAAGGTGCCTGCTAAACGCCGTTTTAAATTTACAAAATGATGGCAGGCACCTCACACTGCTCGGGAGCGAATTCCAGAGGTGCGTACCTTGAACTCTAAATGAGAATAGGTCCTTATCGGTGCGCGACCCCGGAACCGAGAGCGTATACTCTCTTTCATACCACCCCTACTTGAAGTCCTGGCCTGGTTTTTTCAAAGAGGGCAGTAAGATATGGTGGCTGCCGCATGACAACCGCTTTGTAAAGCAGCAGCCCCATAAAATACTCCCTCTTCACCTTCAGATCTAACCAGTCCAGTTTTTTCCTGTAGGCGGTGATATGCTCATCACGCCTAACACCTCATATGTATCTCACACATGCATTCTGTAGACGTTGTAGTCGTGTCTGGAGCTCTCCTGACACGTCAAGAAGAACCACTGAGCAATAGTCTAAGTGACGTAGTACCAGTGCACATTCCAGCTGCTTCCTCAGTATCTCTGTGGTGCTTGAACGGAATAGTTTTAAGCTATACAGAGTTCTATTTACTTTTCTACTGACCGCATTCAGTTGCGGCTTCCATGTCAACCTTCCGTCCATCACCACACCGAGGTTGGTGACTGTATCGACAAAGGGAACGTGTACGCCGGTCTGTATCTCAATGCCTTGCAAGTCAAGGTTCTGAACCTGTTTGATGTTGTGATCAGATCCAAAAATGATCGCCTTTGTCTTGCCGACATTGAGGCGCAGGCCAGCTGACGTTGCCCAGTTCGACACTGCTCGTGCTACAGCCGACATGCGACTGATACCATCAAGAAGACCCTTCAGGGTCACTTGTGTGTAGGTTTGCAGGTCGTCAGCGTAAAGTATGTGTTCAACACCATCTAAGTCTAGTGCGTCTTGTAAGTCGTTTATGTACAGGCTGAAAAGCAGGGGTCCCAGGACTGAGCCCTGTGGAACGCCAAGATTGGTGGTTAGCCAACCTGAATCCCCGTTTGTGTTTGTGACGTCTTTCTGTCGTCTCCCCATAATATATGACTTAAGCCACAGGAGAACACTCCTGGAGAATCCCATGCGCATCAGCTTACGCAGCAGTTTAGTGTGTGAGATGGTGTCGAATGCTTTGCTAAAATCAAACATTAACAAAATAGTCAATAGTTTTTTGTTGTTGTTAATGCCTGATCTTATGTCTTCCGTCAGTTTTAGTAGTGCTGTCTGTGTACTGTGATTCTGTCGAAAACCAGTCTGCATCGGGTTCAAAGTATTATTATCTCGTAAAAAGTCAGTTATTTGGTCGTGTACTATTTTTTCAAGGACCTTAGAAAGGAAACTCAGTAGGGCAAATAGTCGGAAATCTGACACCGTAGATGGGACAGGCTTCTTCTTCAAAGGCACCAACTGAGCTCCCTTCCAAGTTCCCGGAAAAATGTCACTGGACAGAGAGGAGTTAAAGATCTTAACAATATGATCTCCCACAAACGGAAGAGCCTTAGCCACTATACTTTGGGGAATGCCGTCTTCCCCTCTGGCCTGTGATGAGAAGTGAGTAACAGCCAGGACCACGTCCGAGAAGCTGACCTGTCGGAAAACAAAGCCGTCATCACTGGCAGTGGTCAGGACGTTGTCAAGTTCTTCATCACCCTCATTTTGGGAGATCGACACCCCTGCAAAGTGGGCATTGAGCTCTTCCGGTGAGAAACCATGAAGCTCCTCTCTTGTCTTTGGCAGAAGGTCTCCTCATCGTCGTCGACGTCGTAGTGTATACATTGGTGTGTGTGTGTGTGTACGTGTGCGTGTGCGTGTGCGTGTGCGTGTGCGTGTGCGTGTGCGTGCGGGACTTCTCTGCTGCTCGCGACCGGCCAAGTCGCATCTGTTATACAGGTCAGTTGTGAGAGCTGGCTGTATATATATGTGTGTGTGAGTGTCCGTGTTTGTCTGCGCGCAGTTCTGCCGGCGTTACGAGGGACGTGTTCGAAATCTTCCAAACTGTCGGAAGGTTCCAGAAAATGTACGTCCTGAGTTAACTGATCATCTATTTTGGGTCAATCCTGGAGTGCCATATTTTGATCGTCAATTGGATTAACACTTACTATTGACGAACACTTAATGTCTTTCTTTTCAGCAAGGCTTGGTGAATGGGGTCTATCGTCTATACACTCGTCGATGAGTTTGTAAGACTGGGGTACTAATTTATCAGCATAAGGTGGAATTATATTCTCATTGTGAGGTGTATCGGAATTGTCTGTGGTGTTATTCATACGCGATGCAGAACTCAGTTCTAATACGTTAATTTGAACGCTATTTCTTTTTTTAAATTTTTGGTTGGTGATGTTTACTCTTAGTTTAGTACCGAACCTGTTAAGGATTTCACCCACGGGTGCACCAGGATATGTGTGATCATGTCTAGCTTGTGCTTGTTGTTGCGTCGCTTTAATGCGCTTCTCTGGGGGTAGACTTTGTAGCGGTAGTAATGCTGTAGATAGTGATGACAACGAAAGTCTCAGTGGTGAAATCTGACGGACAGGAATAATGTTGTCCGGCTGCATCTGTTGCTAAACAGTGATTATCTCCAGAGGTGGGATACCTATTTCCTTGGGTGATTTTTCTCCAGATGTAATTTTGAAGTTGACTGGGACTGTATTCAAGATTTGTGATTTTAGAGTTTTACGTTTGATTCCAGGTTTCTTGATTATTTTTGATGAAATTACAGTGTACGTCAGATTGAGAATTCTGCTTGATTATTTTAGTTCAATTTGTCTTATTGGGTTGTTTCGCTGGTGGTTCCACTTGAGAATTACTGAATTCTTTGACTGATTTGTGTAAATCAGAAGAATTTTGAGATGAATATTTGGGATGAATCTGGTGTGAATTCTTTTACGCTTTTTCCGAGTGCCGAGCCATGTATATCGTGTGATGTCTGGATTGAAATCTATGTCTAATACTGCTTTACCTTTGTTCGTATTCATTTACTCCCTCTTATTTTTATGTTGTTTCGCGAGCTAATGATCTATGGAAGCTTTGAGAATTGGTCTGATACGTATGCGTTCAGTTGCATCCAGCTGGTATTCCCTTTGATTAAAGTTTTCAGTTGGACGTTGCTTAAGATGCACTCAAAGTGAATATGATCCTTATAGTCAAGAAAATATTCTCCTTTCTTTCCTTCTATTTTGGAGAGCCACAATATGAGGATTTCACTATCACCTTGTCGAATGTTATCCATAGTTTTGTATATATAGAAGATGTTATTCCCGTTCCTAACTGCTAACAACTCTCCTTTCTTAAAAATGATTGAGTCATCTGCACGTTACTTTTTGCTCATTTCGCTAAAGTCTGGTCTCGAATCGTTCACAGGTGACCATTTCTCATTCTAATTGCTATCTGCTTCTCCCTGCTTGTCCGCTAACTCGTAGAGTTCTGCACGGGGACGTTCCGGATTTTTTTCACCTTGCTCAATGACTGGGTTACGTGACAACGCATCAGAATTGACATTGAGTTTGCCAGGTCTATATATGACTTCAAATTCTTATCCTCTCAAAGCAGCCTTTAACCTACTAAAACGGAGATCAGGTTTCTTTGTTGTGTGGAAGTGCTTAAGTGGTTGGTGATCTGTGACAACTGTGAAGCTTTTCCTATACTGATAGTGCCAAAACTATTCGCCGATGTAAACTGCCGCAAGAAGCTCCCTATCGTAAGTAGGCTAGCGAAGTTCGGTGCCTTTGAGTGGGCGTGATGTATACACACATGGTTTATCATCATCTAGCTTATCATGGTTAAGTATGGCACCTAAGCTAGAATCTGACGCATCGATTGTTATAATAAAGAGTTTAAAAAAATCTGGAGTTATTTGGACTGGTACTGAACATAAAATTTCGATCATTTTATCAAAGGCCTGTTGGTGTTCTTCTTTCCATTGTAATAAGTCTATAGTAATAATTCCAGAAGCCTAAAAGCTGTTTGACCTTCTGCGTAGTTGTGGGTACTGGATCCCTTCTAACTGCCTTGAGTTTGTCCAGATCCACGCGGATTTTTCCTCCTCCTACAATGTGTCCTATGACCTTAGCTTCTCGCTTTAGAAATTGACATTTCTTTAGTTCTATGGTTAAATTCGATTCGACTTAACGTTACATAACTCTTCTTAATTTTGCCTCATGTTCTTGGAGATTGTTACCAAAGATCATCAGATCGTCCAAGTAATTTGCTACATCTTGAGATTGTAGGCCAGCCATAGCTAATGATATGACTCTGGCGAAATTGTTCCTGTCTTCTTTCAAACCCATGGCCATAAGATGTGTACTCAAAATGTTGACAACTGTTTGGTCCTACTTGTGCGCTAAATGCTAAATTGTTTGAGGTCAACTATTGAAACAATCTGTGCTCCATCTAGCTGTTGGATGATGTCGCTGGTGAAGGGGATGGGCCACGCACTATCTTCTATTTCCTTGTTGTTATTGGTCAAGTCTATGATAAGTCGCCATCTTTGTTCTCCATTGGGTTCAAGACTTTTGGAGATAATCCAAAGATTGCTATAGTAATTTAATCTCAAAGGTACTACAGTACCCTGTTTATATAGCTTATCTACCTCTTTTTGAAAATTTTCTCTCACTACTTTAGGGTACCTGAATCTTTTTGAGCGAATCGGCTTATCTGTTTTTAATTTTATTTCATGTTGAATAACATTTGTGGCGTACGTGTTCTAATTCGGCGGCATTACAACTACTAACATCAACAAGATTCATGATTTTATCTACGAGCTCTGACAATACATCAAGATCTTCGAACATGTGCCTGTTGCACATTGCTACATCGATGAGCTCTTCTGCTATGTTTTCAGAAAATAGATTTAAAATGTTAACTCTATTAGTGACACCAGTGACGTCGTCCTCATCGACGTCTATGTCATTTGGTCATTTCGATCTGTAGTAAGGCTCTAAATTTACACGAGGCGTAGATATGGTACCCGTTTTGTTATCAACGTTTAAGATTTCTGCGTATACAACGCTTTTATGATTTTCCCCTAGAAAGTTGACAAATAATAAATTAGGACCTAAGTTCTGTAGAGATACTCAACCTACTTTTTCATTATCGTTGTTGATACTAGCAAAGATTATCGGTCAATATCAAAAAAAGATTTTTTTCTATATGAGCCCAGAAAACTTTATATGTTTAAAAGCAATCATTCTGAAAATTTTCATACTATTAATATACAATAATATTTTAAATTTTACGGTCGTAAAACCTGAATATCTTGATGCTACACGTCACAATAAATGATTCTTTTCAATGCTATATTTATTAAAAAAACTTTGTTCTCCACGCGATTCTAGGTAACATGCTAACGAAAATTTTTTTTTCGATGGTTATTCAACTCCTTTTGATATGTGTTACAACAAGAGCTGAACACTTCGTCGTTAAATTTTCTTTTATTATTTTTTTATGGAGATCCAATCGGTTTATTTAAGAAGATGTTTTAATATTTTTTAAATAATTGATTCGATCTACGAAAAAGAATAATAAAAATTTTAACGACAATGGGCTCTTCTCATATTGTAACACATATCAATAGGAGTTGAATAACCGT
Source organism: Gastracanthus pulcherrimus (assembly GCA_949152435.1). Taxonomy (NCBI): domain Eukaryota; kingdom Metazoa; phylum Arthropoda; class Insecta; order Hymenoptera; family Pteromalidae; genus Gastracanthus; species Gastracanthus pulcherrimus. The sequence continues at coordinate 54,120,551 of OX424573.1, forward strand.
CGAAAAAAAATTATTCGTTCATCGTGTCACCTAGAATCGTATGAGGAACAAAGTACCTTTAATAAATATGCTATTGTAAATAGTGCTTTATTGTGACGTGTAAGATCAAGATTTTGAGGTTTTACAGCGGTGAAATTTAAGATATTATTAACCGTTAACTGACACACTGGGGTCGTTCGCGGCAAGACCTCAGACTATTCAAATTTCCCGCCTCTTAATGCCCGAAAATCGAGTTTGTGGCGCCATCTAGTTATAGTTGAAGAGTTGCTCTTTCGCCTAGTATACCTGCCGATATGTCAAGCGCGTCAGTCTACCTGTGAAAGTCTACTGAATCGGAGTGGTGCCGTCAGCCACCAGTGTATCATTTACAGTTGTATCAGTTACAGTTGTAGCTGAATTTTTTCGTGAATTTTTTTTCTTGTGTTTTTTGTACTTGAAATCATCAAATAAGGTGAGTTCATTGTATTATGAAAGTGTGATTTTTTTCCGAGAAGTAATGTCGATTTTTATCATGTTAGATGCCCTACACTTTTCGGCGTCGGACAATTCACCAGGAGCCAGTCGACGAGACTCGAAACATTTCTCCCGAAGACAATAGTTCTCCAGGTAGTGATGAAAATGTCAATAGTGACACTGCTGAACATCGCTCTTATCAATATGAGAGTTCAGGCGAATCGCAATCGGATGCTGACATGGAAGATGCCAGTTTGGAGCAGCGTCTTTTGGAATCTCGTACCCGTGGTCGACCTTCTTCAAATCTCAAAGGAAAAGATGGCTTCAAGTGGAAAACAAGAGCTTCTGAGCGTTGGTACTGAAATGCACAGTACGAGTGGGATGATGCAGTAGAGAACGAGAGAGACAGGTAGCAAGCGTAGATATCCAAGCACCTGAAGGAAAGAGAGAGAGAGAGAATGCGACGGATGGAGGGATAGAGAGAGAAGGAGGGGGGAGGGGGTGGCAAAAGGGACAGAAAGAGAAAGAGAAAAGAAAAGAGATAAAAAAGGCATAAGATAGAAAGAAGGAGTGAAAGGCAGGGGGAAATAGAGCGCATTTTGAAAATGTTATTTTATTTTCGCAGATCGAATGAGCGACTTTCCTCTGTTTACGTTCCTGAACCTACTAGTGATGCTGAAACTTTAGAGACAATTGAACTGTTTTGGGAGATTCTTTTAACGAAGAAATGATTAATATTATTGTGGAATCTACAAACACCAAAATCGAAGAAGTTTGGCACTCGAAGATGAAGCCGAAAGTTATCATCATCTGACTGACGCCGAGGAGATTAGAGCGTACATTGGCATTTTATATTACCAAGGGCTTTGGAAATCGTCTGATGTTGATAATAATAGACTTTGGAACAAGAAAAATTGTATAACTATGTACAGATGTGTTTTTTCGAGGCAAAGATTTTCATTATTAGTATCATGCCTGCGCTTCGATGACAAGCACTAAAGGAATGCACCAATTCGTAATCTTCGGGAAATTTTTATTGGAAATTGCCAACGTTATTATACGTCGAGCAGCAAGTGTACAGTCGACTAGCAGCTATTGAGTTTCCGAGGAAGATGTGTATTCCGAATGTACATGAAAGATAAGCCTGATAAATACGGATTGAAAATCATTACGCTGAATGATGCAGAAACTTCGTATTTGGTAAATATGCATTTATTTTTTTACTAAATTTTGTGACTTGTATTTTAATATTTTTTTACATAAGTATAATATATTTTCAGATACAGTAAGTACCATATCTAGACAAAGGTTCCGTTGTAGTTCGAAACGAAAAGATACATTAATATTTTTTTCGTGTTGTTACTACTTCTATTCATGGAACTCATCGTTCAGTAACATGCGATAAGTGGTTTATGTCCGTATCATTATTGAAGCGCATGCTACCTGCACCGTACAAAATGACAATTACAGGAACGATAAGAAAAAATAAGCGAGAAATTCCACCTGAAATGAAAGTTACTTCAAAGGAACCACCGGCCTCCGAATTTTGTCACACTAAGGATCTGACGCTTGTCTCTTACACGCCGAAAAAAAAATAAAGTTGTGCTTCTTCTTTCCTCATTCATGCATTCAATAGAATTAACAGACAGTAAGTCCAACATTATTCATCACTACAACGAAACAAAAGGAGGTACTGATAGCTGTGACCAGCGGTGTCATTCGTATACGGTCACGCGAAGGACAAATAGGTGGTCAGTGCGGGTCTTCTATGGCATGCTCGATCAAGCCATGGTAAATGTGAGAATTCTGCTCAAGTGTAAACTTCAAGCTGTCAATAGCAACGAAAAGATTTCGGCAATTTCATGCCTTGAAAAACTTTCGTTGCACGTTATCAAGCCTTATTTGAGCAAACGCTACGAGTCGATTACTTTACTCCGGGATTTAAAAATTGGCATTGCTGGTATCCTAGGCATTGACATTCATAAAGAAGAGTTCTACGAAAGAGTAAAGTTACTGAAAAGAATGAGATATGCTGAATGTTCTCGAAAAAGTGACAGAAAAACTAACGAGGCATGCTCAAGTTGCAAACGGCCAATTTGCGAAGAACACCGTTTGATGTTTTCTAAAGCGTGTGTAGGAAAGTAATTACGATATTGTTTTTGAAATAACTTTTAACAAACTATGTTTTTGGACGGACTGAACTATTTTTATTCATTTATTGAACTATTTTTATTTTTATTTCGTAAAAAATGACGTTTATATTAAAAAAATGAGGTTTTGAAAAACGGCTAAAAATCTGACTTTCATTTCTCAAAATAAATACCTTTTTTCAGCGGAAACTATTCCAATATTTTTTGTATCTAAAGTACTATGTTTTGGCAATATGTGATTAAATTTTTAGCATCCAATTGTCAAAATTGATAAAGATATGACTTTTTAAGTAGAACAAGTCATTTTTCGAAGTTTTTTGCAAATTATATTTTATTTGACATATTAAATTAAATAATTTTTGTAAGCCACATATACTATCTTATAAAATAATAGTTAAAGACTAAATATAATTTTATTCATTGCAAAAAACAAATTAGTTTACTCAAAATTGATGAATATGTGGCTGGGGTCAAAAACGTCACAATGTGGCAGCTACGGCTGGTGCCAGAAGTGTGGCATCTAAGGGTTTTAAGTATTGAAGCATAAAAATTTTCAAACTAATTGCTTTTTAACATAAAAAGTTTCCTGGACTAATAAAAATAAATATCTTCTTTGGGTTTATCCCAGGCCTGCCCCCTTCAAGGGAATAATTACACCATTACTTAATTCTAAACGCTTATTAGCAGCAACAAGGCGCCTTTATGAGAATCAATAAAGTCCCAACCAATCAGGCCCTCTGCTTTCATCGGGAAGCTGTCGGGGACTACATATAAATCGCAGAATAGACCATACGCTACAAAACTAATTTTCGCTAAAGTTAAACATACTCCTGAAATGACTTCCTTAATACCTAGAATGACAGATATATCAATTTTGACGTACCGTTCATCTACTATACTTTCTTTGATGACTGAAATGTCAGATCCCATATCAATGAAAAACTCGGCTCTGTGGTTAGCAAGTCCGTTGCTTTCTAAGGTAATAACCGGCGATGACGGTCCCGTTTTTACTAAGTTGATGTTATCCTCTTGTATGTCGCATGTGACCTTTTTGTCGGTGTTGCTTGATTCTACTCATCCCTTATTGTTGTAGTCTATGTTATCAGATTTTACTATTTCTTTAATGCTATTATAATTCGGCTGCTCGTCCTCTGACGATTGAGTCCAGCAGTCATTCAGTTTAAAATTTTAGAATTACTAGGATTGTTTGCATTATTAGTATTGCCCTGATTCTTTCTAGGGTTCGAATTGTCACCCGTGTTTCGAACATCATTGTTTCTGTCAAAATAATCATTTCTTTGCGGTTCCCTATTATTGCTAAAACCGTGGTAATCATCATTTATATAACATATATTGTTCCAATTATTGTTGCGTCCGTAATTATTATTCTTGAAGTTATTGGCGCGATCTCGACCGTTACCATATGCACCGTGTTATTATTATTGTGTTTTTATACGATTGTTGTTGGAACGATTCCACGATAATTGCTGTGGTCATTATTATTACCACGGTTATTGTTATAGTTGTCGCAGTTGTTATTGTAATAATCACGGTTGTTATTGTGCACGAGATCCGGATTGATATGTCTCCTTACTATGTCATCCTCTAATCTATAACAATTTTTGTAAGCGTGACCGGGTTTATTCTCAGCTTACAATTTTCTGTAGTGTGTCTATCACTGTTACAATATTTACATTTGCTATCCGTGTTCTGCGGAGGGACAGATGCCTGTGTAGGAGTCAGTTCTTTTGGGACTGGTGGTTTGGGTGCCTCCTTCTCAGGAGTTGGCTGGGTGATAATGTAATTGACATATGCAAAATCGTCAGAGGAATAATTGATTGTCTAATTTAGTGACAATCTTGCACTTTGTTTACATTCAAATTCAATTGCCAAGCGAATGGCGTTGTTAAGCGAGTCACGATGCTCACTTCTGATTTGATGATCTAACGGACTACTTAACCCAAACATGAAATGCTGAAGTGTATGTTTATTAGCGTTTCGTACACTCGCGGTCGGCCGATTCAATGTCTGGCGAGGAATCGTAAATAGTTAAAGGACAGTTAAGTAAATTTTGTACCCTCATCACATAGTCCCCTGCGGGTTCTTTAGACTTCTTTGTCAAAAGTTTCAGTTGGCAGAAAATCTCATCCACTAATCATATGCTACTATATTGCAAGATAAAATCATTCAAAAATTTCTCTATTGAGACATATTGTAAGATGTTCGCTGAAAAACTATCTGCTGTACTACCCGTTTATTTATTTGCAATAACCATTAGTATATACTGTTCTGATTTAACTATTCCGGATTGCCATCGAATGAAGGAATGAAATTCTACGCTTGCGAAAGTGAGAGATTATCTTTTATAAACGTCAAAAGGTGTGGTAGCAGGAATAATGTTCGGTTTTTGTACTATTGTTTTGAGATTTGATTCAGTGTTCGAGTTCTCTGGTAAGTGTTCCGGTGTATAAAATATCGGTTGGTTATTGCAAGTGTCCCACGTGACACATGCAGATGATGGTGGTGTGAAGGTGTTTGCCGTGATGCCGAAATTAGATGCATGATTTCACGACATGGCCTGAAAGAGTGGTCGTTGTGTTTCAAATTCCCAGTGAATGTATCCGTATTGCCGAAGTTGGTGTACGAATTTGGATATACGATCTGAAAAGACCTGTTCAGTTCTGGTTGCGTCAGTCAGTTGGTCGGATTATATTCAAAATACGAAAAACTTGGAACTGTAGTCATTGTGGTCATTGGATATGACTGGTTATTCCCTTTTGCATGAAACCTCGAAATTCTGTTCAACGTCAGACATTATATTTAAAGCACGATTAACTTTATTACTCATTTCTAATGATTCTAAGAAAGTAGGGGTATCTTTATTATATTTAAAGCACGATTAACTTTATTACTCATTTCTAATGATTCTAAGAAAGTAGGGGTATCTACATCCTTGTGTGTCGGTTGTACAGGTGTGTTACTGTATATGACAGACGTTTAGGACGTGGTAATTTTCGGTACAGCCCCAGTGTTTCTCGGCAGATTACAAGTCAATGATGTCCCGGTATTTAATCCCTGCAAATTTGAAGATTGAGTAATGGGCCCCATTGCTTGTGTGCTTCCGATAGCTGATGCAAAAGCTCCCGAGTCATCCAAAGAATTCGTACTGTGGTGAAGGGTGTGTTTCAAAACCTGAGCTAAGGCTCGCTTTAGATTGAAAATATTATCAGAAATTAATTGAGGAGTACCAATGGCTCGAAGAATCGTCGGTTCGGCGGGCCAGTTTAAATTAAGAGGATTGTGAATATATATCGGTATGTCCGGAAAGCTCACTGCGCTATTACTTCTGTCTGGCGGGAGTATTGGTGTTCGCTTCTTGCTGTCTTTCTTGCCGAAAATATTTGATAACGACATTTTATTTTGTTGAGAGATTTTTAGTAAAAATTACAAAGGTGTGAAGATGGCTGGATTATAAAAGTTTAAAAATTGTAAGAGAAACTCGAAATTATGACGACTTCCAAATAGTAAAAAATTACAACAGTACAGTTCTGAGTTCGAATTATCCTAAAGAATGTTGATTTTTAGTTTAATTGTCGAATTATCGTGTTTAGAGTTTGTTGAAATTGAATTCTTATTAAATGTGTAGAAATTCGATATTCAAATCCTCTAAGAAACAACTAATTTATGTTTAATTATTAGCTTATTATGTCTGGTGTATGTAGAAATTGAATGGTGATGACGGTTGTAAAGGTTACGAGTTCAAAACTCTCTTAAAAATTGTTAATATTTACTTGATAGTTAGTTTGTTGTATTAAAAGTGTGTGAGGATTTCAAAATTACTAAATTCATTTAAAGTTGTAAAAATCTCAAAATAGTAGAGGTTTCTAGATTTGTATGAATTTGAAGGTTGTTGAAATCTTCAAGATTCTAAATATCTTGAAGTAACAAGAGTGTCCAAAGTTGTAAAAATTTCAAGATTGCTAAAATTTTTGTAAAAAAATGCAAAATTCTTAAAATTTTAAGATTGTTAAAAAGGAATTTGCATAATTAATAAGAAATTCAAAATTGTTAGTTTTAAAGTTTTGACAGTCTAAAATTGTAAAGAAAAAAGATTTTGATCTTATGGAAATTACAAAAATGTAAGAGATTTAAAATTGTAATAATTTAAAATTGTAAAAATTTCAAGGTTTTAGGGATTCTAAAATTGCATGAAAACATTTTAAAATTATAAAAATTTTAAAATTGTAAGAATTTAAAGTTGTAAAAATTAGAAAATAGAAAAAAATAATTCGTAGCTGTAAAAATGTAAAAATTGTCAAAATTAAAATTGCTAAGGTTGCAAGTATATAATAATAGTAAATTGGAGAAATAGTGAAATCACACAAAAATTACGAAATCGCAGATTTCAATAATGCTAATATTTCAAGTTCCCAAAATTGTAAAATTGTAAAAATTGTAAAAGATCGCAAAATCGTAAAAATGTCAAAGTTTTAAAAACAGTAGTGAAATGTTCAATGTTAAGAAGAGTATTTTTAATGTCGTAAAACTATGAGGTTAATTGATGAAAATGTTCAATAATATAGAGAGATTTTAAAGTTATTAAGATTACCAAAACTTATTCAAATTTAATTACGTGTAATATTCACTGAAAATTATTTATGATGATTCTCATATTTGTAAAAACTGCTGAGATTATTAAACCATGAAGTTGCAGAATTATGAAATTATGAATTTGTAAAGTTACAAATTGTTAAGATTTTAGATATTCCAGAAGTAATTAAAACTGTAAAATTTTTAAATTTTTGAAAGCATTAAAATTGTAGAATTGCAGAAATTATTGGAAGTGTGAAAATTATTGAAGTTCTGAACAAGTTGAAATAACAATATTGCAGAAATTATTAAAATCGTAAAAGTTATTAAAGTTGTGGACACGCTACAGTAGTGAAATTCCAAAAATTGTTAAAATTGTAAAAATTATTAAAGTTGTGAATATGTTAAAATAGCAAAGTTGCAAAAATTTTTAAAATTGTAATAATTATTAAAGTTTTCAGAATCGTAATCTTAGCTAAATCATCAAAAGCTTGCTGCAATGGCTAGTGAGAAAAATAGCTTTGCCAAGCGGTGTCGTGAAGGTGAAATCTGCAAACGTTTTGCGATTGCCTCGAAATTCTCAGTAGTCTGTCAGACTAACCGGGAATTTGAGTTTTTCGAGTCCACCGGGTGCTGCGACGACAAAACTTGAATCTAAGAGCCTTGCGATAATTTCGAGTCAGGATAAGTTCAAGAAGTCTAGCTGGATTACAGTTAGACTATAGCAGAAAAATATAATCTGATACTATAACTAATGAGGGGTGTTGTGTATCTAACTGACTGTGGGAACGAAATTGTTCACAGCCAATTTATTTATTGCTTGATTCGCAACTTAAATGTTGTAAACTTACGCCTCAAAAATGCGAGCGCAATGCTTATATGGTGTTGCGATATATCGTCAAGTTCTCACCATCTGAGTGCATATATATATTCAGAGATTATTGATATTTCCAATTTTCAATTGTGTTGAGTTTTAAATTTGGAATAAATATATATTTTCTATCTTGATCAATTATATACATAAATGTATTTATCATAAAATTAGATTAAATATATTTGAATAGAATATAGTTTATACTTGACATACTTGTGAAAATTGTATTATTGCTATTTGCTTTTATATATATGTGTATATGCACCGGGGTTAATATTAAATATTCAAGGGTAATTGATGATTTAATGCAGTGAGAAGTTTACACAATTATTCGTGACAATTTACTAAAAACGAAAATTCTACTGATGTCTGTTGATATCCGTGAAGAGAGAATGATTATGCTTTGATTAAAGTTTGTAATAAAAATATTTTGCAGCGAGACGGTGTGCAAGAATTGCTCTTTTTTGAAAGATTCATGAATAAGTTTATTATAAATTTTACTGTTGTGTGGACGAAAATAAATTAATATAAGAATATGTATGCATAAAAACTGATTTCTAAAATATTCATTAGTATGAGAACGGCAAAAATTGGAACTGTAAAAAGCAAAATTGTAGTTTATCACAGAAAACTTTTCACGCGTACTATACTCCCCGCTTCCTTTCTTGGAATTAGCGATATCGCTCGCTCTGCCACGATTTTTGTAAAATTGTGTAAAATCTATTTAAAAAATTTTATTTGAGAAAGCATGAAAAAGAATTAAAGGTTTCAAAAATTATTTTATGAAAAGATTTTTTTATGAAAAATAAAAATTTAAAAGCAATAAAAAAAATATAATTTATTTGAAAGATCGTAAAAAGTAGAAGTTTTTATGACAAATACTAACAATGTGTCGTGAACATTTTTAAAGTTGTAAATTATATTCCCGATTATGTTTTGGAAAGATGTGAGATTTAAACAAAAATTTTGGTGAATTCTAATTGAATTTCGACGCACATTAAAAAGGATAGTGATACACATTGAAATGGATAATCCAAGATGCGTAACTTCCTAACGGCGGATTATTTTACTATAGAAATGAAAAAAAGACTTACTTCCAGAGTGCGATGGTGAGTAGTATTCTAATCATTTTTTGTTTCTGATATATTTATTTTTCGTTTGATTAATTCATTTATTCTGTCGTTGATCCTTTCTTTTTATTCCTTCCGTCCTTCATTCGTTTGTAATATTAATATTTTTTCTTATATTTGGTTTATTTTCTGAGTGTTATTTTTTTTATTTAATTATTCTTGATTTTCTCTCTCTCTCTCTCTCTCTCTGTCTCTCTCTGTCCCTCTCTCTCTCTCTCTCTCTCTGTTTCTCTCTGTCTCTCTCTCTCTCTCTGTCTCTCTCTTTCTCTCTCTCTCTGTCTCTGTCTCTCTCTGTCGCTGCCTCTCTCTCTCTCTCTCTCTCTCTCTCTCTCTTCTCTCTAATAATAATACAAATTGCAATAATGACTTAATAATTTCGAATATTTTTGACGGTAACAGCACTAAGCGTGTTGATGTGATTCATGCTACACTGCGTCGTGTTCTCCCATCAATACAGAAAACGGATATAGTAAATACCCGCCTGCTGCGGTCAGATGAGTCGCTTTCGGTGACATCAGCCGAGGTAACTAGCGAGCGCAGACGATCACCGTGGGTTGTTACTCTCTCCAGCAGTGTGTTAGGAGATAAAATAATGCGCCAAAAAAAGTTTATAACAGGTTTTCACACTAAAGATATCGACATCTCGGTACTTGACCAGGAGACTAGTGATGCAATATTAAATAGTAAAATTTTTATAAATGAACATCTACCAAGGGAAACATTTAATAAATTTAGAAGCTTTAAAGCCCTGGCAATGAGGCTCAAATTTAAATATTTCTGGCATAGGGGGAGCCGTTTCCTGGTCAAGATGCGGGATGGCGATGTCTCTCACAAATTTTTAACAGCGGTAGACCTCCAAGCAATTTTAGCCTCGTATGAAACTCCACAAATTACATTAGATACACATAAAAAAACAGGAAACGCAAATACAAATGAAAAAGATCAGTTGGCCATTTAAACAAATAATCAAACGGAGGCTGTCGCAAATGAATGACTATCGGCAGACACTGCTGGGGGGGGGGGTGCACTGTAGGGGACTGAGAGCAGGATTTATCAATGTGACCTCTCTAGATTGTCACATTGATACACTCCGTCAACACCTTCTATCTGGTCCCTCCTACCACCTTTTTGGAATTGCTGAGACGCACTTTGCTCAAAAGATTGACGACAATCGCGTTCAGATCAAGGTCTATTCAATTTTAAGATTAGATAGGAATATATTTGGGGGTGGGTTAGTCTTGTATGTACACAATTGTTTTAAGGTTACCATACTTAGCCACACTATATTATGTGTAGTGTGCAACAGGGCGACCTTCCCCCCGTATTCGGTGCTCTGATTTATAGGCCACCGCATGTACCAATCCTGCAAAATTCTGACTTAATTGATAAGCTAGCTACATACACGCAGGAGTATAGCCATAAAATCTTGATAGGTGATCTGAATGCGAACCTGTTGAAGACGTCGTCTGATGCAAGATTCATTAGGCGATTAGTCGACGATTTAAATCTAAAAATAATAGAGCATGGTGCGACTCATCGCCTCGAGGGGTCTCGTGGTGCTGAATGCCAGCAATCAGGCGGCGCCCTTTGCCAGCAATCACACACTTATAGATGTTGAAATAGATTTTAAATTAAACAATAGCCCCATCACCGACACTTTCAGTTACAGAGACTTTAAAACAATAGAACAGGAAGATCTTCTATCTTACCTAAGTAAATGTGACTGGGCGGCGTTTGATTGCTTGGGCAACAACGATATGGACGATTTATTGGGACAGCTCAGCGCCAATCTCATGGAGGCAATAGATGAACTCGCTCCATTGAAGCAATTTACACCAAAAAATAAAGCTAATCCCCCATGGATTGACGCGGATCTGGCTCACATAATAAAAAAACCAGACGCCGTACGCAGACGACTTCAACGCACAAAAAACGGTAATCTTTGGCAGGAGTACCGGTCTTTCGCGATCGAAGAAGAACAACGCATGAAAATCGCGCGGGAGACTTACATGCAAAATAAGATTTTTGAAGCCCTAGAAAATAAGAAGGATATTTGGAAATAATTAAAAGGCTTGGGGCTCCTGCCAAGGGCACAGGGAGGGGGGTTGCAATTCCGGTCAATGGTTCAACAGCTGACCTCTTTGGTAGACTATAAGAGCACAATCCAAACATATGGACTGAGCTTGCTATCGAGCGAGAAAGGATAGCTGACGAAACGGCCGAAAACGCAAAACGCGCCGAAGAAGCAGAGTAACGCCGGCGGCAGGGGCTACTGAATCAACAGCTGTTGGCAGGTCTCGGTAACGAGCGAACCGGGAGTAACGATGCTCGCGATCGGGAGTTGGAACTGGTCAGGAAAGAACGCGAGTTATTACAGAAAGAGATGCAGCTGCTTCGCCGAGAGCAGGCATTGTCGAATCCTACGAGAAGTACTGTAAGCTCCGATCGTCTAAGTACGGCATCCTCGAATCTTCCTATACGCGCGATAGGAGATCTCCTCAGTGATTTTGATGGAAGTCAAAACACGTTTTGGAAATGGGAGCAATAAGTTGAACTGTTGCGGGTAAATTATCAGCTCGACGGCAATGCTGCGCGAATTTTAATATGTTCGAAATTAAAAGGTCGAGCAGCAAATTGGTTCCGTTCAAAGGCGGAAAACCTGACGTCGACTGTGAAAGATTTTCACTGATTTTCAAAGATTTTTACTCAAGGACATGAGAAATATGTTCGATCATCGCCCGTCTAAAGTGGCTTTGCGAAGAGAGTTCGAAGGAAGGATCTGGAAGCAGTCGGGGTCTTTCCTCGATTATTATCAAGAATAAGTGATACTGATGAATAGGGTGCCGATCAAGGACGATGAAATAATCGATTAGCACCGAAAAAGTTTGTTGATCGCGACTGGAAAAAGTACATAAAAAGTGATGTTAATAAGCCGTCAGAAAAATCTGAAAAATTCACGCAACGACAATCGGTTATGTGCTTTAACTGTCAAGGGTCAGGACATCTTTCGACGTACTGCACCAAGCCGAAGCGCGAGAAGGGTGCGTGTTTCCGGTGCATCTCAATGGGCCATCAAATGAGGGATTGCCCTCAAGAGCGGACGACATGCCACCGTATTTGGTAACAGTATCGTATGTTTCGGTTGATGAAAGCGGTAATTCTTGCAAATTGGCATTGAGCGCTATATTAGATTCAGGCTCGCCAATCAGTCTAATAAAAGAGCGTTTTGTTTCGATGCATGTTAGAGTTTCCGCGCGTAATAATTGCAATTTTGTCGGTTTAAATCATCCAAAGCTGAGAACTGATAGTATTTTTGAAACGGAGGTGGAAGTAGAAGGAATTACTATGAATTTGCAACTGTACACTGTTCCTGATGACACTATGTCTTTTGCTGCTATATTGGGTCGTGATTTTGTAGATAGTCCGCAATCAACGGTAATCTTGCAATTTTTAAGAAAAATAATTTGGTTTTGAGTTTAGAAGATAACTTCTTTTTAGTGAAAATTATGCATGTTAATTATGTAGATAGCCCAATTAGCACAAATGAAAATATAAATATAGATGAAAAACTGGATAGAGAAATTCATAGAAGAATTTTGGATTCTTTCGAAAATGATTACTGAAAAGTTTATGAATCTACTACTTCGAAAAATGATTATGACATGACGATTAATTTAAAGCACGACCAGCCTATCAGTTTTCGGCCGAGAAAAATATCATACGCAGATACAGAAAAATGACAGATTTTGTTAGATGATCTAATCGAAAGGAAAGTGATTCGTCCGAGCGAGTGTCCGTATGTGAGTCCTATCGTTCTAACGCATAAGAAAAACGGCGAAATACGCTTGTGAGTGGACTACCGGGAATTGTATAAGATCACTGTGAAGGATAACTTTCCGACTCAATTGATAGAGGATAAAAATGATGAATTAAAGGGAAAGAAATTCTTCACAGCGTTAGATTTAAAAGACGAGGTTTTCCACGTATAGATGGCAATTTGAATATTTTCGCTGTCCATTCGGATTGACTAACGGACCAAAAATCTTTATTAGATTTATTGTTAAAATTTTTAGGCCGTTGATTCGGACACGGAAAATTTTTACTTATGCCGACGATATGCTAATAGCGTCAATCACGATTGAGAAGCACTTAGAAGCAGTACGCGAAGTGTTTAGGGTGACCGGAGAAAATCTCTTGCAGTTTCGATTAGACAAATGTGAGTTTGCAAAGATTGAAATTGACTATCTCGGTTATAGAGTAAATAAATACGGGATACGCCCCAATGAGGTGAATATCCAAACAGTAAAAGATTATCCAACGCCACGAAATTCAACGGAAGCACATAGATTTGCTTGTTTGACTAGCTACTTTCGTAAATTTATACCTAATGTTTCAGTGTTGGCAAAGCCACTGTATGACTTAATAAAGAAAGGTGTTAAATTTGTATTTGGCGAAAAAGAAATACAGTGCTTTGAAACATTGAAAGATTATTTATCAAAATCACCACTGCTAGCTATTTATTCGTCGAAACTTGAAAGCGAACTACACTGTGATGCAAGCTCGAGTGGCTTTGGTGCAATTTTTCTTCAAAAACAGGATGACGGTGTATTTAAACCGATATTTTATTTTAGTCAGCGAACGACCGCAGCGGAGGCCAAGTATCATAGCTTTGAGCTAGAATGCCTCGCTGTAATTTACTCGATAAAATGGTTTCACATCTGTCTTTGCTGCAATAAAATTCAAAATAATTACAGATTGGGACAGCTTTCGACTGCCTTTAAGTAAGAAAGACGTGAATCCGCCGATTTCGAATTGGGCCTTATTTTTAGAAAATTACGACTACGAAATCAAACATAGACCAGGTACGCGTATGACTCACGTCGATGCCTTGAGTCGATGTCATGCGATCTTAGTAGTCGAAGGAAATTCGTTTGAGGGGACATTATCGATTCGTCAAGATTGCGACGAGGAAATCGTAATGATTCGGGAGCGTTTAGAAAAACAAAAAGACAAGTTTTTCGAAATTCGCGATGGATTAGTGAACCGTAAAGATAAATCCCGCGGATTATTATTTTATGTTCCTCGTTCCATGGATTATGGATGATATAACTAAAGTCTATTGGTTTTCTAGTATGAAGGAAAGAGTAAGAAGCCATATTTTGAATTGTTTTAAATGCATTGAGATTGCGCCTTTAAGTGGTAAGGGCGAAGGGTTTTTGCATAGCCTTCCGAAAGATAGTTTGCCGTTTCAGACAATTCACGCAGATCATCTGGGCCTGCTTGAAAAAACCGGTAGAGGTTTCAAATATATTTTGTTAATCGTAGATGCCTTTACCAAATTTGCACGGCTTTTTCCATGTAAATCGACAGCGACATATGAAGTAATAAAGCACTTCATTGAATACTTCCGTAGCTACAGTAAACCGTGTAGGGTGATAACAGATCGCGGAACGGCTTTTACGTCGAGTGCGTTTAAAACGTTTCTTGCCGTTGAATCTGTCGCGCATGTGTTAATCGCCGTGGACACACCACGCGCAAACGGACAAGCAGAACGTTTTAATCGCGTCATTACACTAGCGAAGCTTTCCGATGCGCCTAATACATGGGATCGTGTACTCGATCTGACCGAATTCGCTCTGAACAACACAGTTTCGCGTGCGACAGGAAAGCTTCCAAGCGAATTGTTATTTGGTATTCGTCAATTAGGAGAGGTCAATGATACGATTCGTCCGATTCTAGAACAAACACACGAACGAAATTTAGGAAAAATGCGACAAATTGCGTGCGAAAATATAAAGAAAATGCAATTGAGCAACGAGAAATCGTACCATAAAAAACGAAAAAATTCAACTGAATACCGCAAGGGTGATTATGTTATGATACAAAATGTCGATACTACTGGGTCCATAAACAAGATCACATACGTGATTACTAAGGTTTTAGATCTCGATCGATATGTTGTGAGTGACATTGAAGAATTTTAAGTCACATAGATTCCTTATACTGGAATTGTTGGAACCGATCGTATGAAACCATATGCAAAGTAATCAAATATGTACACTAATTATAAGTTTTAATCATTTCATAACCATAAAAATTGTAAAAATAAATTGTAAGTAATTGTAAGTGTAAATAATATTCGTAATCCAAAACGTTCAAAGTTTTAATCATAGGTAAGGCCGGGACGGCCTTTTTCGTTAGTATAGCCGAACTGTAGGGAATAAGATTGTAAATATTTATAAAAATGGAGGCGCTGTTAAAAATCGATGCGCACAAGGGCCATACCAGACTCATTTCCTCCACTTGGCAACCTGCACACCACGAGAGGAGCGCGCAAGGGACGTCGGGGAAATCGTGGGAGAAGAGTAGGGATGCGCCCCGATTCAGCCAGAGTATTGTGCGGTTCTATCTGCCCCCTGCGAAACTCGCAAAAAGGGGGGAAGCCGTCTGATTGGCTAATGGTGAACAGCAAGGGCTCCGAGGGTATAAAACCTGTGGCTGCGCCCGAAAAAGTAGCTTTGCCCTTCGGACATGCAACGGACGAGTGCTCCACGTCATTTTTTTTAATAAATCACCATTTTATATTAATTCTCTGGTTTAATCATTTGAACGCCCATCATTCCCTACAATATATATATATATATATATATATATTGAAAACCAAATATTCATGAGTAGGGTGACGAATAAATGCTTATTATTATTGTTTTTTTTTGTTAGTTTGAAACGAATATTTATGTATATATTGAAAACCAAATATTCATCACTAGGGTGGCGAACAAATCATTATTAGTATTGTTATTTTTATGTTTAAAAAATTATACAATTTGTTTTGTGTTTGGAATATATTTTGTTATATGATTAATTTATTATTATTTTTTATATTGCTCACTTTTAATTCGGTTGCTTGACGAATACAATTATGTCAATTCCTTTCGTGCCTGTAGTCTGCTAGAACTCACGTATTCGCGTTTTTGCTCTAGGGCTGATCGAAGGCTGCCTGTAGTCCACTAGAGCTAGGCGTGTATTGCACGATATTGCTCCAGAGCTCGTTGAAGGCGGAATGACGCGGTCTCGGTTTGGGTCTAAGAATATATATACCCTTAGCCTCCGAGAGAGCCTGAGAGCAGATAAGGTTTTGGGGAGGAGGGAGAGCCTTTGATTACTACGTTCTCTCTCTCTCTCTCTCACTCTCCCTATCCCTGAGAGCTCCTCTACGCTGAACGGAAGTGAGTCCAATCCGGTATGAGTCCTTCTCCATTGCATCGGTCCATATTTCAGAACCGTACAATAAGATGGATGTAATGACTGACATGAGGAGTCGACGCTTGCTCGCTTTAGGTCCACTCGTATTCGCCATGAGACGGTACAACTGTGCCGTCTTTTTCGCCGCTTTATCCGCTGCATACACTAGGTGACGAAAGAAAGTAAGCTTAGTGTCTAGTTTGAGTCCCAGATACATAGCCTCCCTGCGCATCGCCTGGTTAAGCAGATATTGTGCTTTTCCAAAGTCCCTCGCGATGATGACTAAAGCGACATCATCAGCGTAGGCTATCATGTACAGCCCTGACGGTAGCCCGAGTCGTAATAGGGCATCGTACAGGATGTTTAAAAAATCACGGCCAAAGATTGACTCCTGTGCCATGCCGCACAGTGGGCTGAAACGGAAAAATCTTTTTCAAAATAAAATATCTCTTCATGGGAATTGTCTTTTGTCATGAAACTTTTTTTAGCGTACAGGTTTTCATCTCTGGATTACAGAAAAACTATCCCCAAATGCTTGCACCACTATCCTAACCTAAGGAAAAATCGGGAAAACCTGAAAAATACGCTTAAAAAAGTATAAATCTTGATAGAAAAGATCTTTTTTCTTGAAACTTATGCGAGCTTACAGGTTTTCATGTCTAGATTACGGGAAAATTTACAAGTGATTGCCTAAATGACTTTTCTGACCTGGCATAATTCAGGAAACCTGAGATAAGCCTGAAGATTATTTAAATAAATTATAACTCTTGATACGAAAGGTGGTTTTTCATAAAACTTTCGCGAAGTTATAGTTTTTAATCTATAGATTACAGGAAAAATTATTAGCGATTGCCCAATCAAATGTCCTAACTCAGGAAACCTTATGAAAGCCTGAAAATTATGTGCAAAAAATTATAACTTTTTATACGAATGGTCTTTTTACATGAAACTCGCGAGATTACAGTTTTTTATCTCTTTATTACAGGAAAAATTATAAACGGTTACTCAATCGGTTTTTCTGGCCCGGCATAACTCAGGCAATCTGAGAAAAGCCTGAAAATTATGTTTTAAAAATTATTATTCTTGATACTCACGATCTTTTTTCATGAAACTTTCGCGAGCTTATACGTTTTCATCTCTAGATTACATAAAAAATTATAAGCGGAAACCCAATCGACTTTCCTAACCCGGAATAATTCAGGAAACCTGAGGAAAGACTGAAAATTAGGTTTAAAAGATTATTACTCTTGATACCCACTATCTTGATTCATGAAAATTTCGCAAGCTTACAGGTTTTTATTTCTAGATCGCAGAAAAAATTTTAAGCGCTTCTGAATCGACTTTCTTGACCTGGCATATCTCAGGAAACCTGAGAAAAGCCTGAAAATTATGCGGGGATCGAACTGGCGACCTCGAGACCGCTATGCTGATACTCTAACCACTTGACCACATGAACCTATTGCTTGTGTAACTTCAAAACAGATATTTCCATTAAACATTAAAGTTTACATTTATATTTCTATTTTTTGTAGGTATTTAATGTCTTTTATACCACTTTTTTACGGAAAGATTTGTATAATTAAAATATGGGATAGCATTTAATGAGATTAGAAATATTGATACGATTCCTAACTTACCAATGCAATTTGTTGTATATCTCTTCAATATTTTCTTCTCTTTTATATCGAGAAAATAAAAGAGACATGTATGAAAAACATGTAAAATACTATCCGGATTATTACCTTACCGGCTTTTTAGTTTTATAATTTTCTCTCGTTATTGAACTTCAAATTCTTAACACAAATCTGAAGTTAAATTTTTAAAGGTTTTCTATTGATTATTATACGGGATACAATGTTACATAGGAAACTTTTGCAAAGCTCTGAAGAAAGCCATACAATATTAAATTGAAAAATATTTACAGGTATACGATAATATTTACTTAATAATTATCATTACAGCTAATCCGAATAGCATTCGGTAAGTATAATCACAGATACAGTTTTTAAGCCCTGGAAAATCTACAACGTTATATTGGGTTCATTCTACACCTTACATTCAACGTTACATCATAATTTTGTACGCTACGTAAAACAAATGTAAATGTGCTGAAGGAGATGTAAAAATGAGCTAAAAATCCCTAGCTTATCGGCATCACATTTACATTTTTTTCTGCAATAGATCAATATTTCTAAGAAAAAGCCACACTATGCCCTCTTTATTTTTATAGGTACCTTCAGTTAAATTTTCAAAAGCTTTCATTATTAATTCTCTAAGAAACATGCATTTGAGAATTTAACTATAGTTGTATATATTCAAATGCATTTTTCTAAGAGACTTAAGAATGAAAGCTTATGAAAATTTAACTTAAGGCTCCTGGTAAGTGCATGAAATACTGCTGGATGACGGTTGTTAACATGAACCTGAGTATGTGTCATGTTACCGACTGCTTTTTTCGAGTTCAATTATGTTAGTCGATATAACTACTGAAATATAATGTGCTGTCTGCAATTCAACTCAGTTAAATTCGTTATTTTACGTTTTATCTTTAAAATGCTTTTGTTCATTCCGTTTCATTTTCTATCTTTGCAATTACTCACATAACATAAACATTTATTTGAATTTGATTTTATAATGCCCACTGCATTGTTAAAATTTTATTACGTAATTATGGTAATACGCTGAATTTGAATTCGAAACTTTATTAAAACACTTTTATCGACAATTTTTACCGATCGAGGTAGCGGTCGATAAAGTCTAAGTTTAACGGCTAAATTTTAAGTACTACGATTATTGTGTTCGAGGTTTTAGCAAGTTTACTAAAAAATTGCTCTAAGGTACTTTTATCGTATAAATTACTTTAAATTATATAGTGATATATTTATAAATATATAATTACAACATTGCGAAGTTGAGAAGATTTAATGGTAAGTTTTGATTGATATTATTCGTGAATTCGTAATAATTGAGCTGTTGTGGTATTCGTTAGGGTTATAATATTTTCTTAACGTCGAGTATTATATTAGCATACAGTAATACAATAAGTACGCTTTATTAATTTTTACAAACTCAGTAACAAATCAACATCACAACAATATCGCAATTTGATAAATTAAGGGGTTGGGTGAAATAACAGTAAAAGTCAAAATCTTCTTTCATAGTAAATAAACACTTGAAATTTTGTAATAAATATGTGGGTCAAGTGATAATTATACTATGATAATGAATATTTGTATTTAAAAGGAAAACTTTTATTCTATTTAAGACTAAGAACTGTAACTTTTAATGTATACCATTCTTACTCATCAAAAGTCGATTTCTCATTCTATAAAGACTTAATTAAATTCGAAAGATATATGTACATTGACATATTTTTTATAATATAATAATAGTGTTGAAAATATAAAACATTGCTAACATGTATTTAAAATGTATCCTAAAACATTATGAATTATTTTCAAATTAGTCGAGTAATATTTGTAATATATTTCGAAAAAATAGCCGGCATCACTTAAAGAATCATTTCATATGTATTTATTTAAACATTTCATAAACTGATCCTAACATATTTTAGAAATACATTTATAACTGGATAACTATAATCTTTCTTAAAATATTACACAAATATTACTGGTATATTTATTCTATTATTTCAGAAACTTTCAAAGAAAAACTTTTTTAAGATTTCATAAAAAGTTAGAAAAATATAATGGTTTACACTTTAACTTGAAATATTAGTATTATATTCTATGTATTTAATATTTCGATATGTCATTACATGGAAATTATTTAGAATTTCATACAAAGATTTACTATATCTTTTTACAATATTTCATTGAAATATATCAAGAGAATATGGTTAAATATTTTACTGATACTTTGCATGCTTCGTTGAAAATTGAGTAAAAATTTTCATTTATATATGTATATATAAATCTTCTTAAACATCATCTATTTTGATAAATATGAAAATGAAAAAATAATAAAATTGATATAAGTAGACATTTTTTACTCAGGCACTCAATTGTATATTTACTTTTCTGAGAACATTTTATCATCCAAAATATTAATAAATTATGCGATTCTTAATATCTTACATACTCAATAATTTTATCATATCCACATTACAATTAATTTAGTATTTAATGTTTTGAACAGTTCAATTCAATTTTAATACTATATATATTAAAGGTACGTTGATTGTGCTTTGTTAGCAAACACATTTTCAGAATGATTGCATTTAAACATAGAAAGTTTTGTGGATTTGTAAAAAAGTCTTTTTGGACAACTTTATTGGGACAGCTTGGTGAAGTATTGTTCAGGCATTGAAACACGAGATTTATATTTCTAAATAATCTATATTTTCATTACATAATGTGTGATGTTTCGTGTATATTTCAAGTATTCTACTTGATTATCCTTGGGTATCCAAGCATTGATACTTTTACCTTATATGAGGAAAAAAATTGTTCATTGTAATTATAAATCTACTTAAAAGTACTGAAAATTAAAAGAACTAATAATTTCGTTGTAAAATTAATTATTTAAAAAAAAACGCTTTGCGAAAACCTTGAATATTCTAGATTATTCCGACCTTTCCGAGGTCACACTTGAAAATAAATGTATACTTTTTATGTTAAACGTAGTCAACTTGAGTAGTAATATTTAGAAAGTAAAAGATCCTATTCTAACCATTTATTAAAAGTGTAAGTTATTAATTGATTTTTTATAAGTTATGAAAGTCGTTTGGATAATTTCTAAAATTTCTCCATAATGCAGATACCAATGCCTGTGATATCGTTAAAGTTTTATGGATAATTTTTAAACTTTACTCAGGTGTCCTTTTTTTTTTGCAATTTAGGCAAGTCAATTAGGTATTTTCATATAAATTTTCCAGTTATCTAGAGATAAGAACCTATCAGAACATGAAAGTTTTATGATAAAAGTACCAACTACCTTGAAAGTTACCTTTCGTATCAAAAGTTATAAATTTTTACACACAATTTTCAGGCTTCCTTCAGGTTTTCTGAGTTATGCCAGGTCAGGAAAGTCGATTTGGTGTCCGCTTATAATTTTTGCTGTAATCTAGAGATAAAAACGTGTAAGCTCGCGAAAGTGTCATGAAAAAAGATCGTGAGTATCAAGAAAAATAATTTTTTAAACATAATTTTCAGGCTTTCCTTAGGTTGCCTGAGTTATGCCAGGTCAGGAAAGTCGATTGGGCAATTGCTTATAATTTTTGCTGTAACCTATAGATTAAAAACTATAACCTCGCGAAAGTTTCATGAAAAAAGATCTTTTCTATCAAGATTTATACTTTTTTAAGCGTATTTTTCAGGTTTTCTTCAGGTTTTCCCGATTTTTCCTTCGGTTAGGATAGTGGTGCGAGCATTTGGGAACAGTTTTTCTGAAATTCAGATATGAAAATCTGTACGATAAAAAAAGTTTCATGACAAAAGACAATTCACATGAAGTGGCATTTTATTTTGAAAAAGATTTTTTTGTTCCAGCCCACTGTGCGCCGGCGCCGAGATATTTCTAGCGTTGGTCTTCTTCTGTTTCGTAGCGGAGGATACGGTCCTTTAAGTAGTCCCGTATCACCCGCATGAGGTACTATGGGACTCTGAACTCGTTCAACGTGTCCAAGATGTCTGGCCACCTAGCCGAGTTGAAGGCGTTCTTAACGTCCAGCGTAACGAGAAACGCGATGTTCATGGAAAAATGATTTCCAGTCCATGCTCTCCTTCCCAGCCGAACTACCTCTCGTATAGCGTCCACCGTGGATCGCCGTTTCCTGAAGCCATACTGGTTGTTGTCTAAATTGCCGGCAGCCTGCACAGCTCCCTGTAGCCGTGGTTTGAGCAACCTCTCATACAGCTTCCCTGCGTGGTCCAAAATGCAGAGTGGCCTGTTAGACGACGGAAGGCGGAGATCACCTCTCTTGCCTTTGCTGATCAGCACGAGACGCGCAACCTTCCAGAGAGTGCCAAAGACACCCACCTTTAGGCACGTGTTGTACATGTTCAGCAGCAGAGATGGTGCTCTTACCGCGATGACTTTCAATATCCGAGCTAGTATCCCGTCGGGCCCAGGCGCCCTTCCGCTTCGCGTCATTTTGGCCGCGATCTTCAACTCCTCGGTGGAGAATAGGGGAATATCACCTACTTCAGCGGCTTCTTCCTGGTCTTGTTTTGGCGTGTGTGTTGGTAACAGAGTGTCCACGATTCGACCCATAGTGTTCTCGTCGAAAGGGTGATTTGGAAGCGCGGAGAGTTTCTTGGTCACGATCTTGTAGTCCAAGCCCCACACGTCCCGATTGACTTCCTCCGTCAGGTTCTTCCAGCACTGTGCCTTTCTCCAGTTGATCTCGCATCGGAGCCGTTTGCGCGCAGCTTTGTGCTGCGACAACAATAGTGCTGCCTCTGTTTCGTCTCTCGTTCTTTGCGCTCTTCTTCTGAGGCGTTTCGCTTCCGCTCTCAGTGCGCTATTTCGTCCGACCACCAGTAAGCAGGGCCTTTTCCATGACGCGATCCCTTACGAGGGCCTCTGCTCCGTCCCATTTATGCTTATACATAAACATAACTTATATTTATATATAATGGCGTAACTGTAAAAATATAAAGTTAAAGATGATGTGCAATAATAACTTAGGTTCTTATATGAATACATTTATAAATACTTATTAATATTTTATGCTTGTACATAAACAAAACTTATATATTAAAGTAACTGTAAAATTATAAAGTTAAATACATCGTGTGATATTGAACTATATTTTTATGTGAATATATTTGTATATACTTATTAATATTTATAAACAAAACTGTAATTATTTGAATATTTATAAATGTTTGTAATGATAGGCGTTATTAAATAAAGTAGTTTGCTTAGAAAAAGCATTTGCAAAGCAAGAATACTATAGCAAGAATATATTTTGTATGGTGCATTTAAAAACTTGATTATAATGTAAAAATAATTACAATTGCATTAAACATAAGTTTAATAAAATTGTTAATAACCTTTGTACAATACATACGTTTTCTTAAGAATCAATTTAAAAGTATAAAAGTTGCAGTTGCTGTATATTATAATAATATACAACATGAGCAGTAGTTTTTCGTATTTTCTTCTTCTTGAAACTTCCCCGTATTGTATACATTTGGCTAATGCTAGTGTATACACATCTGCGGATCCTCAGGCATCGTCGTTAACGATGTAGCGTCTAGACGCTTTCCCGAACTTGCGACGCTGATCCCTAATAATCTTCGAGATAAATTCGGGGAAAAATTTGGCGAACATACGTAATCATCCCTTAACGAGTTTGTTTAAGCAGCTGTGCACGCGTAGAGAACCCCTGTTCTTTTTCTCACGCACAAGGCTTGTATGTTTTTCGTGTTATATTATAATTAAAAGCGCAACAATTTGATGATGTCACATTTTCAATTATTTCAATATTTTACAATTTCTTCAAATTGTTTAGTAATTACTTTACACACAGTCTTTCACTTTTTACACGCCACATATCACCCAATATTACAGGAATATCGTATAAATATTTCAACGTTGCTGTGATATTGCAGATGAGTTTATACAATGCAGCTATATTTCTGTGTTATATCACATTGTAATATTATAGTGATATTCTTGTAACACTGTGCGATGATAAATTACAACGCAAGAATGCTGCTATAAATCTACAATATTATATTGTGATAAATCACATCGTAATATACGTAGTACATTACTGTAATATTGTTATGAGACATATCACATTGCAGTATAAACATCAATATTATTACAAGTTTACATGATTACATTTCTCGATGCATGTCACATTAATATTGCCAAAATATTTTTACAATATTTCATTGTCAAAAATCACATTGAAATATACGCGAAATATCCTGTAATATTGTTATGTGACATATTGCATGGAAATATTATAGTAATAATCCTGCAAATTTACAGAATAATATTTTGCAATGCATCTCATATTAATACCGCCGAAATATTTTTATAATATTACACTGTACACATCTCACTGAAGTATATGCGAAATATTCTGTAATATTATTATTTGACGTATTATTACTTCAAGATATTACAGCAATTTTCCTGTAAGATTACAGAGTGACATTCTTGGATGCATTTCAAACTAATACTGTGGAAATATTTCTACTATAGCATACACTGAGAGAAAGGATTTTTTGAGGCAAAGAATATTTTTTAATTGCTAAGTTTTGTGGATTTGAATACGGTCAAATTAATATTTCTTAACAGTTAAATGCATCATCTTAATAGTTAAGAACTCAGTACTTGAGTCGCTTTCCAACGGCTAACCGGTTGACTTTAAGCTTAACTGAATTGTTCATATTTTTAAGATGTTTATATAACCGTTACATGTTAGTATTCGTTTTCGCTTGCCACGATTATGTCCACGTCTTTTTATATTTTAATGATTGAAAAGCATCATTATATGCTAGAAAATCGTCAAATAATCTTTCGTACTCGGCATGTTTATCTTACTCGTGCAGACTTTTTTCAAGTTCGAGTTCTTAACCATTAAGAATTCAACATTTGCGGCAAATACGTGAGAATTCGATTCCGCAAGTACACGATTCATTTGCTACAAGGAATTCTTTCTCTCAGTGTATGCTTAACGATAACATTTAAGTTTTATCGCTTTATTTTGCTAGAAATCTTGACTATAACTGTAAAAATGTCTTAATAATGTAGTTAGTCATGTTTTACGAAAAAACATTCGAGAGGAACCGATTATTGTTATTGTACATTATTTTAAAGTCAATTTTCTCAAAATTTCTGCTAGATGATGCTTTGGCGTTTTCTCGCAAGTGCTAAGATTCGTCTGAAGTTACTGTATAAGGACGGTTGAAACATTACGATAAATAATGTGTATCATCCCGAAGCTGCTGCGTATGAACAATTATTGACAGTCTTTTATTACACGTATATATATTGTTACGTCCCGGTTGTAGTACAGCGCTTAAAAGTAAAAGGTAACGTGCCCAATTTTAGGTACTTGACGGCCAGGGCCACTGTGCCTACGGACGGACGGCGAACAAGCGTAGACGCGCGATGACAGTCACAAAACAATCAGCGGGGATAGACGGAAGCGTAAGCAAATAGTTATAAAAACATAATGGCTTCCTGTGGCTTACCTTTACGACGGTACCCGTAGGGTTAACCCGCGGTCAGTGGGTAGTGGCGCTCGGCTCAGTGTGAAGCTTCCTCTGCTTGGCCCTCTCGTGCTGACTCGAGCGCAAGGGGATTAGGGCATTGCGGGAAGTTTGAATGACGTTGCCTATAATGAATATTATAATGTACTGATACTTTTATTGATTTGAACCAACTACTATTTTCCACAGTGCAATCTGTCTGAATCTGAGTTACGGATACAATTACGATGTTCTTGAGTCGGATTTACAGCTTGGTTTCCGTCGGGCAGAGGTTCATCCTCTGGAGGAGACTAGATCAGGACAGATTCCTGCTTGGTTGCCTGGTCAGCTGATATAGACTGATTTCTGGTCTGGGTGACGTGGCAAGGAAGCTTCTAGAAGGTCCTGAGGGAATGGTTAAGGGATGATATTTTTAGAGGACGGTCTAAGTGAGATTACTTCTGTAATGTGTATGTTCAATATTCGTGTAGGCTTTGGATAGGATATGTACATAAGGAAGCGGAGGAAAATAGTGCTATTTGTACGGAGGGTGTGTGGTTTATTCTTTTTCCGGGAAATCGTAGGTTGGGTTTACTGCTTTTATTGTCCATTTTGTGGCAGTTGGTCCAGTAATGGTTTTCCATCATCATGGCTGCGGCTCCCCGGGGGGTGCGCGGAGAGGGTCGTTGTTCACCCGTGTCGTGTATTGGCGCTGATGGTCGCGGTGACTTGGATGACTTGGTGGGGTGCGTGAGCTGTCGATCAGTTGTCTGGTAAGCCGGTGTGTTCTTATTGATCGACATAGTAGGGTAGGTGTTTAGCGGCAGATGGTATCTGTGCGAGTGGTAACACTGCTGTGTACGGTAATATGTAATATTGTGGCGTGCTACACGTTTGTTCGTGGCGTTGCAGCTTGCCGACGGACAGGTGGCAGGATGCAACAATATATATATTACTATTAGTGGTACTAGCTTTTCGGCGAAATAGAAATAATGAAAAATGAAAAGGAAATTATATATATTTTCAATAATATAAGAATAATATTGCTGGAAAGTCATTGAAATATTACCCAGTATTTCCATTATTATTGAGAAAGTAGCTTAAAGGTTAGTTTATCATGCTGTTGAGTGGAAAGAGCTTTAGTGAAAATATCAGCTAACTGATTTTTCGTATCAATCCAGATTAAATTAATGTAATTTTTAGTAACGCATTCTTTGACATAATGTCCTTTTCTCTCAACCATGTGCCTCAATCTATTTCCTCCACTTATTTTAGCGCAAGAGATAGCTGAAGTATTATCACAATGTAAATTTATCGGATAGAGATCCTTTTCTAATACAATTTTTACGGAATTTTGAATCGATTGTATTTCCTGACGTGTTTCACTCATTGCGACGTATTCAGCTTCACATGTGGATAATGCAACACTCTGTTATTTATGTGTTTTCCAAGAGATAGAGCTTCCAAATAGTCTAATTACATATCCACATGTCGTCAGTGAGTTCTTGCAGTCTGATAGACTAGCGTCTGAAAACGCATCCATGTTTTCCGAAACATTGTTCATAACTAATTCGTAATGTCGAGTACCAGCTAAGTATTGAAAAACCCTAGTTACCATTTTCCAATCGTCTTTTGTTGGGTTTACCTCGTGCCTACTCAGTACGTTAACAGCATAGGAGATATCTGGCCTCGTAGCTGTTGCTAAATATAATAGGGAACCAACCACTTCTCTATATAAACGATTTGGAAATAATTCGACAGTTTGTTCGTTTTCTTCTCTTTCTTTTCTGGTTTTGCTCGGTGCATCACTTAATTTCATAGGAGTTGTTACCGGTCTACATTTATCGAAACCAAATTTAATTAATATCTTATTAATGAATTTAGTTTGACTTAAAGAGATAGTCTTGTCTCGTTCGTTTCTAGAGATTCTAATATTCAAGAAATCCTTCGGATTTCCAAGGTCTTTGATTTTAACTTTAAGTTCAATTTGATCACGTGTTTTGTTCAATAGATCAACTTTAGAGCTTGCCATTAATATATCGTCTACATATAAAATAATCATAATTATTTCTTTAGCAGTACGCTCCCTCTCTCCTCGGGGCAACATTGCTCTTAGGATAATAACGCTGATCCTCGGCTGACTCATCCAGTTCTCCTTCTTCCAATGATTGTTCGAAATTGACTCTCACGTCTTCTGAGCCAGACACCGGCCTGTCTGAGACGTTTCCAGCTGCCAATGTAGCTGATGTTACAAACGGCGTCTTCTTTATCGTGACATCGCTCAGAATTTTTGGCTTCGGCTTTCCCGGGGTGCTCGTCGCACCGGTACTCGCCACAGACTCCGACTGAGTCGATGTCGTTGCTGTTGTTGTTGTTGTTGTTGTTGCTGCAGTCGTGATTATCGTTTGAGGTGCAGCTGCCTCAATGGCAGAGGTTGCAGTTCTCTGTAGTGCTGGAATTCTCTCCATTAATCTTTCCAGACCAGTCAGGAACATCATGCTCTGATGGCTAATCATTTGAACTACCTCAGACCTAGTAATCTGCTCTGGTCTGTAGACCAATTCAAAGCAATACAAATACTCTATAGTGGGCCAGACTCGTCTGACCAGCGCAATTTCCTCTTCGGATAAATTTTGGTCAAAGCGCCTGATTTGGTGCGTAGAGCGCCAAAATTAGAGCGATCCTTCCTCTCTTCTGAGGAGAGTTATAGAGTCATGGCCATACTCGTCACCTGGAGCTTCGTTAGACTCCGAGAGATTCCATTCTCTTAGAATGGTTCCTCTGAATCTTTCCATGTCGAAACCTGCAAAATTTAATAATGTAATATATGCGCAATATTGTTGTATCTAGTTTGCTACTTATCCGTGCTATTAAAGTTATATCGTTTCAATCACTCTTATGGATTGTCAATAAAATCCATACAGACCGTATGTTATTTTCGTTAGTCGAAATCCTGTCGATTTTTCGTTGTCGTTCTAAAGAAAAATCATCCGCTCAGGATGATTTCTCGATCATTCGTTCTTTCGTTAAGGATCCGTCGATCTTTATTCTAAAATCACTGTGTTGTCTTAAATATATATATATATATATATATATATATATATATATATATATATATATATATATATATATATTCGACTGGCTTAGTAAGCTCAGTTTGATACGCGTTGTATGCGGGACCTTCGAAAAACGTGATTTAATTTAATGACTGATCAGTATTAACTTTGAGAATGCAACACAGATTTTAAATAATCGCACTAAAATAGGTTATTAAGCAAACAGATAGATTCACTAAATTCAATACACTTAAATAGAATTCAATTTCCAAGAGATATACTCGCTTAAGAAATTCAAATTCTCGAAAAAAAAACAAAGAAAACGCGTTCGCGCTATTACTCGGTATCGATGTTTTTTTTTAGTTAAGTCGCGAGAGCACACGAAATTCTACTTCGCTCTCTCTCTCTCCCTTTTTTTTTTCTTTTCACGCCGGTACTTCCCCGGCCATTCGAGCTCGTAGCTCGGCTGCTCGCGCTCCCTCTCTCACTCTCTCTAGAAAGTGACGTAGTATACTACCCCTCCGCCCATGACATCCGCGGCCATCCTGTAGGTAGTCTACCTCCCCTTTTTCTCGCGCGCAACTTTCTACCGATTCCAAGTACCGGCTTTTGTATTTCTCGGAATCGTATTTTGCTCTTGTATGCGTGTTTGAACCCGATTTCTCAGAAACCTCGTGTTTTCGACTTATTTTTTTCTTTTTTCTATCTTTTTGTGTGATACATCATTTTCAACACTTATTCTAATTTTCCGTAATCTATTGTTTTCTTTATTTCTATATACTTTATTCTATTTCTATATTCTTTATACTATATTATCATACTTTGAGCTTCAGATTTTGAAATTAGTTCTTATGCAAATTTCACCGGAAAAAAAAGTTAATCGTGCATTTTTAATTTACTATCACTCTCTCTCTAAAAATACAAAGATTAACTGAGACAAACACACTTGCGGTTGTATGAAATAAAATTTCTCGTTAATATAGAAAACAGATTTTTACTTACACGCCGAAGCGGATTGTAGATCAACAAATGCGCCTTTGTCCATTGTTCAGCCTGCTCGTTGCCGGCTTAAATTCGTTCGAGGAACAAGGACCGCACTTCCGATTCTCGCTTCTTTTTCACAAAGCGTCACAAAAGTGGATTAGAAGAAGGTGCGGGTGCAATTAAAAATTGACACCCTTAAGTCCTTCTGCCTTTTTCTAATGCTCACACACAAAGGAAGAAAAATTCCCTCACACAAAATGCCAACTATTTAATACATAAAAACACGGTGGATTGCGACCGACCTCACTGGGCCCATAACCTGTTAGGGATTGTGAGTGAGGTGGTGTTTTAAGTAAGAAACAGTTGACATTCTGAGAAAAATAAAAAGGCTTTATTCTTATCGCAACTTCGCTCAGGTCTGCTCTCTACGAGCTCTAGAGCGGCACTGACGGAGGCCGGGAGAGCGAACTGGCTCTTTAGTCAGAACGTAGCTTCAGGAGTGGGGGTTTGGCCGGGGCCTGCCAGCGTTGCAAGCGCCGTAAGAGAAGGCTGAGCTTCTAACAAGATTCAATACTTTGTACAGTTAGTGTGTGTGCAGATATTGCGTAGGCATCAACTCGCGAGGCCACGGACCGCCAGTAACCCAGCGTCTAGGCGTTCAGCCCACAGCCGTAAAGCTTGAGTACCCTTTTACTACCACTTTTCTTTAAAAAATATTACTCAGCAGATCAAAAAATGAGACCGACGCGCTCGGCCCGCTAAATCGAAGGATAATGTACCACACCTCGCACGTGGGCATATGGAACGTGCACATGGGAGGCAGATAGGTATAAATGAATAAATACATACTTTTATATAGCGGATTGGAAAAGGCAGGGCTGCTAGGGACGGGCTTCTTAGTAAGTAATAGGGACATGGATGCAGTCAAAGACTCCTTTTATACAAAACTAGAACAGGTGTTTGATAGATTTTCAACCCATGACATAAAAATATTGCTATAAGATTTTAACGCGAAAATTGGAAAGGAGGAAAATTTTAGACCGACCATAGGAAAAGAAAGTTTACATGACGTAAGTAACGATAATGGAATGGGAGTAATTAATTTTTCCGCATCTAAGAATCTTATAGTCAAAAGCACATGTTTCATTCACTTAGTCAGGCACAAAGGAACTTGGAGAGGACTCGGTGGACGCACACTTAACCAAATCGACCACGTTCTAATTGACCAAAGATGATACGCGGACATTCTCGACGTTCGAACTTACCGTGGAATCAGTGCTATTCAGATCATTTTCTTGTTATAGCCGAGATTAGAGCTCGTTTACTAGTAAACAAAAATAAGAATAAAACATGCCAAGTAGAGGAATTTAATCTCTAAAAGTTAAATGACCCTCTAATTAAAACTATATAATTAATATTAAAACGGTAGTCCCCGGAGGTGATCTCACTCGCATTGTTAAGGCTAAACATTCTTTCTTTTTGCCTTTTTCCTCCATATTATAATATATTCTTTCTTTTGGCCTTTTTCCTCCATATATATAATATGGAGGAAAAAGGCAAAAAGAAAGAATGTTTAGCCTTAACAATGCGAGTGAGATCACCTCCGGGGACTGCCGTTATGTAAGGGAATAAGCCAAAAGAACTTTTCGGAATAAGAAATGAAAGTGGGAAAATAATAATCGCAATACAAGAAAACAGTAATAGGAATAATATTCGGGAAATATATACAGGTATAAACTTAATAAGGAAAGGATTCAAAAATAAAACTAACTTCCTTAAAGTCGAATATGTGAAACTTATAACGGACACATATACTACTAAGTAGGTGGAGAAATTATTTCGACTAGCTCCTAAACGTACATGAACAACAAACTGCTTTAGAATATAACGAAATTCACACTGCTGAACCACAAATTGAACAACATAGCCATAGGAGGTCTGAAAGGCAATCAACAAGCTAAAAAATAATAGAGCCCCTGGAATAGATCATTTACGGACAGAACTATTTAAACATGGAGGGGAACCACTTAAGAAAATAATTAATAATTTTATATACACCATATGGAGTAAAGAAACAATGTCCAAAGAATGAGGATCATAGTCCCAATACTCCACAAAATCTCCACAAAAATGGAGATAACTGTAATAATCATATAGGCATTTCTCTTATCCATACGTGCTAAAAAATTCTCTCGAATGTACTGCTAGATAGACTCACACCTTCCGTGGGGGAAATCCTCGCGGATTACCAGTGTTGATTTCAAAGAAACAGGTCAACAAGTGACCAGATATGCACGGTAGGCAGCTCCTCGAAAAGAAATTGGAATACGAGGAAACGGTACACCAATTATTCATTGATTTCAAGAAAGCGTATGACTCAATAATAATATTTAAAATATTTCACGTCTTAGTACTGCTAGGGGTACCAAAAAAGTTGGTCAATGTAAACAGAATGTGCCTAGATATCAGTCGGGCCAGTCAGGTCTTAGTTTTAAAATACGTAGCCAGGACGGTACAAGAAAGTAAAGAGGGAATTATGACAAATGGCTCCCTAATACAATTGCTAGCATACGCAGATGACATAGACATTATAGGAATAAATAGAGAAACCGTAATAAAAAACGTAGAAATACTAATAAAAACAGCTAAAAAATAGGCCTAGAAATAAGTGAAGAGAAAACCCAGTACATGGTCACTAGCACATTAGGGCCCGAGATTGATGATACCGACTTGAACGTCTCCGGAAAATCTTTCAAAAAATATTTATACAGAAATCAAGAAGAGACTGCATCCGGGAAATGAATGCCTATATTCGATAAATAACTTACTAAAATCACGATTACTATTGCGAAAGACTAAGTTAGAAATATATAAAAAATCATAACGCCAGTACTTCTATACGGATGCGGAATGTGCGTATTAACCAAATGGGAAGAAAATAGATTTAGAGTATTTGAGAAAGAGTCCTTTGCATCAATATTTAGTGAGATATCGTCAAATTTCGGAAAATTTTTACGGACATTCTACGTTTGAGCCGCCATATTGGAGCCGCCATATTGGATTTTTTAAAACCCACACAGTAACAAACATTAGATAGTAAGAGGAACTTTTTAAGCATACTCACAATTTTTTAAGTACTTTACAGTTTTGGACTCAGTGGGTGGCCCTTCTATCAAAGAATCAGTCATATATATGGGTCATTCTAATACTTTTCGTACAAACCTAGCGTACTCATGTCAGGGATTTTGCGAGCAATTTTTTATACGAAAGTACTCAGCCAAATAAGCTCATAAAAATTTTTTAACACCGAGGGTCCCCTGTGCGACCTAGTAGAGTGTTTTGAATTTTCAATAGTGGCCACAAAATGGCTATGTTCGAAAATTTCGTGGGAGCTTTCATTAATACCAATTTGAACTTATAAAAGAAAAACATTTCTTTGTTTTACGAACTTTATGAAAGAAAAGACTCCCTTGTAAGTTCAATGGGTCACCCCTATAAACCTAAATATAAACCTAAAATTTTGAATTTTTTAAGTTATGCTTGGTCGCTTGCCATTTTACAAAATCGAAACGAATTCACATATTTTGCATTACAAATTCTTCGCCTTTAAAAGACGTTTAATTCCTTTTTTAAAACGTTCGAATTGATTTCTTATAGCTATATATACAGCCTCCGGAAAATAGATACATTTTGAAAAATCTTGAAGTTGGTGCCCCTGTAACTTTTTTCTCTTTGCCCTTTTGAGCTGAAAGTTGCATAAAACATAGTTAAAACATACTAGAAAAGGACGCTTTTAGTTTAGTGTTGAGTATTGAACTTATTAGCATAACTGTGAATTTACTTTCAACTTGTTTTTTTCACCTAAAGTAAACGTCATACTATTAAAGTCTGACGTAATTTACGTGACATATTATACTTTACGGGCAATTATATGTAAGGTAGAAAGAAAGCTGACTTTCAATTTGAGTGGTCGGGTGATCATTAAGGATATTGGTTGAAAAATTACGATAGATCCAAAATTGTGAAAATCTTAGGTGACAAAATGGAAGGCCGCAAGATGCCGGACATTTAGGGGTTCAAGTCGTTGACTTCTTGCGGCCTCCCATTTTGCCTCTTAAATGTTTTCACAATTTTGAATCTATCGTAACTTTGCATCCAAATATCCTTAATGATGCTCCAACCACTCAAACTAAAGGTTTTAATATCAGCTTTCTTATTATCGCATGTATAATTATCCGCAATGTATAATAAGTTACGTAAATGACGTCAGCCTTCAATAGAATGACGTTTACTTTAGGTGAAAACGGCAAGATGGAGATAAAATTCACAGTTATGCTAATAAGTTTGTGACATGTAAAATGCCACAAGTGAATGCTTGAATAGAAAAGCTGAACACATAGTAAGGTTTGGTTAGAGTAAATAAGGTTCGGTTAGTAGGAGTTAAAAGGGATTGTTATTATTAAAATCGAATAATAGGAACTGCATGGAATCACGCACGCACACACCACCACCACCTAACGCACACTCTTTTATTAATAATAAAATATTAATCGAGCACGTTATTTATGTGTGTTTCACGGGCGAAGATCGATGGCGCGACACACGTACACACCTACCACCAGCACCACGCACACACATACGTAGTCAGCAGCACAGCAGACGACTCAGCAACCAGACAGCAACCCAGGAAAAGCTGAGCAGCTCTAGGAAGCACCGACGATGGACCAGTTGTTAAGTCCCTTCTCCCTTTTCTTCTGTTACAGCTACCTGCAGCCTGAAAGAGAGAGAGACAGATGATGACACCCACACACACACACATACACTCGCGTACACAGTTATCCGCGGGGGGGGGGGGGTGCGACGGCAGCGCTAGGAGCCGGTGAACGTCGTCCCCGGGAACAACGTCGGGAGCAGCCGAAATGAAGCCGAGCGCCAGCCATGCAGCCGAAGCTCAGCTGTGCGCGCAATGCTTATCAAGTTCGAGAGTCGAGGGAGATGCGCACGATAGGAAAGGGGAGCAGGGCACATGTACAACGAGCGTGCATTCAGGTCTGTCTACGTGAGTAGTCCGGACCGAGTGGAATGTTAGGCACACGATTCGCTACAACGGGAACTGGCAGATATACGTACGAAGCGTATAGTTGGCTGTTCCTATATAGCCAAGCGGCCATTATCTCATCAAGATTATCTTGTATAGAAGTATCGTAGCGGAAAATCTATATAGTGCAGAGGATGCTGTTATTAATATTTAAATGAGGCGCGTCGAATATAGGCATCCATGTTGGATAAAACTGGAGCAGTACTTAACCTCCGGTTACTACTCGAGTAGAAATCGTGTTTGAGCCTATAGCAACATGTGAGTTAGAAGGAGAGAGAGAGAGAGAATCGAGTTAAGGAAAATAGAGGGAACTAGGGCACAGGGACGCCTCGAGGAGAGGACAGCAGTCCTTCCGCCCTGCTCCATTCCGTCCGGAGCTCTCTATCAGTACAGTTACGTTTTCGTTCGAGTATCCTTCTGCAGCATACTTGGAAGTTAGCATCATCGCGTGGCGAATTACTTCAGGGGAGGCAGCCATTTGTTCATTTTGGAGTTTAAGTTATAATTTTTTACTTATTTCCAACGTGAGTGAATTATTCTGGTCGGTGAGTCTTTGCGCACACAGCGCCCGACGTCAGGAAATATTCAAGAGAGTTTTTGTATTTTTTAACTTAGAAATTACTTGGTGAGAACTTCCATTACTTGGTTTCTGTTTCAGCTGGAGTTGCTGCAATATATTAGGTGATCGAGACTTGGTGGAGAGTGGAGCAGGGTGTGTTCGTCCTTAGGGTTCTTTATTATTTACGGGTTAAAGGTTCCAGAGGCTGTATTTTTTGTTACAGGGTTTATGTTAGTGCAGCATAGCGT
Organism: Gastracanthus pulcherrimus; assembly: GCA_949152435.1. Lineage (NCBI taxonomy): Eukaryota > Metazoa > Arthropoda > Insecta > Hymenoptera > Pteromalidae > Gastracanthus > Gastracanthus pulcherrimus. The sequence continues at coordinate 54,156,114 of OX424573.1, forward strand.
TCAGCTATCAGTGGGTGCGAGTGAGGGCAGCAAGCGGCCATTCTAGGTACCTGACCGCATGCGAGAATTACTAGGGAATATCGACGTGCCGTTATTATTAAAAAAAGGGTGTTAGTAAATTGTAGTAATGCGGATTGATTGATTGATTATTGTTAAATGTGGTGGAGATTAGGAGTTCGAATATATTACGTAATTACACGGGATTGGCGGATAGATTCAGGGGAATTGATACTTGATTTGTTTACTCAAGTCGCGGGTTTACGAATATCTTAAACAATTGCATTAATTAAAAGAATTGCTTTCAACGTTTTATGTAATACTTTATGTATATGATGTATCTATTTGTTTGGTTAATAAATAATAATTACTTGTAAATAAACTTATATTATCGAAGTAGTTAGAACCTGCATGCATGTAATTGCCATAAATTGTAAATCCGTAAGTACCATAAATTGAGTAATTGTTGTTAATAAAGAAACGAATCGAGATTGCATCAGCGTAGACTTCGCCGAGGGTCCAGGCGTCTAGTTCGTCGAACCCCCTCGAGATATACGAGGAGTTTGGGTAGGAGAAAATCGCGAGTAAAATTGAGAGCATTGTCTTATTAAATAAAATAATATTTATATTGTAGGGACAATTAGTAATAATGAACATCACAATGCTGAAAACGCGATCCAATGTCGAGTAATATGGAAAAGTAGGGAAAAAGTAGGGAAAGATAGGGAAAAAGTAGAAAAAATGTTTACACCACCAGGTTAGGGATTGAGACGCAAACGCCAAAATACGGAATTAGAAAATTTTCTAAACGAACGACACATTGCCACCCCCAGTGGTAGAATTTTCAGATGAGGAGAATGGCGGTGAAGGGGACGTGACGGAAATCCCGGTGGCATTACAGAGGGTAGGAGATCAACCGACCAATCAAGTAAATCGGGGAATAGCACCGGGTATTGTGACTACTGCATCAGGCACTACAGCCACGAATTCAATGACCACGACGGCACCACGGTTACCACCACAACTAATAGCACGTCCACCAGAACCACAAATGTAGCAAGGACAGAGGGAAACCGACTACAAAATAACATAACAGGAACAAGGAGAAAAGAGCTACCATCCAAGTATTCGTTGCACATAATTTGTATAACCGAGTAAGGCCGAGACGCAAATTATCCTCGCCACCGAAGTTCTGGGTCGAAGAGGCGGATAATTCGTCGAGAGAAAGGAGAAACAACTCAAGGTGGGAGTTAACAGCACCAAATAGAGAACCACGAGTACCACAGCAAGCACAATAGAAAACCATGAACAATAGAGTAATTATGGATCAGGATAGAAATATTAATCAAGATATCAGAAGGGAAGCGGAATCGAGAAGGAGAGAAATTAGGATTCAAAGAGATCTTGTTCGAAGCTAACGTCGGAGAAGCAGGAGTCCACCCTGGGACAGAGTTATCTCTCGAGAGCGGGGACAAGAGGGGAGAAGTGGCAGAGACATAGATCAACGAAGCATGTCGATAGACAGTCGTAGAAGCATGAACCATAGAAACACTTCCAGAGATACTCACCGTATCAAACAACATAGAAGCACGTCGAGAGACAGTCGTAGAAGCAGACACTATCGCAGCACTTCGAGAGACCATCGCAGGACAAGAAATCGCAGAAGTAGCTCCAAAGATAGTCGTAGGAGCAGAAATAGTAGAAGTAGCTCGAGAGAAAGGCGCAGGAACAGAAACTATCGTAGCAGCTCGAGAGATAGCCGTAGAAGTAGAAATATTAGACGATTCAGCAACAGTAGTTCCGAAGAAGACTATGGCAGACGACGTAACCGAAACGGTCGTTCTCGGGACCATCGTCGAGGTAGCAGCGATAGCAGTGAGTCAGAGAATAGTTATGATCGAGTGAGACAAAGGGGTCATGGAGGACATAGAGGTCAACGTCATGGGGCAGGGCCAGCCAATGCTCAGCTTATCAAAACGCTACAAGCTTGGTGCACGAAATTCTTTGGAGACAGCAAAGAAGAGCCGGAAGGGTTCATAGAACAAGTCAAGTACCGTGATATCGGACAAACAGCTCATAAAAGCATTACGTTACGTGCTAACTAAATCGGCAAGCTCGTGGTTTAGAACGATCCGTAGAGACATCGAGTCTTAGGGAGAATTTAAAAGAGCATTCAAAAACCGTTATGTGAGAAGAATTGATGAAAAGGACGTAGAGAGTGACTTACGTAAACGAACCCAGGGACCAGGAGAGAAAATTACGAACTTCATATCGTATTTCAAATTTATAATTAGTCACTTTAGACGGCTGCCTTCGATGCGAGATCAGGTATCTATAGCTTACGAAAGAATAAGGTCAGAGTATAGGGATTATATGAAAGATAAAACGTTAAGAAGTTTGGAGGACATCTAGTATTATGGTCGGCAATGGGAACAGCACAAGGAGTTGAACGAACATTGAGAACCTCCACTACCCAAAGAGAAAATGATAATTCTAGGAGCTGCGTACATTCCGACAACAAAGGAAGTTAAGTCAAGTTAAGGAAGTAGCAGCAGTAAGAGAGACGCTAGTACAGGCAACGATACAGATAGCGCTGTAAGCACAAAGGCCTACATCGATAAATAACACGTGCGCTCAAGCGACGACAGGGGGAAATGGATATGAGACCGCCAACAAAACTGGCCAAACCAGAATAACGCCAGGCTCAATAATCAGAATTGGCAAAGGAACAACAGTTCAAACTGGAGTCAACAATGGAGCCAAGATGGAGGACAAAATAGGCAGACGGAGGTGCAGCGATCGAGGTTAGGCGTAACAGTAACAGATGGTGCTAGGGGAGGGCAAGCTACAGGAACTTACTCACCTGAGAATCGGGAATATCAAGCGTTTCATGGACCCTGTGTCGAATATAGAGGAGTAGGGCACAGGGCAGTTGAATGCCCCCGAAGAAAATGCTTTAGGTGTAATCACGTACGTCAGCGCAGGGCGGAATGCAGAGTACGAGACATGCCGCAGACTATGGGGCAAAACCCAATTTGTTGCATGGCATGTGGTAGACGGGTTGTCATATTTACAGATTGTACCAACGAGTTGTGCGGGAATTACCGGAGAGAGTTGGGAAACAGCGGAGCTGGGGTGCAGTCCAGTTCCCTGCCCCCTGCACAACGCTAGAAATTCCGCTTTCGAATATCGAGAACCGTACCTACGGTCGAGATGGCGGAGCAGAGGAAGTGAAGCAGACGATGGAGGATAGAACGAAAAAGTTTCCGATCGCGACCTTCGGAGGCATCACGAGAAAAAATAGCTTCGGGAAGAAGGAAAAGTCGAGTGAGGGTAGCGCAAGGTCATCGGATCATAGCGAAGTAACAAAAGAAATAGAATGATAGGAAGGGGGGGGGGGGGGGCAACGCTATCCCAGTGGCAGCCAGCCCAAGTCCGTTCGTTCGAGTATACGGTAGCAGAGGAGCCAGTAAAGAGAGTAGAACAATCCAGATCGAATGCAGGTCAACTCCAAGTGGAGTCATTTAAGATCATTGAGTTCACAAACGCACAGAGAAGTAAAGTTGCAGAACTAAACATCGAGAAGGCCGAGCGATCCCAATCGCAGACATCCAAGTCGGTGAGGTTCCTACAGTTACATCGTGAGGATGCGAACCAACCGGTGGGGAGTGTGAAGCGAATACTTCAGGCCATGGGGGTCCGCAATTCTATAGCGGGGGACGAAATACTAGCACAACCGACGGCGCGAGATGAAGAGCATCCTCAGTCGCAACCACCTCAGATGCAGTGGTCTAGTGAACCTAAGAGTCGAGCAAATATGGAACAGCCAAGGGAGAGTGCAAGACAATCCCAATTGCCACTACTACAACCCAGGGGGTTCGATAATATGAATGATGAGCACATAAGCGACGGACAACCTGTGGGGAGCGTGAAGCGAGCACTCCAGGCCATGGTGCCCGGTAGGAGTACGGAGTACAGTACCGAACAGTTGGCAGAAGAGGAACAGTGATCTCTGTCGCAAGAACCTCAAATCAAGGCGTGCGGAGAAGGACCCATCAACTTACGACGATCAAGGGAGAGTGACAGGAGATCACTACAGATCTATGCCATGTTGTCCGAAAGTGACTCGGATGAACAGGAAACACAACCAGCAGACACTCGTGGGATTGGCAAGCAATCTCCATTGGAATCACATCGTGGAGCGGTTCCGGAGTCGGGTAGAAATGATGCAACCTGTAATGAAGAAGCGGATGAATTAAGAACTATTTTTGCAGTAGAAAATGTCCCATCACCCATCTGCGAATAATTTTTGAGACAAGGAGTAGAAGCGTTAAAAGCGAGAGCAAAGGAACGGAAAACAACATCCACGCTAACAATCGAGAGGCCTGTCAGCATTGAAGACTATCCCATGATGGCAGAAATAGAGAAAGGTGTTGGATTATTATTGCAGGATATGGGGGTGACGTTACCATGTGGCCCAGCGAACAACCTGACTTCGGAGACTGTTTTCTTGCCGGGCCATTGTGGAACTGACGTAAGCAGCGAGACGTCACGTGCAGTTCAGGAGGGGAGTGAGACGGTAACATGTAATAACTCCGTCACCGGACCGTACGTCTAACGAGCCTAGGTTGGAAGGGATGTCAGAAGATGCAGTGGATGCCTCAGCAACGGATAGTACGAACTTAATGGGAGTGGTGTGGGGGGGACGAAGCTATATTGTTACGTACGATTCAGGCTTATCGATATCGCTGATAGGTCCAAAGATAGCTGAGACACTGCGAGACAGGTGTCAAGACAGTAATACGTCAGGAGTATTACAGGAGATTTGTCTAAGGTCCTAGGTTCTGTTAAGGTCAAGCTCTATGTGGATGGAAAAAATATAAGATATATCGTTCAAAATCATTCATAATCCAGTTGCTAGGGATAGACTTCTGCAGAGACTTCGATATCGAGTTGTTGAAGAAGCAAACACTATGGAGGATTCCAGAGGGAGAGTGGCATCCGTTCCATAATGGTGATGGAGGAGAGGTAGTCGAGTTGTACGCGGAATACGCAAATATTTTTGAGCTTGCGTTGAGCGAACAACAGAGACTCGAGATGGTGGTAAAAAGGTGGTTTCCGGAATAAACCCCAGAAACGTTTGGAAGCACCAACTTAACGGAGCGTAGTATAGAGGTAGAAGGCACGTCGCCAGTGAAACGCAGCCCCCGGAGAGTGCCGTCGAAAATGTGGCACGTAGCCAAAGAAGAAGTAGATAAGATGTACAAACACGGAATAATCGAGAGATCGGCGAGCGATTGGTATAGCACCCCAGTAATTATTAAGAAACCAGACGTCAGCAATAGATTCTGTATCGACTACCGGGACCTGAATAAGCGGACCAGGAAGGATGCGTACCTTATACCACGCATAGATTTCATCCTGCACAAGCTGAAGACAGCGAAAGTCATCTCCAAAATTGACTTAAGGCAGATTTGCTATCAGATTCCCATGGCAGCATCGAGTAAGAGGCATACGGTCTTTGCAGTGCCAGGATCTGGCCTGTGGCAATTTACTAGGATACCCTTTGATCTAACAAATGCATCAATGACCTTCCAAAGCTTAGTTGATGCTTTGTTTGATCCAGAATTCGAACCGTTCATTTTTGGATATCTAGACGATATAATTATCGCAACGGACACGTTGGAGGAGCATTTAAAGTAATTCGAAATCGTGTTAAGGAAGCTACTAGAGGCTGGATTAACAGTGAATCGAGATAAATGCGAGTTTGGATGTTCGATAGTATGGTTCTTAAGCTATATACTGGACCAAGAGTGGCTGAGACCAAATCCGGAAAGAATTGCCCCAGTGATCGAGTATCCAGCATCCAAAAATAAGAAGCAGTGGAGCCGATCTCTGGGAATGGTGGGATGGTACGCTAGGTTTATTGAAAATGATTCAGAGATAAAAATTCCTCTGCTTAAACTGCCACGTAACAGTCAAGCCTGAGAATGGGGAGAAGAGCAGCAAGAGGCCTTTGAAAGTTTGAAAGTGGCCCTGACGAAAGCCCCCGTGTTAGCTAGGCCAGATTTCGAGATAAGGTTCACGGTCCAAGTGACGCTTCAAATTTTGCCATTGAGGCCGTATTGACCCAAGAATTCGAGAATGGGGAGCACTCCATCGTCTACGTAAGTCGGGTATTGACTCCTGCAGAGAGGAATTACACCACGTCGGAAAGAGAATGTCTTGCACTCTTGTGGGACATCAAGAAGTTCCGACCGTACCTGGAAGGCTATTAGTTCACGGCTATAATGAACCACACTGCGCTAAAATGGCTTAGGATCATCCAATACCCCACCGGCAGACTCGCCAGATGGGCCTTGGAGATGCAACAGTGGGACTTTGAGATCAAACATGGAAGAGGGGCCATACATTATGTGCCAGATGCGCTGTCAAGAGGATTTGAGTTAGGGGGCGATGAAGTGGCAGCATTTGACGAAATTCAAGATGAGTGGCATCTACAGAGGTTACAAGATATACAAAAATTTCAATTAAAGTTTCCGAATTAAAGAGTGGAGGATAACACGCTGTATAGATTTCGTACTGATCCATTGTTGGATCCAATCACGAATCGAGAAGATGGGTGGAGACTGGTAGTCCCATGGAAAAAACGCAATCCAGTAATAGAAGATGCACATCGAGAGGCTTCATCCGGTCATTTAGGAGTGGGGAAAATCTACGATCGGATTGTACGAGAAGATTATTGACATGGAGTCTGGCACGATGTGCAAGAGTTCATACGAGAGTGTGATGAGTGTCAACGTTACAAAATGGTGCAAACTGGGCCGCAGGGTCTGATGGGGCAAAGAATTATCGAGAGACCATGGGCAGTGGTAGTAGCCGACATGATGAAATTCCCCAACCCTGGTAGAAAATTGAGCATATTAGATGGTCGGTTCATGATCTATTGGGCAGATCCGTTTCCTAATAGTTCGCCAGAAATAAACCAGCATCTGACCAGAAATTTATAGAAAATCTAAATAGCTTACATAACCCTAAAAAATTATTGAAAATGTAAATCCCATTATAGTACTTCTGCATTAAAACAGCATGCAAATTTTTATTCGATTATTTATTTGATTTTTTTATGTTTTATTTAATTATAAAACTCTAACCTTAAAAAAACTTTTAATGAAATAAGTTTTTAATTTTTATTTCGAATCTATCCCAAATATATATTAGAATTCTATTAACAATAAGCTATTAAATCCATGACATAATAATCATTATTAACTTATAAAAATTCGTTAAACGTTATTTTTTATTTATTTATTCATTAACCATAAGTTGGTCAGGTTTCTAACGAGAAAACGTCGAAAGGTAGCGGAGTTTCTGGCCAGACTTTTAAGCAGAAATTGGCCATTCCCTATAAAATAGAGTAAAATCTGGCGAACATATGGGGAACGTTTCTACCAGGGAACAGTAAAGGCCAATATAAATACATCTTAGTATTCCAGGACTTGTTCACTAGATATATTGAGATGAAACCACTACGAAAAGCGAATGGGAAGGCTGTAGACAAGGCATTCGAGGAGTTGATATTGTTTAGGTGGGAAACCCTAGATTATCTGCTCACAGACAATGGTAAAGAGTTCGATAATAAACACGTCAATTCTACGCTAGAGGAATTATGGGGTCAAACATGTGACGACACCAACATATTACCCTCAAGCTAATCCGGTGGAGAGGAGTAATCGAACGTTGAAAACAATGATAGCCACCTTCGTAGGAGACGAAAACCGGAACTGGGACCAACACCTCCACGAGTTCAGGCATGCGGTCAATACGGCCATGCAATCGAGTACTAGGGTATTACCGGCGTTCCTCAACTGCGGGCGGCATCTACCATCAGTTAAAAGTCTGCAGAGAGAGTCGAGTATAGAGGCCCAAAGTTGCAACTAGACCCCATAGTGTGGGTCGATCGAATAAAACGTTTAGATGCGCTGCGAGACCTAGTGCTCAAACACATAGATCAGGCACGGGAGAAACAGACGAAGCATTACAATAAAGGGAAACGTCACGTAACGTTCCATATAAAAGATTTGGTGATGAGGAAGTTGCATGTTCTGTCCAATGCGGCTAATAGTTTCTCAGCCAAACTAGCCCTAAAATGTGATGGACCCTTTGTGATAATCGAAATTAAATCCCCAACGGTTTACGTGGTCGAGACTGCGGATTGGAGGAGACATACATTCCCCAGCGAAACCACCCCGCACTGGCCTAAACCTGTCGTTGTGACGTCCTCTCGAGCATGTTTAACTCGTGTTTTCATTACAGATGCAGAATCAGTGCACTGTCGGCGAGTGGGTGATGAAGAGAAGTACGAACCGTAACCGTAACCGTTTCGAACCGATATACGACGGACCCTGGGAAATAATCGAGTTACGGGAACACGGGAGATACTTATTGAGGCATTTAAATGAAAAATCGAGCATGGTAGTGGCGCAAGCAGCGCAGTTGAGACATTGTGAAGTAACCCCAGTACGTTGTAGATGGTTACTGTTCGGGTAGTTAGGTAACCCCGCCAAACGGTCGTTTACGGGCTCCCAGCTCCAGCCATCTCCGAGGCAAGGCCATTGACGCCTTCCCTCTAAACACCGAGCTCAGGACAAGACCTTGCAGTATCCCCGCAACTTCCGCCGACTCGCCAGTCAAACAGCTATATGGCTCGAACAGCCGCGGCTCACCCTAGGCCAGAAGGTCGCCGCTGAAGGGACGACTCACGAGACCCTTTGCTTTTACATCGGGCCTGCGGAGAGGAGGACGATCGGGAGGCACGAGAGGCCCCTCGCAACCCTGCCGCAGATTTCGCGATGGCCCAGGAAAGAGATCCGCCGGTAGCCGATTTAATTCCAGGGGTGGACTTCCTAGAAATCATGTCGCCGGAAGAAGAATTGATGGAGTGGGACATGGAGGAGGCTACTCCCATTCGGGTTCCGGTCCCATCACCTGTGGACGAATTCCCGAGGTTACGGGGGCCCAGCGGTAAATGCCGAAGATATAACACCACTCGATCCCGCCCAGTTGGTAAGGACAGGCTTGGCCGCTGAGGCACCGCGGGATCGACGCACCGAAAGAACCCGGAGGACCTAGAGCCACCATCGGGAGAACTTCCACCCTCAGGATGGGAGAGAGACGCGTCACCAAGGTACGCAGTTCAGCTAGCTGGCCGAGATTCCCACCCTGCCGCACCTGAACCCACCACTGGACTCGTATTTTAATTGCTGGCAGGAGGGCCACATCCGTAAGAATTGCCCCAGACCCCAATTGATCAAATTTTGCTACAACTGCGGTCAGCGGGATAGTACGGCACGGATACAGTTAGCCCCAAGAAGAGGGGAAAGATCGAGTACAGGAAGTAGGGGATGTTGTTGAAGTAACAGATGCTTTAGATCGACGGAGGAGAGAAACCCCACGTGGGTCCTACGAGCGTAGGACGACTACTCATCAGGGAAACCGACAGCAACCAAAGGCCCATGGGGGCAAATTGCTCAAAGGAGAGAACGAGAGAGAGAGAACCCGGGAAGGGACAGACCCGAAAGACCTTCGCCCAAGTTGGACAGGAGAATGAAGAGATGCCACCACCCTACTCGGCAGTGGAAGCACCCATGGCAGCCTCCCATATGTCGCGATGGGACGTCTCGGCGGAGGCGGGGACGTGTTTGGTAATGGTGAGAACCTCCACTACCACCACCGAAGCCGTCACCGCCACCAGGGTCTCCAGATGGGACTTACCACCAGCTGGGCCAGGACCCCAGTGAGGCTGCCGTCGAGGTGGGAGGTATCCCTGATGGCCAGAGACAAGGCTCCCCCGAGGCCGGTCCCTGCCACCAGACCGGAGTCCATCACGGCGAATCCTGAAGAGCTGGTCGAGCTTGTGCGTAGTATTGTTAAACTCATTTTAAAACTTAAAATCCTTAAAAAAAGTGGGTTTGATGACTCGAACTATTACACCAAAAATCATAAAGACAGCTTTTTTCAGTACAAAAATGACTGCCGCAAAGAACCACTGGTGAAGGCGAACGCCCCACCACCTCCGTATATAGTAGAAGAAGGAGAAGCCGCCACGTGAGAGAAAGATGCCAGCAGTGACAGAGAGAGAGAGAGAGAGAGAGAGAGAGAGAGAGAGAGAGAGAGAGAGAGAGAGAGAGAGAGAGAGAGAGAGGCTGCTGCAAGCCAGCGAGAGAGAGAGAGAGAGTGAGTGAAAGAGAGACAGAGAGAGAAGAAGCGATCTGCACTGCCATTTCGATTCTTCCTCCGTTCAAATAATTACAGGTAAGGGCTAGCCCTGAGGGAATACACGCTACGCAAAGGGCCACACTACGAAGAGAGTGCCGAGCTCTAGTATATGTATCGGCAACGAATTGCCGACCAGGAAAAGGTACGCGCGCGTTCGAATACCACTTGTTACGGCGGCGTGTTCAACAACGGTCGCGGTGAATACGCATGCGAAGCTCGACCTGCACGTGTATTGTTATTACCTCCGACTGTTATTAATATTTTGTTATTTTCTATTGGTTATTTATTACTATTTTTTGATTGACAATATATAGTTTATTGTTATCGTTAAACGTTGGTGTTACTAATTGACCGGACCCGCCTATTTCACGAATCGAGTTAGGCCGGTAATAAAAGCTACATTACGATCGCGTTGCGATAGAATTGGCCTTTGCGTTTTCGCACTCCTTTCAGGTCGCGAAAACTAGTGCGTTGAGGAAACTCCTTACAAAGTCGATCTCTCGAGGATTTGACGTGAACGAGGGAAAAACCAGCACAGCTGAGTTGAGATAATGCTACAGCGGTGAGTAGCCGCGAGCTAGCGTAGGGTACGCGGAGCGATAAGTCGCTGACTCGTGTTGTGTGTGGCACACGACAGCGGGTCTCTTGATTGATTGTTTAATTGTTATTAACAAATTAAGCACCCCGGTACTATATATATGTGAAAATATTTAGCTGTAAACATCTTTAAACCTATGAGCTTAAAAGAATCTGAAAAAATATACATGCATTCTACATACAAACATCGCTAGAAGCAAAACGCTGTGCTTTTCGCATAAGGCACTCGCCACATTTACAAGAATTAACTTAACCATACATTGTATTAAATTGAAGAAACTGATTACTTAAACCGTTTTTTTTGTTTTTTCTTTTTAAATTCCTTTGATTGAACGTCAAAACATGGTTGAAGAAATGTTAAAATTGATATGTATCAATTTCTTCAATTCATCTAGAGAAGTTCTAACAAGTGGTATAATGGAAGAAGCGGCCATGTACATACGTAGAAGATAGTATAATTTAAACTCGTACGGTGCAAACTCGTAGAAGCTTTCTCAGACCATTTCGATTGCTTTTACGATATGATATACTGCGAGAAACAGCCATTTCTCTCGATTTCAAAATTACTTGTATTTTATCTATTGTCAGTATTCAAAATTTCATTCTATCAAATTAAAGTCTTAAGGTTTAAGGAATAAAAAAGGTCGAGGGAATATGAAAGCAAACTCCTAGAAATTTTTTCAGACCATTTAGATCGATTCTATGGTGTGATATGCTGGAAGAAACGGCCATTTTTGTCGATTATCAAATTTTCTCGTATTTTGGTTTAATGGTGATACAGACGAAAAATTGAGTATAGAGGTCTTGGGATTTCTAACCCTGTTACAAAATTATTTTGAGTAATGTATAGTAACATATCAAATTATACAGAAAACGAATTTTTGTTCAAACCCATACGGCATTTGCCTACTATAGGCATTTTTAGGTATATAAGGACTATATACAGCATACAAGTGCTCTATATTTCATATGGTGCCTCTGTACGTGTATAGGGTGAGTGCCTAAAAAGAGGCGAGGAAATGTAAAAACGAACGATTAGACACTTTTTCAGACCATTTGGATCAACTTTACGATCGGATATAATGGGAGAAACGGCCATTTTAGTCGTAATCGAATTTTCTCGTATTTTATCTCATGTCAGTATTTCAATTTTAATTTCGTCTAATTAAACTCTTACGATACAAGTTTAAAAAAGTATCCAGGAAATATAAAATCGAACACGTGATACTCTCTGTCTCGGCGGTGGTATAGTGACGTTCCGCCTGACTCACTGTTTGACTGGCGAATTCGAGCACGAACACATCCCCGTAAATTTGAATCCCTGTACTGCTTGCATCAGTTTGCACTGTAAATTCTGCATCGAATTGTAGTCTATACAGAATCGGAGTATTCGCAATGAGCACTTTTATCTGCTCGAAAGCCACCTGCTGCTCGTTGCACCTCCACTCATACTTGTGATTCTTTTTCATGACTCGGGTTAGCGGCACGTCGAGCGTGGTGAAGTTATTCAGGAATTTCCTATACCACAAAGCCATTCCCATAAAGTGCCTCCGATCTTCTTCGAATTAGGCTTGAACCTATTATGATTCACCACTTCGCCGAGGTATTTGACCTCCTCTCGGCAGTAGACCTTCTTCTCTTGATTACTCGTTCAGCTTTGAGCCACTCGAGTACGAGTTTCAGGTTCTCCAGGTGCTGCTTAAACGTTTCAGTGAGGATAATGATATCATCAAGGTAGCAGTAAGCATACGGCTGCCGATCGGCTTTGATGATTTCGCCGATCATCCGATGAAAAGTTTTTCCCGCGTAGTCCAATCCATACAGCATGCGCAAACATAAATAATCCGAGGCCTGGAACTGTAACAGCCATTAAAGGCCGTTCCGTTTTAGCCAGTGGTATCTGATGGTACGCGCTACTGAGGTCTAGCGTCGTGATATACCACGCTTTCTGCAGTTTGTGCTGTATGTCGTCCATGTTTTCTAATCGGTACGCATAAGGCTCAGACACGGCATTGACTTTACGATAATCTACGCCAAATCAGTAGCTGCCGTTTGGTTTGCGCACCATCATTAGTGGGCTTGACCATTCACTATACTGGATGCTGCGTATGATTTTTTTTATTATTAATATTTTTTACTTCTGTCGAAGATTCGTTATATTTTGTGCTAGATGATCATCTCACATTTGGTCCAGATATCTCGGATTCTGCGTATTGGTGCACGTGCACGTGTGCGAGATGTTCACCGTTATAAAAAATACACCGAAAAAGACACCCTAAACGACACCTAAAAGAACACCAGAATCAAGACCTAAAATATAGTGTGATTTCGTACGCCCAAAGAACACCCAATTTAAGTGTACACCAAAGTTTGGGTGTACCTAAAAATATAGCATTTCATTATTTAAAAAAAAATGTAAGGACATTTTATTAACATTTATTAATCATAATACTATGAGTATTATTATTAATATTTTTGCATTATTAAAAAGAAAAAAAAGTAATTAGCCTTCTTTTGCAATTTTGTCTGAATGCTCACCCATACAAATACTAACAGTGGACAACGCTGCTAAACTTCCTTGATCAATAATTGCTGTCACCGTTCACTACATCAGGATAGTTATTCAAAATCAGTAGCGTTATTGTATATATAGTAGGGTTTGACAATGATACCGAGATGGATATTGCAGATATAGAAGAGGACATAAATGCAAGAAATTTCAACAATTTCACAGAGAAAGGTACAGTCCAACATATGTATAAAAATAACAGGAACAACTTAAGCACGGTACTCCTGTGATTTCTAACAGCTTGATCATTGCGTAAAGTAGTATTTCTTTAAGGTTATGGAACGTGCAGCTCCATCTGAAACAACATTTTTAAAAGAGCCACACGCTAATCAAAAGTACATAAAAAATGCTAAATTTCCCATATTTTTAAAAATTTTTAGGTCAAAAGGAATTTCGGGCAGGGCGGTGTTCCGGTTGACGTGGAACGTTACGCACATATATATATATATATATATATATATATATATATATATATATATATATATATATATATATATATATATATATATATATATATATATATATATATATATATATATATATATATATATATATATATATATATATATATATATATATATATATATATATATATATAAATGTGGCCGATTATCTGTGAAATCGAAGACTAAATGTATGTAGCATGTATAAAGGGTTCTTATAAGTGTCTGTGTCAAATTCTTTTGACTAAGTATGTTCGAGTTACAGTGGGTCAAAGACGATAATTCTAGCATTTTTTGCATTCTGGAGCTGTTTTGAATGGTTTTTAGCTCAATAGGAGTGCATTTTACGCAACAATTCGATGTGTACTTTTGTGCAAATTGGCTGAATTTAAAAAAAAAATACTTTCAAGGTCATACGATTCATTACATGGATTTATTCCATTTCAAAACTCAAAAGTTGAAAAGAAGAGAGTTCGATCACGCGGTCGACTACCAAAAAATTCATGGAGATGCATTCTTTTAGTAAAAAAATATCTGTATAAGTTCCAGAACGGCAATCGAGCTGTATTTCTTGCTAAAAATAAAAATAAAAGTAAGATTATGATAAAATATGATTAAAATGCCTATTTAGCACAATTAATAATGGGTTCAATCATTCGGCTCAATACCAAAAAATTTATGGAGATGCTTTTTTTAGTACAAAAGTACCTGCATAACTACCAGAATGATAATCAAGCTGGATTTCTTGCTAAAAATATAAATAACAGTCAAATTATCCCATTAATAACACAGCCCCACAAAAAAAAAATTGTTAGTCCCAAAAACTTGACCACGGTACTTATATGTTTTTGGGATCGCTGAATCCGAATCCAGGGTCAGTTTAACCCCATCAGAACTTTCTCAAGGTCAGTTGAAGGTCAAATTATCGAAATACATGAAAAATACACTAAAACCATGGTATCTTGGGGTTTTTGGGGTCGCTGAATCCGAATCCGGGGTCAGTTTAACCCCATCTGAACTTTCTCAAGGTCAGTTGAAGGTCAAATTATCGAAATACATGAAAAATACACTAAAACCATGGTATCTTGGGTTTTTTTGGGGCGCTGTATCTGAATCCGGGCTTATTACAACCCTATCAGGTCATGGTCAAGATTAGTTGAAGGTCAAATCAGAAAGATTCATAAAAAGTAGAGTCAAACCATGACATTTAGGGGTTTTTGGGGTCGCTGAATCCGAATCCAGGGTCAGTATAGTCCCATAAGGTTATGTTTATGGTCATTTCAAGGTTAGTTCAAGGTCATGGACGTAAAGAGAGTGAAAAAATTAGTTATAAACTGAAACAATGCAATAGGTAATGTATACCATAAAGCAAAGAACAATGTATATGCAAGTACAATCGTATCCTTTAAAACTATATCATAGTTTGCTGCTCCTTCATTTACTTTAAATTTGTAAGAAGTATATGCAATTCAATAAAATACCCGTCAAAATATTAAGCCCATTACTCTTTTTTATGGTAACGAACTATTTTACTGTCAAATGATCTACGAAGTGGATTACGCTTCCGCTTCTCCGATGTTGATGGTAGATCTCTTTTTAACGACCAACAGTAATCTGCTAACATATTTACGTCCCATCTTCCTTGGTACCTGCGCTCCATTTCCTTGATATCTTGGTGAAATCTCTCTCCCTGCTCTTCGCTGTAATCACCTAGGTTTTCTGGAAATTCATCAACATGCGAATATAAAAAGTGTAATTTTAGATTCATTAGGCAGCCTGGATTTTTGTAACTATTTACTAAATTTAAAACTATTTGTTGGTAATTGGGGCTCTCATGATTTCCAAGAAAGTTTTTAATTACGTCCTTGAAACATAACCATGCTTCTCTCTCTGTATGATTCATTTTCGTAACAAAAATTTCATCATTTATCATCTTACGAATCTGAGGGCCATCGAAAATTCCTTCATTTACTTTAGCATCACTTAATTTGGGAAACTGATTTCGCAGATACTTAAAGCAGCTACCATCTTTGTCTAAAGATTTTACTCATTGTTTCATAAGTCCCAATTTAATGTGCAGAGGTGGTATAAGAATTTTTGATGGATCAACAAGTGGCTTATCTTTTATATTCTTAGAACCCGGTTCGAACTTTTGTCTAAGGGGCCAGACACTCTTTATGTAATGATTCTTTCTATCCCTACTATCCCATTCACATAAATAGCAAGGATATTTTGTGAATCCCGATTGTTGCCCCAGAAGTATTGTTATGATTTTAAGATCCCCACATATTTGCCATTTATGATCATTGTATTTTATTCGGTCTAATATTACTTTCATGTTACAGTACTCTTCATTCAGTATTACCGAATATCCTATGGGAATGGCTGCATAAACATTTGTATCGTGTAACAGAACGGCTTTTAAACTTCTCGTTGACGAATCGATGAACAATCTCCACTCGTTAGGGTTGTAACATCCATGTTTAAAGCAATTCATCAACCCAACTATATCTTTGCAGTAAACTAAGGAAAATTCTTCATCTTTAGCGAAATAATCACGATATTTCTTATCTCTGTCTCGGTAGTAAGAAACTTTAATTTTTCCAGCTTCATTAGTATTTTCTTTTAGCCATGAAGCCAAGTACTCCGCCCTATCCTTTGGTAGGCCCAAATCGCGTATGAGATCATTCACTTTTTCCTGTGTAAGTGGATCTTTCTCCTTCTTAGTATTGTAGGGGATGTATTCTTCGTCACTTGTATCACTTGTACTAGCAACGTCATTGTCTTCATCAGGCGCTATTTCTTCTTCCGCAATAATATCTCCTTCCTCCATTTCTTCTTCTAAGATTTCATCTTCATCATGTCTTTCTAAATTTTCCTCAAGATCCATACTTCCACTTGCGTACATACCCAGTGGATCTTCTCTTTTATCAATTGACGATTCATATATAGGCTTCGTGACACTTTGATTTTTCTTCTATTTTTTGGGGTCTCATACTTGCTACAAATGTAACAAAAACTATCCCGTTTTGCTTAAACACAAACCCAAGATAGTCAACATTAATCGTCTTGGGACTTACACCGAGAGAGAAACCCGATAATGAAGACAGCTCTGCTCACGGTTCTTTTGAGCTGTGGTTTTAAACATGGATGTTACAACCCTAACGAGTGGAGATTGTTCAATCAATCAAGAACATGTTTGATTTAGACATGAAAATTGATGAATTTGATTGGGTTCCTAAAATCATATGCGCAATATGTAGGAAAATGCTACAGAAAGACAAAAATGGTAAAACTGAAGTAAAAATGAAAGTGCCTACGATATGGAAGGAACCTTTAAGAAAAGAAGACTGTTATTTTTGTAATACGAATTTGCATGGAGTTAATAGTAAAAACAAGTCGCAAATTAATTACGCTAACGTTGAAAGTGTCACGAAACCTATATATGAATCGTCAATTGATAAAAGTGAAGATCCACTGGGTATGTACGCAAGTGGAAGTATGGATCTTGAGGAAAATTTAGAAAGACATGATGAAGATGAAATCTTAGAAGAAGAAATGGAGGAAGGAGATATTATTGCGGAAGAAGAAATAGCGCCTGATGAAGACAATGACGTTGCTAGTACAAGTGATACAAGTGACGAAGAATACATCCCCTACAATACTAAGAAGGAGAAAGGTCCACTTACACAGGAAAAAGTGAATGATCTCATACGCGATTTGGGCCTACCAAAGGATAGGGCGGAGTACTTGGCTTCATGGCTAAAAGAAAATACTAATGAAGCTGGAAAAATTAAAGTTTCTTACTACCGAGACAGAGATAAGAAATATCGTGATTATTTCGCTAAAGATGAAGAATTTTCCTTAGTTTACTACAAAGATATAGTTGGGTTGATGAATTGCTTTAAACATGGATGTTACAACCCTAACGAGTGGAGATTGTTCATCGATTCGTCAACGAGAAGTTTAAAAGCCGTTCTGTTACACGATACAAATGTTTATGCAGCCATTCCCATAGGATATTCGGTAATACTGAATGAAGAGTACTGTAACATGAAAGTAATATTAGACCGAATAAAATACAATGATCATAAATGGCAAATATGTGGGGATCTTAAAATCATAACAATACTTCTGGGGCAACAATCGGGATTCACAAAATATCCTTGCTATTTATGTGAATGGGATAGTAGGGATAGAAAGAATCATTACATAAAGAGTGTCTGGCCCCTTAGACAAAAGTTCGAACCGGGTTCTAAGAATATAAAAGATAAGCCACTTGTTGATCCATCAAAAATTCTTATACCACCTCTGCACATTAAATTGGGACTTATGAAACAATGAGTAAAATCTTTAGACAAAGATGGTAGCTGCTTTAAGTATCTGCGAAATCAGTTTCCCAAATTAAGTGATGCTAAAGTAAATGAAGGAATTTTCGATGGCCCTCAGATTCGTAAGATGATAAATGATGAAATTTTTGTTACGAAAATGAATCATACAGAGAGAGAAGCATGGTTATGTTTCAAGGACGTAATTAAAAACTTTCTTGGAAATCATAAGAGCCCCAATTACCAACAAATAGTTTTAAATTTAGTAAATAGTTACAAAAATCCAGGCTGCCTAATGAATCTAAAATTACACTTTTTATATTCGCATGTTGATGAATTTCCAGAAAACCTAGGTGATTACAGCGAAGAGCAGGGAGAGAGATTTCACCAAGATATCAAGGAAATGGAGCGCAGGTACCAAGGAAGATGGGACGTAAATATGTTAGCAGATTACTGTTGGTCGTTAAAAAGAGATCTACCATCAACATCGGAGAAGCGGAAGCGTAATCCACTTCGTAGATCATTTGACAATAAAATAGTTCGTTACCATAAAAAAGAGTAATAGGCTTAATATTTTTACGGGTATTTTATTGAATTGCATATACTTCTAACAAATTTAAAGTAAATGAAGGAGCAGCAAACTATGATATAGTTTTAAAGGATACGATTGTACTTGCATGTACATTGTTCTTTGCTTTATGGTTTACATTACCTTTTGCATTGTTTCAGTTTATAACTAATTTTTTCACTCTCTTTACGTCCATGACCTTGAACTAACCTTGCATGTATTTCGATAATTTGACCTTCAACTGACCTTGAGAAAGTTCTGATGGGGTTAAACTGACCCCGGATTCGGATTCAGCGACCCCAAAAAACCCAAGATACCATGGTTTTAGTGTATTTTTCATGTATTTCGATAATTTGACCTTCAACTGACCTTGAGAAAGTTCTGATGGGGTTAAACTGACCCCGGATTCGGATTCAGCGACCCCAAAAACCCCAAGATACCATGGTTTTAGTGTATTTTTCATGTATTTCGATAATTTGACCTTCAACTGACCTTGGGAAAGATCTGATGGGGTTAAACTAACCCTGGATTCGGATTCAGCGATCCCAAAAACATATAAGTACCGTGATCAAGTTTTTGGGACTTACAATTTTTTTTTGTGGGGCTGTGTAATTAATCAAATTGTTGTTTTAACATGTTTGTAAATCTGTATAAATGTGTGTATCCATTCGTCTAAAAGTATTTTCTGAAATCCTTCATATTAATTATTAATATTCTTAAATTTTAACCCTTGATAAGTGGTTCTTTATATTAATAATTAATGTTTAATGATTAATAATGCTTTAGAAAATCTGCATTACCTATAGTTTTGTAATTTTAGTAAAAAAATATCTTTGGACAAACCATCCATGATAAAAAAGCAGACATTTTTGTGATATTAAGGTGGTTCTATAGTAAAAATTGACGAAAAACTCGATTTTGTTATTTAATTTTCTCATACTTTGTACATTTTAAGAACAGACAATGATTTTTCTCATACTTTGTACATTTTAAGAACAGACAATGATTTTTCTCATACTTTGTAGATTTTAAGAACACACAATGACAATGACAATGATTTGGCAATATTGGCCATAGAAATCATTTTAATGAACTTATTATTTATTTATACTTATTTTTTCTCCGTGCTTTATTGGCACACAATCCAGCGTGCTCCTACATTAACCGAATCCTAACCCGTGCCCAAATCTACTCTTTATGCAAGATAAACTTTAGAAAAAATAAAAATTATTAAAATAAAATTTTGATCAATATTCTGTGGCAGAACAAATGTTTTAAAATCATTAGAAAATTATTTCTCAATTTTACAAAAGTGAGGTTTTATCCGTTTATTGTTTTTCAATGTTCAACAAGTCTTATGCGTACAGAATTACAATGAATCAATCTAAAACTTTAAGGATATCTTATTCAACTTATTTGCATCACAACCATGAACTAAGATTTTTAAATTTGTATTTGTATATATGTATTTAAATAAATTTGTCGTGCAGATTTGCTCCAAACCAACAATTTAAAAAGTTATACTTATTATACTTATATGAGTTCTTTGCCAAGATCATAAGACCTTTATATATATATATATATATTGTATCGTTATATCTCGAAACCAGCCGTGGTCATTTTTTATCAAACAGGGTTATTTTTTTTTCGTTTTTCGATGAAGATTCGAATTGAAAAAGAATTTTAAAGATTTATCTATTCATTTTTGTTTTATAACGATTTTTCTATTTTGATATGTTAGAACTAATATGATTGATTCAGTGTAAATGCATTTGATAGAGAATAACATTTATTATCTTTAATGATCCAAAATTTTCCATAAGCTATTCCTTTTCTTTTCTTTAACACGAAAACATAATTTTTTATTTAATTTGCGAAAACAATATTTTTTCTACTTCAACAATTACGGGAACAAGTCAGCAGAATTTTATCTGATACTATAGAAAATATTAGCTTTTTACTAGCTCTTGAGGGTTGAGTTCTTTGTATACACTATGGGTCCTTTATTATTTAAGGCAGGTTTGCCGTGGATTTGCCCTATTTATTCAATAATTTTTATTTCATACAAAAAATAATCTTTATTGTTCAAACTTTTTACATATTAAAATACACATTTAGAAGATATCAAAATTTTTTTTTTTACGGATTTTTCTTGACAAAATGGCCGCCTCAAAATTATTTTTTTGTTTGACTGTCGACACGATATTTCACCAACGGATCAACTGAAATAAAAAAACTAAAAAGATTCTTAAAACTTATAGTTTTGGGTATAAGTTTTAAGAATCTTTTTAGTTTTTTTATTTCAGTTGATCCGTTGGTGAAATATCGTGTCGATAGTCAAACAAAAAAATAATTTTGAGGCGGCCATTTTGTCAAGAAAAATCCGTAAAAAAAAAATTTTGATATCTTCAAAATGTGTATTTTAATATGTAAAAAGTTTGAACAATAAAGATTATTTTTTGTATGAAATAAAAATTATTGAATAAATAGGGCAAATCCACGGCAAACCTGCCTTAAATAATAAAGGACCCATAGTGTATACAAAGAACTCAACCCTCAAGAGCTAGTAAAAAGCTAATATTTTCTATAGTATCAGATAAAATTCTGCTGACTTGTTCCCGTAATTGTTGAAGTAGAAAAAATATTGTTTTCGCAAATTAAATAAAAAATTATGTTTTCTTGTTAAAGAAAAGAAAAGGAATAGCTTATGGAAAATTTTGGATCATTAAAGATAATAAATGTTATTCTCTATCAAATGCATTTACACTGAATCAATC
This sequence comes from Gastracanthus pulcherrimus, assembly GCA_949152435.1. Classification (NCBI taxonomy): domain Eukaryota; kingdom Metazoa; phylum Arthropoda; class Insecta; order Hymenoptera; family Pteromalidae; genus Gastracanthus; species Gastracanthus pulcherrimus. Next base: position 54,177,671 of record OX424573.1, read on the forward strand.
ATATTAGTTCTAACATATCAAAATAGAAAAATCGTTATAAAACAAAAATGAATAGATAAATCTTTAAAATTCTTTTTCAATTCGAATCTTCATCGAAAAACGAAAAAAAATAACCCTGTTTGATAAAAAATGACCACGGCTGGTTTCGAGATATAACGATACAATATATATATATATATATATATATATATATATATATATATATATATATATATATATATATATATATATAAAGGTCTTATGATCTTGGCAAAGAACTCATATAAGTATAATAAGTATAACTTTTTAAATTGTTGGTTTGGAGCAAATCTGCACGACAAATTTATTTAAATATAAAATTTTTTTATATCTTCAAAATGTGTATTTTAATATGTAAAAAGTTTGAACAATAAAGATTATTTTTTGTATGAAATAAAAATTATTGAATAAATAGGGCAAATCCACGGCAAACCTGCCTTAAGATATTTGAGGTCATGTATGTTTTTTAATTTTCATATTTTTATGATGTTTTGAAATCAAAAGAATTTTTAAGAATAAATAAAAAGTGAATTAAATTATAATTACAAAAAAAACGCAAAGCTTCCTCTTTCACAAAGCAACATTTCTAAATAACTTTTACAATAAAAAACTTTTCATAAGAAACTGTCAATGATAAAAAAGTATATCTTTTCGAGCTATTAATTAGAAAGAGATATTAGCAATTTAAAATTAATTTATTATAACAAACAATTTCATATTGAAGTAATTTATTTACTTTGAGGAAGCTCAGTATCAATGAATTGACTACGGTATTTGTAATTATGAGATAAATATTACAGCAACTTACTTTATCTGAAACTTAGCACATTCAAAATAAACTGATATTTTGTGTATGAAAACTACTGAATATAGATATTTATCAAAATATTTTACATGCTTATAGAATTTATAAAATTTAAAAAATATTTATAATTAGCAAAATATTATCAGAAACATTTGGTATATAAATGAGTCAGGCCAAGCAAAATAAACAAATCAGTGCCTACCTAGTTTTCAGTTTTGTGAAAGTACCAATCAAATAAGCTCTCAAAACAAGTTTCAGCCCCTAATGTCCCATGTGTGACCTGGTAGAATCTTTTGAATTTTGTTCGTTTCCAATTTTATCAAATCAATATGAATTTAGGTTTAGCTCACCTCAAATACTTCGTATTAAAAAGACCTTTAATTTATTTTGGTGCGGTCAAATCTGTTCCATATAACCAAAAATACAGCCCGTACAATAAAGGTACTTTTTCGAAAATCATCAGGTTGGCACCCCTGAAACTTGTGTCTATATAAACCATTTCAGCTCTAACTTTCATGAAATATTGTTCGAAAATGCTAGAAAACAAAGAACTTAGTTTTGTTTTGTGTTTTGTACTTATAACATGACTACAAATTTTTTTTCTAGCCTGCTTTTTCCAGCTAAAGTAAACATCATACTATTAAATATGGGCAGATCCAATACTTTGAAAAGAAATCGTGGGCACAGGCTTCACGAAGATTTTCGCCAATTTTTTTACACATTCAAAAAAAATTCACAAAATTTGTCAACCTCTTTCATTGTTTTTTGAATATTCTAAATTGGCTAAATATAATCGTTTAATGGGCTATATTAAAAAAATTATATAGAGCTTATATTTCAATCATTTTGAACTATTTGAAAAATAACTTCTTCGTCTTTTGATCAGCTGTCAGAGAAAAATATACCGATCTCAATAATTTCAATCGAAACAAGGGCAAGTTAGCACCCCTCAAAACTTATTGGTCTAAATATCTTTTGAGCTGTAACTTTCAGGAAACATAGTTCAAACATCCTAAAAAATAATGTACTTGGTTGTGATTCTGACATTTTTAATTACGCACATAACACTCAATATTGCATCAATATTACATAAGTACTACACGCAATATTAAATATTCTTGTGATATATGGCAGTAATATTGCAGTGATACTGAGCAACATTTAATGTCCGCGTCGTTTTTACTGCAGGAATATTATGGGGATAATATTAGTAATACTGATATTCATCAGTACAATATTTTGGTGACAATCAGGCAACATTTCAGTAACACCACAACAATATAATTATGGGTTTTTAGTTGTTGCGTTGAGGAGGGGAAATATTGCAGTAATATTGCAGGAATATTATCATCATTTCACAATAATAATGGAAATACTAGGTAATATTGCAATGACATCCCAGTAATATTATTATTATTTTATCGAAAGTATGTATGATTTCTTTTTCATTTTTTATTATTTTTTTCGCCGTAACGCTAGTACCATTATTAGTATTAGTAATATATATGTAATAATCGTCTGTCAATAATCGTTCATGCGTAACAGATTCGTGCTGATATACATTATCGTAATGTTTGCGAGAAAACGCCAAAGAGCCATCTAGCGGCAATCTTGAGAAAATAATATTAATATTACATAATAATATAACAGAATATTTCGCGTATATTTCAATGTGATTTGTCACAGTGAAATATTGTAGAAATATTTTGGCAATATTAATGTGACATGCATCGAGAAATGTCATCCTGTAAACTTGTAATAATATTAATAAAATAAATGACTCCATTGATCACTCAGAACAATCCATCTTTTACTCGGTTAAAAATTTTGCGACGTTTCGGGAGTTTTTTCAAAATACTCCCCTCATCATAGCTACACAAAAATAAATAAACTTATAAGTCACTAGATTACATTAGAAAATATGCCACAAACTGTATAAACAAAATACGAAACATAAAAAACAATAACATGGAATTAGATTTACCATAAACTTAAACGTATAACAACTCATGGACAACATCGTGACAACTATGGACCATAGTTGCGTGCTATAATGGCACCTCGAAAAAAACAAATTTACGAACCTTTTCAATTACTTAATAATAAAAATAAATAAAAGTAAAAATTATAATAAAAACCGTTAAGCAAAACTTACTGAAACTAGTAGAAACACACATACTAGAATTGGCCCTGAAGGCTGGCAGTACGTACCGGCCACACGAAATCACAAGTTGTTACATGGTCGCGAATTTAGAGACAACTAAGTGCAAAATAAAACTCGCTGAATCCCTCGCAGTCTCCAAAATTATACTTTGGAGAGGGGTGTGTGGCTTCTAGCTCTCAGCTCCCAGAGCGAACGCATACAGACTACAGAGCAACATAACACACAAGGAGGTGGCAGCGCGAATCGGAGTAGAGAGGCGAATGAGGAATCCCCGAACGTCCATCCTCCAATAAGCAAAGCGCACACCTCCATACATGTCTGCGCTCCAGGTTTCGCTCTGCCAGCTCGGAGCCTCTCGCGAGAGACACGGCAAATCCCGTCATAACACATGAAGAAGTATAGAATACCTCCTCGCTAGTATAGCGTCCGGATCACTAAGAGTTAAGGACTCGACTAAAATTGTTTGCAAAAATCGGAGGAAACGTGCAAAAAAAGAGGCATGTGTGGGTGTGCAAATGTGTAGTGTGCACGATTGAAAATAAATAACTAACAAGAACGGTTTTATAGAAAAATATAAAAAAATGCATAAATGGAAAATAACAAAGAACAACCAAGCGTATTATTCGAAATGTTTTTTAATTAAATTAAGTGAACTTTTATAGACATTTTTCAAAAAATTAGTGTCTTCCATTTTATTTATATAAAATGGAAATAAAAAATTAAATAAAATGGAAGACACTAATTTTTTGAAAAATGTGTATAAAAATGCACTTAATTTAATTAAAAAACATTTCGAATAATACTCTTGATTGTTCTTTGACTTTAGTTATTTTCCATTTATGCATATTTAAAAAAAAAACAAAATTTTTATAAAAACTTTCTTGTTGGTTGTTTATTTTCAACGTTAAATTCACACCTATAATATTGTAATAATATTGATGTAATATTGCCATGTGATATGTCACATAACAATATTGCAGTAATGTACTACGTGTACTACGGTGTGATTTATCACAATGTAACATTGTAGAATTATTGCATAAATCTTGCGTTGTAATTTATGTTATATTACAATGTGATATATCGTAATGTAATATTATAAAAAGATTGATGCAACACTGCAATCTTGAAAATCATACTCGAATATCACAGAATTGTAGCTGCAATATATCAACTTATCCGCCATATCACAGCAACGTTAAAATATTTCTACGACATTCCTGCAATATTCGGTACTACGTGGGTATAGCATGACTGTGTTTTTTTCCAGCTTGCTTTTTACACCTAAAGTAAAATACATACTATTAAAGTCTGACGTAATTTACGTAATGCATTATACATTATGGACAATTCTATGTATGGATCATCTTTGAGGATATTTGAACGAAAAGCTTTATGCTTGATTCAAAAATACAAAAAAATTTAGGTGACGAAATGGGAGCGCAAGCCATTGGCAACTTGCTATATTCCATTTCGTAACCAGAATTTTATTGTAATATTCAATCAAGCGTAACTTTTCGTCCAAATACCCTCAAAGATGCTCGATCACTTAAATTAAAAGTCTTAATGTTCGACTTCTCTGTTGCACCGCCGTTACCCTAAGCGGGTCCTGGGCGTAGTCGTCCACAGCGGACGGGTGGGTGCCTATCACCACTACACAGCGCGTCCTCAGGTTGCGGATAGAGGAACGACCCCTAAGAAAGAGGTTAGGTGCGAATAAAGTGAATAAGCAGTCGCCGACAGCCGATAGGCCCAGGCGTGGGTGTGATGAGCCCGCAATGGCGAACGCATTCATCTAGAAATACTACGCAAGCACCACAACAACTACAAACACTATGCAAAATCTCCTATCTTACTTCCTTCTTCTACCTTACTCTGTAATCAATCTCTTTTACCACACATTTCAAACAAAAAATGGGCCAAAAATCCTGCTGTCGTGGAGGATGCGGGAGCGATGACAACTGCCCTGAGAGGGGATGTGTAGAATGATTCGCCACCTGGTCTTACATGGCAACGAAGCCAGCGAAGGCGCGCTGCCTTGCAGGGGGGCGTTAGGATATGAGAATGAAACCGAATGTGTCTGACGTTGTCTGTTCTTGTTAACAAAAACATCATACATTCCGTTAAAAGTTTCAATTTCGTGAATGACCGACTCTCGTATATCATCATCGAAGGAGCATGGTATAATTACGTGATTATTAACGTCCACTGTCCTACGGAGGACAAAGAGGAAGAAGTCAAAGATCTTTATTATGAAACTTTAGAGCAATTAATCGACCAATTCGCGTCTTACAACACCAAAATAGTAGTGGGGGATTTCAATGCTAAAATAGGGAGAGAGGAAATGTTTAGGCCCACTATAGGCAAAGAAAGTCTGCATGAAACCAGCAACGATAACGGTATTAGGGTCATAAATTTCGCGGCCGCAAAAGATCTTATAGTCAAGACTACGTGCTTCAAATACAAGGATATACACAAGGCAACGTGGACATCGCAGGACGGGGCCACGTACAATCAAATCGATCATTTTCTTATTGATAAGAGGCGCCACACCAATGTACTCGACGTAAGGACTTATAGGGGGGCGGATTGCGACTCGGATTATTATCTAGTAGTGGCCAAATTAAGAGCCAGATTAGTAGCCGGAAAAAAGAGTAAGCGTGCGAACAAAGTAGAAACCTTTGATATTGGAAAACTACGAAGTGGGGTAGAGCGAATCAAGTACCAAGTAGAAGTTAGCAACCGATTTCAGGTGCTCGAGGAAACGGATGCACAGACGGGAGTAGATGACGATCCGAACAGGTTATGAGGGGCTATCGAAAAAACTATAAAAGGGGCCGCGAACAAAGTACTGGGTAAGAAGAAAGGCCGAAGAGCAAACCATGGTTTGACGAAGAGTGCGAACTCTGGTTTGAAAGGCGCAAGAAGGCTAAACTAGATACCGTACACAATGAAAGCGGTAGGGCCGTAGAAGAATACCATAAAATAAGAAAGCAAGTGCGTGTGATTTACAGAAACAAGAAGCGCGAGTATCAGAAAAATGAAATTAGAAAAATAGAAACTAATAGTAGGGAAAATAATCCGCGCGAGATGTACAAAGGAATAAACGCTATTAGGAAGGGTTTTCAGAGTAGATCGCAGTTAATGGAAGATAAGGACGGGAACCCCGTGACAAGCGAAAATGAACTATTGAAATTATGGAAAGACTATTTCGATAAGTTATTAAACGTGCATGAAAACGTAATGAAAGATAAGGACGGGAACCTCGTGACAAGCGAAAATGAACTATTGAAATTATGGAAAGACTATTTCGATAAGTTCTTAAACGTGCATGAAAACTCCGAGGAAATGGAAGACGAAATCCACACTGCTGAACTCCATATGGACGAAACGATCTACAAAGAAGTAGAGGCCGCGATCAAAAAGCTAAAAAAAAATAAGGCCGCAAGGAAACGATTTTATACCAGCTGAACTACTTAAATATGGGGGCACCTAAAATTTTTGATCCTGTATGTGCTTGTATGGAGAAATGAAACAATACCAGAAAATTGGAAAGAATCCGTCGTCATACCGATCTTTAAAAAGGGAGATAAAACAGACTGCAATAACTACCGGGGAATATCACTTTTAGCTACCTGCTACAAAGTTCTGTCAAGCGTAATACAGACCAGACTCACACCATTCGCGGAAGATATAATAGGAGATTATCTAGTGCACCTTGATGTACCAAAAAAACTCGTAAAATTATTCAAATATGTCTTAACGGAAGCACTGGAAAGGTCCGAGTAGGCGGTAATGTATCCGAATCGTTCATGATACGCGACGGTTTGAAGCAAGGTGACGGGCTTTCAACGGTACTCTTTAACTTGACGCTAGAGTATGTTTTTAGAAAAATGCAGGCTAGCGAACTAGGCGCAACACTCAACGGAACAACGCAGATTTTAAGCTATGCGGATGACTTGAATATATTGGGAGATAATGGTGAAACGGTGGCGAGAAACGCGGAAATACTTATAAATGCGGCTAAAGACACGGGGTTAGAAGTGAGCGAATCGAAAACGAAATATATGATCATGGAGAAACTGGGCATTCGCGAAGGAGAGGGGGATCTCAGAGTCGAAAATTTCACTTTTGAAAAGGTTAGCGAATTCAGATATTTAGGTACAACTATAAATGATCGAAACGAAATTAAAGCCGAGATTAATAAGAGACTCCATTCGGGTAATGCCTGCTTCTACGCTGTGAATAGATTACTTAAGTCAAAACTACTGTCGAAAAATGTCAAAATAAGGATATATAGGACTATAATAATGCCGGTAATCTTGTACGGGTGCGGAACCTGGGCGCTCACTAAAACGGAAGAAAATCGTTTTAGGGTATTTGAAAATAAGGTTCTGCGGAAAATACACGGGTCAAAGGAAGATGAGGAAACTGGGGAGTGGAGGAAACTGCACAATGACGAGCTACATAATTTGTACGCGTCACCAAATATTAACAGAATAATAAAATCACGGAGACTAAGATGGGCAGGGCACGTGACAAGAATGGGCGATGATCGTACGGCAGCGCGCATAATGAAAGGAAAACCGAAGGCAACGCGACATCTAGGTTGACCTAGACGCAGATGGGAGGATAACGTAAAAGCAGACGTAACTGAAATTGGGCGGGAGGGCGCGAAATGGATGGGGTTGGCACAAAATAGGGAAACGTGGAAGGCTTGCGTAGATGAGGCGATGAACTTTCAAATTCGAAATGCCAATTAAAAAAAAATGTCCGACTTCTTTTGGACATGCATAGAATTATCCAAAATGTATAATACCTCACGTAAATTACGTGAGACGTCAGTATGCCGTTTACTTTAGGTGTAAACAGCAAGCTAGGAAGAAAATGCACAGTTATGCTATAAGTAAAATTCCCAGAACCACAACCAAGTGCATTATTTTTTAGAGTGTTTGAACTCTTTTTCCTACAAGTTAGAGCTCAAATGATATTCAGAGAAAAACATTACAAGGGTGCCAACTTGACGATTTTCGATTAAGTACCTATCTTTCACAGGCTGAATCTTTGTTTATCCGTAACGAATTTGAACTTACCAAAAAAGGAGTTGAATATTTTTCTTATTGATGAAAATGTCAAAACACGTTTATTCCCTTTTTACCCCTTTAGGGGTGGATTGAGGTAAAATACAGAAATCGATATTTAGGTATTTTCATAGGCAACCTTGGGGAACAAAAATCAAATCTCGATAGAAACGTAATAACACGTTTACCCACTGTTCGTGCCCTGAGGGCTGGGGGGGGGGGGGGTCAAATTCTCTCTTATATCTTCCCTACACCATAAGAGATATGAGAGCACCAACATTTCAACTCCCTAGGTCCAGCTCTTCCTTTCCTTACCATGCTACAGTCACCACTATGTAAGTATGTGGTTACACGATTGTTCCACTAGGTGGCTAATGGTTATCGTTTCCCACACAAGAGTTGGCGCGCGAAAGTGTACATATACAGAGTCATTTCACGATTCTGTTATTCGGGTTTCGAATTTAATTTCGAAACCTCTCTTGCTACTGCACATATTACCAAATCTGAATTGATTTTTAATTTTTTCTTATATGACATTAGAGTCTTTGAATGTAAATGGGGAGATGGTTCCACACATAACTGTACCCATAACAGGGGACGGAGCCTGTTTGTTTAGATCGCTCTCCTTTATCATGTACGATACGGAGCTAATATCTAGAGAAGTACGTGAGCTAATTGTGAGCCACGTAGCGAAAAATTGGCAGGAGTTTTCTATCATGTCTCACGGCAACATAGGGGACAATTATACAAATTCTACTGAGTATCTACACGAAGAGAAAAATTCGGTTACATCTTCCAGAGACCGCAGCACTTACAACCTTAGTGGCTCAAGCAGTAGAATGAGATGATCAACAAACAGTGTCAACTGTAGTACAAAGCAGTTATTGCATAGCGATTAAGTAACGGATTACTTTTAATATACTGAGTTTTGGAAATTTCTCATAGTCTCTTGCGGTGAAATTCAATAATTTACTTTGAAAATACATATTTCAAATATCTTAATCATTAATCTTACAAAATATAAGTTAATAGGCATGAAATCCGAATATTCGAAATGCCTACCTCAGATATCTGTCATTTCGGCTACTCGCTTTTGGGGGGTGAGTCAAGCTAAAACTGCTTTGTTCTATAGCAGCGCTGGCAGTATGTTTTTCCGCCGATTTTACGTTACCACTACAACGATAATATGGCAGAGTTTTTCTCTCCGTGTAGCTGACATGTTTCGATTATCTACTTACGGTGATTTATGCGAGTTGGTGGCAGCTGGGCAATTGTTCCAGTATGTTTTTGAAGTTTATCGCAATAATAAGCTCTATGAGCATTTCGGTATTGAAGGTCACCCAGTGTTGAGGATGCGTTTTACGCAAGATCTGTCAAGGGGCCATTTTGATGTCTACCTGCCGCACGACTCTGAAATATTTATCCCTCAGATAAACTCCACCCTACCGCCATTACCCTCTTCTTTGTCCATGAAGAAGCCTGGAAAACGTCGTGCCAGGTGCACCGGCGATAAAATAAATAAGAAAACAACTTAAATACACGGAAAAGAAATATGCATTTAATAATAGTACCTGTGCATAGGTAACTTTGTTTACCTCTACAGGGAATTACGGGGTAGACAATACTTTGTAATTCTTTCTGGTTTAAATAAATCCTTCAGTGAACAGAGCTGCGGTCGCGAGATATACGGAAAATTATTCCGAGGTGAACAGAGCTGCTGTTGCTAGCTATACGGAAAGTCATCCCGAGGTGAATAGAGTTGCTGTTGCTAGGTATACGGAAAGTAATCCCGAGGTGAACAGACATGCGGTTGCCAGTTATGCGGAAACTCATTCCGAGGTGAATAGAGCTGCGATGGCCAGGTACCAGCAAGATCTTGAGATACTCAGAGCAACCAGGTCTCGATATGAGTAAATTAATCCTAATCGACAAGTTAATAGACAGATACTTCAATGGAAGGTAAAGGCTAACTCAGACATGGCGTACAATCCTGACCTAGCTTATGAGGCAGATCCCACTATTGCCCTGGGTTCTATGAACCACAAGTGCAAGTACTGCAATGCCCACAAGTGGATGGAAGAGACTCACGGAATGTGCTGTAATACTGGTAAAGTGCAGCTTCCATCCTTCGAGATTTTGCCAGATCCTCTCTACAGCCTGTTTATGAACAGACACCACGAACATGGTTATTTTATAGACCTTATCCGGAAATACAATGGTTGTTTGCAAATGACATCATTCGGGGCTAGGAAAATTGTAGCAGAAGGATTTATGCCGACATTCAAAGTTCAGGGACAAGTATGTCACTTGGTAGGAAGTCTCATGCCCGCACCTCAACAGGAAGCCCAATTCTTGCAAATTTATTTTGTAGGTGAAGACGAAAGGGAAGTACGCTTAAGATGCATTAACTTTCCTGACGTCAAACAAGGATTGGTCAAACAACTATGAAGAATGCACGAAGAAAACAATTATATCAGAAAACTCAAGACTACTATTAATGCAGTGCATACAAGCTGTAAAGATTTTAAAATTGTCATTCATGTGGACAGAAAACCTCAATGACCGAAGAAAACAATTATATCAGAAAACTCAAGACTACTATTAATGCAGAGCATACAAGCTGTAAAGATTTTAAAATTGTCATTCATGTGGATGACCTGATGCTCATAGAGGTCGCTTTAACGTACCAACAGAAAATGAAATAGCTCTGGTAATTGTTGATCAACAATTTTAAAATAGAGACATCGTACTCCAAAGCCACTATAATAAACTGCAGTGCATTCATGAGATTCACCGATCATACGACGCTCTACAGTACCCACTTATGTTCTATCAAGGCAAGGATAGATACTCTATTGACATACTATTGTGTGATCCAAATACCAAATTGCCTCTTAAAAAAAAGTCTCCGCAGTAATCTTTTAGGCTTACTGAATTATGGTTAGGCAAGATGATGCTAACCATATTGTACATTTCCGCTCCCTCTTCAGTCAATTTTTGGTTTATATGTATGCAAACATCGAAACTGAAAGGTTGAATTTTATTAGGAATCATCATAAAGAGCTAAGAGCAGAGAACTACATTCATCTTAGAGATGCTGTGGGAAGAAATTATGTCAATGCAGCTGAGCTAGATCAAATGGTAGTACTTCCGGTCGCCCTAATCTATTCATCACTTTTACATGTAATCCTAAGTGGAAGGACATTACAAATGTACTGCTACCTAGGCAAAAGCAACACGATCGTCATGATATTATAGCGAGGGTATCTAATCTCAAAGTAAATAAATTAACGGCTCTCTTAACCAAAGGCAATCTATTTAGAAAAGTAGGGTGCTATATGTACTCTGTGGAGTGGCAAAAGCGAGGTTTGCCTCGCATTCACATCTTGTTGAGGCTATATAATTGAATTTCACCAAGTATGATTGATAAAGTCATCTGTGTCGAAATACTGGACCTCAAGAAAGATCCTCTTCTATCGATATTACAGCTTAAACCCTAAATGTTCTTGCATGAAAGGAGATACATGCAGCAAAAGATACCCTAGAAAACTTATTCGAGAAACACAGATAGGAGACGATCGATATCCGGAGTACAGGAGGAGGTCTATAAATGACGGTGGTTTCACGATAACAATTAAGGGTATGGACTTAGATAACCGTTGGGTGGTGCCTTATAACCCTGTCTTATTACGTACTTTCAGTGGTCATATCAATGTGGCGATGTGTAATTTTGTCAAGTATATTAAGTACATTTCCGAGTACGTGAACAAAGGCAGTGACCAAGCAGTTTTTGCGACAGAAAATCAGGAGGATGAGGTTACGATGTACGAAAGTGGTAGATACATCAGCAGTGCCGAAGCAGAATGGAGAATCTTAGCGTTTTTCATTCATGAGCGATACCCAACTGTTTTTCATCTCGCCGTCCATCTTGAGAATGTTCAGCGTGTATACTTCCCCTCTGACAACTTGGCAGAAATGCTCACTATTCCTTCTCAGCCAACGATTTAGCTTTGTTTAAATTATGCAAAACGGACGATTTCGCAAAAACCCTCTTTTATTCGGAGGTGCCTTCTTACTTTGTGTGGAAGAATAATAAGTTCCAGAGAAGGAAGCGTGGAAAGGGTGTCGATGGCTGGAGAACTATAAAGAAGGACGATGCATTGGGAAGAGTTTATACTATCCATCCAAACCTGAATCAAATCTGAAAACTATGAATGGTGTCTTGCATCATACATTCAAATCTGCCTGTAATGTGTTAGGTTTGCTAGTGGCTGACTTTCAAGCTGCTAGAACAATTCACAGTGATGTTAGTATTCTGTTAACTTTCGAATCCTTTAAGTCTTTGGAATAAACATAAAAACAATCTCTCAGAGGATATTACCCAACAAGTGGAGAGAGAGAGCTGCAAGGCGATGCTAACTAAATGATTTCTGAGGTGTACAATAGATGTCTGATACTAATAGAAGATGCAGTAGTTGCTTTAGGAGGTCAGAGTATATCTAATTATGGGCTGCCTCGGCCAACGAGGACAGAAAATGGCCGTTAAAACAGAGTTTATCTGAGGGAGATAAACTACGACTTGAACGTATGAGCACAAGTAGTAGTGAATAACGAGGGTTCACTGACGAATGAGCAACACATTGTCAATCGTCAGATAATTCGCAGTGTTGAATCAGATACTGGAAAATTTTTTTTCGTGAATGCTCCTGCAGGAACTGGAAAGACCTTCCTCATAAACTTGCTTTTGGCAAAAGTAAGGAGCAATCGTAGTATTGCTTTGGCTGCTGCGTAATCTGGCATTGCTGCTACGCTTCTAACGGATGGCAGGATGGCTCACGCGATATTCAAATTTCCTCTTAATCACGTTAACGTAGAAACGCCACTGTGTAATATACCAAAACAGAGTAATATGGCTAAAGTGCTTCGGTACTGTAAGCTTATTGTCTCGGATGAATGCATTATGACACATAAAGGGGGTTTTGAGGCTGTAACTACTCATTTGTACTTTTCGCGCACAAAGAAATCGACAGCAATAACTTCGAAATATATACTTTTATTGAAAGGAAACAAATATAAATTTGAATTATAAGGAATATAATTATTTCAGTTTCTTGAACTGTTGTCGCTTTGACGGACGACCGAAAAGTGAGCAGCTATCGGTTTAGAGTAACCACCCCTCTCGTCCCGTAGCTCCCACCTTTTATCGAACACTCATGTGATCGGTGGTGGGAAAAAAGCGGCCCCGGATGATCCTCAGCGATCGCCGTGAACGTACGCCTACGCAGCGGTAACAAGCTTAACTGCTGCGGCGAGACACTCCTTACCTCCTTAACCTCTTACTCTCACTCTCCTACTCTCTCTCTCTCTCTCTCTCTCTCTCTCTCTCTCTCCCCCCCTCTCTCTCTCTCTCTCGCGCTCTCTGTCTCTCTCTTCCTCTCTCGCGCGCGCTCTTGTACTGTAGAGATACATCCTATCTCACTCTCGCTTTGTGCTATTTTTCTGCCGCAGCCATACCTGTCGGGTGTTTTGACTAGTGAAGTCACCGTTCTGCAAGCCAGCAAAATTGCAGTTTTCAATATCAGGTGCATTGTGCTTGCAGAATAATTAATCAGCTCAACCGGTGCTTCGAATTTGAGGTTAGGCGATCAACATCTTCCGCACGCCAGTAAATAGGTCCTGCGCATGCCCCGAGTCGGTTTAGTTCCTATTGCGCTATGGAAGCCAGCACTCAAAGCTGTGCTGAATGTGGTTTGCTTCTTAGTAAAGGCAAAGCATACAAGTACCGCTGCGTTAAATGTAGCAAGTCATGTCACGTTAGATGCATGATCTTGCAAAACAACGTAGCGGAAAAATCTTATATGTGCAAAACTTGCACCTGTAGAGGCGTGAAAACAACGCCAGTGAAGTGTACGAGCAAGTCGGCACACACACAAGATGTGACGTGACGCCGTAAAATGAGTGTGCGTGTCCCCACCGCGCTGTCTGCATCTTCGCTGCCTGCTAATAAACAGAAAATTGTAAGCGCGGCGCATACACGGGCAGCTCCCACTTCCACAAGGACTCTCTCCGGCACTAACACCAGCGCAGAAGCAAGTAACAGCGCTGCTTCGCTTTGCCAGAAATAGTCGAGGGGAAACGGCACACTCGATAATGAGCAGAGTAGTAGTTACGCGCAACTATTCAAACACGCCACCACTCCGTCCAACTCAGGAGTACAACGGGCAGCAGGCGAGCAGGGGCAGCGGACTACGGAGCATCTTCCGCTGCACGCCTCTACTCCGTCTATCCTAGGAGTACGACGGGCTGCGGATGAGCAGGGGCAGCAGACTACAGCACATCAGCAGGTTGCAGACCTAAAGACGCTGTCCACTACACGCAAAGCCAGCATGCGTAAATCCATTATCGCCGACGACGAACCGGAAAACTCGCAGTACGTTGACATAAACACAGAAGAAAGCAGGTTGAAAATTTCCAAAATTGAAAATTGTGCAAGCAATATCTCGGTTATTACAGTTAAGGTTTCTTCCATGACGGCTGAGTTTAATAAAAATCTCTCTATTTTAAAATCAGTGCCAGGGCTGACAAAAGAAGTAGGGTTATTAAAGTTGAACTTGGAAGTCATGGAAAGAAAACTGTATGATCAAAACTCTTTACTGGATGAGTTCCAAAGAAGACAGGCCTTACTAGAAAACAAGAACAAAGAATTAACCGAGATATTGCTCACTCTAGAGAATAAGATAGATTATAAGCAAAATGTAAATAACAATCCTCCGGCGGTTCCACAGATTGACTCGCTGGGCTCTGAAAATCCCTGCATACCACTCTCTACGAAAGGAATCGAACGCGGGCTCATTTACGTAGGCTGCAGGGATGTCGTGATAATATTAAAAACTTAGGTATTGTTTTAGACTCAGTTAACAAGCTCGCGTTGAGACGAGGTTCAACATCTGCCTCTGAAGGAAGCAGTAATAGCCAAGATAGGAGGGGATGCAGTAGCAGTGCAGAGAGCACTGAGCTAATAGTCTCTGGAATAGTTGACTGCTCTAAAGCAAAGGCTGATCCAGTAGACGTTGCTTACATCGTTCTCAGTACTGTTCTGCCTTCTCTTCTCAAAGATGAAATTATTAACGTTAGGCCACTTGCTCCCCCTGCGATGAGGGGTCGAACCTCCAAAACAGATGTTAAAGACAAAGGAATGAGTGAAAAAACACGTACGAATGCTAGAAAGTCCATTAGACCGCCACCTTTAATTGTCCGTCTCGCGAGCAATAGATTAGCTAAGGAAATTATGCAGGCAAAACCTATATTCACACGATTTAACACCACCGATATTGATCTCTCTCGTTTGAGCGAGGAGATGTCTAAAAACTTGTTCCACACGAATATCTTTATTAACCCCCCTGCGCAGGAGTTATCATGTCAGAAATACCTTCCAAATGCAGTAATTTTTCAAAGCAAGTCTAAAACGTAGAGGGGAATGATTTTAAGGTTTTTGGGGTCGCTGATTACGAATTGCAGTCAGAATTACGAAATTCAAAATGGCGGATCCAATATGGCTGCTACATACTAAATTTTTGTATATTACGATTTTTTTAAAGAAAATAACCATACATGGGTTTTTGGGGTCGCTAATTACAAATCTGAAGTCAGAATTTCGAAATTCAGAATGGTGAATCCAATATGGCGGCCACATAAGCAATTTTTGTATAATACGAGAATTTAAAAAAAAAATAACCATACATGGGTTTTGGGGGTCGCTAATTACAAATCTGAAGTCAGAATTTCGAAATTCAGAATGGTGAATCCAATATGGCGGCCACATAAGCAATTTTTGTATAATACGAGAATTTAAAAAAAAAAATAACCATACATGGGTTTTTGGGACTTGTGCAACTTTTCTCAGCAAAAAACGAACGTGTCACAAAACAGATTTTGATATTTTACGATTTTTTCAACGAAACCCATGTTTTAATGTGTATAAAGGTTTTTGGGTTATAGGGCTGTAAATGTGAAAAGGCTGAACACGAAGACACGGGGGCGAAGCGAGCGGCACGGGGTCGAAGCGAGCGGCACGGGGCTCATGTGAACACAACTCCGCTTCTTGCCGCTAGGCGGCGGGACTCACACGGCGCGCTTCCCTGTAACAGAACAGCGAGGCATCGGGCATATAAGGAGACTCGTTCCCAATACTCGCCAGTCTACATTTAGTGTGGACCGTCTTCAATATATTCTCCGTGTTAGAGATCACGTCTGAGTGACAGGCTAACGGATAAAGTTGTGTGTGTTATACGCTCATGTTAATAAGCATTTAGTTTGATAAGCGTCCCCAAAAACTTAATTATGGGAATTATCATTTAAATAACACGTAATATCCAGAAATTTTGTAGTTTAGATGGTAATTTTAATATTTCACTCTATAACAGAGATAATAATTGCGCCATTTTGAATTCTGAAATTCTGACTGCAAATAAGTAGTCAGCGACCACGAAAATCCATGTAAGGTTATTTGCTTCAAAGACACTTGTAATATCCAGATATTGCGTATGTGGCGGCCACATTGGATCCGTCATTTTGAATATCGAAATTCTGACAGCACATTCGTAATCAGCAACCTCAAAAACCCATGTATGGTTATTTTCTTCAAATACACTTGTAATGTCCGGATATTGTGTATGTGGCGGCCATATTGGATCCGCCATTTCGAATATCGAAATTCTGACAGCAGATTTGTAATCAGCGATCCCGAAAACCCATGTATGGTTATTTTCTTCAAATAAACTTGTTATGTCCGGATATTGTGGCGGCCATATTGGATCCGCCATTTCGAATATCGAAATTCTGACAGCAGATTCGTAATCGGCGACCCCGCAAACCCATGTATGGTTATTTTCTTTGAAAACAATCGTATTAATTATACGATTGTTTTATATATTATTAAATAATATACAGGAATTTTGTATGTAGCGGCCATATTGGATCTGCCATTTTGAATTTGGAAATTTTAATAATACATATAATATTGATAATGTTAAAAGCTTATTTACGTTCATATTTTTAGAAAATATTCTTATACTTCTCGGGAATAATTTTAACAGCCGTCATATTGGATCCACCTTTTTGAATTTTGAAATTATAACTGCAGAATCGTAATAAGCGACCTTGAAAACCCCCGAGTAAGGGGTTTCAAGTTATGTTGAGCTATTTTAAGCAATTTATGAAAGATTTTACAATTGAATACAATAAGTATAAAAAAACGTAATTTTCTTATTTTTCAGATTATAATAATTTTATAATAACATTCAAAATCGTATTTCAAACTCCAGCTATCTTATTACATATATTCTAGGCTTTAATTTGCGGGGTCGTTGATGCCTTATAGTTATTTTGTTCAAAAGTTATGATAAAAAATGTTTGGACGAGTATACTCGTCCTCCTGCATACGGGAACAACTCCGTTTGGACGAGTATACTCGGCTCTCTGCGAAGGGGGGTTAATGAAGTCTTGAGTGTTTCAGCTTATACCGAGTTTAAAAGCCTCAAGTTAATAGCTAAAAGTCTCGGTTTTAAGTTCGTGTGGCACAGGCACGGCGAATTCCTCGTTCGAATGGGAGAGGGAGAAAAAGTTGACACTTTCACCTCTGCGTCCGATTTGTCAACAATAGCTAATCATCATAAAACAAACTGCAACCAAGCATCGCCATGTACAGAACTTAGCAATAATAACAATAACAACAATAACCTTAATAAAAATATTAACGATGTTATTAATAGTACTATGCTCGTGAGACGGACGGGGGAGTGAACATGAGAGCGGGTTTTTTCAATGCAAATTCTATCAGACATTGCATTGAACAAATCCGTCAATTTCTTTGTAAGAACTCTTATCACCTATTCGGAGTAGCTGAAACGTGGCTGGAAGATGAAAAAGCCACGCGATCTCATTCATATAGACGGTTACTCACTTGTGCGGCAGGATAGAAATGTACATGGGGGGAGGGGGGGGGGGGGGGGGGGGGAGTTGCACTGTATATCCGCGACGGATACGGGACTGGACAAACCGAAAATGTCAGAGTACATTATGTGCGAGATACAGTATGGAGAAATGGAGCCTGTCTTCGTCGCGGTCATTTACAGGCTCCCTGCTATTGCATTTATAAAACTTTCGGATCTTGTCGACAAGTTGAGAGAATATTGTGACTCTTACAGTCACAAGATTATAATGGGTGATTTGAATGCAGATTTGTTGGTCGAAGGTGATGATGCAAAGTTTGTTAGCAAGCTTGCAGCTGAACTGTCACTTCAAATCGTCCAACACGGAGCGACTCATCACACTGACACGTCGCACACATGGCTTGACACCATACTGGACATTAACGACACAGTAGTAAACTACAATAACTTTACACCAATCTGGCCAAGCAAACACAACATCATTGACTTGGCCATAAACGTTCAAGCTTCTACTCTGTGTAATCATCCCTTTACATATAGGGACTACAAAGGAATATATCCTTCAGAATTGCAGTCTCTTTTGTCAGGTTACGATTGGTCAGTCTTTAACGAACATCACATTGACTTAAATACAGCGTTGGACTGCCTCAACTGAAACCTATTAGATGCGATTAACAACTTAGCACCATTAAAGCGAGTTACGCCCCGCATAGGCAGTCCACCCTGGATAAATGATAAAATTGATCAGTTAAATAAAAAACGGGACGCAACTTGTAGACGGTACAAGAGAATTGGTGATGAGCAATTTTATAGTGGGTTCATAAAATTGCGCAATAAATCTTCATCAATGACCGAACAGGCCAGGATATCATATTACCAAGGAAAGCTGCTAGGCAAACAGCAGAGTGACATCTGGAAGGAATTGCGCAATCTGGGTCTCCTACCTAAATCCAGGGGAGGTTTTCACGGCGGTGGAACTTAATACCCACTTTGCGGAAGTTTCAATATCAACTGATGAGGATAGTGCTGTAATCGAGAACTTAGTGACATCAGCCATTGATGAGGGTTTTAAATTTGAACCTATAGGGCTGGCGGATGTCATACTTGCGGTCGCGCATTTCTCCTCGCAAGCGAGGAGTGAGGCTGACATCCCGCAGAGTGTGGTAGCGAAGTCATTGCCGGTCATTGGGCAACACGTAGTGAACTTGTTCAATTCTTCCCTGGAAACTGGTGTATTCCTGGAGCTATGGAAGAAAGCACGATTGGTGCCGTTAGGCAAGTGTACTATCGTCGACGTCGGGCTTTCGTCCTATTGCACTACTGTACTTTCTTTCTAAGGGCCTGGAAAAAATTGCTCATGACCAGATTCTAAAGCACATGACTGAAACCAAACAACTTGACCCTATGCAGTCTGGCTACAAGAAGAACAACTCGACGCTGACTGCTTTACTAAAACTGACGGAAGATGTGAGGACAGGAATTGACAAGAGACTTGTGACTTTACTGTTACTGTTTGATTACAGCAAAGCTTTTGACACGATCTCGCCAGCTAAGCTCTTAGCAAAGCTGCGAGCTCTGGGGTTCTCCAGGCATGCATTAATTTGGATTAAATCATACCTTTTGGGTAGAAAGCAAGCTGTTATTGAACGATCTGACACCAAGTCACCTTGGTTGTCAACAAACCTTGGAGTGCCCCAGGGGTCCGTGTTAGGGCCCTTGCTTTTCTGTCATTGCATCAACGACATAAAAGAATTGTTTCTTGAGCTTAATAAAGAATTCAAAAAGGATGACCCGTGATGTGTTAAACATATACTATACGCAGACGACCTTCAGATCTACATCCAGATACACCCTGATAGCGTGAATGAGGGAGTGGAGATTCTGGGTCGTGCTGCGCAAGCGGTTGCTGTATGGGCGGATGGCGCATCACTCAGACTGAATAAGACCAAGACTAAAGCTATTATATTCGGCTCCTGTAAATATATAAACAGTCTTTAGTCACCAGGTATGCCGAAGATCAGTCTGGGTGATAGCGTCTTTGTCCCATTCTCGCCGACCGTTACAAGCCTGGGTGTTATACTTGATTCTAAACTGACGTGGACAGCAGACGTTGACATGGTTGCTAAAAAGGTCAACAGAGTGTTGTATAACTTGAGATTTTTTAGAAGGTATACCACTCAGGATCTGCGCAAGCACTTAGCAATGACCCTTGTTTTCCTGCATCTCGACTATTGCTCTCTGGTGTATCTGGATGCATCACTTGAACTTCGTAGCCGGCTGCAAAGACTGAAAAACTCATGTGTACGGTACGTTTTAGGTGCTAGGAGGGATGAACACATCACCCCCTACAGGGAACAATTAGAATAGACTCGGGTGGACTCTCGAAAAGCTGATTCATGGCTATAACAAGGTATAAAATCGTACGGGTTAAAGAGCTAGTCTATCTCGAGTCGCTTTTTATGAAGAATAAATCGAAGCGTCCTGTAAGGAGTGATGCAAAAGAACTCTCAGTAACACATGCGCATTGAAACAGGACGAAGATTCACTCCCTCTTGCCATTCGTACGCTACCATCATTAATGGTCTTTAAGGTTGCGGTCAAGAAATACCTAGCATGCTTAGATTAATTGTTTTGTTGATGTTCATTTTTTTCCCTTCGTTTCATTTGTTTAATTCTTTTGTGTTAATTTATTTTGTATCGTAAAATTCTAATTTATTGATGTATTTGTGTATTTTATTTATATTTTCTTTTAATTATTAATTTGACAAAACAATTTTAAAAAAGTATGCCTGTATTTATTAGTATGAATGGAAGTGATTGTTAATGTACGTAATTTTATTCAAGCGACTGATAGCTATAATAAGTACGATTTAGAAAACACAAATTTTATAACTGACAACAAAGTGCAATACTTTATGCACCTGACTTCACATACGTGCAACGTATTTTAGTTAAGTAACGATGTGATATGTAATTTTAAGAAACTGATAACGTGTGACTCTCTCTCTCTCTCTCTCTCTCTCTCTCTCTCTCTCTCCGAACAGGGGAAACAAATACATATTTTATACGGTAACAGAGGTACTGAATGGAACTCTTCAAGATATCAGAAATAACAATCAAGTGATGGGAGGAGTTACTGTACTATTAACTGAAAACTCTAGGCAAACTCTACCAGTAGTACCAAGAGGAATTCGAGCAGATGAGGTTAAGGCTTGCATTAAAGCTTCTTATCTGTGGCCGATAATCGAAAGACTTTCTCTCAACTAGAATATGAGGGTCCACCTGGGAGTCAATATCACAGCTAGGCAATTCTCTGAACTTCTTCTCAAAATAGAAATAGGAGACGTACAATATCCCGAGTCCAATGGAAAGTTGATCATGTCTGAAGGGTTGGGTTTGGTAGTATCAACCGTACCAGAACTTACAGCCAAGATTTATCTTGATATTGTCGACATAAAAAAGAAATTGATAGATTGGTTATGTGAGCGTGCTATTCTGACCCCAAAAAATGACAGGGTGGTTCTGATTAATGATATTCTTCTTAAGTCGTTTGAGGGAGAAGAAATGGAATATAGGTCTGTAGATACGGTACTACAAACAGACGGCGCAGTTTATTATCCTCTGGAATTCCTCAACACACTCAATTCTCCTGGTTTTCCAGCACATAAGCTTCTCCTTGAAGTAGGAACTCCAATCATGCTCATGCGAAACCTTCATCCACCCAAACTCTGCAATGGTACCAGACTGTGCGTAAAAACACTCCAAAAAAATGTCTTTGACGCAAAAATAATTACAGGTTGTACTCAGAGAATCAACCCTTATACCTCGTATACCCCTATTACCATCAGACTATCCTTTTGAATTTAAAAGACTACAGTTTCCTCTTATGGTATATTTTGCTACAATGATAAATAAGTCACAAGGGCAGTTGTTAATAGTGGCAGGGATTGGCTTGAGCGAGAACTGCTTCTCACATGGACAGTTATATGTGGCACCATTATCCAATAATAGATATCATTAAATTGTGAGCTCCACGTACTATTAGCACGGACGACACCCGTCCTATATAAAAAAGTGTTGGCTGTTTGTAAGGCAATAAATCAGAAAAGTACAAAATAAGACAAAGGAGGGAAAATAAGGAATGGGGAGAAGGGGTGAGGTGATCAAATTAAAGTAGGTGACACTTATGTATTACATACATGTTTAAATGAATAATTATATCTTTGTATATGTAGTTATTATACTAGATTTTTACGACTATCGAAAAAGTCGTGTAACGCAATAAATCGGAAAAGCGAGAAATTAGAAAAAAGAGGGAAAGTAAGGAATGGGGAGGCGGATGAGGCGATAAAATTAAAGTAGGCGGCACTTATGTATAGTACACATGTCGAAATACATAATTATGTGTTTGCATGTGTAGTTATAATGCTTAATTTGTACGACTAGGGTCGTTAAAATTTCAGATGGATAAAATTAGGAAAATAAAAATTCTTATGGTGCAAAATTCCGATAGTTAGAAATTCTGACAGTTAATTGTTCATAAAGTTAAAAATTCTGAAAGAAAAATTCTTTAAAGACTAAAATTTGGAAAGGAAAAGTTCGAAAAATCTGAAATTTAGAGAACTTAAATTCACAAGAGTGAAAAAACCGAAAAAGAAAATACCGAAAATGAACAAAAATTAATATAAAAATAACGAACATCAAAATTTGTTTGGTCAAAAATACTGAAAATTTAAATTTGTTTGGCCAAAAATACCGCAAATCAAAATTCATTTGGCCAAATATACCGAAAATTATAAATTTGTTATATTAAGATTAATTTTATAATCAGGGAAATGTAATGGTTATAAATATAACATATTAAGTGTTTTAATTATGTACCAAAATAATTACTCATCTGTTATTGTCATTATTGTTCTTAAAGGACACACTTTGAACTCTCACTGCGAATACGACGATTGATATAAAACCTGCTTCCTCAGCCCTTTAATAGAAAGCACATAGTACTTTTCTATACTAGTGCGATAAAAATGCGTCTGGTATGAGTGTGAGAATCATTTATATCGCGTGTATCGAACATTATTTTTTGACACTCCGTGGAATAAGTGGCACTGTTGCGTACGTTTGCGTTAGCAAGCGTTCGTAAATGTGGCACTTATCGTACGTAGTGTCAAGAATATACTTTTTTTAATTCAGGTAAGAAATAGACTTTTTTTCATGCCTGAAAGTGCATATTGTGAATAATAATTCATTTTTTCCCTGTAATATGGGAAAAAATTCATTTTTTCCCCAATTTAAGCCATCGACGCCCTCGACTCCGACTTGTGCCGAACACCTCAGCGTCGGTAGAAATAGGGTAAGAGTGGTACACTACTTCTTAGTAAATATTCCTTTAAAAATGATTTTTTATCGCTTTAACTTTTGGGAATATGAATGTTTATGGAAGAAAAATCCTATTTTCTTTTATTTATTTGTGAATACAGAAGTCGATCGCAGTAATACACATCACTTCTATGCTTGTATTACTGCGGGTCCTAATCTGTGAATTATATTCACAGTAATTGGCGTGCAGTAAATACATGCTGAGCCGCAGTAATATAAACTAGCGACAGTGAATATTTCTAAAGAATTTATTAAAAAAATACACGTTCTGGAACCTTTCTTTTTTATGAATCGATTCTTGAAATGATAAGATTTGATACAGAAAAATATTCACACCATTACTTATTCGTACGCGCTATATTTTCAATGCTTGACTTAACCTAACCGAAAAATCTGCAGTAATACCCACCTTACCTTATAGCTCATTTTCTTCCCTTAATGCATAATGTACTATTTTACCCACTGATAACATCTTCAATGTTCCGGTCGGAAAGTAAAATCAGTGTATAGACAGTGTAAATAAGGTTAAACGTGCCATTATATAAATTAATACTCTATCTATATTAAAAGCTATATTATTTTACATAGCTTTCTATATTATTTTTTTTAGCTGTATTTATATGTAAATGCGAATAAACTATTTAATAAAATCTGTTATTTTACATAAGATTCATTATTGCTAGGTGTGTATTTCGAATGTTAAATTTACAATGATATCCATCTTGATTCGTGTCCACGCAGGTGAAGTAGTCTAATACCGTAATTATCGGTCTACTTCCACCAAACTTCAAGCATCTTGGTTAATTAACCCCATCAAACTCGCACTTTTGACAGTGAGTCATTTATGTCCGTACTTTTTCACGATTACGTAAACTGATAGCTTACTAAAGAGCGCCGACGGCACAGTTAAAAAAGGAAAGCGTGACAACAGAACGCAACAGAAGCTGTAAACAAAAATAAATGTTCTGCCTATTATCCAGAGAAGACTCGGTGACCGTACTTTTCAGAGTAATGCACAAAATAGGGATAAAATGTAAGTACCAAATACGTCTTTGTGTAACACTAAAAGAAATTAGTTTTGCTTTCTGACATGCATGCTAAATATTTTTAAGCAATTTCGCGGACAACAATTAATAATATAATAATTTAAATAATGAATATATTTAATTGTTTCCTTCTGCCATTTTTAATTAAATTGTTCCTTTGGATTCTATTTTACTTAAAGAACTATTTGATCTTCATATTGATTGCGCCGATTATAGAAACGAAACCCGCGCATGTTACCCATCGGGGGCTGGCTGTATGAAAAAATCACATGCCGGCCACAGAAAATCGGCGTGCACTTTCTCGCAGTCTTCAATGCTACGCCAAATTTTCCGTAAATTGAAGAGTATAACGTATAGTATTTTGATGTTTTTCATGCTTTATGGGATAAGTTCAAATGTTTATCTTCGAAATTTTAATAATCATTACTGTCAGAAAAACAAAAACTTTGTACTTTTCAATCAAAATAAAATAAGGTGTTTTTAATATGATGACTATAAGTGAGGTCATTCCTACATTCATAAACGGATAGAAAAGAATTGAGAGAAAAATTTTATTTTAACAGAAAATAATTATGAAAAATTACACAATTAAATTTTTGCAGTGCAATCTACAGTTTAGTTTTTACAAACCAATCGTGCGAAGCAACTGCCTTTATTCCATGTTTATTTGTTAGAAAGAAGGATGTGTAAAAACTACGTATTTTTGGCCCCAGGAAACGCAAATCTTCATTATTTAATAGTATTTTTTTTTCACTTTAATTTTACAGATTCCCTTCTGTACACCCAGAGAAAATTATAAAACGCGTAATGATTAAATTATGTACCGTAAATGTTTACAATTTTAACAATTTTTAGTGCTTGAATTGCTATTTAAGATAGATTTTTATAGTGTACTATATGAATTGATAAAATGTTTAAATTGTCAATAAATTTTGTAAATAAATTAGTCAAGTTACAAATACGCCCTTAGTTCTAGCTTGAGATTTTGGAGAATAAAGTTAGTTGTTGGGCAAAAAATGGCACGAAATATATATACGTATTACTTTTGATTTTAAATTTGTTCATTAGTTAAACAGTTAATTTGTTCATTTTGCAAATAATTATTTAATAGTAAAGAGGGAACATACATAACTCAATTATTTGACAATGACTCTCAAGCATTATGATTATATTTTTTTGTAATTAATAGAAAATCTTTTGGTAAAAAATATATGATGTTATTGCTAGTATAAAGCAATGCAAAAAGAACAGTGTGATAATGTTATCGAGTGCAATTTTTCTTTTAGAGTATAACAGTTGTAGAAATAAAAATTAGTTGGAAAATTCTATTTTATATAAGATTTTCTTATAAGAAAAACCATATGTGCATTTTTTATTACAAATAATAATAAACTCAAATAAATGTTAAAATAATTTAAATTAATTTGAAATATATTTCAATATATTGAAAATTATCTAGAATAAATTTAAAATAAAGTTAAATATATAATAATAATACATATTACATACGAGTATTAATACATATAAAACAAATTTAAATAAATCTAACGAAAATTTCTTAGATTAATTTTTAGTACATATGTGTAAATAAAAAGGTATTACGTTGTACTTATAGTAAAAAAAATATCAGTATAATTACTTTTAAATTAATAGATTGTGAAAAGTATATGTATTCTTGGTATCTATTATGTTGTATTTTAGTAAGTTTTTAAGATAATGGTCATCCTAGTTTTCTTCCACTTTGAATTTATAGTGCCGAAGTAAGTACATACCCAACTATCTTGGGTATCCGTTGTATTCTCCTACTCAGTAGTCACATATTCAACCATGTTTGGTATGTGTTGTGTTTTGCTATTAATAGTGCAGACATAATACTTATGTGTTTTTGAATTTTTTAAATCTTATTAAATTATTTAAATTTGAGAAAACTAACATGGACAGTCCAAGACCTTTGGGAAACGGATTTCCATGAAACTTTGGAAGGTTGTACTTTGTTTACTGGTATCTAAAAATGAAGCCTAGCACCCATCGTTTCATTTATAGATTGTCGAGATACAGTGTGGCCAATTAGCCGGAAGCCGTCATTTTCAGATATATATATATATAAATACCTATATATAGTTAATTCGCTAACTCTACCACCCAGCCCCCCTCATCCCCCCTCTCCCCCCCCTAAACCTCCCTCATCCCCTTCTCTTACGATATCTCCTCAAAATAGCCTTAAATTTTACTTTTTAACGTTATTTTTCACTTCTGTAGACTTCCACATGGACCCCCTCATCCCCCCTCGGCCCCTCGTTTGACCCCCCTCCCCCTCCGCCCCCTCCCCCTCCGCCCCCCCCCCCTCTTCCTCCCTCAACCCCCCTCATTGTATTTAGTTTTATATAATGTTTTTAAAAAATCTCTCATAATGATTAAAAGGATAATATCCAGACTTATAAATAGATAGAAACGATCTTTCAGGTAAATAGAGAAATTGATAAATAGATAGCTGCGTTTTTTGGTGTTATATGGAGTGGTTACGTTATTTGAGAAACAATTAAAAACTTAAATTAAATTCAGTTAAATTGTTTTAGGATTTCAAGACAATTTTTTATTGATAAAGTTTTCAATTATCAATCCAATTTTTTTGTAAAATAACATTTAAATAAAAGTTTCTTCTATTTTTTCCACACAACCCAGGAGGTAAATAGATGTGTGCGTTGATTTTTTTGTTTTGTTTAATTTAATATGTTGATTAGAAATTTATGTATTACTGATGGTCTATGTAACAGTACAAGATTAAAAATAATAAAATTATTTAAATATAATATTGAAGCAGAAATAATAACAGGAGAAAAAATTGGAGATAGGGTATTCATTCCACGAATAACCTTAAATACTGGAGAATCATCATCATTACCGTTTATTCTTTATAGAAAACAATTTCCTATTGTATTAGCATTCGCAATGACTATAAATAAATCCCAAGGTCAAAGTTTTGATGAGATAGGAATATTTATAAAAAGACCTTTGTTTTCTCATGGCCAATTATATGTTCTTTTATCTAGATGTAAAGACCCAGAAAAAGTATGTATTCAAAATGAGTCTCCAAATTTAACAGAAATTGCTAATGTAGTATGGCAAGAAATTTTTGAAAATTAACATCATCTTTTAAAATATAATTAAAATATATCTATAAATAAATAAAAATAATATAAACTATTGGAAAAACAGTTCTCATTACATTTTTAATATATATTCGAAAATTATAAAGATTGATAACATGGAACGGAAATTAAATCAAGATCATAACGAAGGAATGGAAAATTTACGAAATTTAGAATCTTTAGAGGCTTTAGATGAACAAATTGACGATAGTATGGAGTGGGATCCAATTCAAAATTGTTACGTTAAGTTAGAGGATTTACAAAATGCCGAAGATTTGCAAAATTTACAAGATTTAAAAGAACAAATTGATGACTATTTCGAACAGGAAGAAGAATATGAAAATTATTTACATTCTGTAGATAAAAATTTATATTACACTAAATTAAATAATGAAATTGACAATTTTGTTGGGAAAGATGGTGATTTAGAAATTTTCACATATTATAACTAATTATTAAAATAAAGAAAAATTAATAAAATATTCAAAGCACATTAGCCAATCATAAAAGTAATCATATAATTAATAACGCGATTATTTAATATTATTTCAAGACATGGTGTAGTAATATTTTATAAGCACAACCTTATTAGGTAAGAAAGCATTTCATTTTACTTTATTAAAAAATTTTTATTATACGTTTTTGTAATTGTAATATTTTTCAATTCAACAAGTTTTTTTCCTTTTAAGAGTATATTTATATGATTACTTTTTTATACCCATTAGAAAAAAATTAATTAAAACATATTAATTTATATTGATAAATAGATCTAAATATACACAAGTGGTATATATAGATGTATTTTACAAGTTAAATAGTGTTCTATAGAATTTTATTTTATTGGGTATACACACTGAAGATAGGAAGGAGACAGATGGGTAATCTCTATTGCAAATGAATAAATTAAAAATTATAACAAATACTTGAATGATAAATATAATATAGAATTATATACGTTAATTATTATACAGATTATCGTAATGATTTTTAAGTTAATCTTTTTCAATAGAGGTGGGAAAGGGATTCTGATAATTAAATGATAATCATGAAAAATATATGTGAGTTTATCATGTCAATAAATCACATTTATTTATCAATACATTATTAAATATGATTATTAGTAAATTAAACAAAACAAAAAATCAACGCACCTTTCTATTTACCTCATAGGTGGTGTGGAAAAAATACAAAAAATAATTATATTATTTCCTTATAAGAATTAATAATGTCAAGCAAACAAATAATTTTAACTATTGTTGTAAGATGTGGGGGTTGGTGCGCGGAGCGAGCAGGGGGCGCAGCCCCCCTAATATATATATATATATATATATATATATATATATATATATATATATATATATATATATATAGCGGTATACAGCAACTAATAGCATGTACTATATAAATCCGGAAGTGCATATTTTGTGTATAGACAAAAAGCATTATCACCTGAAAATGGCGGAACCAATCAGTGAAGAGCAAGCGGATGGGCCACACTATCCTTCTACCCTCTGTAGTTTAATTGTATGAACCTTTGTTTTGAAGATATAAGCTATTAAGCCCCAAACCCGCAATAATTTAGTAAAAACTTCTACCTCTACTTGTGACCGCAACTACACAAGTTTGAATGCTAGGAAAAGTACCCAAAAAGAAATAGTTGTACATTATTTTTAAGGTAAAAACAGGTCACTTATATATTACCTATATTTTCGGTAAATTTGAATATTTTATCAAAATAAAACAATTTTGGTAAAACATTTTTGGTAGCTTTTCTAGCATAAATTATGCGCATTTGGTGTGCAATGGCTTATATGTTGACAACAAAATCCCATTCGACAAAACTACGGCTGTTAAGCTTCAATTTTTGTTACCAGAAAAGATTTCCAAAAGTTTCATCGAATACCAATTTTGGTATAGATTGTTTATAACATTTATAAAAATTTGAACAGCAAATAAGAAACAATCGATAACGGTATCCCTGATGTACATAGATCAGATTACTTATTTAAAAAACTTGCATTGTGCCCGTACTACTCTTTATATTAGTTTGTTACAGGTAGGGAAGAATTTAAAAGAAGTCGGGAGCCTTGGGTGTTCTATTGGCATTTTGGCAACACAGCGACTGCATGTACAGTTTTTATATTTTAATTAAGTTTTCAGAAATAAAAAGTTATCGAAAAATATATTTTGTGCGCTTATTTGAAAGTTTTTATTTCTTAATTAGGATAAAATAATAGTGAAAGTGTTAGTATTTTAATGTAATGGGAGAATTTCATGATAAAAATCATTTTGAAAATCATAGTAAATGCGGGATGATTCTAACTTCCTGAATAGAAATTAATCCAATTCACCGCAAAATTTACATAAGTGAATAGTAATAATTATGATGAATAACGTTAATTTGTACCGTATATCAGGATAATATTTAGGGCGGTCGATGGCCCAAGTAGTGAACGCGTACCTGTTAAGACAACGGTCGCTCAAGAGACGCGGGTTCAAGTCTCCGTCAGTCCGAATTTTTCGGAGACACTTTAAGAGAATGTTTTTCCATATTTTTCAGTCATCGGGCAAAAATATTTTTCTTAAAGTATTTAAGAAGGTATTTTAATTATATTATTTAGTGTCTTTATTACTGTTTAGCACAGTTATACTGCATGGCTAAGCTAGAGTATTAATAATTAATTGATATAATAGCGCGATCAACCTTCTTTATACTGTATCTGCCCAGTTTTTGCTTTATTTCGACCGGAACGTTGAAAAAGTGATTAGAGGGTAAAAAAGTATATTTTACTATCTCTGAAAGGACTAAAGTAGCCGATTTTATATTAATCGTCATGTTCGCAGTACGAATTGTAAGTGTACCCTTTTAGAGGAACAGTCATGACTTTTGGTAGATAAATAATTATGTTTATAACCATTAAATTTCCCTAATTATCAAATGGATTTTCAAATATCAAGTTTATCATTTTCGGTATTGTTGGCCTACCGAAAATTGATTTTCGTTATTTTTATATTCATTATTATTCTTTTTTGGTGTTTTATTTTTCGTTTTTTTCAGTCTTCTGAATTTAAGTTTTCAAAATTTTAGTTTTTTCGAACTTTTCCTTTCCGAATTTTAGTGATTGTATGTGCAGTTATTATACTTGATTTGTAAGACTCTCAATATAGTCGTGTACTCTTATCCTATATCCTATATAAAAAAGTCATGGTTGTTTGTAACCCAATAAGTAAAAATAGTACTAAATAAGAAAAAGCAGGGGAAATAAGGAGTGGGAGGGGGGTTAGGTGATAAAATTAAAGTAGGTTGCTCCTATGTATAGCACACATATCTAAATACATAATTATGTGTTTGTATCTATAGTTATTATGCTTCATTTGTACGACTATCGAAAAAGTCGTGTAACGCAATAAATCGAAAACGTACAAAATAAGAAAAACGAGGGGAAATAAGGAGGGGGAGTGTATGTGTTTGTATGTGTAGTTATTATGCTTGATTTCTACGACTATCGAAAAAGTCGTGTAACGCAATAAATCGAAAAAGTGTGTATTTAGAAAAAGAGAGAAAATAAAGAATGGGGAGGCGGATGAGGTGATAAAATGAATGTAGGTGGCACTTATGTGTAGTGTATACGTCTAAATACATAATTAAGTGTTTGTATGTGTAGTTATTAAGCTTCATTTGTACGACTATCGAAAAAGTCGTGTAACGCAATGAACTGAAAAAGTACAAAATAAGAAAAACGAGGGGAAATAAGGAGGGGGAGGTGGCATGAAGTGATAAAATTAAAGTAGGTGCCTCCTATGTATAGTGCACATATCTAAATACATAATTATAAAAGAAGGTGGAGGGGGCGAGAGTGCGTGATTGAGTGTGTGAGTAAGGACGTCAGCGAATGTGTAAGTATGTGATTAAGTGAATGAACGAACGATTGCACAAGAGCGACAGAACTCAAGTGCTTAAGGGGGTGGAATACCTATAGCACTTTAAGAAGATTTCCATCTATAAAAATAATAGAAAAATAATTAAAATATAAGTATGAATAGATCCTAAAAGTTGAATACATTTGTTACAAAAATAATCCTTAATGAGACCCTTCCCCCCTTACAGGGGGAGATATCAGTCCACGAACATTTTTTGCTTGCACGTAGCCTACAGTCTCAAGAAATACATGGATTTTAGTTATGCTGGTCTTAAATTGTTCCTCTTGTATGTAGTTTTGATCTAACGCGAGTTAGAGAAAATAATTTTAATTTATTTCAATTTTTTGAAGGCGTGAAAGTAAAAAGAATTATAATTATTATTAAAATTGTCATTTTTTCACATTTAAACTAAAATACTCACATGATAATCAATTCTTAGAGGTTTCTAAATATCTTCAGTCCAAAATAGCATTCCAAAGGAACATTTTAAGACCTGGATCATCAAAATCCATGCATCGATTCACTCTGTAGGTGTCGCGCAAGCTCTGAAAACACAGTTATGAGAAAATTACTCATTATTATAATATTTTGATCCACTTCAGCAGCTATTCTCAAATACAAAACATGATTTCATCGTCTCAATCATGCAGTGCGTGCCATTTGTAACCTGAAAGAAATTAATGTTACTTCAGTATCAAATAGAAAAATCATACGCTTAGAAGTAAAAATAGTTTACATACCAGTAATAGATTTGAATATCTTTCTAGATGCGATGCCTTTGAGTCAAACTTACTTTTTCCTCATGTGTAGTTGACTAAGATTTTTTTTCTTCCTTGGTACGGTATGCTGATTTACTGAAAAAAAATATCACAAAGTAATACATTAAAAAATTACTTTATCTACTGATAAAATAAGATGACTTATCTGACTGAATAAATGTATTGCAGTAATCTATTTGGCATTTTTAGTATTTTTTATGATCTTAAAACACTTATACTTCTTGACAGCTTTGTAAGTAAACACTCCCAAGAACATATGATTAAATTACACCTTTACAACGCAGTACGGTGCTGCGATCTGTGCAACTACCAAAAAATGTGCAAATTTCGAAAAGATAGTAATTTAAAAATAATCACTTAAGCCGATAACAAAATTTTTTATGGTTTTATTCATGACTAAAACTATATTTTTAAGTTATTTATAGCTTGAAAATCAAAAATAAATTATAAAAAGAAATCGGTTTTTTCATGATTTATAGGTATACTATCCCCTTAAGTGAGTGAGTGAGCAGTTAAGTAACTGAGTGTTTGAATAAGTAAACATGTTTATAAGTAAATGAGAGATTGCATGCTTAAGTATGTCAGCAACTATACGCACACGGATCATGCGACCACGTAATCCAATATCCATGCATCCCATGATCCACACACTCTACTATCCACGTACTTTACTATACACTTACCTTTACTAAAATATAAGGTTTTATCTGAAATAAAAAATATGAAAACGTCACGGAATTGAATAGTCACTTATCCACATAGAAAATTATCGGATTTCTGATCTAAAGCGATTGTAACTTTTACAGATTTAGGGTAAGCTAACTACAAATGTTTACTTTAATAGATTCGCCGATTATACATTGGATAATAAATCAAGTGAGAAAATGTGTTAAAATTTCATGCGATGTATTACATATATAAAAAATATTTTAAACAACAATACTTTTTTATAATATATGCTATATTTTTGCATAAGTTTAAATTACTAAATTACTATACATATATAACCGCTGCCAATTCATTGGCACATAGCTTCCTCAAACTTTAAAAAATGTTGCAATAAGAAATTATTTATTCTTTTTAATACTTAGGTAAAAAATAGAAATGACATATCTATTATTTGTCATCCCATTCTTGAAAAGAATAAATAATTTAATATTGGAACATTTTTTAAAGTTTGAGGAAGTTACCCTGGTAGAAAATTGACGAGTTCAAATGGTCAGTTCACTAGTAAATGGCCAATTTTGTTAGCTATTTCTTAAGTACTAATTAAAGAAAAAACTCGTTAAGGACCCGATAACCGGTAGAAACGGTTACATAGGCAGCGGCTGCGTCGAGAAGCTATAGTCGCACCCCATTGCCCGCGTCAACTGCGTCGGCTGCATGCTCGTGTGTACATTTCAACGCTGTCGTCCGCGCGCGTTGCGAGGTTATCGATTGTCTGTTTTGATAATTTCGACGATGTTTTTGAACCGCAGACTATTTCGGAAACTTTTATGCAAACCCCTGTGCTTCTTTATCTTTCTAAATCGTGTGTGAAAGCGTATCTATCGCAGGCTGTGTATACGTGATGGCTTCTAGTGTAAATAATACTATCTTTTCCTTCTCTGTTTCATGTGCGTGTATGAGCTTCTAGTCCTCGTAACCCTTTAATCGAGACGTTTTAAGTTTTATTTTCAGCTTTTGTAGGTAATTACATGATACTCAGTATCTAGTTTCCCTATTACGAGTATTCACTATTGACGCCGTGATATAAATTCGACTACAGTCCTCCTGTCTCTATCACTATATGTAACAGCTTGTCTGAATTGCATTGTAGAGGAAAGTATTCAAAGTGCTTAGTCTTTTAAATTTTTCAATAAAACATAAAAATACGTATGCATATATTACATAATCTAGATGGAAATAATATTCATACTATGTTTATAAACATAAAATTTAAAAATAAGAGTATACTAAAATATAACCTCATAAAGAAACGATTTGAATAGCAAAATTAATCTCTTGTTTCATAAAATAGTCATTATATGACTCAAAATATTTATTGCTTTTAATTAAATTAATGTAAACATTGATTAAAACTTATTAAGGTTATTAAATCCGCTTGAAATAGAATTTTTAAAATTGACGAGTCGTTAGCCAGTCTTTCGGTAGAAAACGTCGCCAGGTAGCGGTTAAACGAGCTAATTCCTTAAGGATATATTAGCGAATTTGAACAAAAATCGCTATGCTATCGCTAAGAACTCGTCAACGTTCCTACCAGGGTAAGAGCCAATGAATTGGCAGGGATTGCTTCCTTAATTTTATACGTTGAATATGTTCAGTTTTAAGATATTGGCTTTCTCATAGAAGAAGCTTTGTGATGGTAAAAAGAAAAGTTTTGTTATAAACATGTTAGAAACGTGTTTTGAGATACGGCGAATCAAAATACACTACGTTTAGAAAATATCTGTATTGATGTGTGCGTGCCTGCGTCCGTGCGTGCGTGAGTGTGTGTGTGTGTGTGTGTGTGTGTGTGTGTGTGTGTGTGTGTGTGTGTGTGTGAGTATGTGTGTGTGTCTGCGTGTGTGTGTGTGTGTGAGTGTGTGTGTGTGTATGTGGGTGTGGACGTGGGTCAACATTACTCTTCGTATACGCGCTGCAACTTAATGTTCCAGGGCTCATTTTTTTGTTTTTCGTACAGGAAGGCGGCACAATAATTTTTTTCTATTCGTTTTTATTTTATTTTTGAGTTTTCGTTTTCGGATTTTTTGATACCTTAGGAATAATATCATCGATCCAATGAAATGGCATTTGAAAAAGCATAAAATTACTTAACTTTTCCGACAATTAAAGTTTGAATAAGGGTATTTCCTTCTTTGGTTATACACGAAAACGTCATTTGTTGTCTAAACGGCTATATCACGGGAACGTATGACGGAAAACTTTTAAAAACTATGGAGATGATTAGGATTATGGAGCAGACTATTCAGTCAAATTTTTGAGTCATAACGTTTTTCTTTTGTCAAGAAAAAGTAAGTTTGTAAAAAAATAGATTTACTTTCTCCCACGATAGCTCAAGTAAATTGGTAGCATTTTATCTGAAACATTACAAAAAGTCAGCTTTTACTATCTCATGACCTGTATGTTTTTTCTGATCATGAGATCTT
The DNA here is from genome assembly GCA_949152435.1 of Gastracanthus pulcherrimus. Classification (NCBI taxonomy): domain Eukaryota; kingdom Metazoa; phylum Arthropoda; class Insecta; order Hymenoptera; family Pteromalidae; genus Gastracanthus; species Gastracanthus pulcherrimus. The sequence continues at coordinate 54,213,115 of OX424573.1, forward strand.
TTATTTTCTGAGATATTGAGGTTATGTGTCAAAAATGGGGTCATTTATTTCGTCTTTAAATGAAGATTCGAAATTAGGAAGAAATTTCAAGATTCATCGACTTGTTTTTGTTTTATAATGATTTTTTGCTTTTTCGATTTTTGAGTTTTAGTTTTCTGGATTTTATGGTATGTAGAGATATTGAGATCAATTAAGTGTAAATCAATTAAGAAGATCATAAAATTACCTATCTTTTACAACCTCACATTTTTTATGAGCTCATTTCCTTATTTTGTTATACACGAAAACAATCATATTTAGTTTATACGGTTATATCTGGAAAACCTACTAACATCTAATTGCATATAATTTAAATATTTAAATACTTTAATGAATTCCGTATAGAGAAAAATTGCCGTGATAAGCATGATTACCTATGGTTGTGTAATTTTAGTAATAATCACCTTTTGTGAGCTATTAATTAGTAAGAGATATATCGATTAAAATTAATTTATTTGAACAAAGAATTCGTATTGGAACAATTAATTCAGTTTGAGAAAGCTAAGTGACAATTAATTGGCATCGGATGTTTATTTATTGTTTTAAAAAACACCATGTTTTTTTACTTTGCAGTCATTTTGCAACTTAACAATATTATTTTCGATATTCTAAATGGTCGCATTTGGTAGAGAATTTCATAATGAACGAAACACATATAGAACTTTTTTCTAGAATGAAAAGAAATGAAGTTATTGCAAGAAATCTGCGAAAAAGTAAAAAATTTGGTCTACATCACTAAAACTATCGATTTCTGCAAAAATGTTGCTCTTATGGGATCCCAACTATATTTTTCTATTTTCAATGCTTTGTAACTGGACTAATTGTAATTTTAGTATCGTTATATAACTTTCCCGCTAGTCATCATAAATAATTAATAAGACTATACAATTGGGGCACGATATTTTCTTTTAAATAAAATAAAAAAGAAATTGTAAGCTCAACTGCCTGGTAGAAACGTTGACCAACTATTCGCCATACATTGCCTAATTTTATGGTGTGTGGTCAATTTATGGCAGATATTATGGTCAATACAACCTAGGTTATGGTCGACGGTTTATGGCCAAAATGTGGCGTAATTTATAGAATTATTTATAAATAAAATTTAATGAACATGAAAGAATTGAATACGAATTAGATACTTTAAAGAGAATAAATAATTAAAAAATGATACTAGTATGTGGCACACCGAGCCTACATAAAAAATAAAATATTCAATCCTAACTTGCAAATATGTTCTCTTGTATTTCTTATAAGATGTGTACGATGAATTTTGGTTTAATTTAATCGTTTGCGTTAATAAATATATATTAATTAACAAAGAAATACATAAATTGAAACAAACACTGCTTATTTATTTGCGTTGAACTTGTCCAACTGCTCTACCTCAAGGACTTAAATAAAAAGCAATTAGTTGTTAAGTAAAATTTACTTGATTCTATTGGGCAAATTTTACTTAGCAATCCTGCTCAACTTTTTAAACAAAATCTGCTAAAGTGCTCACAAGGCAAAAGTACGATTTTCTTTTAATGTTTTAGCCAAGACTTCCGGATGTCAACACACCATGTATATAGGTCTGCATGTGTTTTTGGAGAGTAAGGGCCTTTGCACGCTAAAAGAATAAGGACATAGACGTAAGAATAACATTGATTGGTATATATATACAAAAAATAAGAGCAATAAAAACTTATTTCTCTTATTTCTTGTGTATATAGATATACTAATCAATGTTATATTCTTATGTATTATATCCTTATTATGCTTTTAACATGCAAACCACTTAAGTGCCTGATGCAGTGCGCGTACGCAAGCACTATATTTTATGTGTAGAATCGGAGTTAGGACTTAGAATGCATGCAATACTGCAACTTCGCTTACATATTTCGCATTAGTAAATTAAATTTTATATTGTAATTCGATTAAACCCATAAAATATATTCTGCGAATTTAAATTTGTATACATGTGTTTGAGGTTATAAGTGTATCTTTACCTATATTATGGTCAACTTCTAGTGTAATTGTTGGCTACAATTTGACCACGGAAGTTGGTCTATAGATAGCGAATAGGCCATAAATGATGGTCAATTTTTCACTAGAGGATTTTAAGACTTTTAACACTTTTCATTTAAATTTATTCGGTATGTTATTCACCAAAATCTGAAAATGTATACATTATTATTTTAAACTATACCAGTGCGGGAGAGTGGGGTCGCTGTTGATTACCAAATATGGCCAGTAAGAGTATATATTTTACATTGGGTTTATACGGGAATCGTAGGTTTTTATTGAAATAAAAATTTGGTCTATTTAAATAATTGTTATCGCACCAAATGTAGCACGATAGTTCAGCAGAGTATTCAAAGATCATTAACTATATTTCTATGTTTTTGCAAATTTTTTATATTTGCAAACACGATATCTCTTAGAGTTTTTATCCGATTAACCTAAAATTTGGCCAACATCTACGTGTATATATACTGCACTGAAGTTCCGATCCTTTTTTTAAAAACGAGAAATTACTTTTTACAATTAGCATTTATTTAAAAAAAATTAGGTTTAAAAATGGCTGCCATTTCGCCAAAATATATTTTCAAAAAGAGGTCAGTTATTCGTTAGGTTTCATGGTGTAGATAAAGTTTATTTTCCTTTTCTTGTTCTTCGATGATCAGTGGCCCAGTAATTATGTATGCAAATTGAGATGCTCAAGAAAAGACGATTCAGAAAGTGTTTCAAAAAGTATAAAACTTTTTAATTATCCACAGTAGATTTCCAAACTTTGGTTCATGTTAGAGCCGCAATGGTGGTGATACCCGTTAAGGTAATTTACCTTACTTGTAGATGATTTTATTATCTTTCTTCAATATCATAAAGTGTCTGGTTCCAGCAATAATATTTATTTTTATACCAAACACTTATTTTAATTCAAAAATATAAATCTAGTGTAAAATGTCTACTCCTACCGGACATTGTCATAGTTTACTCGATGTCCGTTAGTGTCGCAAATTTTAACCCCCAATAAAGAACATTTAAATTATTTTGAAAAAAGCGCTTGCTTCAAAATTTAAGGAAATCTTCTATATGCCAAATTTGAAAAATACAGTGATAAAGATACATAATTTATTTTCGTTATTTTAAAATAAATAATATAAAAATGATAAAATACATCTTTAGAAATCCGTCAAATAAAGACTGAAAATTTGTTCCCTTTTTAGAAAGGGAATGCACCATTTTAACGAAATTCTGCGAGGCATCTCATTGATTATCCTTTTGTGCATTAATCAGTATAGAAACTGAGAAAGAGCCTGATAAAAAAACATAGCTGTATGTTAAGGGATAAGCGATAAAGCGAAAGGTTATTCAGATTTAATCTTCCGACAAAACTGCAGAAGGAATAAGAACAAGAATAAGAGTGAACAGTGACGAAGGCACCGCATTTTACGCACACATAAGTATACGCGTTAGCGCGTGCAAGAGACAGAGAGAGAGAGAGAGGGAGAGTGAGAGAGAGAGAGAGAGAAAAAAAGAGAGAGAGAGTAAGAGTGGGAGAGTGAGTTGTAGAGAGAGGAAGAGAGAGAGTGAGAGAGAGAGAGAGTGGGAGAGAGAGAGTGGGAGAAAGAGGACGAAAGAGAGAGGGAGAGAGAGAGAGAGAGAGAGAGAGAGAGAGAGAATCCGCTCTTACTACATATGTATAGGTGTGCGCAGTGAGGAGGCGTACACCCTCAGTCTTCCCATTGGCTGGTCGGTTGACTGGATGGCGCCTCCCACAATTCCACCGTATGCGCGCACCTCCGCAAAAAAGGTATCCGCGTCGTAGACCGAGCGAGGAAAAGATAATACGTGCGCGCGTTCGGTCGCTGCTTTTCGCTCAAGGGACAGAGCCGATTCAGCCGACAGAGACAGAAATCGCGCTTGTGGTTTGGCAACCTCGCCAGAGAGTCGTGAGTCGCGAGCAGAGTCGCGGAGGACGCCTGCAATGTAGCTTAGGATATCAGAGAAAGAGAAATGATTCGTTTCTCCGTCGGCACATGTTTTGTTGTATACACAATACACACGCTGTATAGACGCCATGATATTTGGCAAAGATCCCACCTACAAGCGGATCGACGTTGCAGTCTTTTCTTATTTTACCTTATCTTTTAGTTCGTACTGTATTTTGTATTTTGTTCCATCGACACATACTCGCTTAGCTCATTACTCTTCCATTCTCCGTCTACATAGGTATATATATATACACACACACCTATGTAGACGGAGAATGGAAGAGCAATGAGTTAAGCGAGTATGTGTCGATGGAACAAAATACGAAATATATATATATATATATATATATATATATGTTATAACTATCTTATATGCCAATTAAACCTTAAAATGCTGATTCTGAGAGTTCGATCAAAGCCTCGACCACCAAAAAATTCATGGAGATACCTTTTTATAGTGCAAAAGTCCCAGTATAGGTCCCAGAATGGAGGGGAGCCTGTATCTTATCTAAAAATTAAGATAATCATCAATTCATGCTAAAAATGATTAAAATCATAGTTAACACTTTTTGGAAAATCTATTTTTTTTCGCGCACGATTTGTCAGAGAACCACCCATATATATATAATCATCACTTCACGCTAAAAATGATTAAAATCATAGTTAAAACTTTTTGGAAAATCCATTTTTTTTCGCGCACGATTTGTCAGAGAACCACCCATATATATATATATATATATATATATATATATATATATATATATATATATATATATATATATATAAGAGTCTGAGTGGCCTAGACACAAAGTGTGCAAGTTACGGCGGAATGACCCATATATATATATATATATATATATATATATATATGGGTCATTCCGCCGTAACGTGCACACTTTGTGTCTAGGCCACCCATATATATATATATATATATATATATATATATATATATATATATATATATGGGTCATTCCGCCGTAACGTGCACACTTTGTGTCTAGGCCACTCAGACTCTTGTACATTCGGAAATAAAATTCCCTCTTAATTTTTACATATGTATGGCATAACCAACTGTAATTGCTAAAAGTCGGAAACATACATAAGTGATATCTTTTAAAACAAATCAATAAATTAGGTCTATAATGTCAGTTCCGTAGCATGTCCAAAACTCAAATTTCGATATTAAACGGCACTCTACGCAGAAGTAAGGTAGGTAAAAAAAATTCCTCCGTGTACATAATAAACTATAGAGTTAATAATATATATTTGTATTGGTTTTAAACTCGAAATTCGCAAACTATCATTAAAGCAAGGTGTATACATTTCGTCCATGAGTTTATGATACAACATTGATGACAACAGTATATATATCAAAAACCGCTGTAGTTTGATATAATAGACCGTCGTAACGGTGGATTCGCAAATTATATTTTATGACTCATCAATCGTACCCGGAAAAATATCTGGGAATTAAAAATGTCACGAGGATAAACATTTTTCACACTTCAGATTTTAGTAAAAAGCAGTAGAGGTCAGTTCCGTAGCACTACTAAATTACTATCTAGATACTGTTTACTAGATGTTTTACTACAAGTAAAAATTGTTTTTCGTTACTTCATAGTAATGTACATAAAACTTATTTGCAAGAAAGGTTGTATGTTAAGTCTAAGAGTTATGGGAGCAGTTTCAAAGTAAAATGTAAGTTCAGTAACAAGTCAGTTCCGTAGCACCCTAGGAAAAGTATTGTCAAAAGAAAAGGTATTCATCATTTTCATAAAAAACTAATAACACCACGTGATTCTATGGCTTAAATTACATATAAAGGTCATATAAAGTTAAATCTTATAAATTCAGGAGAACCAATGCAGGCTGAGGATAAAAATCGACAATTTTGACTCATCCGCCGTTTTTATGCTTGTTTTGGGCAAGTTACGGCGTAATCATATATATATATAGACGAGTGAAAATTGATATATAGAATATATATAGCGGGGATGTCTCACTCAGCTCATAGTTTCGCGAGATAGCTACTGCCATACCGAATTTTATGTTATATCTTTCATATACATGCGTATGCACTCGTTGCGCGTGCTTGCTTATAGCTCTTACAGGCATTTTATCTTTGCAGCCTCATTAGCATATGCATATTTTGTTATGTAAGTACTTATATGTACTTACGATTACAGAGGGAATTTTAGGAGCATACATACATGTATGTACGTTGGTTATGTAACATTTTGGATTCGCTGTCACGTTTGTCGCTTTGAGAATTTCTTAATGCAACTGGTGGCAAATTAAAGATATTAATATGTACGTAATGAATGCAAAAGTGAAAAATTTTAGTTTGAACATTACCCCTTTTATAAACATGCACGTGAAAATAGCCGACGCTAAGATACGTGATCTTCGAAGTTTGTAATATCTAAGTATTGTAACTAACAAGGAGAGTCCACGACGTTCGTGAAACGGTTTTCGAAGCTTTAAAAATGATGCTTAGCACCCGTAGTTTTGTCTCACATGCCCTTGGGGTCAAGATATGACCTTTTGTATTCAAAATACGTGTTATTTCAGTAAAAAATGGTACCTATACTTCGTATCATAAGTCTGCAAGATTTTCTGCTAGAGAATTGATGTAACAAGATAAAGAAGTTGACTAAAGGAGCTTTAACTTAAGCTGCGTTTCATAAAAAATATTATTCTGCTACAAAGTTATGATCAATCAAAAATGATGACAAAAAATGCATGGAAAACTACTCAATTTGAAGAGATGAAAATCCTCCATTTTTTTGAGTTTTTCGTGATTATTTTTGATTATTCATAATTTTGCAAAATAATAATATTTTTATATAAAATAAGGCTTAAATTAAAGCTTTTTTAGTCTACATTTTTATCTTGTTACATCATTTCTCTAGCACAACATCTTACAGGCTTATGATATGAAGTACAGGTAACATTCTTTATTGAAATAACGCGTCATATATTGACCGCAAGGGCCTATGAGATAAAACTACGGGTGCTACGATTCGAAATTTTGTAACTTTTGTGATTCATTGTATCAATGGCAGATTTTGAAAGAAATATTTTCAAACGTTTTCTACATGACTTTAAAATGTTTCAATTTTTTTTTAAATGTTCTAGCATACGTAAAGTTTAAATAAAAAATATTAAAACCACGTGAAGTTACAGTGAGTTGAAGAGGAAAATGTATTGAATTTTTTTCGAGCTAAATATTGCGTTTTTCTTAAATAATTGGAAAACAAGAGAAAATAAAAATTTTGTTTTAATACAAAAAGATGCCTAACAAAATTTCCTATGTGTATCAATTGTCAAAATTTCCATTTGATTAATATTCAAAATTCTCTCCTTGCACAATACTTTTACGCGTTTTCGAATGCTAGTCCCTTTATTACATCCGGCCCTTCCATTATGAAAATAAAATTGAATTAAAAGTAAAAATAATTTAAAAAATATAAAAAAAAAATTATTAAATAAAATATAAAAATAATAATAATTTTTTAATTATATAAAATATCGGTGTATGGACTGTGATAGTGATTATCATATTTTTAAATTCTGGATTAAAGAGTGCTTTCTTATAGAATCACAATAGAGAAGTAAAATTGTGTAATTTATATTTCGAAAGGACCACGCCCCTGGTCTCTGTAATGTCAACTAAGACTAGAGATTAGTCATTAAAATTAAAGGATATTAAGTAAAAAAAAATTATGTTATCTCCATTTCCCAGGGAATTACACACACACACACACACACACACACACATATACATATATATATATATATATATATATATATATATATATATATATATATATATATATATATATATATATATATATATATATATATATATATATATATATATATATATATATATATATGGGTCAATCAATGCCAAAACGCACACGGCTCTGCCCAAAAATGGTAAAGACTTAGAAAAACTTGTATACGGTCAAAATTTAGGGTTTTTTATGTAACATCAATAGCTATGTGGCGCTTTTCAAAATTTTCAAAATGGCGGTCCCAAAAACTCGATTTTTTGACCAGTTTTCCGAAAATTTTCCGATTAATCGTTCATAAAAATATAGATAAAAGACGAAAATTGTGAGTAAAGGTCATTTTATATGTTTTCGGGTACGCTGAATCCGAATCCGCTGACCGTTTAACCTTATCACTCCAGGATTTGCTCTAACCTAAAAAAATACCTCAAAAACGCTCAAACAGGCATGCTTATGACTAGATAGAGGTTCGTGACGATGCATTTGTTCGTTTCAAGGGTCGCGTATTTCACATCCAAGGTCCGTTCAACTCGTTCAGTCCAAAATTTGTCCCTAGCCTCAAAATATTTTTCAAAAACGCTCAAATAGGCATGATGACGGCCAGATGAAGAATCGTGACCATATATTTATACGTTTTTGGGGTCACTGATTTCAAATCCGAAGTCCGTTTAGTTCCATCAGCTAAAAATTTCTTTTTAACCTTAAAAAATACCTGACAAACGCTCAAATGGGCAGGTTCATTGCCAGAAATGGACGGTTATACTTTAAATCTCTACAACAACTTCCTTTTTATCACTTGAAAATTTTCTGATAATAATACACTTGTTTCGTAGTGGAATAAAACAGTGATTGCTTGAAATTTGTGGGACAGAAGGAGCCTCGTCAAATCGTCTTTTTAATCTTCTTTGAGTGTTGCTATGTGTTACTTTTGAATAATAAAAGAACTTTATATTTTTTATTGAATGGCATGCCCACTCATAAAGCTGCTTAGCTGTTAAAATGCTGTTGATTGCTGATGCTTGGAGGCTTGCGTGCCTAGCTCCTATTTTAAGAGTTGCATGTGGGCCTTTTCCGAGAGCCGTCGCGCAAAAATGCCATTCTGCTTTGATACCAAAATTATTTTCATGATTACATAAATTTTGGATATTAAATCGATTTTTAAAATGTTGCTTTGCTCCATCAGAAAAGTAGATAATCTTTGTAACTTTGTGTTGTTTCTTAAGGTAATCAATTATCATCGAATTACACACATACACCGCTGCAGAGACATGAGTATTTCAGAAATCACGATTATATTTCCATGTTTTAATTCACCTTCATCTCGATAATAATAAACTACAGTATATATTGTGGCTTGATTATTATTATAGTGAAAAGCTTGAGCTGCTTTTTGAACAACGAAAGCAAAATTCTCTGAATAATCTGGTAGCACAAGAATTTCTCCTGGCTTTAAGCTTCCCTTCAATTGCTTAAATTATTCTATGCAAACCACGAAGCAGTAAAAAACGCTACCAGCCGCTTACTTTGAAAGATTTCTTGACAATTTACCAATTATCACTGCTTCACTGATTATTTTTTTTCGTTAACCCACTCAAACGTGATTTCTGTCTGTCGTATACTGTCCATCTGACGAATAGGACAAACATGATTACATCGAACACAACTACTAAAAATTTTATTTAACTTCTTGGTCATCGGTTAAAATCATTAAAACCTCAAGATTATATTAACGAACAACAATCAGAATATTTCAAGCAATTAAAGGTAAGCTTAAAGCTTAGAGGAATATTTGTGCCACCAGATTATTCAGATAATGTTGTCCTTATGACTCACCGCTGATGAGTCATAAGTATTGACAGACAAAAATCACGTTTTTTACTGCTTCGTGGTTTGCTTGCATTTTGGGTTGTCATATTTTCCGTGTTAGAGATCACGTTTGAGTGGCGGGCTAACGGATAAATATAATCAATATAGCATTGATTATCGTAAAATTTTACCAGAGATTATTTTGAAGGCTATAAATACGCACTCGTACATATAGACGTATAGTTCTCACACGCATATAAACACAGTATTTGCATTGACTTTGAGCTAGCTTTCCATGATCATGACTTCGAAAAGGAAGAAGTCTTTTCGAACAGATCGCTGTTGCAATCCGTTCAAATTGGTAGCTCACATAGGCATATCATTATGACCACTACCAGCTAGGCTTTGCAGACATTTCGGGCTTGCTTCTGCAGAGAATATGATTTGCAGTGGATGTAGGAAAATATCATATACTACTAATGATACTCATAACGAAGACGTGAACCACAATTCCAACAATGATGATACTTATGATGAAAACGTGAATGACAATTTGAACAATACTTCTGTATCTAACAGTGTAAATGAAGATAGCCTAGAGAAGAATATGCAATTAGATCTTGACAGTTCGACCTCTTCAAATGCCGAGGAAAACCTCCATGAAATCATCGAAGGTTTAAGAGAAAAATTTTCATCGTTGTCAGAGCACGATCCCGACAGGATAGCTATTCTAACCATACTGCTATCAAAATGGTCAATAGAGAAGATTTCTTCTCTATTCAATACTACGACTTACTCCATTCGAAAAGCTATAGAATTAAAAGCCACGAATGGCTCTTTTTCTAGACCACCCCCAAAATAGGTAAATCGCTGCCACAAACTACGGTTAATAGAGTGAAACAATTCTATGAATGTGATTATAACAGCATAATTCTCCCAGGATATAGAAATAAAAAATCTGTTGAGATTGATGCAGAAAAAGTCCTCATACAGAAGAGACTGACATTGTTTAGCTTAAAAGAATTATATTTCAAATTCTGTGGAGAGCATCCAGATACTACGAGTTTTCGTACTATAGGTCTTTCAAAGTTTTGCCAATTACAACCTCAAAATTGTGTTTTATCCGGAAGTAATGGTACTCATATTGTTTGCGTATGTGTGATTCCTGAGAATGTCAAGCTTTTGCTCGATGCCATCAATTTATCTGACCTGATGGCTAAATCGGAATTCCCATTAAAAAACTATACCGATTGTCTTAATCTCATGGTATGTCGTAAATCTAATAGAGAATGTTTTCTTAACGAATGCAAAAACTGCCCTAATTACGCTAAGCTCAGATCCCAGCTTGAATCAGGTTTGGAAAAAGCAGACGTAAAGGATATAACTTTTAGCTCTTGGCATTCGACAGATAGAACAATTATGATTACATCAAACACAACTACTGAAAATTTCCTCGAACTTTTTGGTCATCGGTTAAAATCATTAAAACCTCATGATTATATTAACAAACAACAATCAGAATATTTTAAGCAATTGAAGGGAAGCTTAAAGCTAGGAGAAATTCTTGTGCTACCAGATTATTTAGAGAATTTTGCTTTCGTTGTTCAAAAAGCAGCACAAGCTTTTCACTATAATAATAATCAAGCCACAGTATATACTGTAGTTTATTATTATCGAGATGAAGGTGAATTAAAACATGGAAATATAATCGTGATTTCTGAATCAAATACTTATGATCTGCAGCGGTGTATGAGTGTAATTCGATGATAATTGATTACCTAAAGAAATAACACAAAGTTACAAAGATTATCTACTTCTCTGATGGAGCAAAACAACATTTTAAAAATCGATTTAATATCCAAAATTTATGTAATCATGAAAATGATTTTGGTATCAAAGCAGAATGGCATTTTTGCGCGACGGCTCTCGGAAAAGGCCCACATGATGGCCTTGGTGCAACTCTTAAAATAGGAGCTAGAAATGCCATGAACCTGACCATTTGAGCGTTTGTCAGGTATTTTTTGAGGTTAGAAACAAATTTTTAGCTGATGGAACTAAACGGACTTCGGATTTGAAACCAGTGACCACAAAAACGTATAAATATATGGTCAAGATTCTTCATCTGGCCGTAATCATGCCTATTTGATCGTTTTTGAAAAATATTTTGAGGCTGGGGGCAAATTTTGGACTGAAGGAGCTGAACGGACCTTGGATTTGAAATACGCGACCCTTGAAACGAACAAATACATCGACACGAACCTTTATCTAGCCATAATCATGCCTGTTTGAGCGTTTTTGAGGTATTTTTTTAGGTTAGAGCAAATCCTGGAGTGATAAGGTTAAACGGTCAGCGGATTCGGATTCAGCGTACCCGAAAACATATAAAATGACCTTTACTCACAATTTTCGTCTTTTATCTATATTTTTATGAACGATTAATCGGAAAATTTTCGGAAAACTGGTCAGAAAATCGGGTTTTTGGGACCGCCATTTTGAAAATTTTGAAAAGCGCCACATAGCTATTGATTCTACATAAAAAACCCTAAATTTTGACCCTATACACGTTTTTCTAAGTCTTTACCATTATTGGGCAGAGCCGTGTGCGTTTTGGCGTGGATTGACCCATATATATATATATATATTTATATGAGTAATTCTCTGGTTTCTCTAATCTAAAAACATTCACATACATTCTACAAACGAAAAAGAACATTTTTACCGAAGAAATAAAAAAAATTTTGTTTCGTTATCTCAATTTCCCAGAGCATTACCCATATATATATATATATACAAATTTCCTTCTTGCGGTTTTCTAAAGAGATTTAATTTTATTGAATAAATGGAGGTTGAAATTTGCTAAAAAATGTAAAAAATGAATACATGCTCATATTTAGTGTTGAGCCACTTTTGAACTTAAGGGTTTCAAAAACTCTAAAAGTATTCACATACATTCTACATACCAAGAAGAACATTTTTACCAAAGAAATAAAAAAATAATTTTATGTTATCTCGATTTCCCAGAGAATTACCCATAATACATTTGAAGCTATTTTGTGTCTTTAATACACGTTGAATCTATCCCGTTGTCGAAAATACCCAGATATACGAGATGATAAATAAACATAATAAGCATATAAAAAACATAATATTATATTAAACATAAGCTTTCATAATTTGTTATAATCATTTCTATATGTAGTGCAAGAAATACAATAAATTTATAATTTATTTTATCTCTTTAATTCACGTTGAATCTTTCCGATTTTCGAAAATACCCAGATTTTCGAAAGGATTAAGCAACATAGAACGTAAAATTAGGAACATAATATTACGTTTATTAATACTTATTATGATTTGTTATCATTATTCCTCCAATGCAAGAAATAAAATACACTTAAAGCAATATTATGTCATTAATTCACGTTGAATGTCTCCCAATTCCGAGAATACCCAGATATACAAAATGCTAAATCAACATATGAAGCATATTAAAAATATAATATTATGTTGAATATTACTTTTCATGGTTTATTAGTATCAATAATATATGTAGTACAAGAAATAAAATATATTCAAAGTTTATGGCATGTCTTTAAATTCACGCTGAATCTTTTAGATTTTCGAAAATACCCAGATTTACAAAATTATAAATCAACATAAAAAGCATATTAGGAACTTAATATTACGTTTATTAATAGGTATTATGATATATTATGATTATTATTACCTCCAATGCAAGAAATAAAGGAGGAGAAGGTCTAGTAAGTGACCCAAGACTGTCCTTATCCGACCGAGGGATGGAGTCACCTACGCGGACGTTCTCTCAAATGTCCGCGAAAACGTCACAGCAGAGTGTCCAACGACTAAAATTAAGTACATCAGGAAACCCAGGGCGGGCGACGTCCTGGTATAGTTGGGCACAAAAAGCAACAACCAGGAGCTGGGGACTATAGAAGAGTCCATCAGGAAGGTATTAGGCACGTCGGGAGTCGTAAAGACCCTGACGCCTAAGACAAACGTGGAAGTCAGACACCTGGACAGCCTTACCACCAAAGGAGAAGTGGAGACGACGATCAAGAGGGTCTTTGACGAAGCATGAGTCTCAACGGATGAAATTAGTGTTTCGATGACCAAGCCTAAGAATACAGAGCAGCGACTGGCTATCGTAGAGATGGACCATCTCTATCGTATCGTAGAGCGGCTCCGCGATGCTTCAGATGTCTGGGTTACGGACATCAAGCGCGCGATTGTCGTGGGCCAGACAGAAGCAAGTCCACAAGCCTACAAATGTGGCGCGGAAGGTCACAACGGAGCAGCCTGCAAGGCTACCGAGGCGAAGTGCGTCTTGTGCACTGACCTGAAAGTAGACAAAGCACAACTGGGCCACACGCCGGGCTCAGAGCACTGTAGAGCGTTTCGCGAAACGCTTAGGCAGACCAAAGCCATGCGTTAATGATGGTCCGCATAACGGTCCTTCAAGCGAACCTCCATAGAGCCAAATTATCCAACAGCCTTCTGAATCAGAGTAGATCTGAGACGAAGGATGATGTGCTGCTAATCAGCGAGCAGTATTGTGACTGGAACGTACCTACGTGGGACAAAGATACACTTGGCACAGCAGCAATCTACGTAGATCCACGAATCATCAGAGTGGACGAACACGGGGCCAGAGGCGGCTTTGTGTGGGTGAGACGTAACTTACGTGAGCTGCGATTTTACCTCGAACGGCCGTATTGAGCAATTCAGGCAGAGTCTGGACGAGCTGGAAGACGCGATCCGCGAAATGGAAGGCGAGATCGTAGTCGCAGACAACTTCAATGCGCGAGCATTGGAATGGGGTATGCCAGTGCCGGAGAGCAGAGAAAAGTCCTTTCATGGAGATGGTATTTAGACTCGGTCTGATAGTTCTCAATGTTGGAAACACGTCGATATTCAGAATGATATGGCATATTGGGACCATTCTGGACGTGTCTTTAGCATCAGAAAATCTAGCGCGTAGACCGTCGGATTGGTGGGTAATGGAGGATTACGACGGAAGCGATCACCAATACATCACGTTTCAGCTGCTCGATAAATCTCAATCGAAAAGAATCGCGACAAAGCCACCCCGATGGAATCTGGCCAGGCTGAACACGGAAAAACTAGTTGAGGTACTGCTCGAAGGACAGAGAAATTTACCAACGGCGAACGCCGCCGAAGACAGGGACGGAGCTGCTGCCCTCGTGAGGGAGACTGCGGGTCTCATTCACCGAGCCTGCAACACATCCATGCCGTGCAAGAGATCGCGACATGGAAAACGTCCTGCTTACTGGTGGTCGGACGAAATAGCGCAACTGAGAGCGGAAGCGAAACGCCTCAGAAGAAGGGCGCAAAGAAGCAGAGACGAAACGGAGGCAGCACTGTTGTTGGCACAGCACAAAGCAGCGCACAATCGGCTCCAACACGAGATCAACCGGAGGAAGGCACAATGCTGGAAGACCCTGACGGAGGAAGTCAATCGGGACGCGTGGGGCTTGGGCTACAAGATCGTGACCAAGAAACTCTGCGCGCTCCCAAATCACCCTTTCGACGATAACGCCATGGCTCGAATCGTGGACACTCTGTTCCCAATACATCCGCCAAGGCAAGACCAGGAGGAAACCGTTGAAGTAGGTGAGATTCCTCTATTCTCCACCGAGGAGTTGCGGATCGCCGCCAAAATGATGCGAAGCGGAAAGACGCATGGGCCCGACGGGATACCAGATGTGATATTGAAGATCATCGCGGTGAGAGCACCTTCCCTACTGCTGAACATACACATCGCATGCCTGAAGGCGGGTTTCTTTGACACTCCCTGGAAGGTTGCGGTGGTCCACCTGTGAACCAGCTGTCCAAAGTTTTGGATGTTCCACTACTCTCTATTCGGTATTTTCGTTTTGTAACGTTGCCCGAATTGGAATATTTTATTAATTCTATCCTGAGGCTTTCCAAATATTGATTCGCCTAGCATTTCTCTCCGGATTGTAGTACGTCCATTTTCTTTCTCTGACCACCCTCCGCCGCATATCAGTCTGTATGCCGACCTGGCAGCCGCCTCCTCAATATTTATGTCAAGGCCATCCATGCCCAGCACCATCCTGACAGCGGCTGTGGGGGTACTTCTTCACAACCCGAAAATTCCCCGGAATATGACCGCCTGTACATGGTCAAGGCTTCTCTATGTGGTTTTATTTTCGGTTGCTTTCCACCATATTACTGCAGCGTAGGTGAGCTTCGGTTTCAGTGTCGCCTCATATATCTATAAGGCCTTCTGGGATTCTAGCCCCCATCCTGTGCTAATAGCCACTCTACACTGCATAAATATGTTTAGCATATTTCCGCATTGCTGTTTAACATGCTGCTTCCAGGTTAGTTTCTTATCTAGAAATACCCCTAGGTATTTAACTCTTTCTGCATACGGTATTTCTTTCCCGAAGAAGTTAACCTTTCTGTTGATTTAAGTTTTATTTTTAGTGGTGAAGACTACAATCTCTGTTTTTTTCTGGATTTACCCCCAGAGATACCGTCTGACAGTACTCCCTGGCCTTGCTCAGTGCTCTTTGAGCGAGATCCGATAAAACTTCCACATACTTAACTCTGAGGAGTATGGCAAAGTCGTCCGCATAGCCGATAGCAAAGATTCCTTCCCTGTCAAGTATGCGTAGAAGTTCGTCAGCTACGAATTACCACAAGAGTGGTGATATTACCCCCCCCCCCCTGCGAAGATCCCTCGTTGACCCTCTCCTTTACTGTTTTTTCCTTCCATTCATAATAAGTGTCCCTACCGCTCAGCATTCCCGCTATCCAGTAACTGATGGTCAGCGGTACACCATGCTTCGCCAGGGCTGTGACAATGGTTTTCCTAGTAGTGCTGTTAAAAGCTCCTTCTATGTCCATAACAGCGCCAATTGCCGTTTGCTTGGCGTTTTTTGCCTTTTCAATATATCCTACAACAGAGTGTAAAGCCGTTTCCGTGGATTTACCCACCGAATATGCATGTTTATCCTGGTGTAATGGTGAACTTCCCAGGATCGTTTCTCTTATGTACCTGTCCAACAGCCTCTCCAGCGTTTTCAGAATGAAGGAGGTAAGGCTAATAGGTCTAAAGTCCTTCACAGACGTGTAACTCTTCTTTCCGGGTTTCGGTATGAATGAAACCCGTGTACGTTTCCAGCTTCCCGGAATATCTCCAATGGCGATACTCGCTCTAAAGATCCCCGTGACCAGTCTCAGTACAGCATCGCACCCTTCCTGCAAAAGTTTGGGGAAAATGTCGTCCGGTCCCGGTGTTTTGTACGGTTCGAAGGTGTTGATCGCCTTGACTAAATTTGACTATTCCTGGTGTGACGATCTGTGCCACCAATTCCCAATCCGCATTTCCTCCTGTCCTAGTTCTCTCAGGTATACGTATCTATCCCTCCCCATTCTCATTTTTAGTGAAGTTCGGGAAGTTCGCTCTCAGAAGTAGTTTCATTGTTTCCTCTTCTGTTTCCGTGTAGTATCCGGACCTGTCTTTAAGGATTTGTGAACGAATACTATTATCCTTTGTTAGCAGTCTGGCTAGTTTAGCTGTTTCTGTTAAGTCTTCTGTACTTGAACAGAAATTCTGCCATTTCTCCCTTTTGGCTTTATCTAGTTCCCATTTAAAGTCATTTAGCGTATCCTTATACGTCTTCCATCTGGGTTCCTTGTTTTCTTTTCTCTGTTAAAGGTCTTTCAGGCCTTCCTTTTCAGCACCTCTAGGTGTTTGTTCCATTAGAGGCCACCGTTTGGCTGTCCCTTTGGCTTTAACGGGCAGTTGTTCTCATATGCTCTGGTAATGGCTGTCTGGACCTGTTCCAGTGTCCATTCTAGTCCATATTCCGTCCCATAAGTTCCTTTAAGGTGTATTAAACGTTCGTTTAGCTCTTCCTTATAGCTCTCCTTGGCTGTATCCTTGGAATTTCTTTTGAGCTCACTCCATATTTGCGCATTGCAACCGATTTACATAAATCACCTGTTATAGGAGCGCCGCTCTTCCAAGAAGCACCTAATTGCCTTTCATAGCTATAGTTTGATAAAATGTTACTTGGTTAATTGTGATTATGGAATGCAAAGTCATAAATTTGCCTGCCGCATACTTGCCCCACCTGCTTGTTACCAGTCTATTACGTAATCATGATACGTTATATAAAAAATTAGAAACATTTTCTACAAATTTGAAAAATATTATTTAGGACCGGGAGGTAATGATCACCTCCTGCTCCGACGAAAACGCTCGAAATGCTGGACTTGCCATTCGCTTTCGATGCATGGAAAAGGGTCTATTACATGCATGTGTTAAAAAAATAAATTACATATGTTATAAGTATATGTTAACCCGTTGAACAACTAAAAGTAGTAAATAATCTTTATATCTAAATAACGACACGAAGTTTTAATGCATACGATTCATTTGGCTATAGAAAATTAATTGCTTTTTATTTGATTCCACTTTATCCTAAATACAGACTCAAATTCAAAACCTGTATCTTTTTTACATGGAAAACTATTACTATTATTGTTATAAAGTACATATTCGAAAATTTTAAACTATTGCTTGATTAAATCAGACAATTTTTTTACTATAGTCAAAATACAGACTCTGTCTGTATTATCTGATACAGTAAAATAAAATTTAATACTAGTTTATAATTTATTCATAAAATTGAATGTAATAATTTGGCATATACTATTAATAGTTGTGAATTGCGTGTAAGTTGCTGTTTAAGAAACAAATTAATCAGTCATAATCATATAATATGTGGTTATTGTTTGTTTTTCTTATACGACAAAAATTACTTCCGAATTTTCACTTTTTAGGTTAAAAATGCTTTTCTCGACTTCTCTTACATATAACTGGTAAAAATAAGGCTCTAATTATTATCATCATAAATTAGAACTAGCATATTTAGCTTAATTTTTAGCATTAATTACATTAAAAGTTCTATACGCTAAAGAATATAGCCTCGCAAATTTCACACGTATTTATTATTATCAAGGAATCCATGTAGATCTGTACAGGTTTATTGAGTTTTGTGTAGTCTAGTACTATCTAGTCTGCCTTCATAGCTTATACAGACGCCAAGATTTCTGCCAGAGATGAATTTCCATGTTTATTGGCTTCTTTAATCAGAAAAATTATTTTCTAAAATCTTCATATGTACGGGTGTGAGTATTTGTATATATGTGTATGTATGTATGTATGTATGTATGTATGTAACTCACTGACATAACATATAGCAGATTACATCTTAAAGTGATTCGAATAATATAAAGAGCTTTATATTTTTGTAAATTTCCAATATATTTTTTAAAATTTTGTAATATTTTTATTAATTTTTGATAATTTTCGAGTATTTGGAACCTGGAATGAATAAAATTTATTTATATACTCTTATATACTTTTGATTTATGTTATTAAGTATTCTGGAGTTATCATGGAGAAAAAACACGAGTAACCTGAGAAATGCAAAAAAAATTGCTCCTAACTGGAGTAGCAGAATGCTTTCTCGAAGATATCTTAAATATAACGATTAAGTTAATTTTAATGATTTCTATGAAAAAGTATGTAAAACTCAAAATTTGGAATCATTTTCACAGATTGATCTTCAATATTGTCTGCTATTACAATGACAATTGTATAAATATAAAAAGATAGAGATTCTCCCGTAATTGTGATCTTTGAATTAGTCTTTTTTCTCCATGATAACTCCAGAATACTTAATAACATAAATCAAAAGTATATAAGAGTATATAAATAAATTTTATTCATTCCAGGTTCCCAATACTCGAAAATTATCAAAAATAATACAAATATTAAAAAATTTAAAAAAATATATTCGAAATTTACAAAAATATAAAAAATATAAAGCTCTTGATATTATTCGAATCACTTTAAAATGTAATCTGCTATATGTTATGTCAGTGAGTTACATACATACATACATACATACATACACATATATACAAATACACACACCCGTACATATGAAGATTTTAGAAAATAATTTTTCTGATTAAAGAAGCCAATAAACATGGAAATTCATCTCTGGCAGAAGTCTTGACGCCTGTACAAGCTATGAAGGCAGAGTAGATAGTACTAGACTACAAAAAACTCAATAAACCTGTACAGATCTACATGGATTCCTTGATAATAATAAATACGTGTTAAATTTGCGAGGCTATATGCTTTAGCGCATAGAACTTTTAATGTAATTAATGCTAAAAAATAAGCTAAATATGCTAGTTCTAATTTATGATGATAATAATTACAGCCTTATTTTTACCGGTTATATGTAAGAGAAGTCGAGAAAAGCATTTTTAACCTAAAAAGTGAAAATTCGGAAATAATTTTTGTCGTATAAGAAAAACAAACAATAACCACATACTATATGATTATGACTGATTAATTTGTTTCTTAAAGAGCAACTTACACGCAATTCACAACTATTAATAGTATATGCCAAATTATTACAATCAATTTTATGAATAAATTATAAACTAGTATTAACTTTTATTTTACTGTATCAGATAATACAGACAGAGTCTGTATTTGGACTATAGTAAAAAAATTGTCTGATTTAATCAAACAATTGTTTAAAATTTTTGAATATGTACTTTATAACAATAATAGTAATAGTTTTCCATGTAAAAAAGATACAGGTTTTGAATTTAAGTCTGTATTTAGGATAAAGTGGAACCAAATAAAAGGCAATTGATTTTCTATAGCCAAATGAATCGTATGCATTAAAACTTCGTGTAGTTATTTAGATATAAAGATTATTTACTACTTTTAGTTGTTCAACGGGTTAACATATACTTATAACATATGTAATTTATTTTTCTTAACACATGCATGTAATAGACCCTTTTCCATGCATCGAAAGCGAATGGCAAGTTCAGCATTTCGAGCGTTTTCGCCGGAGCGGGAGGTAATCATTACCTCCCGGTCCTAAATAATATTTGTCAAATTTGTAGAAAATTTTTCTAATTTTTTTTATAACGTATCATGATTACGTAATAGACTGGTAAAAAGCAGGTGGGGCAAGTATGCGGCAGGCAAATTTATGATTTTGCATTCCATAATCACAATTAACCAAGTAACATTTTATCAAACTATAGCTATGAAAGGCAATTAATAATAATTTCCTATATATTAAGAAAATAAGATTCTTGTATCGAGAAGGGTAAGCGCGGAAATCCTTATCAGGGAATAGGGCAAACCTTCAACGGGAGGTGCTTCTTGGAAGAGCGGCGCGCCTATAACAGGTGATTTATGTAAATCGGTTGCAATGCGCAAATATGGAGTGAGTCCAAAAGAAATTCCAAGGATACAGCCAAGGAGAGCTATAAGGAAGAGCTAAACGAACGTTTAATACACCTTAAAGGAACTTATGGGACGGAATATGGACTGGAATGAACACTGGAACAGGTCCAGACAGCCATTACCAGAGCATATGAGAACAACTGCGCGTTAAAGCCAAAGGGACAACTAAGCGGTACCCCCTAATGGAACAAACACCTAGAGGCGCTGAAAAGGAAGGCCTGAAAGACCTTTAACAGAGAAAAGAAAACAAGGAACCCAGATGGAAGACGTATAAGGATACGGTAAATGACTTTAATTGGGAACTAGATAAAGCCAAAAGGGAGAAATGGCAGAATTTCTGTTCAAGTACAGAAGACTTAACAGAAACAGCTAAACTAGCCAGACTTCTAACCAAGAATAATAGTACTCGTTTAC
The DNA here is from genome assembly GCA_949152435.1 of Gastracanthus pulcherrimus. Classification (NCBI taxonomy): domain Eukaryota; kingdom Metazoa; phylum Arthropoda; class Insecta; order Hymenoptera; family Pteromalidae; genus Gastracanthus; species Gastracanthus pulcherrimus. The sequence continues at coordinate 54,234,513 of OX424573.1, forward strand.
AAATCCTTAAAGACAGGTCCGGATACTACACGGAAACAGAAGAGGAAACAATGGAATTACTTCTGAGAGCAAACTTCCCGAACTTCACTAAAAATGAGAACGGCGAGGGACAGAGACGTATACCTGAGAGAACTAGGACACGAGGAATCAGATTGGGCGTTGACGGCACAGATCGTCACACCAGAAAGAGTCAAATGGGCTATCAACACCTTCGAACCGTAGAAAACACCGGAACCGGACGACATTTTCCCCAAACTTTTGCAGGAAGGGTGCGATGCTGTACTGAGACTGGTCACGGGGATCTTTAGAGCGAGTATCGCCATTGGATATATTCCGGGAAGCTGGAAACGTACACGGGTTTCGTTCATACCGAAACCCGGAAAGAAAAGTTACACATCTGTGAAGGACTTTGGACCTATTAAGAAGATTTATTAATTATGAATTACCTTGTAATAAGAGAAACGATCCTGGTAAATTCACCATTACACCAGGAACAACATGCATATTCGGTGGGTAAATCCACGGAGACGGCTTTACACTCTGTTGTAGGATATATTGAAAAGGCAAAAAGCGCCAAGAAAGTGGTAATTGGCGCTTTTGTGGACATAGAAGGAGCTTTTAACAGCACTACTAGGAAAACCATTGACACAGTCCTGGCGGAGCATGGTGTACCGCTGACCATCAGAAACTGGATAGCGGGAATGCTGAGCGGTAGGGACACTTATTGTGAATGAAAGGGAAAAACAGTAAAGGGGAGTTTCAACGAGTGATGTTCGCAGGGGCGGGGGGGGGGGGGTATCACCACTCTTGTGGTCATTCGTAGCTGACGAACTTCTACGCATACTTGACAGGGAAGGAATCTTTGCTATCGGCTATGCGGACGACTTTGCCATACTCCTCAGTGTTAAGTATGTGGAAGTTTTATCGGATCTCGCTCAAAGAGCACTGAGCAGAGTCAGGGAGTAGTGTCAGACGGTATCTCTGTGGGTAAATCCAGAAAAAACAGAGATTGTAGTCTTCACCACTAAAAATAAAACTAAAATCAACAGAAAGGTTAACTTCTATGGGAAAGAAATACCGTATTCAGAAGGATTTAAATACCTAGGGGTATTTCTAGACAAGAAACTAACCTGGAAGCAGCATGTTAAACAGCAATGCGGAAGGATGCTAAACATATTTATGGAGTGTAGAGGGGCTATTAGCACAGGATGGGGGCTAAAACCCCAGAAGGCCTTATGGATACATGAGGCGACACTGAAACCGAAGCTCACCTACGCTGCAGTAATATGGTGGAAAGCAACCGAAAATAAAACCACATAGAGAAGCCTTTACCATGTACAGGCGGTCATATTCAGGGGAATTTTCGGGTTGTGAAGAAGTACCCCCACAGCCGCTGTCAGGATGGTGCTGGGCATGGATGGCCTTGACATAAATATTGAGGAGGCGGCCGCCAGGTCGGCATACAGACTGATGTGCGGCGGAGGGTGGTCCGAGAAAGGAAACGGACATACTACAATCCGGAGAGAAATGCTAAGCGAATCAATCTTTGGAAAGCCTCAGGATAGAATTAATAAAATATTCCAATTCGGGCAATGGTACAAAACGAAAATACCGAATAGAGAGGAGTGGAACATCCAAAACTTTGGACAAGGATACAGCTGGTTCACAGAAGGACCTAAAACGAACAGAGGTACGGGATTTGTAATCTGTGGTCCCAAGTGACAAGAGGATACACCCCACAGCCTGGGAAGACAGAACATGATACTACAAGCGTAACTAACAGCTATAGAGACCTGTGTGAGAAACTTGGTGCAAAAAGGGGTCGAAGGCAGAGACATCCAAATCTGCACCGACAGCCAAGCAGCTATCTTAGCTCTGGGGAAAATTAACACCACGTAAGTCTTGGTCAGTAACACCGAAAAAACCCCTAAACGAACTAGCCAGAGTAAATAGGATCTGCATCACCTGGATTCAATCAAACTTATGTCTACAAGATGATCATGACGGTCCCGAAGAAATGCATCAGATCCTCAAAAGATCGATTTAACCGCCATCTTTTGGAAAATTTTATTAGATCCAGATTCCAGACAGTTTGTAGCATTTCTCCATAATGACGAAACGTATCAATTTCGAGTAGTTCCATTTGGCACGAAAGTTAGCATGGCCGCTTTGAAAAGGGCAAGCGATTTTGTACTCACGAGTTTGGAAGAATTTATACGAGATTTTTCAGATGATTGGGTCTCTATCTCAACGAACTTTCAAGAGCACTTAGAGCATCTAGAAATTCTATTCGAGAAGATATTCCTAGAGGGGGTAACTATCAATTTAGAAAAGATCATATTTTGTCGCAAAGCTATTCCATTTTTAGGTCTAATACTTACCACAGAGGGCATTAAACCGGATCTGATCAAAATTGAAGGGATTTGAGACTTCCCGGTTCCTAAAAATACAAAGCAGCTTAAAAGAGTCTTAGGCGTATTAAATTTTTGCTCTAAATTTATTGATAAATTAGCGTATGAGAGTCTACCAATTTTGACCCTTCTAAGGAAAGGTGTCAAATGGGCATGGGGACCAGAGCAGGAAAAAGCTTTCCAACGAATAAAGGAACTTTTTGACGAGGAAGCTCTTCTATATTATACTACTAGGACTCGTTCATTCACTCTAACATCGGACCACAGCTGTTTTGCGCTGGGAGAGTGTTTGACCTAAAAAGACCCTGAGGGTCAAGAACGAATAGTCTGTTTCGTAAGTAGATCTCTAAGAGGCGCAGATGATAAATATTTATATTCTTTGAGGAAAAAAATGGTATTCTAAGATTTTGACAGTCGCTGAATACGATGCTGATAACAGTATTGAATAACAGAGTTGACAGTTGTTGATCAACTATCAATTATAATAGATATTTATTTATTGTTTAAAGAAAAGTATGGTATTATGGGGTTTTGATGGTCGCTTAATGCGATGCTCATGACAGTTTTGTATAACGAAGTTGAAAGTTGTCAATAAACCATCAATTATGATAAATACTTCTAATTTTTAAGGAAAAGTATGGTACTGTAGGGTATTGACAGTCGCTAAATGCGATTTTGATGACAGTTTCGCATAATATTGTTGACAGTTGTCAATAAACTGTCAATTGTGATAAATATTTTTATTTTTTAAGGAAAAGTGTATGGTATTCTAGGGTCTTGACAGTCGCAAAATGCGATTCTGATGACAGATTTGTATAACCAAGTTGATAGACGTCAATAAATGGCCAATGATACTGAATATTTATATTCTTCAGGGTAGAGGTATTCTAGGGTTTTGGCGGTCGCTGAAAGCGATTCTGATAATTATTTTGCAAAAGAAAGTTGACAATTGCCAATAAACTGTCAATTATGACCAATATATATTTTTAAAGAAAAATTATGGTATTCCAGTGTTTTACATTCGCCCAATGCGATGATGACAGTTTTGTATAACCAAGTTGATAGATGTCAATAAACCGTCAATTATAATACATAATTATATTTTATAAGGAAAAGTATGGTACTCTAGGGTATTGACAGTCGCTAAATGCGATTCTGATAACAGTTTCGTTTAATATCGTTGACAGTTGTCAATAAAATGTTATTATGATAAATATTTATATCTTTTAAGGAAAAGTATGGTTTTCTTGGGTTTTGACAGTCGCTTAATGCGAAGCTCATCACAGTTTTGTATAACAAAGTTGATAGTTGAAAATACACTGTCAATTCTAATAAATATTTATATTTTTTAAGGAAAAGTATGGCATTCTAGGGTCTTGACAGATGCTGAATATGATGCTGACAACAGTTTTGCATTACAGAGCTGACAGTTGTCAACGAATTGTCAATTATGATAAATATTTATATTTTTTTAGGGAAAGTATGGTTACAGGTTTTTGAAAGTCGGTAAATGCGGTTCAGATGACTGATTATAATAATTATTTATATTTTTGAAGGAAAAGTATGGTATTCTAGGGTTTTGACAGTCACTCAATACGGTGCTTTACGACAGTTTTGTATATCCAAGTTGACAATTGTCAATAAACTGTCAATTGTAATAAATATTTATATTTTTTAAGAAGAAGTATGGTATTCTAGGATTATGACAGTCGCTGAATGCGATTCTGATCAGGAGTTTGCATAACAGAGTTGACATTTGTCCATAAACCGTCAATTATGATAGAAAGTTCTATTTTTTAAAGAAAAGAATGATATGCTAATGTTTTGACAGTCGTTGAATATGATGCTAATAACAATTTTGCATAACAGAATTGATAGATGTCGATGAATTGTCAATTATGATAAATATTTATATTTTTTAAGGAAAAGTATGGTATCCCAGAGTTTTGACAGTCGCTTAATGCGATGCTGATGACAGTTTTGCATAACGTAGTTGACAGTCGTCATTAAACTGTGAATTATGTTAAATAATCGATTAGTTTTGATAAAATATGTTATCCTAAGCATTAAGGGGTTGTTAAAAATGCCTTTATTTGTCAAAATTAGTATTGAAATGGATTATAATGCATTGTGAATGAGGGATTTGAAGTTTTTAAATCATTTAAAGTAATAATAAACGTAAAATAACGCATAAAATTTATTTCTTGTTTTTCTAAATGGTTACATGGGTAAAAAAAATTCGGACATATAAAACTGCTACATTCATGCATATAGAATGATCTTGCAGCTTATGCTTGATCTAGTAAGCGTCGAAAAAAAATTTTAGAAATATTGAATGATTTTATCTGATTGAGTCACCAAAAATCGGCTTAGAGGCGTTGCATTTTGAAATATTTTGAAATATTAATGAAAAATACGTAAGCATTTTTTTTAATTAGTGCGTATGCATTGATGTTGGAATATAGGTAGAAATAAATGTAACATGAAGTGTAGAGAAGAACTCGTAGTTGCTTTATTGACAGTATCACTCTTACACTGAGAAGCTCTCTGTGTGACGTACGGCGATCGACTGACTAGCGCGTGCCGACACGCTCCCTCGCAACACTCGCTCAGGAGAGAGGGCGCTTTGTCGTAAGGAGTAGAGTACTTACATCTTTCACTCCCTCTCAATTTCGCTACTTAACATTACTTTTAGGAACAACATAACCTTTTATATTCAATTTTTAAAGAATTAATAAAGCTGATTAACAGTCAAATCTTAAAACTAATTTAGGTAGATTCGAGGTAATCTAGTCTCGACTAGGTACTGGTAGTCTTTAATCGGGTGATTTTCCCGTGTGACTAGCACCGATTTGAACTCTTTGGTATGACGCTCTCTCAGTCCCAGCTCTCCTCTTCCTCATTTTCTCGTGTAATTACATACATAATATTAGCGATCAGACATGTTTAATATTTGTAAAGTTAACTTATCATGTAATTCTCTCGGAAGAGTCTTGGTGAAAATGTCTGCCAATTGCTCTTTAGAACTGACCCATTCTATTTTAACATAATTTCTGTCTACACATTCCTTTTATAATGTTTCTTTCTCTCTACCATGTGTCCTAATCTATTCGATCCATTAATCACTGCAAACGTTGCTGCTGACAGATTATCGTAAAATAACATCATAGGATACAAATTATTTCCCAAAATAAATTTTATCGAATTGTGCATAGTCATTAGTTCTTGGCTTGTCTCACTCATAGCAACATATTCAGCTTGACAAGTTGACAGAGCTACACTACTCTGTTTGTGAGTTTTCCATGCTATAGAGTCTCCGAATAGTTTTACAACTAAGCCGCATATAGTCAATGAGTTTTTGCAATCGGAGAAACTTGCGTCAGAGTATGCTATTAAATTGTTTAATTCTCCTTTAAATGTCAATGTATTACTCCTAGTGCCAGATAAGAATTTTAAAACTTTTGTTACCATTTCCCATTCGTTCTTTGTAGGATTTACTTGGTGTCTACTTAATACGTTAGTAGTATAAGAAATATCGGGGCGAGTAGCATTGGCTAGGTATAGTAGGGACCCTATTTCCTCACGATATTGACGATTTGGAGTCACTTCTTTAGAGTACTCATTTTCCTCTCTATTCTTTCTCTCTCTCGCTGTTCGTGACTTGGTTTGTGTGCACGGGGGTTGAAACAGGTCTTGTTTTTTCAAATCCGAATTTTTCCAGCATTTTAACTATAAATTTTTCCTGACTAAGACTTACTGTTCTAGCATTACTGTCTCTTTCTATTTTAATTCCCAAGAACTCCCTTGTTTCACCTAAATCTTTAATTGTAAATTCTTTGCTCAAGGACTCTCTTATTGTTTCAAGATTTTTGCTTTCTACCTGCCATCAAAATGTTATCAACATACAATAATGCTAAAATACATTCATCTTTGCTTCTTTTGACAAATAAACAAGGATCAAAGTCATGTGAAGTAAAACCTAATTTAGACATACTCTGTGAGAATTTATCATTCCACTTCTTTGGACTGATTTTTAATCCATACAAGGATTTCTCTAACTTCCACACGAAGCTGTTCCTTGTTTCTGAGTTAATGACTATTCCCTCTAGAATTTCCACGTATATTTCCTCATTTAAATAACCATATAAAAATGCCGTTTCTATGTCTAGTTGTTTTAATTTCAAATCGTATTTATTTGCTATTACCAAAAATGCTCTAAGTAATGAAAGTCTGGAAACAGGCGCATACGTCTCCCGTAATTCGTACCCGTTTCTATTCCGAAACCCTCTAATGACTAATCTACCTTTAAATCTTTCATTTCCTACACTGTCTACCTTTCTTTTAAATATCCACCTAGAGCTGATTATGTTGGGCTGTAAGTTTTTGTCATTGAATTTTGGCCTTCCTACTACTCTGTAGACGTGTTTATCTTTGAGAGCTTTTAATTCACTTTTTACTGCTTCTTTCCATTTTTCACCTTCCGCAGAATGTACAGCCTCCATGTATGTTTGCGGATCCCCTTGTATCTTAGCTAATAGCGCGTGAAATTTTACATCGCTAGTGTTCTCATCAATTAATAATTTATCTGGCTTTTCTCCTATAGTAAAGTAAACTATTGGCTCTACATTATCTTCACTCGGTTCAACTGTCATTTCTTTTAGATTTAGGGTCTCTACTTCTTCCTCTAAATCTAAAGACTTATCCCGGTTTATGGTTACTTCACCACACTGCTCCATGGGTGTTTCAGCACTCAACTGTTGACTCGCAATCTCTGTTTGCTTATTGTAAATGCTTTTGTAAACCAGGCCGTCAACAAATCTAACGTGCCTACTCTCATAAAATTTATTTTGTTCTGTGGCATAACTAATATAACCAGTTTGCAGATAACCCACTACGAAACCTGTAATAGCCTGAGCTACGAATTTAGAACCTGTATTCCTTGGAATTCTTACAAATGCTACCGAACCAAATCTTTTCATTTGATTCAGATCAAGAGAAGAACCCGTAGTTGCTTTATTGACAGTATCACTCTAGCACTGAGAAGCTCTCTGTGTGACGTACGGCGATCGACTGACTAGCGCGTGCCGACACGCTCGCTCGCAACACCCGCTCAGTAGAGACGGCGCTTTGTCGTAAGGAGCAGATTGCTTACATCTTTCAATTAACCCTTTGAAAACTGCGTTTGAAATAATAATTGATTTTTAAAATTAAGGTTTTAATGGGTTTGAGCTTTGAAAAAATTTGATTTTGTTTGTGACATAAAACACGTAATTCTGGATTTTTCCAAAGAATTTTTTTGAACCATATCTTAGAAAAAGAAATAAAGATGAAAAATCACGTGTTTTGCGTCGTCTCTGATTAGGGGAGGTTTGAATGTCTGAAATTTTATACGAATACATGTTTTTATACAATATACTCGTCCCCATAACTCAGACCTTCCAACTCTGCTGAAGCCATTTTTATATACTTATTCGTCTATAGTCTTTACCGAAAATGAAAATGTAATACACAATGAATAATTCATTCTCACATTAAAATATATAACTAATTTTATTATAATACTAAGGTGGTCAGGTCCTCTTAATAATTTCTGAAAGCTAACCCCATAAATTAAATAGACCCACTTTTAATTTTGAATGTAACAAAAAAATTCCTTTGGGCTCGCCGCGTACGTGGGGTAAAGTGAACTTTTAGTTATTAAGTTGTAAAAATAATATATAATTGATTTTCATTTAAGTATATGATTAAAAAGAATGTTTTTAACACATTTGTACATTTTAGACACATTTATAAAACAAAATCAACGAATATTTGATAGCAGTCTAAAAGTGCGATTTTTATTTAATTCTGGTTAATTAATTCTTGAAATTAGGAAAGTTGAAATGATAACATAATTAAAACTTACTTTATTAAGAAGAAAAATTCTTATTTTTACCCGACTTTAGAAAAGAAGGAGGTTCTAAATTCGACCTGTATGCTTTTCTTTTTATCTACGTTTGTTCGCGCACTACTCCGAAACTATTGGACTAATTTGAATGCACTTTTTTATTGAACGAGGATGATCCTATGGTAGTTCCATTCCAATTTTGCACGGATTAGTCCAATATCTGTTCAGTAATTTAGTTTTTTTGCTACATTTTTCCGTACTTTTCGGCCTTTGTCGACTCTGTCCGCCGACTACTCGGAAAATATTGAACCGCTTTGGATAAACTTTTTTTAAATGCAAGAGAATGAGGCCCTAGAGGCCCATTGCTTCACTGAGCCAGTATCGATCCAGTACTACGTCAGTACTAGCTTTTTGTTATGTTCGTCCGACGATTATACCGAAATTACTAAAACGATTTGGATAAAATTATATTTTTAATGAAATAGGTTGATCCCTCGGTGGTCCCAGTACATTAATGGGACAGTATAGAGCCAGTAATAGTTAATTACTGACGTTTTGTTATGTTCATTCACCGATTATTCCGAAACTACTGAACCGATTTGGATAATCTTTTGGATTTGGATAAATAAAATGAAATCTGGCCGGTACAACTAAAATGTATATAGTAAAAAATTTAAAAAACGACCGACTTCGAAAAAAACGCTCTAAAAAGTATGAAATAATCGATAAAAAGTATGAATAATCGATTAAAACCTTTTCGAAGTCGGCGCCGAATTTCGAACTGACTTATAGTATCTTCTTATTATGGATATAATTTAGAACTTACACTGGATTGGGTCTAAACACATATACTTAATATGCCTCTAAAGTCAGACCACCGAAACTCAGTGAAATTCGGCGCCGACTTCGAAAAGGTTTTTATCGATTATTCATACTTTTTATCGACTATTTCATATTTTTTAGTGCATTTTTTTCGAACTCGATTTTTCTTTTTAAATTTTTATTATTTAATTGCATGTTTTAATATGTTATATCGTGCAAAATCATCTCAAGTACCTTGCAAGTGTTATTGATTTTTCGTTTTAAAACAAAGAACACAACTACAAGTTTACTTTATGCTATAGTTCCAGACTTTTAAAATGCATATTCTCAAATTGTTCTGAACACTAAAGTTTAAAACAGTGAGAGAAAACGGAAAAGCTCTCTTTATCCCAGGGCTCGCTTTACCCCGGTTCCCCCTATTATAGATATATAAAATCATATCAACAAAAATAACAGTTTTACCGGTTTACGAATCAATTCCAACATCTTTTAGTAGTTGAACTTGAATAGTTTCTTCTGGTGAACTTGTTCTCAAATATGTTTATAAATTTAGCAAAAGTAGTAGACCACTCTGATTGAAAATCTTCAAACGATATTGGACTTTACTTCGTATAATCTTTTTCGATCTCAATAAAACGTTCTTAAGGCGATTAAACTTTTAAACAAAAAGAAGTTACTTTTTCTGAGAATTTATATACCAATTCGTATGAGTCATCATCTTTTAGAATCGGCCAATTTGTGTATATGTCAGATAATACTTTATACTGTTGATGTTTAGCATCGTTTTCACGCAAACAGTATTTAATGTCCCAGTGATTCGGAATTTCAGCATCTTCTCTGCTGATCATCAACTACTTTTTGCTTTTTTTAACCTCTCGTACATTTGGGACATATCAAAAGATAAAAATAATTTTAATTTTAATATAATTTAAAGCTACTAAAATTTGCTTTTAGAACTAAAAGTGCTTGAATTTGTTTACTTGCGCATATTTCATTTGGCTCTGTAATTTCGAATAAATCACACAACTTTTCAGCTTCACGAATATGTGAACGTTTGTTTCTGTATTTATCTACCATGTTTTCTCTTGATCGCTCTGGATTATTATTCCTTTATTCATTCTTTTTACAACTTGTATGAAGTATGTTTCTGGACACTTAAGAGGAAATAATTCAATGATTTTATCATGTAGAACTTTAAAATCATTACTACATAACATACTGTGAATAGTATTTTCTTTAGATCTAAATATTTTTATTTATAAATACAAGAATAAATAATTTTTCTATTTATTATATACTTACAGTTCTTTAAACTTTAAAAAATGTATAGTTATGATTTCACATAAATATGACTGCAAAATCGAATAAAACTCTTCTTTACATTTGTAGAGCCTAATAATAGTTGGCCCAAGTGGATAATCTTCTGGATTATGTCGGTTGTATATTGGTGAAAATGAGTAATATAGTTTATTAAGAAATATAAAGTATTTATTGATACACTTCGTTAAGATATATATGTTGACAAGAAAGAATAAGTGCGTCGTTTCTCTGAGTCGTATTCACATCGAGTGAATCGCAGAGCAGCTTGGTCCAGCTAACTATGTGCGTGATAGTAGGGGAACCTTAAGATAATATATAGTCTCCATGTACACTGTATACTCTACACACATACACACTCACATAAGTATGTGTGAGCGCACACATATTCCAACACTTCCTCCCGACCAAACAATAAATATGATATTTTGCTTCGCTACTTATTATTAGGTATTACAATGTTTTAGAATTATACATTATACATACATAAAATGTTTTACAATAAAACTACGAACTCATAATATTATTATAATTTGATTATCTTTCGCTCGCATTATTTTTCATCTTTTGTCTATTTTGACTTGCATGTTCTTTTTATGTAGATTTATTAGCTGTAACAAATTGAAAAATAAAAATAAAACTATTAACAAAATTATAAACAATTTTAAAAATGAAATAATTGTCGAAAGGTGGGGGGTCTCTAAGGCCGGTTTTTGACCCAAATTAGATTTGGGCCAAAAAATTCCTACAGTGTCTACCAAAAATAAAAAGTCAATTCCACCCTAAACGGACCACCCCCAGTCCCCCTATTCATCCCCACCACCCCTTCAAAAAATAAAAACTTCACCGCTTCTATATAGCGATTTTGGGAAGATTCGACACTGTCAAATTTGTATTTGCTTAATAAAGTACACTATGACCTCTCTATGAACTACTTTCACTCTTATTCACCATTTTTAGCCTTTTTACCGCCCCCCCCCTCCCCGATAAGGAGGGTGGAGGAGTTGGTTTTATTAATTATTTATGTGCACGGTATATAAATACAAAATATGTAAGCTTGATCACCAGACTTGACCATCACATCAAGTTCAAGGTCATTTGTAGGTCAAATCGTAAAAAAGCCGATAAAAAAATCCTGAAAAATACATATATAAGTTTTTGGGAATGCTGAATCCGAATTTGGGGTTTATTTAACAGGTAGTCCATAGAGAGTTGATAGTGTACTTTATTAAGCAAATACAAGTTTGATAGTGTCGAATTTTTCCAAAAACGCTGTACAAGCGGTGAAGTTTTCATTTTTTGAAGGGATGGTGGGGGTGAATAGGGAGGCTGGGGATGGTCCGTTTAGGGTGGAATTGACTTTTATTTTGGGAAGACACTGTAGGAATTTTTTTCGAATTTTTTGGCACAAATCTAATTTGGGTCAAAAACCGGCCTTAGAGACCCCCCCCCCCCCTTTATTTTCATTTAAAATTTTCGTTGTTAATCTTTTGTGAAATTCAAATGACAGAGGCTTTGTTAAAATATCAGCAATTTAATCTTTAGATGGTATACAACTTCATTTAATTAGGTATCTTTGTACACATTCTTTAACATAATGTATTTCTGCCATATGTTTTAGATTATTTCCACCGTTTGTTATGGCACTTGCTTCTGCTGCTTCATTATCACACCATAATAGCATCGGGCAGAAGGATTTATTTAATATTAATTTTAATAAATAATTGAGAGCAACCATTTATTGGCATGCTTCAATCATTGCAACATATTCAGCATGGTAAGTTGATAAAGCTACATACGATTGTTTATGCGTTCTCCATGCTATAGAATCTTCGATTAATTATACTACAAAACCCTACATCGTTAATAACCATTTGCAGTTTGCAAAACTTGCATCAGAAAGAGCTTGTAAATTACATCGTTTTGATGCAAATTTCAGACTACTATATTTCGTTCCTTTAAGATACCTGAAGACTTGTTTAACCATCGTCCAATCGTCTTTAATAGGTTATGTACTAGATATCTACTCAAGATATTTGCAGTATATGAAATATAAGGTACAGCTTCTCTATACGGAGTATTTTCTATCGTCAATGATGAATGTTATATATTCACAATCGTATGTACCTTTTCTTAATTTTCTATCTCTATTTGTGCTTGAATGGTGACCGTAGGCATTCGTTGTTGGTACACTTCAATAAAATCAAATCGTTATATATAAGTTTCTTCATTTAATATTATAATTTGTTTTTGCTTAACTCTTTGTATCGTTATTTCTAAAAAGTTTTTAGTTTAGTAACTTTTCTACTTATCATTTAATTTAGTCAAACTATTACTTGCTACAAATATGTTATTAACATATGTAAATATTATATGATAGTAAATATTAAAACAAAAATGCATCACCAAATAAATAAACAGGGTTCAATGTCTTTCGAAGTTAATCCGAGTTTCGATGCTACTACCACAAATCATTTATACCATCGTTTTAGGCTTATATATAAACCATAATGTAATACCCGTTTTAACCTTTAGACGGCCGGAAAACCAATATTTCGGCGCATCAGAAAATGTTCTTTAATTTTTGTTTTTACATTAAAATATTCATTTTTTTAATGTTATTTATTATTTTTAATACAATTTATAATAAATTTACCCCTCCCCACCCCTTTTTACTACCCTATATCGCCTAATTCTACCTTATAAAAGCGGTACGTTGTTTCGTTTGCTTAAGTCTATAATTACAAACAAACATATTTTATAGACGGTTTCTGATATTACTATTTTAATGTAATTTATCCCCCTCACCCCCTTTTCACCCCTTTTCACCCCTTTTTACTTCACTTATACCCCATATACTTTTTGATCAAATTTTTTTGAAAAAATAAATTTATTTGTTTGCATGTGGCTATAATTATAAATAAATTTATTTTCATGGCGGAGATTTCGATGAAATATATAGATAGCGGCTCAGAAATATATTCACGAATCATTATTTCATATGAGAAAATGTAAGTTTTTCACTAGTTCAAATGTAAATTTGTAAATAAAGGCTTCTAAACGTAAATTTAGTGTACTTGATTTTGATTTTTCGAAACTTTTGATTTCAAGATATAAATACATCATCGAGATACTGTTCATGTACCATCATAATTTTTTTTTTTTTTTTAAACTCGCAAAAATCATCATGGACACCATCCCCTGAGCTCCTGCACTCTGGGGTGGTAGTGTGGGACTCCACTGGCGCGCTGTCCATCCTCAACTGATGTCCGTGCTCAATGCCGGATTACAGCCGAGGCGGGCTCGCCGCCGTGTCCTACTCACTAAAAACGAGTGTGCCGCGAACGCCCCCCACCCGGTACCGCTTTCGCATTACTTCAAGTGGGGGGCCGCCTGTCTTTTTCTTCTTTCGTCCTCAGTCAGTCCTACCAAGTTTCGTTTGTCTTGTCTTTTCGTCAGCCTGGCTCGTCGGCCAAGCATCCGTCTTCCCGTTTCGCGCGGAGGACCTTTTCGATATATAATGCTACCGCGTCCCACTTGTCTTTGCTCTCCAACATCGTTGCAACAATGTTGGCTGGCACTGTCGGCCCCGTAATGGTCTCCAGTCTTCGTCGTTCTTCGGTCCAGTGCGGGCACACGAAAAACGTGTGTTCCGCGTCGTCTTTGTTGTGCCCGCAGTAAGTACACGCCGGCGTTCTAACCTTCCCCATTCTGTGTAAGTATTGTCTGAAGTATCCGTGCCCAGACAAGAACTGGGTGAGGTAAAAACTCACCTCCCCGAATTGCCTGCCCAGCCACGGAGCCAGTTCCTGTATTAGTTCGTAGGTCCATCGTGCCTGTTGCTGTCGACGTGGTTGTGGTCGTTGCCTCTCACCCAGCCATTCGTCCTGCCACGCCGTCATTGTCCGTTCCCGTTCTTCTGTCGCTGCGCGGGCCCTCCCGAACTCGTGGCTCCGCTCGTATATCCGCTTTCGCTCTTGCGCAAGCAGATATACGGGGATAACTCCGGCGATAACGAATATCGCTGTCCTTGAAACCGTTCTGTACGCGCTTGCTATTCGAAGTGCTCCCTTGCGCTGCACCGCCGCTATGCACTTTCTATACTTTTCCTTGCTCATGGCATCGGCCCAGACCTCCGCTCCGTAGAGGAGAATGGAGTTCGTGGTTGACATGAGCAGTCTGCGCGTTGCAGGTCGTGGCCCGCGCACGTTGGCCATGAGCCTGCTTAATTCGGCTACCCGTTTCGCCGCCCTATTCGCCGTGATTCGGAGGTGAAGAGCGAAGGTCAGCTTATTGTCTAGGGTCACCCCCAGATACTTAGCCGCCGGACGCGTCCTCACCACCACGTCACCTACCGTTATGTCCATTGCTGTCTGGATTCGTTTCCTAGTCAGCAATACTACTTCCGTCTTATCTAAAGCTAGCCGTAGTCCATGCTCACGCATCCAGCGAAGTATGCGCCGCATGGCCACGGTCAGCTGGAACTGGGCAGTATCTACGTCGCGCGCAACTATTACCACCGCTACATCGTCCGCGCATCCTATCAGCGACACCCTGATCGGCATCTGGAGTCTCAGCATTGCGTCATATAATACTAACCAGAAATCCGAACCCAAAATCGACCCCTGCGCCACGCCGGCCGTGACAGGTCTGACTTTGAGTCCTTCGTCCGTTTCGTACAAAAGCTTTCTGTCACTCAGATAGTCCTCAATTCATCGCAAGGCATAGTCTGGCACCCCAAAGGCTCGAAGAGCCGCCAGGATGTCGACCCATCTCGCGGAATTGAAGGCGTTCTTAACATCAAGCGTTGCCAGCACGACTATCGGTCTAGCCGCATGACACGCCTCATCTGTTCTAGCGACCGACGCTGTTACTTCGCGCACCGCGCCTATCACCGATCGACCCTTCCTGAAACCGTGCTGGTTATCGGAAAGATCGCCTGCTTCCCGAATCGCTCCCTGGATCCTTGGCCTAAGAAGCAGCTCAGCTGTTTTCCCCATCGTATCGAGCAGACTAAGAGGTCTGTAAGCGGATGGAGAATTTGGGTCCCCTTTATTTTTATCGATGAGAACCAATCGCGCCCTCTTCCAGCGGTAGCTGAATACCCCCTCTACCAAACATGTATTGTACATTTCAAGCAGTATCTGTGGCCTACACTTCGCGATTATCTTTATTGCTTCTACTGGTATTCCGTCCGGTCCTGGTGCCTTTCCGCCCTTCAGGGAGGTGGTAGCTGCCAAAAGCTCCACCTCCGTGAATAGCGGGATATCGTCCGCGCGTATGTCGGTATATTCCGCGTGGTCCCTAAGTGGATGGGTTGGAAAGAGCCCGTCAATTACCGTTTCGATTTTTCGCGTGCTCATCACCGAATTGGCCGCTCGTGCTTTCAGTTTTTGGGTTACTATCTTATAGCCCATCCCCCAAGGGTAGCCGTCGACGTCCTCGCAAAGTTGTCTCCAGCAACGAAGCTTGCTGTGCTTGATCGCGTAGCGAAGCTGCTTCCGTGCCACCCTATACTGCTGCATGAGATCGTCGCTTCCTTCCCGGAGTCGCGCACGCTGTGCCGCCCGTCTGCGCGCATGGCACTCTTTCCTGAGTGTCGCGATATCGTCGGTCCACCAGTATACCGGTTGTCGTCTACCATCATAATTATTATTATTATAATTATTATTATTATTTTTTCATTATATTTATTATATGCGTATGCATGTACACTGCGCGCGAATTGTATGAGCGAATATATATATATATATATATATATATATATATATATATATATATATATATATATATATGTATGTATGTATATACGCATAGGGGAATCCCACGCTGCGTTAGTACCAGAGCTGCCGTTAGGTGGCTACGCTGTTCCCAACTACAAAGTAGTGATGTTGAGAGTATAAGTATACCTGGCGTTCGGGTGGTCGAGCAATCTTTTGGGATCGCTTACTCGACCATCCTACAAACATAAAGGCTTCTGCCAACTCTTCTGCTTATATATATATATATATATATATATATATATATATTACTTTTGGAATACAATGAATACAGAAAATGAAGCTTAGAGTAGTGGAGAATCAGAACCTGAAGAAGATGTTACAGAAAGAACTGATATATGTGATGCTGATTTGAATGATACCACATATGATAAAAATTTATCTGAAATAAATTTTGATCCTTATTTTTATCCATCTGTAAAAAAATTTACTGATAAAACTCGAATTCATGCTCATGTGTCGATACAAAAAATTACTCCATTGGAATGTTTCAAATATTTTTTTGATCAGTTTCTTGTAAATCATATTATAGATCAAACCAACCTTTTTCAAGAACAAAATCCTGAACCACCTAGAAAAAAAATGAAAACGTGGACTCCTGTAACAGAAGATGAATTATGGAAATTTATCGCTTTATTAATAAATATGGGTCATGTCGTAAAAGGAGAAATGAAAAACTATTGGAGTGAGGATCCACTGCTATATACTCCAATCTTTAGCTAAATTTTTACTAGAAACAGATACCATCAAATTCTGCGATATCTTCATTTTTCTAATAATGAAGAATTTTCTAATCATCCTTTAAAAAAATCAAACCTATAATTGATCGTTTGAAAACAAAATTTTCTAATACTATTTTTGCTGCAAAAAAAACTTTGCATTGACGAAAGTTTAGTTTTGTGGAAAGGAAGACTTACCATTGAAAAGAAATCGATTTGGTATGAAATTGTTTGAATTAGTTGTCTGTGAGACGGGATTTCTGCTAAATTTTATCATGTATACTGGTTCAGATACCGATTACGAAAAATTTGATTTAGGCGTTTCTGGAGATATTGTTGCTCATTTGATAAAACCTTACTATAACGTAGGTCATGAGTTATTTACTGATAATTGGTATACGTCGCCACAACTTGCAGAATATCTTCATGATAAAGACACTGGTCTTTGTGGAACAGTAAAAAAAAATCGAAAAGGAATGCCTACTGTTGGTTCAAAGCTCAATCGTGGTGAAGTAGAAGTCGCTCATAATGATGTTTAGATGGTCATCAAATGGATGGATAAGAAGGAAGTTTTGCGTACTAACAAGTATTCATGAACTTGAATACTGTGCAACTGGTAAAATACACTACAAAACTGACGAAGATATTATAAAACCAAGTTGTATTTATGATTATAACAAACATATGGGCGGAATCGATGATATTGATAGACAATTATCTATGACAGAGACGATTAGAAAATGCATGAAATGGTATAGAAAATTATTTTTTCATCTAGTAGACTTGATGTTGGCAAATGCCCATAAGATATTCAAGATGCTAACTACGGATGCTATTTCGTTTCCTAATTTTCGATTGAGCATAGTAAGAGACATTTTGAACTTAGGTTCTCATATAGAATCAACATCTCTAACGCCAGATATTCGACTAAGTGGTCATCATTTTCCCAGTAAAATGCAATCCGAAAACAGTGATAATAAGTTATCACGTCAATGTAAATTATGCACTATGCAGAAAAAGAGAATCCGATCTATATACGAGTGTAGAGTATGTAAAGAAACTCTATGTATTGTACCGTGCTTTGAAATCTATCACAGCAAAAAATCGTCACCGTAATTTATAAAATTTTTTTGAATAATAAATAAAAAACTTAAAAAAAAAAATCATAAACTTAGAAAAAAGGAAAAAAAAAAGAAACATAACTCTGCCACAGTCGGTTTCAAGCCGTTCACGAAATGCAAAGGGGTGGCTTTCATCCTGTTGCAGAGGTTGTTTTTACATTTACAGTAATTTTAATGTCAGATTTGGATTCAGCATCGAAAAATACATAGAAAACGTGTATCTTCGCTTCTAAATAAAGAAAAATCAATTTACACGGCAAAGGGGTTTGTTTTCACCCTGTTATAGAGGTTGTTTTTAGATTAACAGTAATTTTGATGTCAGATTTGGATTCAGCATCGAAAAATACATCGAAAACATGTATTTATGAATTGGAAAAAGGTTATATACTATTTAAAATAATTTTATTTTAAATTTGAAATTTTTAACACAGACTGTAATACATGTTTTGCCGTAGCGGACCGTAACGCCAATATATTGGCGCACCCCCTGATCGACATTTTCCCTATGATCAATCAGTGATTTAAGATACCTTTTTTACCGGTTTTCTATGGGCGATATGCCACCTCAAATTCCGGCCCTCTAAAGGTTAATTGACATACTTTTGCCTGTCATATTTTATTTATATGATGTGTACATTCGTCTTTACGTGAAGTTGATAAATATTTAACTCATATTTGTTAATAATAGAAACTGGTGCATACATTTCCCTCAAATCGTAAATATTCGTGTCTTTAAAACTGCGTATTACAAGTTTAGCCGTATATTTTGTTTTTCATTCCTTTTCAAAATTTTCGTTTCATAACCCATCTAGAATTACAATATTCGATTTATTTCTGTCTTTTGATACAGTAGGCCTATCAACTATTTTCCATATATCGTTTTTAATCATTTAATACAATTCGTCATTTATAGCTTGTTGCCATTCTCTTTTATGAACCTTTTGCATTAAACTTATTTATATTACACTGTATCTTTATTTATTTTAGCATTTTTCACTTTATCTGTCACATCCTTATTTTATTGCATAATTTGTCAGAAAATACAAAGGACCCCGCAGAATCCTTATGAGAAATGGCTCTCTATCACACGCTCTGGAATTTTGGATATGTGTAGTCCTTAATGTATAGATCAAAAATGTCAATGGGCACTAAAACCTAAAAACTCATGGTCTTAAGATATGGCCCTTTGAAGTTGGGCTTTTCGTGCGTTTTACAGTAGCGTTGACCTTTATGCAAGACTGTATGTCCATATATATATGCGTGTATAAAACCGATAATTCCAAACTCCATAACCCCAAACCCCATACCCTATAAACCCAAAACCACATAATCTCAAATCCCACGCTCCCAAACTTCATAACCTCAATCTTCACAACCCCAAACTTCATAACCCCAAACTTCGTAACCCCAAACTTCATAACCCCAAACTTCGTAACCCCAAACTTCGTAACCCCAAACTTCGTAACCCCAAACTTCGTAACCCCAAACTTCGTAACCCCAAACTTCGTAACCCCAAACTTCGTAACCCCAAACTTCGTAACCCCAAACTTCGTAACCCCAAACTTCGTAACCCCAAACTTCATAACCCCAAATCCACAACGTAGACCAGGTAACAAGATCTTGAAAAATAGACCGTTCTCATCTAAATGATGTATACGTGACCTAATTTTAGTCGGTACATAAATGCTTCTTTCTATAAAAACATTAACTCGACATTCTACCGATAATCTGTGCACATTATTTTGAGCATTACAGATGATACAAGAGACATTACATATTTTAGTCAACACATTCAATCGAAGAATCAGTTAGATCTGCATCCAACAGGCTATTTCATTCAAAATACTCCTATTACAATTCGCACACAATCTGGATTCATCGTTTAATTCCAAAGGTAGAAGTTTTAGGTCATGGCGTCTTACAACTGCTATTTGCCGTTGAATTATGTTTTCATCCTATTTATACGTATTAATTGTCGTCCATCAAATCCCCGATCACACATGTAACAACGAATAGGCAGTGGTCTACTACCTCTATCGCCCATTTTCGGTCACTAACAGACATTATGTAACAGAAGAAACAATAGATGAATACAGTATATAATTTTATACTGAATATAAAATAAGCATACCAACTCAACCCTGCTGGAACCTATCTACAGTCCAGGGTAATCATGCATGATCAGCCCTTTAATTATGGACTGAAGATCCTGATTTTATACAGAATTTGCGATTACCCCGTCACCGCTACCTGTTCGCCGGCTGCAGATGCTTTTAGCTTCTACAACTGAGTGACACAAATAACATCTCTTGGAAGTCGGTAGCGGGGCTGTATTTATGAACATGGTATTTAGAATTCGGAATGTTATGGGGTCTGGGGTCAAGGGGTTCTGACTTATGAGGTCTGGGGTTATGGGGTTATGGAATTTGGGGTAATTATGTTGTGGGCTTATGGGTTTATGGGATTTAGGCTTATGGGGTTTGGGGTTATATGATCTAGGGTTATAGGGTTTGGCGTTATGGGGGTTGGGGTTATAAGGTCTGCGGTTATGGGGTACTGGGTTCATGGGGTTATGGGGTTTGGGGTTATGAAGTTTGGGGTCATGGGATTTGGGATTATGTGGTTTTGGGTTTATGGGATATGGGGTTTGTGGTTATAGAGTTTGAAGTTATCGGTTTTATACACGCATATATATATATATATATATGGTCATACAGTCTTACATTAGGTCAACGCTACTGTAAAACGCACGAAAAGCCGAACTTCAAAGGGCCATATCATAAGACGATGAGTTTTTAAGACTTAGTACCCATTGACACTTTTTATCTACACATTAAGGACTACCAGAATTTAAAGTTCCAGAGCGTTTGACAGAGAGCCATTTCCGATAAAGATTCTGCGGGGTCCAAATTTCAGCTTTCCAATTTATCCCTTTTTTTGTTTAATAATTTTCAATTAAATATATCTTTTGATTGAATTAAAAAGGTGAATATCTTTAAGAATTTGGAATAGAAAAATAAAACAAAAGTTATAGCTTCTTAAATGACCATTATCGTTACATCGTTTTAAAAAATTTACCTATACTTTATTCAATTCAAAATTTGCTTGGATTTTTTTGTTTGATATTTTAACAGTTTATGCAAATAAGGTTGTATTTGTTATAATTTGTATGGAATTTGTATACCACGTCAAATAACGTTGGAGTATATCTATTATATGTACATCAAAAATACGTAAACTGCAAAAGACTAGGTATAATTTATTAAATATCTATTTTTAAGAAAAAATAAGAAATATGACTTTAATGTTTTTAATTTCTCTACTTAATTCACGTCAAAAATAAACATTGTTTTTAAATCCTAATTATAAAGATATAATAAAAAATTTAACATTTTACAAAGAAACTATACTATGATCTACAAGAATACATTATTAATTAAGGGGTAACGCCACTCTAGAGTCACGAAAAAAGGCCTAACTTTGATAATTTATTTTGAGGATATGGGTGAAGGGATTGGGTTTCTATTTTTAGCGTTTAATTAAACATATATTAAAGTATATAAAAAAAAAATTTTATTGATTTATTTATTTATTTTCAAAACAAAATGGCGGCGTTAGAGCCATTTTTCAGAAACGTAATTTTTTTATACCTCCGCGGACGAAATCGTAACTTCGAAAGTATGAGAGCTAGGACAAAAAAATAATCTTTTTCTTAAAGTATATATTATTGGCTATATTTTTAAAATAATGGCATTCGTTTTAAAAAATTTTCATTTGTTCGACGTAAAAATTCGCAGGAAATTGTTTATAAAAAAAAAATTTATTTTAATCAAAAAACGGATATGTTCTTCTTTAGATGATGCGATTCTGAAGCTACAGTAAACATTTGAAAGCGATCCATCGAGCGGTTTTCGAGTAGCGTTTTCGCACAGTTTGAAAAAGTGGTTTTGAGAAAAACGCGTTTAAAGTTCTACAAGTACTTAACTCTTAAAAAATTTCGATTTACCTTTAATCTTCAATGCCTGCACCGTATATTTGGCCATCTAAATTGATATTCTCTTCTTCTTTCTCCTTCCTGACTGATTTTAAGTCCGAGCCTTTTTTTGCAGCATCGGTGAGCTCGGAAAATTTGATGTGATGCTCATCAGATTCCACGCAGAAGTTGTAGCAGTTTGACTATATTTTTATCCCGAAATTTAGCATCAGACGCATTATACTTGACAGACCATCATTGTAGATACCTACAGCAATGTATACTGCTGTATCAAGTACGTGTTTGCCACGGGAGGAAGATTTAGGTGCCATAGATATACCACACGCTTGCGTTAAAGCTTTCATTTGTATTTTGAGTGAATCCGCCAACGCAACGAGTAAGAAGATCGTCACTGCTTAACTCTTTCTAAACAGGGGAAATTGCTTCATAAACTTCTTGAGATATCAGTGCTTTGTGTACACGATTTCCATCACCAACATAGTTTGAATATAGCAAACCGTGTAAAGATTCTGATCGTTGGAACATTTCGATGACTGCATCCACTTCCATCTTCCCCGCTGAGCCCTCGTGATTAGCTTGACATTCACTTTCATGACTTTCAGCCCATTCTTTATATTTTTCTGTGTCAGTTTTATTCTACCAGAATTCACAAGCTTTGCAGTATGTAGACTTGACCAAAACATCGACCACCTTTCCAGTAAACTATCTGATCAGCGAAACAAAACCAAAGAGCGATGAAAAACCTCGTTTGCGCCAAGAATCATCAGCAGACACTGTTATGCCTTCTTTCTGTCATTCTTTTTCACTTATTACTTTTTCATCTTGAGCTGACGTCTTCATGATTCTTTGGCAAACTTCTTCTGCTCCAATAGCTATTCTTCTTACGACTCTATTGTAAAACGATTGAAAAATGGGATGGGGCAAATTCACGAACGCACAAAACCATTTAAGCCTACACCCAAGAGTCGCATAGAACAATTCTGTGATTAATATCATACCCTTTTACAATAAAAGGAGAGCTAGGAATATGAACATTTTCACAATTTTTACATGAAACTACTACATTGAATCCCAAGCCTCTCATTCCTAATTCTATAAACGTAACGTCTGAGTTGCATTTTTTACACACTACCACTTGCGACAACGCGGTAAATACTGCTAAAAATCCAAAATTCTATAACTAGAGCTTGCGTGGACTTCGAATTCATCAGGATCAATAGACAACAACTTTTTTGCTGACGTTCCAGCATTTTCTAAACTTAGTTTTTCTAACGCAGAGCGATTCAGTGGCGGAGCATAGTTTGAAATGCTCCGTTTTATAGCATTGGAGGTACCTCCCCGTCCGGACTTATTTCCACTGTATTGAGATTTTTTATCACTAATTTTGTTTAGCGTACGATTATTATTGACAATTCACTATAAAACAACTTTATTTTGATGATTATTTATATAAAAAATAAAAAGATCAACGGCAAAAAACAATCGGAGAGTCAGACTCGGCGTCACTTCGCAGCTGTACTGACTCACACATACACGTATATTATAGTGTACATATAATATATGTATATTTATATTATAGTATCAGCGAACCCTGGTAACCACGGTAGGTTACCTAATGACCTTTTATCTTGTAAGTAAGGCAGGTATATAATATTTTAACAGGTAAAAGCAAAAAGTCGGAGCAGGACCGCATATACTCTAAACGCACACTCCGAAGGGTGACGAAAAAATTGAAAATTGAAGCTGTTACAATTTTTATTGATAATAGGGCCAATTGGATATTGTTTTTATTACCCTAAAGTATTTTTTAAGGCAAAAAAAAGATTTTTTTAAATCCTTGAGTGGTGTTACCCCTTAAATGTAAATCAGTTTTCTTTAATATTAAGGAATGTGAAATACTGCTGTCATTGATATTTTTCCGACTTTTCACTTTCACGTATTTCTTTCTTGATATTAAACATATATATATATATATATATATATATATATATATATATATATATATATATATATATATATATATATATATATATATATATATATATATCACCAGATGTGACGTGTATTTCACGTCCCATTGATATTAAACACGGGCAGTCAATCGCGACCAAGTCACCCGTCACCTGAGCCGAGCATTTTTATATTAAATAATATTGTTATTAATGGGGGGAATTGTTATTATTTGTTGAGGGAAAATGGATAAGGAGTAGCGACTGAGGAAAGCCGCAGACCGGCACACACATGCATACACCCATACCGGCGGCACCAGCTGATCGCTTCAGCGACGACCGATCGGAGCGAGCAACGACGACGAGCCTACACACACATGTACGTGACCAACACCACTTCACACTGTACGCGCGACCCTTTCTCTCTCGCTTGCTCTTTCTTCCTCGCCTCTCGAGGATGATGAGCCACTGCCCGCGCACACACATACACACCCGCGCGCGCGACGGCCCTCTATCCCGATGCACGCAGACGCGGGAGGAGAGAGGATTCACAGCAGCAGCGGCGGCTTCCTCGAGGCACACCATCTCTGCTGTAGCCACGAGAGAGAGAGAGAGAGAGAGAGAGAGAGAGAGAGAGAGAGAGAGAGAGAGAGAGAGAGAGAGAGAGAGAAATACCGACACGGCTGTCGACAGAGGGGAGAGCTAGCAGCCGCCGCGCCGCGAGCCGCATGAAGCTGCCGGCCTATCCTAGCGTAGGCCGACGCGCGCACGTCACCGCTGCCAACTGTGATGGTCCGGCAGCGACAAAACCGAAAGCGCCCGATATAGATATACACGCCGGGTTATCCGCGCGTGTATATCTAGCAATTTATATTACCCGCGCTGCGTGGACAGGGCGGCATTCGCGGAGCGGACCAATGATAATTAGCGACTCAAATCACCGCAGACTTGGCCTTGATTTTCGCATCTAGGGAAAATCAAGGCCAGTCACCGTAAAGAAAGGGGCGGAAGCAACAAGTGTGTGGGCTGAAGTTGCTCGAGAAGAAGAGCAAAAATTTTGGAAGAGATTTCCGCCCTCTCCGATTTTGGGCATTGCCTGCCCGCCCGTCAGCGAACACAGACGCACTTCGAAATTTGCCTGCCCGTTCAAGCGTAGAGAGACACTTTTTTTATATATCGCATGTCCGCCCGTCAACTACGATAGACGCGCTCAACGATATACATTTTTGAGAGGATATTATCCGACGACTTGCGACCAACGAGTGAGGATCATCGCGAGGCGTGCCAGATTTATCGACGGTGAGTGGATTGGAATTGTCGAGCTTCCCTCGGCACTTGCAATTACAGTTAGTAGAATAATTATTGGGCATCGTCGCCATGTGCTCGGGGTTAGACCAGTAAATTCGTGGTGGTGTGACACCAGGATATAGAATCAGTGCGCGTCGGGCCAACGGTAGATTCACGGACAGTATTTGGAAAAATTTTGCGATTCGGAAAACTCGGGAAAACGTGGTGATTTGGTCGTCGCGAGAGACGCGTGCGAGGGCTAACGTAGATATATTGTATAGCAACCGAGAAACATTGCGCTAAGATTGTAAATGTAGTGACCGTGCGTCTATAAATGTAATAAAGCTTAGGTATACTTAAAGAGAAAATTTGTGTATGTTTGTTAACAATTATTAATTCTTGATTTTCCAATTCACGGAACTTCCTCTGGGAAAGGGCTCGTGCCGAGTTAGCCGCGCTTTACCTGGCGCCCATTAACATAGAAAATTGGTAAAGTGTCGAGAGAAGTCTAAATAATAAGCCGTCGTAACGAAAAGCCACGTTACAAATGACGTACCAACGGGGGCTTAGTGAAAAAACGGGAAAAATAGCGACAGAATAAATGAATTAAGAGTTAGTTCGGGAAAAGTCGGAAAATTTTTTTTTACACAGTACCCGAGCCAGCGAAAGTGCAGCGACAAACACGTTTTTTTGTGTCGTATAAAAATTTAAGTAAAGCAGAAAAATTCATTTATTTGTGTGTTTAAGAAATTTATAGATTGGACTTTTGACTTGGGTTATGGGGTTATAAATTGGACTTAGAAAATTTTCACTTGGGTTAATGGACTAATAAATTTTTCGATTTTGAGAATTTTCCGGAAAATTTTTTTGGATATTTTTGATGATTTTCCGAAATTATTTTTCAAATTTTTCGATTTTGAGAATTTTCCGGAAATTTTTTGGATATTTTTGAGAATTTTCCGAAATTATTTTTTGAAAATTTTATGATTTTAAGAATTTTCCGGAAAAATTTTTTGGATATTTTTGAGAATTTTCTGAAGTTATTTTTTGAGAATTTTTCAATTTTGAGAATTTTCCTGAAAAATTTTTTTGGTTTTTTTGAGAATTTTCTGAAATTATTTTTAAAATTTTTTTTTATTTTGATGAATTTTCCGAAAAAATTTTTTTTGGGATTTTGAGAATCTTCTGAAGATATTTTTTTTTGAGTTTTTGATTGTGAAAGTTTTTTGTGAGTTCTTTTGACAATTTTGAGAGATTGTTGTAACTGTCTTTGAAAATTTTTCGTCATTTTCTTTTTGAAGGGTTTTTGTTGAAAAGATTTTTTTTTTTGGATTTGAGAGATTTTTTTTTGATAGTCTTTAAAATTTTCGAAAAATTTTTTTTTGACCGATTTTTGATTGAGGGTTTTCACAGTTTGGGTGTGTAGTAAAGAAAATTTTCGTTTCAATTGGGACCTTTCGTAGGATTCTTTTTGAGTATTGAAACTTTTCTTCGTTATTGGAGGAAGCTTGTAGCGATATCTGAAGAAAATAGCGAATTACCAGTGTAAGCGGAAGGCTGCGGCGACGCACTGTAAATAACAGCGATAAATAGAGAAGGTGGGGAAAATAGGAGACAAATTCAGAAAATCTTTGTTGGGGATTTAGTGAAATTTGAGTAATGAGTTAGAGTGATAGATAAATTAATTTGTGTGTAATTTTCTGAATTCTGACCTATTTTTCAAGTCTCCTCAACGACTTTTAAAGTAGTAGAGTAGGAGTCAAACCACCGTATAGGGAAAATTCATTTTGCGAACACCTCCACAAAATATTATTTGCTGTGCTACTACCCCCAAATCGATTAGTAAGAACGATTTATAATTTAGTTAAGAGTAAAATTTTTCTAACAACTACTGGAAATTGGGTATAAAAATACAACAACTAAAGTTATTGTATTTTATATTATAACTACTGTGTCAAAGGAAAAATTGATTATTACATATATTTATATTTATTTAATTGTATTGGGAATTATTTACTGAAAATTGATTGCGACCAAGAAGAAACCTCAGATTATTACTCAAGATATAAACAAGAAGAGAAGACCAAGAACTACTGAAGACTGAATAGCGACTTTATTAGATTCGCGTCAGGACATTTCAGCAGCTACTCAAGAGCTAGGCAAACAAATTTCGAGTAGGCATTTTCAGCTAAAGGAACCGATAAAGAAGACCTCAAGAAAAGAAGCTATTTTCTTTGTTTATCTCCTTTTGTCCCTTTAGCAAAAGTACGTACGGTAATCTGCAGAGTAACATACATATATAAATATACATATTATTATTATAAATCATTATAAAAATTGAAAATTAGTGACACAGTAGTTAGGCAGGAAAATTGTTCCGTAAAAGAGTTAAGACTGATTCCATTATTAGCGATCTCTCCATTCACATGCACCAGGTATTGCAAGTTAAATCCCCGTCTTTGAAAAGACTCCAAAGACTTGGGCGGGCTCTCCCAACATAGCGAATACTGCAGTAACTGTAGAGTGTAACTAGCGACCAAACCGCTGTTTTTGTTTTCTTCCCTTAGTGTACGAGTAGAGTACAAAATAAACACAAGACAAGCAGCAAAGAAGGATCCGCGCATACTCCAGAGAATGGCAGTATCAAGTAGAATAAATCGGATGGACCCGAGCGAACTAATAATAATTCTAGATCAGATGGGACTTAGCGTATCTGGGACAACAGCCCAACTTAGAGACAGACTCTTACGGGCAAGTATAAGGACAGTGGAACCAGAGGTAGCAGTAAATTGGGATACAGTACTGGATGAGAGACCATGGGACCAAGTATCAGCAACATCGGCGGCCATAATGCGAGAGGAATCTTTTGAACAAATACCTCAGAAGAAGAAAAGAGGTAGGAAGCCTAAGAGAGCGACCAAAGAAGTAGAGTTGCAAAGCACAGAAACGGAGTATAGCCAAGAAGAGGGACAGGCAATCACAGAGCAGATTTAAGAAGTCACAAAACAACAACAAGCGACCGATGCACCAGTAGTTACGCTAGAAACAATAAGCAAAGCGACCACCACTCTCACTACGACGACACCAGTTCGTACACGGGGACCAACGGATAGCTTCGCGATGCAGATGGTGTCTGCAAACACAAGACCAAGAGTACAAACAGGGTTTCCACCGCAACTCTTAGCGATGAGCAGTCATACACAGTTGGCATATACTCCGGGACTAATGAAGATGATACCAACCGGTTACCAATGGAGGCTGCCAGAGCCACTTTTCCATTATACAGGAAATCATCCATCACCGGATTCCAGTGCGGGAACTCCCGCGGTACCAATGATCCCAAGACTAATACAATTGATTACACCAGCGTCAACGGCTTCGGAACCAACGTTACCTTCGATGCCAACAACCGCAGCGCCGTCGGTCACACGACCTCCTGCAATGGCACAAGCAATGAACGTCGGGGCCGGTCCGGAGACTAGTCAGAGGGGACAACCCCTAGCAAGAAGTGACTATCCGACAGGAACATCACAATGCCAAACGCCTCAGCAGGGGATAAACCTGAACGACTGTATTCAGTATATCAGACAAGTAAAACATAGAGACCCCATAGCCAGTAACCCAAGAAATGGGAACTCAACAGAAAGTAGCGACGTAAGCAACAAAGAAGTTGAGGAGAATCGAGAAGAAGATGCCATTCCACGAGGGGCAGGACCATACGAACGGATACTGCAGGAGTTTGAACAAATGAAAATGGCACAACATAGACCAATTCTCCTCCGAGAACCGGTATATGCACCACATCCTCCGGTAGTCCCACCTCCGGTAGAAAACCCGCAGGATTACGTAGACACTCCGAGACCACCGAGGGGATCTCAAAAGAGAAGAGAGCGACCCAGGAATCACGAAGTGGCAGAGATTCGGAGTCCTAAGGTGAACACCGTTCGTAGGCCAACAGACCAACAAACCGAAGCATTAAAACAGAGAAGAGGAGAACGAAAGCGACTGTCATCGAGTAGCTAGGAAAGTAGCGTACTAGACCGAAGATCAGTAAAGAAGAGAGATAGCCGTAAAGTGAAAAACCGTAGACATAGGAGTTCGAGTAATAGTACCACAAGTAGCGACGGTAATACAACGTCATCAGACTCAGATAGCGACCACAATAACAGAAGTAGAAAACACAGGAGAGGCCACAAACGGAACCAGTCGACATCGACTAGCGATTCGGAAAATAAAGATAAGAAAATGAAACAAAAAAATAGGAAATGTCATTCGAATGCAGACATAGCGGGGAAGAATGTTAAAATATTGCAGAGCTGGAACCTAAAGTTCAATAGGGAAGATAAGGAGCCAGAGGAAATTTTGGACCGGCTGCAGGATTGCAAAGCAAGCCTAGCCATGAGCGACAGGGAATGCTTTCTCTGTTGAATGCTTTACCATCGATCTTTTCGAAAAATGCTAGCAGATGGTATCGATCGAAGCGACCGGACCTAAAATCATGGAAAGACTTTAAAAAAGCGTTCAGAAGGCAGTATTTGGGTCACAGAGTTGAAGAAGACACGATGGCGGACTTATGGAACCGATCGATGGCGAAAGGAGAAAAGATTGCCAATTATATATCCTGCGTGGAATACATTGTCGGCCAGGAGGAAGAATTTGGGAAAAGGAGAAAGAACTAAATGACCGGTTTGAAGAGCCTCCACCAAAGGAGAAGATGAGCATACCAGGTGCAGCATACTCTGGGACACCCTCAGTTCGTAAGGTAGCGGCAGCCTACGAGAAATTGAACCCAGAAAGCAACACTAGCGACAGCACATCAGCGACAATCAAACCTGCGAGAAAGAGAAATTAGAATAGAAAAGCGAAGAAAAAAACAAAAACAAATAAATGCGGTAGCCGCTGCCAAGGAGAATCAAAGGCCTGAGGCCAACGTACAAGCAACCCCAGTACAGCCAGCCTCGCACAACGCGACCGCAACGATGACGCACAGCACACCGCTGAATCCACTGCGACCGAGTTTTGTGCCCGCTTGGCAATGTCTCCTCCCCAGAATATTAACTCGTTTCAGGGTAGAGGTGGTCAGGCCCAAGGATTCACCGGCCAAGGCGCCTATAATATGAGAGGAACTAGAAACCAAAATGGGCCACCTGCCCAAAATATACCAGTATATGGTGCATGCTATACATGCCAGACGGTAGGGCACCGAGCAAGAGAATGTCCACAAAGGACATGCTACTTGTGTAGGGCTATGGGACACTATGCAAACGAATGTCCCAATAGACAGCCGGCATGGCAGTCTTCTCCAAATAATCAGGCCATGGGAAACGGGATGCAGGGGAGGCAGAAGAGTCCCATACCTCCCAGCAACCGCAAACGGGACGAAACTGGCAACAATAAAGGGAAGCCAGCATAGCGCCCAACCGACCATACAGGAGAAGAGAATAGCGACGCCAGAGAACGCGAAAATTAACAGCGACCAAGAGAGAAGTGGATCAATGATAGGCGAGGCAGCTAAAAGTATTAAGTCCACATTGTCAGATGGGGAGACTCACCCACTATGGAGCAATACTTCAAACAGCGGAGGATTAAATGGGACCTCACCAATAGCGACCACAAGAACATTGAGTAAAGAGAGTAGTGAGAGCAACAAAATTCGAGAAGAGAGAGAAAAAGTAGAGAGTAAAGAGAGTAGTGAGAGCAACAAAATTCGAGAAGAGAGAGAAAAAGTAGAGAGTCGAGAGAGTAGTGAGAGCAACAAAATTCGAGAAGAGAGAGAAATAGTAGAGAGTAGAGAGAGTAGTGAGAGCAACAAAATTCGAGAAGAGAGAGAAAAAGTAGAGAGTAGAGAGAATAGTGAGAGCAACAAAATTCGAGAAGAGAGAAAAAAAGTAGAGAATAGAAAGAGTCGTGAGAGCACAAGAGTGACCGAAAGAGTGAAAACCTTACCGATCCTCGAAGGGTCCGACGTAACGGCGCTCAATCCAACAGCTGACGAACAGAAGGATTTCGAGCACCTAGCCCTCGTACGAGAGGCGGTCGACCTTCTGGAAGGGTCACAGGTGTCCACTTCCTCGTTGGAGGGCCCCTCCACCTTTGTTACAGACTTAGATGTTGGGGTGCCCACATCTAATCTAGGGGGGGAGAGCAGCGTACTACGTACGCCGGAGGCCGACCAACTTGAGGTTCCGGAACCAGGCGAAGACGAAGTCGCAGGTATGAGCGCAGAGAACCGCATCTTCACGAAGGTGGTAGGCCGTACAGAGCCCTAATTGATGTAGGAGCCACGGTCTCCCTAGTAGGACCAGAGATAGCGGCTAAGTTCAAGGACCGATTGCGACCAGTGAACTCTGTTATAAGAAGTGTGTTAGGTGGAACAAAGAAAGTATTGGGATATCTGGACATCAACATGGAATTGGATGGCAGGTCCAGGAAGCTGACGGTAAGAGCCGTAGATCCTTGCGACCACGACATTTTACTTGGACAGGACCTTACCAACCCATGGGACGTTGATGTAAGATACGGCAGACGGATGTGGAGGACTAACGAGGGCCCGTGGAAGCAATCTTGGGACGACGAGGAAATCGAAGCGATCCCAGCATACGCCGAATGCGCCGGAATTACCGAGGCAGACGACGAGCAGCGGAAAGCCATAGAAGACCTAGTGACCAAGATATTACCACCGCCATCGGAAAATTTAGGAACGACCACACTGACCGAACATCACATAGATGTCCTCTCCGCAGCCGCCATCAAACATCGGCCAAGGAGAATGTCACCCAAACTTCTGCAAGTAGTACGTGAAGAGATAGAGAAGATGTTCAGGAGTGGAGTAATAGAGCGATCGGCGAGTGAATGGAGTAGCGCCCCGGTAATCATCAGGAAGCCAGACGGGAGTTATAGATTTTGTATAGATTATCGCGACCTCAACAATGTGACCCGGAAAGATGCATATCCTATCAGGAGCATGGATTCCATATTGGACAAATTGCGTAAAGCCAAATATTTGACCAAAATTGACCTCAAGCAAGCCTATTTTCAAGTTCCGATGGAGCAAAGCAGCAAGAAATTTACAGCATTTGCAATTCCGGGGTCAGGGCTTTGGCAATTCGTAAAAATGCCTTTCGAATTAACGAATGCGCCCATGACCTTTCAACGCCTGATCGATGCTTTGTTTGGCGTCCAGTATGAACCACATGTGTTTGGATACTTGGACGACATCATTATAGCGACCGAGACCTTTGAGGAACATCTCCAATGGTTGGAGCTGGTCCTCAAGAAGCTGGTCGAAGCAGGATTGGTAGTAAATCGGAAAAAGTGCGAATTCTGCTGCTCGAAAAGGTATTGCCAGTGACAGAATATCCAGCACCAAAGACCGTTAAGCAGCTGAGACCATTTCTGGGTATGGTAGGATGGTACTTGCGATTCATTGAGAACGACTCAGAGATGAAAATTCCATTAGTGTAGTTACTAAGAAAGGGGCAAGAATGGAAATGGGATAGCGACCAACAAGAGGCCTTTGAAGGTCTAAAGAAGGCGCTAACGGTAGCTCCGGCCCTAGCAAGACCAGATTTTGGCAAAATTTGACAAAACCTTCACGGTCCAGAGTGATGCAAGCGGAGTGGCGATTGGGGCGGTTTTGACACAGGAAGGGGATGATGGAGAGCACCCCATCGTATATGTGAGTAGAGTACTCACAGCGGCTGTAACGAAACTATACCACGTCCGAAAGAGAATGCTCGGCGTTATTATGGGCCATTAAGAAGTTGCGACCATACCTTGAAGGGTACGAATTCAAGGCCATCACCGACCATAGCGCCCTCCAATGGCTTCGTAATCTACAGGACCCTACTGGACGACTAGCCCGTTGGACACTTGAAATGCAGCAGGGGACTTCGAAGTAATCCATCGGAAGGGCACTCTGCTGAAAGTGCCTGATGCGTTGTCCAGGATGTATGAAGATGGAGGGAAAATAGCTGGATTTGAAGAGATACAGGACGATCGATACGTAAGTAGGATGGAAGAAGTACAAAGACACCCACACCGATTCCCAGACTGGCGAATCGAAGATGGCATGTTGTACAAATTTCGTAGCGACTCCCTATTAGACCCAGTGACATCTCGAGAAGAAGGATGGAGACTTGTCGTCCCAGTAGAGTACCGTGAGAGAGTGATGACGGAGAGTCACTCCATCATCTCCGCGGGACACCTAGGACTTGAGAAGACCTATGACCGAGTGGCCCGCGAATACTACTGGAAAGACATGTACTACGAGGTGCGCCACTTCGTTCAGGCTTGTCTCGAATGCCAGAAGCACAAGGCCTCTCAGACGGGACCCCTAGGGCTACTAGGCAAAAGAATTGTAGAGCGACCATGGGCCGTAGTGGCAGCAGATCTTATGGAATTTCCACCCAGTAAGAGTCAATTCAAATACTTGGTGGTATTCCAAGATCTCTTCACGCGGTGGATCGAGCTGAAGCCGCTGAGGAAGGCGGATGGCAAGTCGGTGGCTCTTGCCCTAGAGGAGCTCATCTTGTTTCGGTGGGAGACGCCAAACTAAGTACTCACAGATAACGGGAAAGAGTTCATTAATAAGCACCTCACCGACACTCTCAAGGAGTATGGAGTGACCCATGTGACCACGACACCGTACCATCCGCAAGCCAATCCAGTGGAGAGAAGCAACCGAACCCTAAAGACCGTGATAGCGACCTTCGTAAAACAAGACCATCGGAATTGGGATGCCCATCTTTATGAGTTGAGGCATGCAGTCAACCCTGCCATGCAAGCGACCACCAAGGTATCACAAGCCTTCTTGAATTATGGACGAAACCCAAGGCCGGTGAAGAGTTTACGAAGAGATAGATAGATAGATAGATATACTTTTTATTCGTCAAAAGACAAAATCTTACAATTTCATGTACATGTAGTTATAATTATAATATCAGTCGATTTAATATATTTGTTATCTTAACTTTCACTTATTGCATTTCTTATTAAAATAATAATTCGCTTTATCAGTTCGTCAGTTTATAAAATTTAAATGTAATGAACTAGTCACAGTCAGATATCACAGAAACACGCTTCGTCAAAAAATAATACATAGAATAAAAAAATAAATACAATAGAGATAACATATAAAAATAAAAGAATACATACACATACTTTGCTAAATTTTTGCGTATACTATCACGTCAAAATTTAAAACACACTCATTCATGACACTTTAACAATCACGCTAATAAATACATTCACACCTAACACTAAACATATTTAATAAATAAATAAATAAAGTAATAAATAAATACGTCGAATAAATAAATAAACCAGATAAATAATTAAATTAAATAAATAAATTTAAATAAATAAATTTAAATAAATAAATAATTCAAATAAATAAATAGCTTAAATAAATATTCGAATCACCTCTGTACATTCTCTTCACCATGTAATTGCTTAAGGTGCCTGCTAAACGCCGTTTTAAATTTACAAAAAGATGGCAGGCACCTCACACTGCTCGGGAGCGAATTTCAGAGGTGCGCACCTTGAACTCTAAATGAGAAAAGGCCCTTATCGGTGCGCGACCCCGGAACCGAGAACTCTTTCATACCACCCCTACTTGAAGTCCTGGCCAGGTTTTTTTCAAAGAGGGCAGTAAGATACGGTGGCTGCCGCATCACAACCGCTTTGTAAAGCAGCAGCCCCATAAAATACTCCCTCCTCACCTTCAGATCTAACCAGTCCAGTTTTTTCCTGTAGGCGGTGATATGCTCATCTCGCCTAACACCACATATGTATCTCACACATGCATTCTGTAGACGTTGTAGTCGTGTCTGGAGCTCCCCTGACACATCAAGAAGAACCACTGAGCAATAGTCTAAGTGAGGTAGTACCAGTGCACATGCCAGCTGCTTCCTCAGTGTCTCTGTGGTGCTTGAACGGAAAAGTTTTAAGCTATATAGAGCTCTATTTACTTTTCTACTGGCCGCATTCAGTTACGGCTTCCATGTCAACCTTCCGTCCATCACCACGCCGAGGTTGGTGACTGTATCGACAAAGGGAACGTGTACGCCGGTCTGTATCTCAATGCCTTGCAAGTCAAGGTTCTGAACCTGTTTGATGTTGTGATCAGATCCAAAAATGATCGCCTTTGTCTTGCCGACATTGAGGCGCAGATCAGCTAACGTTGCCCAGTTCTACACTGCTTGTGCTACAGCCGACATGCGACTGATACCATCACGATGACCCTTCAGGGTCACTTGTGTGTAGGTTTGCAAGCCGTCAGCCTAAAGTATGTGTTCAACACCATCTAAGTCGAGTGCGTCTTGTAAGTCGTTTATGTACAGGCTGAAAAGCAGGGGTCCCAGGACTGAGCCCTGTGGAACGCCAAGATTGGTGGTTAGCCAACCTGAATCCCCATTTGTGATTGTGACCACTTTCTGTCGTCTCCCCATAATATATGACTTAAGCCACAGGAGAACACTCCTGGAGAATCCCATGCGCATCAGCTTATGCAGCAGTTTAGTGTGTGAGATGGTGTCGAATGCTTTGCTAAAATCAAACATTAACAAAATAGTCAATAGTTTTTTGTTGTTGTTAATGCCTGATCTTATGTCTTCCGTCAGTTTCAGTAGTGCTGTCTGTGTACTGTGATTCTGTCGAAAACCAGTCTTCATCGGGTCCAAAGTATTATTTTCTCGTAAAAATTCAGCTATTCCCTGACCAATCACAGTCAGCTAGGTGAGACAGGAGGTCGTCTTGCTAGATCGATTTAAAATCCCTGTAGCTGAAAGATTCAACCACAGGGGATGCAGCAGTTTCGACCCCAATCTCGACCTCTATGATGTTATGATGACTGGGAAAAGGCCCCGGCCGATTGTCCCTGCTCAGTACACCGTCATTATTATCTGTCAAGATCACATCAATCCATGTGTGAGAATCCGTGAGATGATGAGTCGCAACATGATCAATTATTTGAAGGTTAAGATCATCAGCCAACCGCCTAACAAATTTTGCATCGGCTGACGTTCCGAGTAGGTTCGCATTCAGATCTCCCATAATAATTTTGTGACTAAAGTCTTGAGTATGTATCGTTAGTTTGTCTATTAAGTCAGAGCCCTGTAAAAACGATACGTGTGGTGGTCTGTATAATAAAGCAAGAAAGGCGGGGGGAAGGCTGCCCTGCTGAACACTGCACATTAAATATTCAGGTATAAATGGCCTGCCCTCCTGTGTTGTTGGAGAGGTGCATAGTAAATTGGCCTTGAAAGTGTTATGAATGTACAGGACTAGCCCGCCCCCTAGTTTGTTGCGATCAAGTCTAAGTAGTGAGTAGTCATCGATCTGAATGAGATTACTCCCAACATCAGGGTCAAGGTGCGACTCAGCAACCCCAAAGAGATGGTAGGCAGGATGAGCTGAAAGGTGTTGTTTAATCATGCCAATGTGCCCCTTCAGTGAGGTAACATTGACAAAACCTGCCCTCAGTCCCTTACAGTGAACCCCCCCAGCAGCGTCTGCGGATAGTCAATTCTTTGCAGCAGTTGACGGAATTACATTTTTATCAATTACGATTTCATTATCAACGGTTTTTTTTACAGTATTTACAGTTTGAGATGGTTGATTAATGGCATATGATGCCACTATTGTCTGTAA
Source organism: Gastracanthus pulcherrimus (assembly GCA_949152435.1). NCBI lineage: Eukaryota > Metazoa > Arthropoda > Insecta > Hymenoptera > Pteromalidae > Gastracanthus > Gastracanthus pulcherrimus. The sequence goes on from OX424573.1 coordinate 54,271,452, forward strand.
ATCAGCCGCAGATGAAAATTCATGAGAGACGTCGCCATCGCGCCTCTTCACCAGGAAACGGCCCCCTCTATGCCAAACATATTTAAAATTAAGTCTCATCGCAAGGGCCTTGAGACTTCTATATTTAATAAAACATTCTTTTGTTAACAATTCATTTATAATCCTAGTCTCTGCCGATTGATACAAGCACCTCTGTAAAAATTACATGTGCTTTGTTTAAAAACACACCGCAGACCCCCGTCGCCGATTAGCACCACATGGAAGCACAAAACATGGCGACGTTAAATAATATAAAAAAAAAAAAAAAAAAAAAATTCATTTATAAAAATTTTCCCATTTATAATCCCATCCCTTGTCTCCTGGTAGAGAGCTGCAATGTCGACATCTCTAGCATGAAAGCCAGTGATAAGCTTTTTGGCTCGCATTATTTTCTCGCCTAACGCACTACTGGAAAGGGTAACGACCCATGGTGACCTTCTACGTTCGCTATTTGTATCTGCTAATGACGCAGCTGTCGATTCTTCTGACCGAAGCAGGCGTGTGCCTATTATATCAATTTTTCGTGTTGATGGAAGGACACGGCACAGTATCGCGTGTGCGACGTCAACACGCTTAGAGACATCACCGTCGAAAATGTTTGAAATAATGAGCTCCGTATTACCGCTTTTAATGTTTTTACTGTGCATTGTCCCCCCATCAATCGTTTGCACCCGCGTGCTTCGTGCAGGTGATGCTGCAGCATCAGCATTGTCGATATTGTACTTATTCAAACGCCTAGACATTTTATTTCTACTATTTACAATTTGGATAAACCCGTCATTATTGCTTTCACACTTGTCAATTGTGTCGTTTATATCACTATAATTGTCGAGTAAGGTACTATTTTTAGCAGACGCATTATTAACATTATTACATTTTTTTGTACTTATAAGAGAAACGGTATTGTTTTGTGTACTGGGGAGTACTGCGATTTTTTGGAATTCAATTTTATTTAATATGAGTTGGTTATCTTTTTGGATGTTCTCAACATTTCTTTCAATTTTCTCGATAGTAGTGGTATATACAGAGGTAAAATCTTCTTCTGTTATTATTTTTTCTATTTTTGTTATTATTTCCTTGTTGTCACGTTCAACTCTATTGATTTTATTTGTTAAATTTAGGAAATCGTTTTCAAAAGTGTTTAATATAAGATTATCAATTTTAGTCTGTGACTCGAGATTTGTCTGCTCTAGATTATCGATTTTTTCAATTAACATGTTATAATTTACCTCTGTATTGGTCAACAAAATGTTCGTTTCTACGTTATTGTCATGTAATTTTTTATTTTTAATTTTTAGCTTATCTATTTCTTGACAAAGCACTTGCTTCTCCTTTTTCATCTCCTCCAGCTGGGAGTGTTGTTTCGACAGTTTTTCCTCAATTTTTTGCAGCTTAGATTCAAGTGAAAGTGCCAAAGTATGTACTGCTGGTAACGTATTTAGCCTATTTACAATTGCCTCCAATCTGCCTTCAATAGAGGTGCAATGTCTAGCAAGTGCATTGTCAATGTTTCTTGAAGTAGAATTCGCGTACTCCACCAAGCAGGAGACCGTTGTTCCCATTTTTAACGCGGTGCTATCTAGCATACGGATGACGGACGCATTTATGTCATTAATACTGCTGTTATTTTTGGAGAAGGAGGACTGCGAAGTATTATAAGCTCGGTCCGCACTCTTGGCCGTGACGTCACTCGGGGATTCCCCGCTGTGCTCTGCTCCCGTGCTGGAAATGGGCGGGCCTAGTGACGTAACAGGAGAGTGTGCGGCCAACCGGAGTAGGCTGCTGGTCGGGGCGGGGCCTAGCCCCTGCAACGGAGAGAGTGAGGAGTTGGTGGGCGCGGTCTTGCTCGCCTGATTGGTGCGAGCAGCTGTTGCAGGCCTTTTATTGGCCGGAGTGGACGCGGCTAGCTCCTTCTCTTTCCCACTCATATTGGTGCTGGCGTTCGTCGCGCGCGCGACTGCCGACTCGAACATCGACCTCTTCGAGTCGATGCATGCCTGGCACGCTACCGCTTTAGTTTGTAGCTGCAGTGCATTTCTTTGTACGCGGGTTAGCACTGCAAGAGGCTTGCACGCCGGATGGTATGTAATATTGCATATGTAGCACTTTCGTATCGAGTTGCTGCTCCTAGGAACCTCCCCGCAGATGGCGCAGTTGTCGACCATGGTGTTAGTGGCGACACAGATGAGTCGTGGAAGGTAATGATGGTTTGTCTAGGATGCAGCAGGTGTCGCCTCGGTAGTCACGTAGTTGCAGTTCGAGTCGGCAGATGGCGCCTTGATAGTATGGCGCTGCGTGCTGTGTGTCCAGAATGAAGTGGTACCTCTGGATTATTTATGCTTCGTGCTTGGCTCCCACCACTATGCCGTATTCACCTCACTTAACCTCAAAAAACACCTGGCCGGGTGTTGTTGCTTGGATGTTGAAAGCCGTGCCGATGGACCAGTGGAAGCTGTGATTTATTATCACAGCTATAGTTAGAATGTTCCACTGTGTAGGCACCACAACAGACCGGCTCACAGACGCAGGAGGCAGTAGAGTGCGGTGTAAATGCAGGAGCCAAAACACGAGCAGGTGCACCCAGCAGACGCGCGCGGAGAGAGGAGAAGAGCCAAAGCGACCAATTGTTAGTAGCGACCCCGAAGAGTGGTTAGATAGAGTGAGAAGACTGGATGCCCTACGTGACCTAGTAATCAGGCATATCGATTCTGCAAAGGAGCGACAAGCCAAATACTACAATCGTGGCAGGAAGGAGGCGACATTCCAGGTAGGAGACTTAGTAATGAGGGCAAACCACCACTTGTCAAACAAAGACAAGCGTTTTTCGGCTAAGTTAGCTGCCCGGTTTGACGGCCCGTTTGCCATCAAAGAAGTCAAGTCTCCGCTGGTATATGTGCTAAATATGGGGAAAGATAAAAGAATACCCGAGGTGCACGTAAGTGAATTGAAGAGATATATTCCCCCAAGGGGGAAAGCCCAGTAGTAGCAACCTCTTCCTTACAAGCGACCTTGAAGCTGTTATATTTTTTTTGTTGTTGTTTTATGTTCCCAGAGTAAAAGAAGAGAACCATCCACAAGAATGTTTAGAGCTGGGGGAGTGCGCAGAGGCCGAGCGAACCGAGGGGATCACCACCCTTATCCCGAGTTCGAGTACCCAGTTAGCTGCTGTATCCCGAATGACGATCGGGTACAGCAAGTGGGAGCTATGGCAACCCTTCGTAGCCCTCCACCTACGATCGAAGACAACCCCATGACCGCCTCCGAATGGGAAACCCCGTTACGGCAGGAGTGGGAGCAGCAGGAGAGTAATCGGGCCCTCAATGCCCTGATGTCGACGACCCAACCCCAGGAGTTCCCACGGGGATTGCCCGCATCCTATCCTTCCGGAGTGGAACCCATGGGCCCCGCGGACGTCGAGGTTGAAACCAACACTCCATCGGGACACGACAAAACCCAGCAACCCGGAGAGGATCGAAGGGTTCAGGAAGCTGGGGAAGGAATGGCGGTCCACGAGATAGCCCCTCACTCCGAGACACGGTATATGCCGTTCGTAGCGACCCGGATCAGCGACCCCACAGGAGAAGAGCCACCAAGAAACCAGATGGCGTCGATCGCCCCGAGCGGCCCGAGACGGGTCACCTGGGCGGATGAGCAGGAGGAGGAGAAAGCCATCCGGGAGCAGATGAGGAACCGCCGACTCCACCCAACCCCTCAGCAGGTGGCAGATGAACACCCTCCTCCACCAGTGAGGAGTTTGGTAGCGCACCTGATGGCTGCTCGGGCTACGGGAGCGGTATCTCGTCATCTGGCCCAAGAGGTGGAGCAAACGGAGAGGCCGCCTCCAGAAGAGAATCATAGTGGCGTACGACCTAGCCAACGGGAGATTCCAGAGGGTGAGGAATCGAGGGAACCTTGTCCGGAACCCGACATACCCCTGACACACCCGACTCCTCCAACAATTCCCCTGGAAACAGGCCCGTCGGGGACCCCTTTGAGATGGGACCTGGAAGAGAAATCGACCGTGAGTGGTGAGGTTGCCGGATTGAGGGAAGTCCCCTACCCTCCCCCTATCTCAGTTCGGAGGCATCGATATAACCCGCGACGGCAGCTCCAGTTGGACGATTACGAGTCGCCGGTAGCTGAGAGGGTGGTGGCCATGCGCGCGCAGTCACCTCCCCCGGGACTGGCGCCTCTCGGCGGTCAGCGGCAGGTGTCCGTCGAGCCGGCGGAGACCCGCAGGGTGAAGCTCACGGGCATCATGTTTAGCCATGGGCTGATTCCCATTCCCTCTGACCCGACGCTTGACCCTCCTGAGGGGGCTTGCAACAACTGTTGGCAGAAGGGGCATATCTCGTCGAGGTGTCTGAGGCCCCGCCAAAATACTTGGTGTCGCAACTGCGGCAGGCGGGGCGTAAAAGTGACGAGCTGCCCCAGATGCAGTGAGCCTCGTCGGGAGTGGGTCCGGTGGAAGTATGAGGGGGATCGGCCCTGCTGGGCATGGGCCTACGAGACGAACCTTGCGATCCTCCGCCGGGGACGGGTACAGCGTCGTCGGCAGCCGGGGAGCCGGCTCCGGCGCGAGGGGTCTCGCAACCGTCGACGTTGCCCTCAGCGACGGTAGTCCATTCGGAGCGGACTCATGGGGGCCCAAAGAGACTGACGCCAGCCCCGCGTCGTGTACTACCCCCACCACCAGACCCACCAAGCGACCCATCTAGGACTGCAGCCCCGCCGGAAGATATCATGGGGAGGATCCAGCGACTGGCGGAGAGCCTTGCGGACCTTCCGCCCCACGACCGAGCCGCCCTGCTACGTGCCACCTTGGAGGCCCATCGCCTCGAGAAGAGCCATCGAAGCGACCAGTAGATGAAGAACAAACTGATCACTCTAGCGACCACAACAGTAATAGCGACCCATCCGAGACCCTAGGCATCGGCAACCAAGGGGCATAACCTGAGAACTACTAGCGACCGAAACCTGGAGTGACGGAGGCATACGCATGCCCAGTAAGTTGTTAAAAGTCTCGTTATTTATTTATTTATTGAAAATTTTTTATTTAGGATCTTATAATTTCCCCTATGGTCGCACGATCTATGAGCGCCGTTGCTCTGTGGTCGGATTGGGAGTAGTAAGGTGGAGGTATTAATAATTTTTTTTGTTTGTTTTCAGCTTGATTAGTTCTAAGTATAGATATGTATATATATTGTTTCTTGCAAAATATCTGGTGCCGAGGGTTGTTCGGGAATCGCGTTGATGGGATACAATGGCCTAATTAGAGTCTCGTACACACTCTCATACACACACGCGCGCGCAGACGCGGGAGGAGAGAGGATTCACAGCAGCAGCGGCGGCTTCCTCGAGGCACATCATCTCTGCTGTATCCACGAGAGAGAGAGAGAGAGAGAGATACCGACACGGCTGTCGACAGAGAGGAGAGCTAGCAGCCGTCGCGCCGCGAGCCGCATGAAGCTGTCGGTCTATCCTAGCGGAGGCCGACGAGCGCACGTCGCCGCTACCAACTGTGATGGTCCGGCAGCGACTAAACCGAAAGCGCCCGATATAGATATACACGCCGGGTTGCCCGCGCGTGTATATCTAGCAATTCATATTGCCCGCGCTGCGTGGACAGGGCGGCATTCGCGGAGCGGGCCAATGATAATTAGCGACTCAAATCACCGCAGACTTGGCCTTGATTTTCGCATCTAGGGAAAATCAAGGCCAATCACCGTAAAGAAAGGGGCGGAAGCAACAAGTGTGTGGGCTGAAGTTGCTCGAGAAGAAGAGCAAAAATTTTGGAAGAGATTTCCGCCCTCTCCGATTTTGGGCATTGCCTGCCCGCCCGTCAGCGAACACAGACGCATTTCGAAATTTGCCTGCCCGTTCAAGCGTAGAGAGACACTTTTTTTATATATCGCCTGTCCGCCCGTCAACTACGATAGACGCGCTCAACGATATACATTTTTGAGAGGATATTATCCGACGACTTGCGACCAACGAGTGAGGATCATCGCGAGGCGTGCCAGATTTATCGACGGTGAGTGGATTGGAATTGTCGAGCTTCCCTCGGCACTTGCAATTAAAGTTAGTAGAATAATTATTGGGCATCGTCGCCATATGCTCGGGGTTAGACCAGTAAATTCGTGGTGGTGTGACACCAGGATATAGAATCAGTGCGCGTCGGGCCAACGGTAGATTCACGGACAGTATTTGGAAAAATTTTGCGACTCGGAAAACTCGGGAAAACGTGGTGATTTGGTCGTCGCGAGAGACGCGTGCGAGGGCTAACGTAGCCATATTGCATAGCAACCGAGAAACATTGCGCGAAGATTGTAAATGTAGCGACCGTGCGTCTATAAATGTAATAAAGCTTAGGTATACTTAAAGAGAAAATTTGTGTGTGTTTGTTCACAATTATTAATTCCTGATTTTCCAATTCACGGAACTTCGTCTGGGAAAGGGCTCGTGCCGAGTTAGCCGCGCTTTACCTGGCGCCCATTAACATAGAAAATTGGTAAAGTGTCGAGAGAAGTCTAAATAATAAGCCGTCGTAACGAAATGCCACGTTACACAGAAATGTCCATTAAAATTTTGAAAAGATTTCATTACTGACGGTAATAGAGAAACGTGTTAAAATTTCATAACATATAGTTGAATAGTTAAACATTTTGCAACGCCTTGACAATGTGATATTTATTATAATAAAGATATATGATAAGATAGATATTTTATTTTTGAGTAATCAAAAAAATGAAATACAACATCTAGTAAAAGAAGTTAGACTGAAGATGTATGACTACTGCAAACATTTTAATCACAAAAAATAAGGATCCATCTATATATCTATCATTATTATTCTATAGATAGTTATAAATACATTTGAATATTTATTGCGTGATTCCTAGTATTAATGCGGAGGATATATAATAGCGTTTTTCGAAATTTCATTTTAATACAAGAAAAATATGATTAGTTAAAATCCGGTCAACTACGAATTGAATTTTTATTTCTCATCGTCTATACTTAAAATAGACTTCAAGTGACATAAATTATCTGCAATAATTTTGATAAACCGAATTCGTTTAAAATTTATTAGTAAAATGATGCATTATTCAGACTCTGATACTATAAAGTTAAGTCACAACAAATTTGTAAAAATTCCGAGTTTAGATAAAAAATTAATGTACAAAAAATAATTCTGATGACAGAGACCTTTATTATCTACGAAATTGAGATCGCTAATTGTCAGAGACAATACATTTTTGTTATTCTAAATCATTATTTATAAAAATAGATTTAGGATACACTATGGAGCACACTATTATTATAATACAGCTTTTTAATAATTTTTTCAAAGAATTTCAAACTATAAAAGTTATGGGCTGATTACAAGTGTTTCGATATCGCTTAGAATGCAACTTTTAACAGCTCAAAACTTCCATAATTTGAAGTATTTAGACAAAATTACTACGAAGCTTTTTCGCTTAAAATGGAGTAATTAGCATACTAGAAAAAAATAATTCCATTCCTTATTCCCATTTTCAGACAAATTTCATAGATAATCATTTTTAGAAATTTATTTGAAAAAATGTACACTTACATCGCTAAAAAGGAAGTTTACCATTATATAAACTGTGTCAACTATATTTCCCATGTTTGATGTATTATAATGTGTTAAAAAAATAAAATAAATTCCATAGGTCTGGTCTAAACATTTTTTTAATGATTTGAGCAATAAAAACAAAAGAATTTTTCAACTCATACATGTTCATATATGATCATATATGATTACGTATGACCGTATTTGAGTATATATGAACGGCAGTCATGCGCACTAATGTGCGTTAAATGTGACATTTACAAATAGCATAAGTAGATCAGTGGTTAGGGTTATCCCGACTAGAAATAAAGTTAAGGCGAACATCCGGGCCGGACAAGGTGGCCGTGCATCTTACGCACGGTCTTGACGTAGCCGCAGGACGTGGCCCATGCGAGGGTCGTAACGGTTTTTTCGTGTGACCCGGATGATTGGCCTTGTATAGGTTAACCAATCACCAGGTCGATGACTGAATAGGACCTGACACGGTTATTAAAAGTTGTCTACTATAAAAAGAGGTAAATAAGAATTATCTAATATGCATTAGCAATGGGCTATACATAAACTACAAAAAATATAATTTTGAAAATAGAAGTTTTAACAAGCGTCATCATGAAGCCTTCCACCTGACTTATTAACTGCTATTTAACTTTGTTAATTTAAATATAATGTATGAGAAGTATTCGAACAAAGTAAATTAATCTGAGAAAATCATGAAAACTATTTCCTATTAGTTTACTTGGAATAACGTTTTTTATATGCTTTTCTAATGACTGTCACGGACGAGCTTAAGGCTCTCCGAGGCAACTCCGGCGAGCAGAGCGGATGCGCAGTCAGCAATGCTCCTAGCTGCTTTAGCGTTCCCGCGCGCAAAGGTGCAGAGCTTGCACCTTTGAGCGTGGGAGCGCTCGCGGCCGTCATGAAAACCCGGGAAATTTTGGACAATTTTGAAATTAAAGATAGAGTCGGCACCGAGTCTTTCGAACTTTGATAGGAAAGCGAGAAGGCGCCTAGCAGATGATGACGTTCTGCAGCAATTTTTATTCGGCCTGGAAGCCCCGCTCGATCAGCAAGTACGCGGCGAAAGACCGTGATCTCTGGATGAAGCTATAAGGATCGTGCTCGAGTTCGAGGATAGGCAGAGCGTACGCCGAGCCGCCGCCAAGCCTCTGACGGCGGCAGCCCTGGTGCAGGTACGGCGCGTAGCCGCGGACGAGGCACCAATACTAGAACCTCAGCATCCTAAGGGCAAAGCGAACTATGGTTATGGGGATAACGATGGAGGAAATAGGGGTCGTGATAATAAGGACAAGAACCCCAAAGTGAAACAGCCCAATAACGACTCATTCTGCACGTACTGCGAGCGTAACGGGTATGCAATCGAGGAATGTAGAAGCGTGGTTAATCACGCAAGAAGAAACCTAATTCGACACACCTTTAAACATAATAACGGTTGTGTAGCCAAATTTAATAATAATAATTACGCGAATCGCGATAGTAGGGAGTTGAGCAACGGTAAATGTTACGATAAAAAACGTAAGACCGGTTGGGGTAATAAAAGATATCACCAGAACAGTCGCGATAGCAGCCAAAAGAGCAACAAACCCGCGGACGAGCGTGATAGCCGTCAGAATAAAAAAAAATTAGAAGTACGGTCGTCGCATTACCCCAAGTGTCGAGCGTCAAGAGGAAGAGCCGAAGATCGAGGAGCGCAATGACTTAGCAAGTATCAGATTCCTTACGGCGGGAAGGCAACCACCGATCGTTTCTTTGGACTGACCTCAACTAAATTAGAGGCAAGGCAAATTTTACGCCGTTTCCGGAGCAGATATATCCGTTGTAAAAATCATTCACCTCGCACCCCGTTACCCGATCGACACGCAAAAAATAATCGAAATCCAAGGACTAACTTCCGGCACTTCGTTCACTTTAGGCCAAACAGCAATCAAACTGCAAGGGTTGCAATGCAATATCCAAGTAGTACCGAACGAATTCCCCATAGAAAATGCGGGAATAATCGGCTGGGATATTATCGACCAGCACCAAGGCTGTGTCGACGCAGCAACTCAGAGCTTAAAGCTCAACGGCTCATTCGTACCGTTCTTATCGGACGAGAAAGTGACAGTGCCGCCGAGAGTAAATTTACATCCGAATCTGCTTTTTGGAAATTTCGTTGCCGAAAACATTAACGGCCGAATTTATGCAGAATGCATAAACTTAAGTGAAAACGAAATGACAATTGGCAGTCTGATAGTCGACTTGCAGCTATGTGAAACAGTTGCAGAGAAGCCGCTGTATCAAGCCGACGGGGACGGCTCAGCTGAGACGGCTGCAGAATTTTCGGCATGTTTGAGACGCTTATACAATACAAGGAAGCAAACGGAATATTACAAAGAGGTGCTCAACCTAAATGACAGGTTGCAGAAAAACATCCTAGCGAGAGAGGAGATGGTCAATAAAATAATGGAGTTGGCGGACTTAAAGGGCTGCAACGAAGAAGAAATCGGGTACATAAGGGAGACAGTGCAAGAGTACGCGGGGGTTTTCGGACTCGAGGGCGAGCCACTACCCGCGACCCACTTACTCCAACACAAAATCGTCTTGAAATCAAACAAGCTGATACGTAACCATACGTTCAGATTCCCTCCAACCCTGAAGGAACACATGATAAGGGAACTTGACAAGCTACGGGCCCAAAGGATCGTGATTCCGTCGGGCCCCCTGAATATATCGGAAAGTTATTTATTCGGAAAGCCAAAAGATCGGAATATTTAAAATTCGGATATTTAAAAAAACGGAAAGTTGAAAAATAGGATTTAGAAAAATTCGGAAAATATTTTTACTGAGAGTTAAAAATTCGAAAAATTAATAATCGTACATATCGAAAAGTGGAAAAATAATTCAAAGGAAACTATGTTTTCTCATATCTAACAAATGTAAATTGATTACAAATCTAGACACTTCATTTATTTGTACGCGTTGACTCAAAGGCAGCGAACTCAGATATCCGACGTACGATAAGGAATTGTTAGCGGTAGTCTTCGCAAAAGAGCAATTCCGGTATTATATATACGGTAGGAAATTTACAGTTGTAATAGATCACGAACCACTTAAACATTTGCACACAACCAAAAAGCCCTACTTACGCGTCAACCGCCTGAAAGCGGCGCTACGAGGCTACGATTTTGAAGTAGTCTACCGACCTGGTAATAAAAATGGTAATGTGGACGCGCTATTGCGAAATCCGATCATCGGCGAGGGCGAAATCAATCCCGACTTGCCGCGAGTAGAACTCTACGAGTTTGCTGACAAGCAAAACGAGTCGGACCCGGACGCAGAAGCAAACGTACCACCGGGGAAAATATTTAAAACACGCGCCGTAAGGAAACAGGGAATTGATGGGGATAAAAAAGCCAAACGCCGCACTTCTGAATCAGACGAATCGGGAAGTCACGAACCCGTTCGGAAGAATCAGAAAAGCCAGGCATTAATATCTAAAACCGGAGAAGTTTTGGCTATTAGGAATGTTGACGACGGTTTCTACCTAGGGCGCGTTTTACACGACGTTATTCACGGGGACGAGATGCTAGAGATATGGTGGTTTACAGAGTCGGATAAAGGAAATGTATTTACCACGAGCCACCACGATCGAGTGGACTTCGCCTGCATCCTCGCCAGCACAGCGCTAAAGAAATTAGGTAACTTCGCGCACTCGCTGAATAAAAATGATAGAGCAAGGATAGAACGAATTTTAGCCGAGTCAATCCAAGTTAGTAAAGGCGAATCGATAGCGCCAAACGCCCCGCAGGACGAAAATCGATCAAAATACGACGTGTCAATGGAATCGATAAGTTCGGAGTCATCCCTATCCCCGGAGTGGTTACCGCCGGTCAGTAAAGTAACACCCGCAGAGAGTGTAACGACAAGTTACGCAACACGCAAAACACAAGCGAGCAAAAGCCAAGCGCTCCCAAAATTGTTCGAATCTAGCGAACAACGCAACGAGTCGGACAAGCAGTCGAGCAGAGACGGGGGCAAAAGCGCGAAAGGGGTTGATCTGGGAATGGAGCCGTTGCAAACGCTCAGTTTTCCCCGGGAATGGACTGAGTCAGGCAAGAAGCACATCAGTGCACAAATGTCACTTGACCAGTCGATGGAACCTCTAACTCGCCCAGCCCTTCCAGTGGTATCTGAACTCCGACCCGACAGAGACCGCAGAAACTCAAACGCAGCTCCAGAGCACACCCCAGCACCTCCCGAAGACGCGAGATGGCCGTGGGCAAACGGTAAATTTCGAGCAAAATTAGTGGTAGATATAGAAGGAAAAAGCGTGAACGGGAAAAAGGGCGTTCAGATAAGCATCACCGAAAGCAAAGTGAGCATCGCGTCGTAGAAGGAGCCGGTTGACCCCTCAGCCACCAAACTGACCGCAAATCAGGAGGAGGCGGGAACCGCGAGAAACCAGGAGAGGCCTAAACTAAACTCCACCCTAGATACACCAAGTAGGGAATCGGCGGCAGACCCGTCGGACACGCCCGTCCTAACAGAAATAGAGGATGAGGGGCCGTTGGAAAATTTTGAGGTCCGATTCGTACGACGTGGATTCATCGGCCAGCTCGGCTAACGTACTTACGCACACGTACATCCGTAACAAGCGTTGCGCTGAGCCCGTCGCAAGACAGCACCGGTCCGACAATATCCCGGTGTGGCCTCCTGGGAACTGTTTGTTTTCCTCTCTAATAAAGTTGCTCAACCTTGAAATGTCAGCAATTGGTCTGAGAAAGCGATTACTCGCCTCGGATGTACTAAAATCGTGTGGCGAACCAACCGAGACCGAAGCGATACTGAAGTCCCAAACCAAGTATGGAACAGTAGACTTAGCATATTTATTCGCGCAAGAGTTCGATGCATACATATGCATTCACTACGACTTGCCGGATGTTAGTAGAAGCTATTGTCACCTGATAGCAAACAGTTCAAACCATTACCAGTATTTGCATTTGATAGACCAGCACTTCACCCCGTACTTAAGGGTAAACGCAAGGGAAAAATTGAGAAAACCTCGTAGTTGCTCACATGGCTCTCCACCGTCGAGCGATGGCAAGGAATCGCGTCCCAGATCCCCAATACTGAGGAGAAGAAAGCGCACCAATGGGAAGTCGCGTAAACCAGAGGAGCAATCCAGTCGCAACACAGATGGCCAAGCCGGGAACCGCGGCAACTCCTCAAGAGTCGACATAAGGCAGGAAACCGAGAGCCCGGGTGACCTTGCAGAAATGCAGCTAGCCGAGAATCCGATAACTTCGCACCAGCGCATCACGTCGGTAGCCCCGGCAACGTCACCACGGCCCTAGAACGAGAGGGCAACGCCCCAAGCGCCGACGATGCTCTAGAGTTGGAGTGCTCTCCAGCCATGGAGAGTTTAGGCAGCGCAGAACGGTCGTAAGACCGTGAGATAGCTCCGAACTCGGGGTTACCTTTGCAAGCCGCCAGTGTCAAAGAAAGTGAAACAACTGGCGCCGGTAATGCCGCCCCTGCGGTCGCGCTGAAGAATGACAACATGAAGAGATACGTGGTCATGAATGCGTGGCTGCCCCGCGAGAAATCACCATGGGCAACGCCCGAAGGTCAAGAATCTTCTCCCTTCGTACACCTGCAATCGCTAAAAGAACACCCATTCAGATATAATGAAAACTTGGTTTATCTAATCTCAGCCGACAATTTCTTGTCAACCGAGGTACAGGAAGCCCTAACTGAACGGGGTTATCTCAATCCCGATGAACTAACGAATAGAGAGTTCGATATAGGGGAGATAAATGTGACAGAAACCAAGAGGATTCAACTAATTGGGGTGTACGTGAAGGGGTATGTAGATGAAAGGCCTATAAAAATGTCGTGCTAGCGAAGGAGATAAAAAGTTTCGCGATAATCCGCGACTTAGCAATCCTCACATTAGCCAAGTGAACAAATTTCATTGATCAGATCGACAATACGTTCATGAGCAAAACGTAGTAGCAGTGTTGTACAAGAACAACCTACCAGTACCTCCAGTGCTCGAAATGTTCAAATTGATCAAGGAATACCACGAGGCAGCGATAGGGGGACACTGCGGGATGAATAAAACTTATAATAAGATAGCGAACTACTTTTACTGGCGTAACATGAGACCCGACGTGAGGCAATTCGTCACGCGCTGCGCCACATGCCAGAGTAATAAAATGGTACGGGTGAAAACTCGTTTACCGCTGTTAATCAGCAATACACCGGCGCTACCGTTCGCGCACATCTCGTTGGATTTCTACGGACCGTTAGAGAGTTCGACACGCGTCAAGAAATACATCCTATCGGTGCAGGACATGTTAACAAAATATATAATATTAATACCGACAAAGCACGCGAATGCAGAGGAAGTGGCGCGAACGCTAACAGAAAAAATAATATGCGTATTCGGGCCGCCGGTAGCGATAGTCACGGACCAAGCCACACATTTTCAGAATAGCTTGCTGCAAGAATTCGCGAGAATTTTTGGGATCACGAAGTTTAGCACCCCCAGTCGAACGGATCGATCGAGAGAATGCATCACACTCTAACGGAATATTTGAGGAAGTACGTGAACAACGTCGAGTGTTGGGACGAATGGACCGCGATTTGCCAGCATGCATACAACTGTACCGAGCACGAGAGCACAAGGTATACCCCGCATCAGTTGCTGTTTGGAACTAGACGAAGGACACCGTCCAGCTTCCCAAGGAAGGAGGACGGCTTATCGTACAACGCGTACGTTAAGGGTACGATAGCGAACCTCACCACCCTTCAAACCACACCGGCTATGAACCTCATGCAGTCCAAATACCGCTCGAAATATTACTACGACCGGAAACTATACACAAAGCATTTCCGCAAGGGAGAGATGGTATTTGTACTAAAGGAACCCAAGAAAGGCAAATTCACGAAGGAGTACCTCGGCCCTTTCGAGATAATTGGAATTAACCGGGAGACGAATAACGTAACAGTGCGAAATAGCGAAACAACCAAAATAGTTCACGCAAATAAAATTGAGAGACCGAGCGCGCTAGCTAGGCAGGCCAAAGAGGGCGTAAACCGCTAGGCGCAGTCGTTTTTTTATATTGTTTTTTTACGCGGCCCAGGACGCGCCGCGTAAAGTAAAGTTAAGTAGGCAAAGCAAAAGCCGCAGGTTAGAAGCTGCACCGTGATAAACCAATTAAATTGTAACAACCCCCCCCCCCCCCGCCCCCCTCGGATGCTCAAGAGTTTTACGACGGTTCGATTTAGAGTGGATTGAGGATAGGAAAATAATCAAATAAATAATGGTGTATTTTTATGATTTAAAATAAGCATACTTATTATATCATTCTAAACTAATAGTAATTAAATTTCAAAAAATGGTAGTCAGTAAAAGAATTAACAAATAAAATAGTGAAAGTAATCTATAAATATTAACAAAATATAATAACGTCTAGTCGTAGATAGCTAAGTCCAAGCGGGTCTTCTACGTCGTGTCTTTCTGGGACAGCTATAACAAAAGATAAAAAAGACCAAAATAATTAGAACAATATATACAAACTTATAAGTAAATTTGTGAGTGTATGTTAGTATACCTGGTTAATAACTAATACTCCCGTGGAGGTGCGTCTCCACGAGGCCGCTACCTATCGTGCACTAGTAATCCGGGTGCGCCCGTCTTACTAGTGTATTAGCACCGTAACACTGGAGTACCACTCAAGGAGCGCCACGAGGGGTTCTCCATAGTGAACCAGATACAGGGACGTCTGTAAATCTGGCCGGTGAATTTTCTATTCTACCTGCTTAATTTCTAACGATACATGGGCACGATTGAGGAGCATCTCGAGGATCATCTTGTGTCGTGGCTGGACCTAACTTCCGATCGTAACGTGGGTGCGCCTGGTTTACTGTCTCTCTCGCTGTAGGTATCTAGCCTAGGAGCGCCTCGAGTCGGTCACCAGATACGTAGCGTTCCTGGAGACGACGGGGAAACTACGGGTCAGGATGGTAGAACCGTCTACACAATCTGGCTCGCCATACTGTACAGGATGTGGATTTCAGGGTTAGGTTATGCGCACGTTCATCCACAGTCGGACCTCGAGCGGGGTGCGCCTCGCTGCGATATCCTTCTGAGGATGTACCTGCGCTTTACGTCGACAACGTCAGGATACTGACCGAGGAACGCCTCGAGTTATGAGCCTGGATTGGCCGTCGTGAATCATGAGCGCAGCCACAGACTCATTTGGTCGAGAGCGCGATCGGTCGTGCTGGTGCGCCAACTAGATCGATTTTCGCTGTCTCCCCACTGCGCGCTGCATTCTCTGCGAGTGAGTGAGGCGCTTCGAGTACCGCCGGTCAGCGCCGGCCAGTGCAGCGTGCGTAGCCGCGGATTACCACTCTCTCTCTCTCTCTCTCTCTCTCTCTCTCTCTCTCTCTGCCTGCTTGTTTAATCTATCAGACGATTGCCTATGCTAAGGATAGACCAAGCCGCCGAGCTCCTTTTACTCTCTTTTTCATTCCGCATCCATCCGCCTCGCATTCGCAAAGGGTTTCGAACTGTGAGGCGGATTTCGATGTGCGTGCACTCCACACTCTGTACGTGCTTTACTTTGCATAATTATCAAACGACGAGAGGGACTTGCATCGCATCCCTCTCTTGTTTTGGAGAGTAAAACATGAAGTGTTTTACTCTCAGCACTAAAACAGAGAAGAAGAGCTGATCCAAAAAAAAATAATATATATTATGCTACAACTTAAAGTAACTATTTACGTATAATAGTCTACTACTAACATTAAAACGATAAAATTCCTAATCTAAATCAAAATAAATAATAGAATCGCGCTTCTTATATTATACTCGAGTATACATTGAATATAAATTGTATCCTATATGTAACAAGACATTTAAAACTCACGATATACGGTCTCTTGATGTGACGAACCAGGCATTTTACCACGTCCATCTTCAAGACCCAATGAGTGTTGCCTATTGCAACCCTCCAGCGGGGCTTAAACATGGGGACCATTACCTCGGATCCTCCTGGCAGACGCTCCCTCCAGAAGTTAGGCTTGTCTGTCGATGATTTTGTTGGTGGTTCCGGGAGGGGCAATGCCACGAGGTCGTCCCTCTCTTTCGGTTTTCCGCTGAAGCTGGCCGTCGATGTGCTGGCGTGGGTTATCGGTGGGTCAGCCACAGCTATCGGCGGTCGGGTGATGGTGATGGAGGCCGCAGGTGCGACTGGTTTTGGAGGCTGGTCAGTAGCCACTTCCAGTACGGTGGTCGTCTTCTTCTTGGGAATGCGACTGGCGGCAACTGTCGGAGGGATTGAGATGATAACCGGAAACTGTATTATCTTTGGCGCCGCTTTTTGAGGGAGTTCCGGTATGTTGATCACTGCTACCGGTCTCCTCAGCACTAGGCGATGCGTGTTCGGTGCCGCTATAAGCGCTTTTACCTCCTCCATCGACTTCCTTTTGGTTATATCCAATCTTTTTCCCACTGGCTTGGTGGTCGATGGAGGCTTAGCTGGTATCCTTAGGTGTCGCAATTCCCCCGACTTCCAGCACCGGCGGTCGCGCTGTGAATAGTGTCAATTTTGGCTGAGTCCTCTTGCGTTTGACTCTTTCCGATTCGGTGGGTTCCGTCTGCGATGGCAGTTGGTCCCTGGGCGTAGGACTATACACCAGAACCGGGTTCTTCTTCGTTGATCTCAGCGGCACCGGCACGTAGGTCTCCACGGGTACTGTCACCCTGAGCTGTGTGTGCAACGCCGTTGTGGGTGTCGAGATTCTGTTCCCGACGCTGATATTGTTGGCGTCAGTACGACTAGAGCTGGGTCCACCATGCCGTACATCGTGTAACGGAACAGAATCTCATTCCCGCGCTCCAGCTTCTGTGCCAGGGCGTCGATTCCCTCCTCGCACATCCTGATGGGTGAGCCCATCGTAGACGGAAAACTGCGAGAGAACTGACTTGACCGAATTGCCGTTACTGCTTTTAAACTGTCGAAACCTTTACCTTCTTCTGAGAATCCTCCCAAAGGTTTCGGAGCGGGGAGCGTAAAGGTTTGCGCTCCAAAAGTACCCATTCTCGGAAGGCAAGGCTATGCTCGCTGAACTTTACGCTTGGTTTTCTGCGGAATTTTATTTGTGGTAGTGGTCCCGGTGCTGGCGGTTCCTTACTTTCTAAGCTACTAGTAGATGGGCTATCTCCGAGCCCATCATCCTGTTCTCGCCATTGCGACCTCTGTCGTGCTTTCTATTGCGGTCTTTCCTGTCGTTCCGTCGCTGTTGTCGTTCTGGGATATTACCGGAGATAAACAACCGAAACCACAGCAATTCCAGGCCGAGGACGACATCGGCTGCTTGGCCAGAAATTATGATAAAGAGGGCGCTGTAGTATTGCGCCATCGTTGTAAAATCGGCTTCCACCATGTATGGCGAGTGTACTATCTGTTTGATGGCTGGGTGCACTCCGAGCTGGTGCAAATGAACCTCGTGTGCACCAAAGGTTTTTTAGCCCTTTTCCCGACGCAAAAAGCCCCTATTTCCTCTGACAGTGAGGATATACGACTAGTCGTATCAATGATCGCCATCGTAGGGTGATCACAAATCACCAAAGGCATAGATAACTCTAATGCTCGCGCTTGCATGAGTTGCTCCAGTGGGTGTGTTGGTTGAGGATTCATGTCTCGGTGGTATAGATGCGACTCAAGGCTGTGCGCCTGGTACTTGTCCTATATACTGGATGTCGGCGGTGGCGCTGCTGTCGAGATCTTCCCCCTCTTTGTAAGATTGAAGATCTCGCACGTGTATATTCTGTATTCATTTCCCACTTGAATCTTTCAAGTCGAAAATGACCAGAGATTGTTTTGTTTGTACTGCGTATGGACCACTGAATTTTTTTCCTAATTTGGTATTAAAATCAGTCGCTTTATTTGATAGTACATGTAATGTTTTTAGGACTTTTTCACAGATTTTCGGTGCCCAATCTCGTCTTTTTAAATTATAATGTTTGCTAATTCTCGGCCATAATTCAAATAAGTCGGAGAATATACAGTGAATTCACTCGTAACAGTGTTGTATGCAAAACCAATCTCCGATATTTACTGATCCCAGGTTCTCTGTGACTTTTTTATGTACTGTCGTATCATACCTTTTATAACTCGATTGGTTCGCTCTCAAAGGTTACACTGCGGAATATACGGTGGTGTGCATCTGTGTTCAATTTTGAAATCTGTATGTAATTGTTGTAATTCTTTTACTACAAATTGCTTACCATTATCGCTTATTAGCACTCTAGGACAGCCATACCATTTCGTTCTTCCGTCGGTATGCACAATTTCCACTCCTCGCTTGGATCTGTGTAATTAAAATACAAGGTGTGAAGAATGTGTCGAAATAAACGACCATCTCTTAAACAGTACTCTGGGTTTTCCTCTGGTTTTTCCTGTACTGCTTTTATTAACCCTTAGCGGCCACACGGGGTAACTAGTTACCCCAGGCTTTCGAAAAAGTGAAATTGGAGGTCTAAAACATTTAAAACATTTGACCAGTTTTTAGAACGCCATCTATAAATTGACCGATAAAAATCATTAGAAATATTGAAGAACACTTCAACAAACATGAAACAATCGGTTACAAGTGTTAAAACACCCATATGTCTTGTACAACTAGGTTTTTCAGCGTGGGGTAATGAGTTATCCCATGTGGCCGCTATGTGGCCTGGCTGAGGTGTGGCCGCTAAGGGTTAATCTACTTGCCTTGATTTTACCTACGTGCAATGGTGCACGAGACAACGCGTCAACCACGGTGTTGTCAGCGCCTCTACAGTATTCGATTTCGTAGTCCCACTGTCCGAGTTACATTGCCCACTGTGCTAATTTACCCGAAGGGTTTTCTATTTTATCTAACCACTGTAACGACTGGTGGTCCGTTATGACATTAAAATGATAGCCCTCCAGATAATCCCTCATCTTCTAAATGCCCCACTTTACCGCAAAACATTCGAGTTCGGTGATGATGTAATTTTTTTCATGGTTTTTTTGCTCCTCGACTGTGAAATCACTCAGACCCCCAGGATAATCAACGTTACATAATTCTACCGGTCATTTATTGTGCCCTGGAAGTATTTTCTTTCCGTTAAGGTATAAGTCCAGACACATTTTCAGCAACACGTCCATGCTCAGGAGCACGTCGTGTGCTAGGTTTTCCATTACTAGGAATTTGTGATCGATCTCATCGCTGTGAATGCAGATTCTACCTTCGGCGCTTTATCTCAGGGCAGTTACTGTGCCGCCTGCCATCGCTGCAGCCCGATCATCATCTTCGATGTACCAGCCCTCTTGCTCACAACGATCTAGAAACCGTTCATTTATAAAAGATCCGACAGATCCTGGGTCGACGAGAGCTTGTGTGATGTAAAACCCTACTCTTACGTTGACGTAGAGCCTGTTGTCGAGGCTTTTCCTGGCCGGTACCTCGTCTTTGGCTCCCCGGCCCGGGTATCGTTTTTCGAAGCATGGTAGTGACAATCTCTACTGGTAGTTCCGTCCTTACCACAGGGAGAACAGAACTTTTTCGGAGTGTTTTTAGACTGAAAGCGATCATGTCCGAGCTGTTTACAACGCCAACAGCAGGTTTTCCGATCGTAGTCCGGTGTTACTGTCATGACTCCGCGGTTTACGTTCAAAACGCGTCAACTGAACTGTTGGGGGAGGCTCCTTGTTTACATTTTTCAAAACCTATTCTTTCTCCTCAGCCCGTTGCACTCAATCGTTTATTTAACGAATCTCTGACCGATTTATATACAGTTGCAGCTCATCTTTCATGTTATAGTAGAGGTTATCTAGCTGCATTTCTGCCGTAATCCCGCATCTTCGACGCATTAACGTCATGAGAGCCATAGAAAATGAGCGTATGGACTCTCTTGGTCCCTGGCTTCTATCGCTTATCTGTCTATCCAGTTGCCGTAGTTCTCTGGGTGACAGATAAAAGTTTCGGAGGCTGTTCTTGAGCTGTACGCAAGTATGTATTTCCACTGCAATATTTTGATACCACAGCTGAGCATCACCTCTAAGCAACTCTGGGAAGCCTTATAGAATTTGTTGATCGGAGAACTGATATGCTCGTTTCAGCTCTTCCACATGTTCTATGAATGCATATAAGTCTCTGCCATCGATATGGCAGTTCCATTTACGCATTTGATCCATTATTTTTGCTGCAGGCACCTAGTTATTGGCCGAGGAGCGTCTCGAGTCGGTCACCAGATATGCAGCGTTCCTGGAGACGACGGAGAAACTACGGGTCAGGATGGTAGAATCGCCTACACTACCTGGCTCGGTCGTAGTGTACAGGAGGCGCATTTCAGGGTTAGGTTATGCGCACGTTCATCTACAGTCGGACCTCGAGCGGGGTGCGCCTCGCTGCGATATCCTTCTGAGGATGTACCTGCACTTTACGTCGGCAACGTCAGGATACTGACCGAGGAGCGCATTAAGTAAGGAGATTGGATTGTCTGTCGTGAGTCGTGAGCGCAGCTACAGACTCATTCGGTCGAGAGCGCGATCGGTCGTGCTGGTGCGCCAACTAGACCGCTCAGCGCCCGCGGCCAAACTGAAACCTCGAGCAAGTACGGGCAAGCAACTCGATCTTCGCTCTTTCCCCCCTGCGCGCTGCATTCTCGGCGCTGCGAGTATCGCTGGTCAGCGCCGGCCAATGCAGCGCGCGCGGTCGGGGATTCCCACTCTCTCTCTCTCTCTCTCTCTCTCTCTCTCTCTCTCTCTCTCTCTCTCTCTCTCTCTCTCTCTCTCTCTACGAAGGAAACAAGGGAAAGATTTTTACAAAATAAAATTTTGAAGCGATTGATAATAAGAAAGATATCTGGAAAGAGCTCAAGGCTCTGGACCTTCTGCCAAACACAAGAGAGGAGCTTCATGGTTTCTCACCGGAAGAGCTAAATGCCCACTTTGCAGGGATGTCGATCTCCCAAAATGAGGGTGATAAAGAACTTGACAACGTCCTGATCACTGCCAGTGATGACGGCTTTGTTTTCCGAGAGGTCAGCTTCTCGGACGTGGTCCTGGCTGTTGCCCACTTCTCATCACAGGCCAGAGGGGAAGACGGCATTCCCCAAAGTATAGTGGCTAAGGCTCTTCCGTTTGTGGGAGATCATATTGTTAAGATCTTTAACTCCTCTCTGTCCAGTGGCATTTTTCCGGGAACTTGGAAGGGAGCTCAGTTGGTGCCTTTGAAGAAGAAGCCTGTCCCATCTACGGTGTCAGATTTCCGACCAATTGCCCTACTGAGTTTCCTTTCTAAGGTCCTTGAAAAAATAGTACACGACCAAATAACTGACTTTTTACGAGAAAATAATACTTTGGACCCGATGCAGACTGGTTTTCGACAGAATCACAGTACACAGACAGCACTACTAAAACTGACGGAAGACATAAGATCAGGCATTGACAACAACAAAAAACTATTGACTATTTTGTTAATGTTTGATTTTAGCAAAGCATTCGATACCATCTCACACACTAAACTGCTGCGTAAGCTGATGCGCGTGGGATTCTCCAGGAGTGTTCTCCTGTGGCTTAAGTCATATATTATGGGGAGACGACAGAAAGTCGTCACAAACACAAACGGGGATTCAGGTTGGCTAACCACCAATCTTGGCGTTCCACAGGGCTCAGTCCTGGGACCCATGCTTTTCAGCCTGTACATAAACGACTTACAAGACGCACTAGACTTAGATGGTGTTGAACACATACTTTACGCTGACGACCTGCAAACCTACACACAAGTGACCCTGAAGGGTCTTCGTGATGGTATCGGTCGCATGTCGGCTGTAGCACGAGCAGTGTCGAACTGGGCAACGTCAGCTGGCCTGCGCCTCAATCTCGGCAAGACAAAGGCGATCATTTTTGGATCTGATCACAACATCAAACAGGTTCAGAACCTTGACTTGCAAGGCATTGAGATACAGACCGGCGTACATGTTCCCTTTGTCGATACAGTCACCAACCTCGGCGTGGTGATGGACGGAAGGTTGACATGGAAGCCGCAACTGAATGCGGTCAGTAGAAAGGTAAATAGAGCTCTGTATAGCTTAAAACTTTTCCGTTCAAGCACCACAGAGATACTGAGGAAGCAGCTGGCATGTGCACTGGTACTACCTCACTTAGACTATTGCTCAGTGGTTCTTCTTGACGTGTCAGGGGAGCTCCAGACACGACTACAACGTCTACAGAATGCATGTGAGATACATATGTGGTGTTAGGCGAGATGAGCATATCACCGCCTACAGGAAAAAACTGGACTGGTTAGATCTGAAGGTGAGGAGGGAGTATTTTATGGGGCTGCTGCTTTACGAAACGGTTGTCATGCGGCAGTCACCATATCTTACTGCCCTCTTTGAAGAAAACCAGGCCAGGACTTCAAGTAGGGGTGGTATGAAAGAGCTCTCGGTTCCGGAGTCGCGCACCGATACGGGCCTTTTCTCATTTAGAGTTCAAGGTGCGCACCTCTGGAATTCGCTCCCGAGCAGTGTGAGGTGCCTGCCATCTTTTTGTAAATTTAAAACGGCGTTTAGCAGGCACCTTAAGCAATTACATGGTGAAGATAATGTATAGAGGTGACTCGGATATTTATTTAAGCTATTTATTTATTTGAATTATTTATTTATTTAATTTATTTATTTCTTTAAATTTATTTATTTATTTATTTAATTTAATTATTTATCTGGTTTATTTATTTATTCGACTTATTTATTTATTAATTTATTTATTTATTAAATATGTTTAGTGTTAGGTGTGAATGTATTTATTAGCGTGATTGTTAAAGTGTCATGAATGAGTGTGTTTTAAATGTTGACGTGATAGTATACGTAAAAAATTAGCAAAGTATGTGTATGTATTCTTTTATTTTTATATGTTATCTCTATTTTATTTATTTTATTCTATGTATTATTTTTTGACGAAGTGTGTTTCTGTGATATCTGACTATGACTAGTTCATTATATTTAAATTTTATAAACTGACGAACTGATAAAGCGAATAATATTATTTAGTAAGAAATGCAATAAGTGAACGTTAAGATAACAAATACATATAATTGACTGATATTTTAATTATAACTACATATACATGCAATTGTAAGATTTTCGTCTCTTGATGAATAAGAAGTATATCTATCTATCTATCTATCTATCTATCTCTCTCTCTCTTTCTCTCTCTCTCTCTCTCTTGCCCACCGCGCGCTGCTTGCCCGGCTACTCTACCAGACGCTTGCCTATGCTAAGCATAGACCGAGACTCCGAGCTCCTTTCCTCTCTCTCCCATTCCACATCCATCCGCCTCGCGTTCGCAAAGGGTTTCTAACTGCGAGGCGGATTTCGATGTACGTGCGCTTCACACTCTGTGCGTGCTTTACTTTGCTTAATTATCAAACGACGAGACGGACTTTCGTCGCAAAATATTAGAATATCATTGTATTGATCAGAATATTTGTCTAAGTATTGGATAACGGTATTATAAAAGTTTCTTACATGACCTATGAAATAATTCTGAGTAATTGCTCCTGTTTGTACAAGAACTGTCAAGTCATTTCTTAATATTAAAGGTATATAGTCTTGAGCTACATGATTTTTAAATTTTTCTTTTAAATCTAAAAAGATTTTTTCAACTTCAGAAAAATGTATGCTATCGACCTCTAATTTCTTAACGTTGTCATTAAAAATGGAAGCATGATGATGAATAAATTTCAACCAAGGTTCTGAGCTAGCATTTGTAAAAGAATTATCCAATACAGTTGAGCATTTTTCTTGAGACATAAAGTAAGCTTTCAAAGGAACGTACATTTGTAGAAACCTTTCTACAGCTGGTAAAAGTGCTACCCAACGCGATTTACAATAGCATAGTAGTTTTTTATATTGCCCTTGTACATCATCACAAAAATGTTTCAGTGCGACTGTGCATACCGTAAGTATGTGGAAGTACGAATAAATATTTAAAATGATGTGATCTACGGTTATTGGAAGTAAATCCGATGCTGTTTGAATAGCATTGTGCACGATATGAGCTGCACATCCTACCCCAATAATTTTTATCTTTAAGCTGCCTTACAATTTACAATAAACATTTTCTTGTCCTTGGTGGAGAACTCCACCGATGTCAGTGTTGGCACGGTCAGCGCAAAATGCAACAATTTTTTTCGGTCAAATTGTATTGCGTCAAAATCCGGATTAAATTTGCAATAATCTTTGCCCTTTCTCCAGGTAAATCAATAAAATCTAGAATTTTAGTATTAATTCCCGCTTCAGGATGAAAATGTCTGATTAAAGTCGGAAAAAGTTTAATATCCTTATGATTCGATGCATCGGAGAATAAACAAGTAAAGGGCAAACTTTCAAGTTACTTTTTTACAATCTCTGGATATAATAAAGTTATGACGTTCTTTACAACCGTTTCTGTCTTAGTTTTACCACTAAAGAATTTCTGATCAAACATATTTTTAATCATCTCTGAAGTGCATTCCATTGAATCAAAGCTTTGGTTATGATTAGCCTTATGAAAAGCCCATAAAGCTTCGGCTTTTCCGAGCTCATTTTCTTGCTTTCTGAAACTTTCATTGCGAAAGTATTTTGGAATACTCGAACATTGACACTCTCAAGTGCTTTTTTATGTTTGTCAGTTGATAGATGTTTATTAATGTCATATTTACCACCGCTTGTACGGGACGGTTGACAGCCTTAATTATAGTTGTGTGGATCTTTCGTTACTGTTCTAAAACACGCAGCTCAAATCACTAAAATAGTCTTTATGTATATAGCCAGTCAGCCAGCGAAATCTGCAGCGAAAGTCCTGACTTCAATGTTTATTCGGTAAGCGGCCGCACGGCTGGTCGCGAGCCCCACTTCGCTCAGCTCAGCCGCATTACATGGCATTTGCAGGAAGGTAGGGCGTGCCCTTACATTCGCGCTTCTCAGTGTGCCGCGTATCCGCGCACAAGGCAAAACGATGCATGATCGATATTGCTATAAGGTTGTTAAGTGCAGCTGTATAGCAGGCAGCTGATATGTTTATCGCGTACCTCTTTGTTTATATATATATCGTCATCAGCTGATTCGTACTTAACCTTATATGTATATACTGTATAATAAAAAACAGGATGTGAAATCAGGGATGAAAGGAAAAAATTGAACGCGCAAAGACGAAAATGAATAGAAAAGTAGCGAGCAGAAGTTCAATTGGCTTTTTCATTAATGGATAAATCTTTTTAACAAAAACTTTTTTTATGTGAAATATTAAATTTATATCTCTGAATCATGTGCCGATATATTGGATATGAGTCAAATCAGTATTATATATTAACATTTGCTATTTTTGAAGAGTTACATACCATGATTTGAAAGTATAAAAGGTCGCGGTGCGAGTTGTCACCAAAATATTGTATTAATATTTCCGTAATATTCCTGTGATAAAAACGACGCGGACATAAAATGTTGCTACAGTATCACTGAAATATTACTGCTATATATCATTGAAATATTACTGCTATATATCACTGAAATATTACTGCTATATATCACTGAAATATTACTGCTATACATCACTGAAATATTACTGCTATATATCACTGAAATATTTAATATTGCATGTGGTATTCGTGTGATATTGTTGCAATATTGAGTGCTATTTGGGATATATTATGAAACAAGGGTATTTCATGTGACTAAAAGAAATTTTGTAGTCACATAAAGTACCCTTGTTTTATAATATATTAACTTTCATGTCATTATGAATAAACGAATTATAGTAAAAAATTTTATATTTTAAGATTAATTGGCCGCTATAATACCTCCCTAATACTTAATGCTTCTAAATGTATTTCACTATTCCGTACCCTCAAAAATATTGTTTTGACGACCTTATATACGGTTTTAAACGAGAATAAATGTTTTTCTGTAATTTCTCATGTATGTTTGGCTTGCTTAGTAACATAATCAATACCCATTGTTTAATTTTCCTATGTATAAATTAACTTTGTTCAAAGTTAATGTGAGATTCGTACTGTTCACTAAAATTTCTTTTATATATTTGTATTTATCATATTTCTGTAAAATTATTAATACGTAAAAAAATAGACAAGACCTCAAGACTTCTTGTCAAAACCTGGGTATGGTCTTGGTCTCGCCTTGAAACTTTTGAGTATGCAAGACGAGTGAAGGCAGTTATGGGGTCAACTGACTCTAGTAGTATTGATACGCAGTTTTTTTTTAAATATTTTCTTATAATTGGACTGATCCACTCTTTGTTTTCATAAAATAAATTAATGCTGAAAAGGAAAATCGATTCTGATGCATATTTTTCGAATGGGTACAGTAGGGCTGATGCATCCCCTTAAATCTTTGTTAATTAGCTTAAGATTGTCGTTTACCCGTAAATCTACTTATTTTTATTTTACCAACTTACCTTTAATTTTTTTTATAACACGTAAATAAAAAAGACCATTTTGGCGCCTATAAAGTGTAGCAAAAATAGAGTTTTCCGAGCGTCAAATAAAGGGTACCGAAAATACTCATTTTCGCTACCTTTT
Organism: Gastracanthus pulcherrimus; assembly: GCA_949152435.1. Classification (NCBI taxonomy): domain Eukaryota; kingdom Metazoa; phylum Arthropoda; class Insecta; order Hymenoptera; family Pteromalidae; genus Gastracanthus; species Gastracanthus pulcherrimus. The sequence continues at coordinate 54,298,705 of OX424573.1, forward strand.
ATTTTCGGTAGCAAAAATGAGTATTTTCGGTACCCTTTATTTATTTTTGCTCCATTTCCTTAATAAAGTAGACGACTCGAAAAACTCTATTCTCAATCCACATTGTAGACGACAAAGAATGGCCTTCTTTATGCACTTGTTATAAAAAATACGGTAAGAACTTGGGGCAAAAGGGTATTTCCAGACTCGGATGATGATTTTGAGAATCATCCTCGCTTGGAAATATCCATTTTTGCCCCTAATTGCATAATATACTATTTATTAAATGACGTATATAAAATGTAGTAAAAAGTGAAGTTATGGGACTAAAAATATCGCTACATGCTTGAGAAAATCCAAAACTTGCTTAAAAATGGCTTCAAAATTAGCTATTTTGAAAATGTGATTGAAGATGAAATACTGATTGAAGATGAAATACTGATTTTAGTGAAAAGTTCTGAGGTATACCTATATGTTCAGGGATACAAAATGAAGAAAACTGCACCTGTTACACCAAACAGGACCATGAAAATTTAATTTTTTTTTGTAATGATTGTAGGTTTGACCTTGAAAACTTTTGTAATTTTTAAAAAGCTTACGTATATTTCTTGATTACACAATGAGGAAATATACTATACATAAATTCAAGTTGATTCATTAAAAGTTTCATCGCCAATACCATTTTAAATCTGAAAAATAATCTAATTCTAAATTCTGAGATAATCAAGGTTTTATTAAACAGAGTAAAAAAGTTATATTTACAGGTTTCAATTATGTTGGCAGTTCAATTTCGATTTACTGAAGTTTCATAACTATTATTTAACTTTTTTAGGTTCTTCCTCCTTCGGCATTTTCTTTTGAATACGTATTCAACCTATTCAAAACAAGATGCTCTCTGGTGGAAATAAGAAATCAACAATATCGATTTTCAACCAAATTCTGTAAATCCTGAAAAGTGTCGTATAATTAAAAAAAATATATATTTTAGGCTATTTTAGGGACATATGGTTATACTTATCTATATGTTGTATAATAATATATAAAAATTGAAAAAAATGATTTTTTTTTAATTTTTGACAATTTTTTGGGTAGACGGCATCCTTAAGGAGGTCCGAGCGGCATACTAGTCAAAACAGTAACTTACGAAAAAACGTTATTTAATAGAGAAGTTTATGACAATGTATCATGTTAACAAATTGAATATTTAAAAAACTTTGAATATTCATATTTATATAAAACGCATATTTATCTTATTTCTTTCTGAAAAGATCATTATAGACCTTGATTTTACTCTAACCTCTAAGGTGTTTCTCTGTTTTGAGTACTTTTTTGCGTTATTCTACAAATATCTCTCTAAAACGCCAGGCAACCCTATTTTTGTATTGTATGCACATAAAATTGGAAAGCTAAAGATTAATTTGATACTTTAATAATCTAGAAAAGTTTCCTACAAATGCATATTAAACGGGCTAAACGGGCGAACTTTAGAATTAAATATCTTTTCGAAATGCAAGGCAACCTATACTGAAAATTTGTCTCTGAATTCAAATAATCTTTATTAACACATACAAAATAGATTTGGGTCTTGAAGTTTAAAATTACTTTTCGCTCATACCCCCTTAATGATATTATACAGTACATCACTCACGGATAGGATGTAAATTAAATTAAAAAAATTATTATCACTTTTAGTTGTCAATTAGACGCCCCCGCTTGCTGCGCGCAGCAAAATGTTTCACTAAACTGATTTTTCAAAATGAAATCGTCCAAATTCGGATCTAAAACTACTGAAAGGTATATTCAAGTATTTATTACCATTTAAAAAAGTTTCACATTTTACCAAGTGAAGTTACATTTTATTTAATACCAAAAGAAAATTCTACTTGAGAGACAACTATCAGTTTTTCATAATAAAAAGGTTACTTAAAATGTGAATTTTAATTGACTTAGCTTACCTTATTGAAATGTATTTCCTCTATAATGCTACATAAATAGGTAGTAGGTATATAGAGGTAGTAGACTCTATAATTAATTTCCTTCTTGAGTGATTTTCATTTTTAAAGATACAACTACGCTATCTTCCTGGAAAGTGTATGTTTGCAGCAAGCAGATTTTCTTTTGCTTCATTCAAACATAAGATAAACGAATATTTACTAACTATACATTTTCTATGAATTTACTACGAATAAAATTTCAACTAAAACTTGTGTACCTCAGTAGATTTCAAACTAAATAAATGGTGTGAAAAATTATTAAATTCATCACTTTTTAAAATATCACTGGAGAATCAAAATAGTTTAATAGATGATTTATCATTACCAACATCTTTTTGTAGTCTTGGCATTAATTATAAAGCATTTTTTCAATTCATATAAGAATCTGAGCTTTTTACACCAAGAGTAATTCATGACCCGCAATGACCCTTCCGTTCAGTCAATACATCCACTGGTCTAAGTGAGCACAATCTCTGAGGGGTGAATAAGGCAACGTCATATTCGTAATTAGCACGCTTGCTAAGTTTGGTCATTTACGGATTATGCCCCGTAATCTTACGCGTGTTCCCGGCCCCCTAATCTTCCACTTTTTCATGACTCGAGACTTTCATTTATGTTATTTTTCTCTCTATCCTTTGCTCACTCACATATTATAAAAGATTTAGAGAATATAATTCTTTATGTTTGTACTTTTTTATTGTTTTATAAGTTTAAGATTGATTTTTCATACTGTGATTTTCATCAAAGAAAGTAAAAATTATTAAATTAATTAAAGCTTATAATTAGTTAGAACAAAATATTGTTTAATTTAATTTTGTCAAATCTATATAAAAATCGCCATCATATTAGGATGCATGTAAACATATGTAAGTTTCACATCACTCCTTTCATAAAATTCATGTATAGAGCCCATTGCATTAGAATTCAATTATTTCATTCAAATTGAGCCATATAATTGAATAGTGATTATTAATTCTCGTAAAAGTTGAGTCTTTGGCGAACTCTTGACGGGCATAGAGTAAACGAATTTAAGAAGCGGCTTACAAAAAAAAGTGTATCGTGTCTTCATAAAAAGAGAATTAAAGAAAAAAAGAACAAACTCATAACGAAGATAAAAACAAGCAATAGGATAAAAGCGAGACTGCACTGTTAAATACAAGTAGAAAAAAAGGTGTCAATGATGCGCTACTACTGTCCATCGCTTTACCACCGCAATTCTCTTTCACTCAGAACTCAATTCTCATTGTCTTTACGTATATATATATATATACGTATATATATATATATATATATATATATATATATATATATATATATATATATATATATATATATGTATATATGTGTGTGGGTAATTGTCTGGGAAATAAAGAACAAAAAAATACGTTTTTCTTGGAACTTCGGTAAAAATGTTCCAATTGATGTTATTGGCAAGATCATTAATATAGACACAGAACAACATGGGACTCAGATGAGATCCCTGAGGTACCTCTGCAGTTATTGCAACCGTTTTTGTTATACTATTATTCAATCTGACTACAAACGAGTGATCTATAAGGTAAGATTTTATCCGTTCCAGAAATTTTCCACTTATTCCGATTGTACCCACTTTCTAGATCAGAAAATCATGCCTTACGTCCGAAAAAAATGTTATGTTTAAAAGCAATCATTCTGAACATTTCTTTATTATAAATACTTATTGATATCATTAATTTTACCGCTGCAAAACTTCAAAATTTTATATTCCACATAGTACTCAATATTGGAACAATATCACACGAATACCATATGCTATATTAAATAATTCTGTGATATACTTCAGTAATATTTCAGTGATATTGTAGCAACATTTAATGTCCGCGTCGATTTATCACAGAAATATTACAGAAATATTAGTACAATATTTTGGTGACAATCAGGTCAAATTCCGGTAACATCACAACTATATTACTATTTTGTTCATGATTGTGGTGATAGTGTGAAATATTGCAGTGATGTTGTTAGAATATTATAATCATTTCATATTTAATAATGGGGCTAATGGGTAATATTTAAGAGACATTCCAGCAATATTATTATTATTCTATCGATAGTACATAATTTCCTTTTCATTTTTATTTATTTCTATATTTCGCCGTAATAACGCTAGCACAAATATTAATATTTTAAATATATATAATAAACGCCTGCCAATAATCGTTCATAAACAGTAGCTTCGAGATGACATATATTATCATAATGGTTATGTCCATACATACTATATAAAATAGTAACGTAAGACGAATTTTGCCACTTTCGAGAAAACGCCAAAGCGCCATCTAACGGCAATCATGAGAAAATTTTTTTTTTCATAAACTTTGACTAACTAAATTATTAAAACATTTTTACAGTTAGTCAAGATTTTTGGCAAAATAAAACGATACAATTTTAATGTATCGTTAAAAAAGTGACTGATGACTTATTTATCGCCATACGATATAGTAGAAATATTTCCATAATATTAGTTTGAAATGCATCCAAGAAAGTCATTCTGTAATCTTGCAAGAATATAGCTGTAATATCTTAAATTAATACGTCACATAATAATATGACAGGGTATTTCGCATATATTTCGGTGTGATGTTTCGGTAGTATTAATGTGAAATTCATCGAGAAATGTGATTCTGTAAACTTGCACGAATATTACTATAATATTTCAATATATGTTACATATCAATACTACAGAATATTTTGCGTATATTTCAATGTGATTTGTCACATTGAGATATTGTAGAAATATTTCGACAATATTAATGTGGCATGCATCGAGAAATATCATCTTGTAAGTTTGCAAGAATGTTGATGTAATATATATATATATATATATATATATATATATATATATATATATATATATATATATATATATATATATATATATATATATATATATATAATAATAAAATGTACTACGTACTTATACTACGAAGGGATTTATCACAATGTAATACTGTAGAATTATTGCAGCAATCTTGCGTTGGGATCTACACGTCATAATAAATCACTATTTCCAATAACTGTATTTATTGGAGGAATTTTACGATGTGCACGATTCTAGGATACAAGATGAAATAAATCTGTTTTGACGGTTATTCTACAACTTTTGACATATACTAAAAATTAAGTATCATACTTTCTCATTAAAAATTTTTTATTATAATTTTTTTTTGATGATCCAATCAGTTTTCTAAATACATTTTATAGAAATTACTTAAAAATTGGTGGGATTATCGAAAAAAAAATTTAACGAAAAGGAGCAGCACTTAATTTTTAGTACATGTTAAAACGAGTCGATTTTTTTTTTCATAAACTTTGACTAACTAAATTATTAAAACATTTTTACAGTTAGTCAAGATTTTTGGCAAAATAAAACGATACAATTTTAATGTATCGTTAAAAAAGTGACTGATGACTTATTTATCGCCATACGATATAGTAGAAATATTTCCATAATATTAGTTTGAAATGCATCCAAGAAAGTCATTCTGTAATCTTGCAAGAATATAGCTGTAATATCTTAAATTAATACGTCACATAATAATATGACAGGGTATTTCGCATATATTTCGGTGTGATGTTTCGGTAGTATTAATGTGAAATTCATCGAGAAATGTGATTCTGTAAACTTGCACGAATATTACTATAATATTTCAATATATGTTACATATCAATACTACAGAATAGTTTGCGTATATTTCAATGTGATTTGTCACATTGAGATATTGTAGAAATATTTCGACAATATTAATGTGGCATGCATCGAGAAATATCATCTTGTAAGTTTGCAAGAATGTTGATGTAATATATATATATATATATATATATATATATATAAATAATAAAATGTACTACGTACTTATACTACGAAGGGATTTATCACAATGTAATACTGTAGAATTATTGCAGCAATCTTGCGTTGGGATCTACACGTCATAATAAATCACTATTTCCAATAACTGTATTTATTGGAGGAATTTTACGATGTGCACGATTCTAGGATACAAGATGAAATAAATCTGTTTTGACGGTTATTCTACAACTTTTGACATATACTAAAAATTAAGTATCATACTTTCTCATTAAAAATTTTTTATTATAATTTTTTTTTGATGATCCAATCAGTTTTCTAAATACATTTTATAGAAATTACTTAAAAATTGGTGGGATTATCGAAAAAAAAATTTAACGAAAAGGAGCAGCACTTAATTTTTAGTACATGTTAAAACGAGTCGATTTTTTTTTTCATAAACTTTGACTAACTAAATTATTAAAACATTTTTACAGTTAGTCAAGATTTTTGGCAAAATAAAACGATACAATTTTAATGTATCGTTAAAAAAGTGACTGATGACTTATTTATCGCCATACGATATAGTAGAAATATTTCCATAATATTAGTTTGAAATGCATCCAAGAAAGTCATTCTGTAATCTTGCAAGAATATAGCTGTAATATCTTAAATTAATACGTCACATAATAATATGACAGGGTATTTCGCATATATTTCGGTGTGATGTTTCGGTAGTATTAATGTGAAATTCATCGAGAAATGTGATTCTGTAAACTTGCACGAATATTACTATAATATTTCAATATATGTTACATATCAATACTACAGAATATTTTGCGTATATTTCAATGTGATTTGTCACATTGAGATATTGTAGAAATATTTCGACAATATTAATGTGGCATGCATCGAGAAATATCATCTTGTAAGTTTGCAAGAATGTTGATGTAATATATATATATATATATATAAATAATAAAATGTACTACGTACTTATACTACGAAGGGATTTATCACAATGTAATATTGTAGAATTATTGCAGCAATCTTGCGTTGGGATCTACACGTCATAATAAATCACTATTTCCAATAACTGTATTTATTGGAGGAATTTTACGATGTGCACGATTCTAGGATACAAGATGAAATAAATCTGTTTTGACGGTTATTCGACAACTTTTGACATATACTAAAAATTAAGTATCATACTTTCTCATTAAAAATTTTTTATTATAATTTTTTTTTTGATGATCCAATCAGTTTTCTAAATACATTTTATAGAAATTACTTAAAAATTGGTGGGATTATCGAAAAAAAAATTTAACGAAAAGGAGCAGCACTTAATTTTTAGTACATGTTAAAACGAGTCGAATAACCGTCATGTATCTTGTCACCTAGAATCGTGCATGCGCAAAGTTTCTCTAATAAATATGGTATTGACTACAGTGATTTATTATGGCGTGTAAGATCAAGATACTATGAGTTAGCAATGGTAACATTGAAGATATCAAGAAGTATTTACAGTCAATAAATTTTCAAAATGAATGCTCTTGAACGCCGTAAATAGTTTTTAGACTGATAAGAAAAATATTTATTTTGGCGTTTAACCTTGGCTTATCCCCTTAAGGTAGGTCTCTCTGATTTTTTCAAATCATTAAACATCTGGAATTTTATTTCAAAATTTTATTATGTTATTAATAACCAAAAAAGAGGAAAATATGCCAATTTTTAGCAATTTTCACTTTCATAATCCCAATTCATTGAACAAAATACATTTTTTTGTAGTAAAAACAAAGGTTAATTCAAAAAGATCCTTGTATATGTAAGTTTGACAATGTCAACCTAATAAATTCTTACTAACTTTAGAACCCGTAACAAACAAAAGTTAGTATTTTTTATTATAATTTTCTATCATAAATAGCTCGAAAGAGATGTACCTCCATTTTAAATAAATATATGACAAAAAATACCATGTTTTTGTATACATATTTAATCGACAAAACTTGGTATGTTCGTAATTCTTGAAAAATACTAACTTCTTTAAATAGTCCTTATAGGAGTATTTGCTGTGAGTGACATTCATCGGCTCATTCATGCGCGAACAACTTTTTGAAGTTTGAAAAATAAGTTTCGATAAAAACGCATTTAGATATTCAGTTCTACGTAAGAAGCATTGTTAATTATTTTCTTTGATTGGTTATAACTTTATTGATTATGAATTTTTTTATTCTATCAGGTTCCAAAATGTTCTTACAAATGTAGAGCTTCAAAAAGTGTCATAAAACTTTTTTCTATTTTTGTTCATAAATCAGTGTAGCCGCTCCTTAAAGTAGTTCTCTTCAAACCCTAAGTATTGGAGAATGTTATGAAAAAAATGTATGCTGTTGTTTATACTTCAATGAATATCGTAGGATTCTTTTAAACCCCTATTGCCGAATAAATTCTCGAGGAAAAATTACTTGAAAGTTGTCTTGTGTAGCACTTTTTATATGGAGTAGCCGGGAATCCCTCAATTCCAAGCACTAATATTACCATAACTTTTCACAAACGCTGCAGGCAAAAATAGAAAAATCTATATAATATTAAAACTTTATATGGAGCGATTTTGTAAAAAGCCTCTGTAACTGGTAAATCATTTTAGCATGATATATATTTGACGATATATATGTGTTAAAAATCTTATTGCTTCATATTACCAAAAAATTATGTTATTTTCCTTATTTTAAAGAATATTAGAGAAAAAAGACAACAATAGTTTATCCGTCCGACGTCCAAGCCTCTGAAAATGTTTCTGTCGCTCCTTCGCTCTGTCTGTCTGTTTTTGTCTATCTATCTCTCACTCTCTCTCTTTCTCTCTCTCCTTCCCTCCCTCCCTCTCTCTCTCTCTCTCTTTTTCTCTCTCCTTCTCTTTAATATATTTAGGATATATATGATATGTGATATAATAGGTATTAGAATATACGTAAGATATATATGATATATAGGGAAAAAAAATTAGAAACCATATAAATAGGATATATATGATATGCGATATAATAGGTATTAGAATATGCGTAATATATATATGATATATAGGGAAAAAAATTAGAAACCATATAAATATAGTCAAATTATAGACCACATAAATAAAACGAAGGAATGCGTTAAGAATTCTTTATCTACGTTTATAAAGATATTAGATATTGTATTCGTCTTTATGAATTATAATATTACGAACATTTCATATAAATATAAATTAATATTTCTTATTATTATAATAGATATATTCATAGTAATAATAATCCCGGGATCCCTGCAACAACGCACCCAATGCGACTATGATTCATCAATTGGTGAATTCATTTTGATCCCTGGCGGAAAATTAATTGTGAAAAACGAGAACTTTTGGGAAGATTTGTATAATGTTGTTATTTTGTATTCTTTCGTGAAAAATTGTGATGTATTATAATTTATTGCGATTAATTATGATTTATTATCAGAATTTAGACAGTATTTTCAATATTTTCACAATAAGTCCCAAAAAATCACAAAAAAGCTTGAAAAGTAATGGACTATTTGTAAGTTATTGTGACTAATTGTTATTTTTCGCGATTTTTAGAGGAATATAGTGTAAAATATGACTAAATCCTGACAATAAATCACAATAAATCAGAATTTTTCACGAAAAAACACAACGATTCACAAAAATTCGCGAAAATTTTCGTTTTTTTTTAATACTTTTCCTTTATATATATATATATATATAAAATTTAATAATTAAATAGACACATTATAAACCATATACATAAAACGCGAGTGAGCGTAGCGAGATGTATATGTCAATTTAAATATAAATATAAGATAATTACATAAAAATCATTGTTTATTAAGAATATTATAAATATATATTTATATTATATATAATCTCACAACCCATGCTACCTCGCACCCCAAAAATAAGTAAATTACTGCCGTCATATCGTATTTTAAAATCTGAAAAAATTCAAGTTTTGATTGTTTTAAAATGTCAGTTTCAATTATTTTATATTAAATATGAATATCTACTGTATTATTTTTTAGTACGATATATTTCTTTTGTATATTCACTGAGAGAAGTGTTCAATTGTATTTAAGAAATTTGGTAACCGTTACCAAATATTTTTTCAATCAATTATATGTTTGTTAACTCTTTCACCAAATTTGGTAAATACAATTAAACACTTCTTTCAGTGTTCGAACGTTTTTAATATCGGTGAATAAGAAAATAATATTACAACCAAATATATAATATGCGAGCAATAACAAAACGAATGAATAATATTGGATTAAAAAATTACGTCCCCATTTAAGTTTATCATGTATAGTCACTATTCTACATTTTAAATTAAAAATATTTAAAAATAACTACTGTCAATAATCGTTCATACACAGTAGCTTCGAGATGACATATATTATCATAATGTTAATGTCCATATATACTATATAAAATAGTAACTTAAGACGAATTTTACCACTTGCGAGAAAACGCCAAAGCGCCATCTAACGGCAATTACGGGAAATTTTTTCTTGCATAAACCTTGACGAACTAAATTATTAAAACATTTTTACAGTTAGTCAAGATTTTTGGCAAAATAAAACGATACAATTTTAATGTTATCGTTAAAAAAGTGATGACTTATTTATCGCTATACGATATTGTAGAAATACTTCCATAATATTAGTTTGAAATGCATCCAAGAAATGTATTTCATTACAACAATATGTCTTTTAGGGACTTATATCATTTTATTAATTTAATCTAAAAATATATTATGACAACTAAATATGAAATACGCGAGCAAAGCGAGCGATTCTAGCTAGTAGGATATTGAAGTTCAAAATTCGTAATTTCTAATGATCCAATGAAAAATATGAAGCCAAACTAATTAAAAGATATGTCTTTTCTAATCGTAATGCGCGAGATACATATTTTCTAATTTAACTCGTAAGATAAGTATCTTTTCCCTTAGGACTCATCAAGTCTTATTGTTTAAGATCATTATTATAAGTATTATTTTAAAACATTACAGCACTTATAAAAGGTGACTACTGTTTAATATGCAATAAAAATAATTATTTTTTCAATTTTTGCGACATCATATCACGTGACCGAAAAAGTATTGCCCGTCGTTTTGCATTTAAAATTTTTAAATGGTCACGTCACAAGCGTGACGGTTAGAAGCACAGTAGAAACACGTTCACAAAGAGGTATTATACACCTTTTTACTTCAATAAACCGTGGCTCAACATGACACTACTACGAACTCTAAATATTGTTTTGAAAGACCGTTGAACCTTTTCAGGTTTGAAATTCGGAGTGGAAGTTCGAGGGGAAGAGCCCGAACTCGAGTCTGGCCGAGCGCTCACACACCTGCTCGACGCCCCTCTGCCTTAGGCTCTGTATCTTTGGAAATATTTAGAATTGAACTGTGTAACTTGGTTTACATATTCTTAAATATCTTAGGTATCGATTTAAACAATAAAAAAAGGAGGAAGCTAAGTGCCAGTAATGAACTATTTTAAGATTTTCTTAGTTATATATTATCATCATATCTTATATTTATTTATAAAAATGGTATGCATTATGTACATTAAAAAATATTTTAATCAACAATATTGTTTCATAATCTATGCTATACTTTTGCATAAGTTTAAATTACAAAATTTAAATATATACATATATCTCGACATATTAAAAAGTAATAGACTTGTCAGTTTTCATTTTCACCATAGTATTAAATAGAATAAATAATTTCATACTAGCATTAATTACCTCTCTCTAATGAATATAGTTTTATTGAATAGTTACATTTCAGAGGTTGGGTTGCAAACTTTCTAAAATTTAACTTGCCAAATGTGTAAAAATAGTTTAAATTAAATTGCTACTTTTAAGTAAATGATGAATGGTTGAATAATTTTAAAAGTTGGGCGATAAAATTTGTTATTTGTTAATTACTTGTATTGCTAATAAGTTGACAATTACAAGCCTTCAATAGCCTATTACATATTCTAAAAATGTACACATGCGTATGCGTGGATTTCATTTTGATTAAATCATATCTACTAAAATAATAATTAGATGTTTAAGAAAAAAATTGATTTAATATGGTTTATTCAATTATACCATCCTAGCCAAACCCAAGCATTTTTTTACAGTATATTGAAGAGAAATATACTTTTATATAAAATTTAAAGACTACATTTAATAGAATATTAGATGTAACTGATAATGCAGAAATTCACCATACTGTAATTATATGTTTTGAAAAAATTATGTTCATATGGTTGTTTCGACTAATAAAGTATCCTAGCCAAACTCAATAATTCTTTTATTGCTACTTTAGTCGAAATAAAATTTAATACGAAATTTCAAACCTCTATATCTTATAGAATATTAGATGTAGCTTTTAATGTGAAAATCCATCCTGCCGTAATCGTATGTTTTGAAAAAAATTGATGCTCATGGAATTGCTTTGATTAAAAAAGTGCTGTAGCGAAGCAGCAGCATTTTTTCATTGAATATTCAAATGAAATATATTATTTTTTTTTAAATTATGCTCACGGGGCTGGCTTTATTAATAAAGTGACTCGGATAAACCCAAGATCATTTTTAAAGTTTATTCAAATTAAATATACATTTATGCAAAATTTCAAACCTCTACATTTAATTTACCTCTACATTATACGATATACAATCGATATGTAATAAGATGTTGTAAACTGTAATAAAATATAAGAAGCTTTCAAAAATCAACATGTTGCTATAGTATCATACAGTTTGTTACATTTTCTTATATTTTATCAGACTATTTTACGATTTTTATTTTCGCTAGGGTAGTTAAACAAAAATAAATTTGCTACACCCTGAGTAGGCACTTATAGATAACAAAATTTAAGTTTTAGTTATAAATTTATGTTAGACGGTTTACTTTTGTAGATGCTCTTTATTATTTAAACCTCTAATAAATACAAAATACTCTTCTAATATACTTTAAATCTAAAGTATATTGGAAGAGTATTTTTTATTTATTAGAGGTTTAAATAAGTGATATTGAGAGCATTGTAAAGCTGGAGAAGCGTCCTTCGGGTCAGCAGTCTGAAGCGCAAGTGTGTGCCTGCACGGAAAGTGGCAGGCGCGACGAGCGCAGTTGACAAGAAAAGCAATAAAAAGTGGGGGAGAGTAGAAGACGTTGGGGCCGTATGATTCTGCTGTATATATTATGCGGAGTACGCCGTGTGTACTGTCGAAATATATATGTATATATATTTTCCACACTCCCTCCCTTCGACTGTACACACATTTCTCTTAGTTTTTAAATAATCTAACTCATATTGATTTACATCTAATTTCTTTATTTATTACAAAATACAATAATATTATAAAGGTAAACTTCTAACTATTTCTTATATCTTCTTAGTCGTTTCTTTTAACTTTGTGTATCTTCTTTATGTTCTGAAAAGAAGAATTTTTGATAAGCATCTAATGTATCATTATTACGTATATTTTGTGTGTTTGTGTGATGTATTCTAATTGTGTTCCCTAAATCTAATTTTTATTCTAAATTCATAATTTTGTTTCTTAAATATTAGTGCGTATCGAATGGAAGAGGTTTGGCCATTATGTCTGCTTCATTTTCTCTAGTTGAGATCCATCTAACTATTTTTTTTCCTTCTAAGACGCATGATTTCACATAATTCCCATATGCTGCAGCCATATGACTTTTACTTCCAGTTCTTTCTCTAAGTTCTAGATTACTTCTAATTGTTTCTAAGTTGTCATCAATGTTCTTGAGATTATGACTGCCATCCATTTGTGTACAGTCTCCTGGTGATTTATTGTCGAACCAGATAGTCACTGGTGAGTGAGACATAAGATTGTTTGTGGCTTCTTCACATTATAGGATCCCCAAACAGTCATCTTCGGTAGCATCTATTTGTCGTCTAGATAAATAATTGACTGCAAAGGCAATGTCTGGTCTTGTAGCTCCGGCCATATACAACAAACTTCCAATTGCTTCTCTATAAGGAGCTTTACATTTTGTCTTAGATGCATCTAATTGACTTAACTCTTCCATTTTTCTAATTTCTCTATTTTTACCTGTCTAGTAAGAATGGGAGTTCTTTGAGCTTTGCATTCTGTCATGTTAAATCTTTCTAAAACTTTCTCTATGTAATCTGTTTGCTTTAGAGTCAGTATTTTATTTTGTGTGTCTCTAGTTACTTTCATTCCTAGAAAATATTCTGGTTCGCCAAGAATTTTCATCTTAAACACCATGCTTAGTTTAGTTTTGATTTCTTCTAATTTCATTTTACGATTGCTCACAGCCTGCATATCATCTACGTATAAAACTAGTAATCCTATTTTTCCATCTTCTCTCCAAACCAGCACATTTTTTAAATGCAAGAACGATACACGTAAAATATAATAAGCCTTTGCAAGTACTTTTTTTATCAATGATAGGTTATAAATAAATAGTAACTTAGTTTTTTAAATTATCATTTATTATTAAACAAACATTATATCCATATTTTTCGAATATAATACAAACTATCTGATAACATTGTCATATGAGAAGAGCGAGCACGTGTTTTCGTGACGACCGGAAATTTTGTCGCGCCAACAGCTATAAATTAGGACGGTCATTAGACGTGGTAATTAGAGGTCCTGGTGATTCCTTCTTTGTTTCCATACTATTTGCTAACTTGCCTGCATATATTTACAACAAACTTGCTTAAATTATACTATACATATTACCAAAAAGTATATCCAGAGTTTTTACTATACTACATAGCATTTTTAATACTGCTGTATATCATAAACTCATAAATATATAGTAACTTTTCATAGAAACATAGTAAATTTCCTACATATGTCGAGTTTGTCCCCGGCTCAGTAAAAAGTATAGTAATTTCTACTTTGTTATTTAATGCTATGCAAAATTTAGAATTAAAATGTAGCATAAAAAACTATATAATTCTTTTCTATTGATTTTAATAGGGAAGAATACCAATTTTTAGTTGACAGAGTATTCTTGTAGATCGAGGTATAGTTTCTTTGTAAACTTTTGGAATTTTCACGATATCTTCAAAATGAAAGAAGTTATAGTTAAATCTTTAAAAAACGTTGTGACGTTCCTCCGGTCGGCACCTTTGATATTTTAATGGTGTGACGTCACTCAAAGGATTTTTAATACACTATAACTTTTGCAAATTAAATTTTATTTTTTAATTTCAAAAAGATATACACAAAAGATATACGTCGGCTTAGATTCTCTATCAAATGCACAATTAGTGCCGATCAAAAATAAATTTTGTATTCTTTCCTATTGCCTTGTATGGGGCTTATGAGTTTTCACGATCAATATAAGGCCAATTGAATAAAGGTGGTTTCATAGAAAATACGTATATTATCAAAAAGTGATGGTACAGTTATCAGTAATAATTTAAATAATTTAAATAAAATAAATAAATATTACACATGTAATTTGTACGATTTGTCGAAAATAGCATGCAACAATTTGTTTATGCTTACGATAAATTAATTCCGTTTGGAGTGAGACTGACCTATTTATAGTAGATTAAGGTAATAATTCATTGTGTAGACGATAAGTGCAAAAAGTTCAAAGTGTACCATTTTTTATTAATGTTAATTATTCCAATTCATGGAAACTTTCACAGTTTAAATGCCAAATTGGGGACATCTTGAATTTTAAATTTAAAATTAATTTATTGTTCTAATAAATTAACATTTGAATTATTTGTAAAAAAACCACTGACAATTGATTAGCATGTAGCTTCCTACAATTTCATAAATTGTTCCATGATAATTCGCACATGAACAGAATTGAATAAAAAGTTTGTTTATGAAGTTCATTTGCGGCTTGTACGGATAATCTATTCATTTTTTATACTCATAGAAATTGACTAATGTCAATTAATAAAAAAGATATTCGCAAACTACACAATTCAATAATAAGTATGTTTATCAAAATTAATTTAAGTTGATTCCCGCCTAATATGAATAAACTGCATTAAATTATATTGATTTCCTATAATAGGAATTGATTAAAATCAATTAATGAGAAAGGTATTTGCAACCTACAGAATTCAATAGAATGTGTGTTTATTAAAGTTTATTGAAGTTGATTTGCGGCTTATACGAATAAACTGTATTTAAATCTATTGATTTCCCAATCTCATAGGAATTGATTCAAGTCAATTCGTAAATAAAGTTTTCACAACCTACAAAATTCAATAACATTTTCATTTATTAAACGTGATTAAAGTTAATTCAGGGCTTATACGAATAAGCGTTAAATACGAATTAGTATTAAAATCTATTCACGTTTGGAATTCATAAAAATGAATTAATGTGGATAGAAGTTTTATAGTCAATTTATACATTGAATGAGACAAATTCAAATAGTATTGGAATATATTAAAATTCATTGAACTGTATTATCTAAATTGTAATTAAATACAATACGAAAAAAAACGAACTATTCTGTTATAGAAGTCGATTTAAATATATATAAATCAATACTAAATATAGGGATTGAACTAAATTGCAATTAAAGTTTATTAATCACAATTCATTTTCAATTGACTTGTTTTCTGGTAGTCAATTCAATCAATTAAAACAAATTTAATTCAATAAAATTTGAATTTTTTTTAATTGACTTCAATTGCATATTTTTAGCAGGGATGTCTTATTAAATCTCTCGGCCGTTCCGTTGAGTTCAGGTGTGTGTGGAGGTGCTAAATTGCTCTCTATATTTTCTTTTTGCATTACTTCTAAGAATTTTCCTCCTGTG
Source organism: Gastracanthus pulcherrimus (assembly GCA_949152435.1). Taxonomy (NCBI): domain Eukaryota; kingdom Metazoa; phylum Arthropoda; class Insecta; order Hymenoptera; family Pteromalidae; genus Gastracanthus; species Gastracanthus pulcherrimus. Next base: position 54,315,339 of record OX424573.1, read on the forward strand.
CTTCGGTACCATTGTCTTATATAATATAACACATCTTTTCATCTTTTCCTAATAGGTTTCTAGTTGTTATTAAGAATGTTTCTAGAGAGTCTCCGGTTTCATATTTGTGTGTTATTGATCATCTATAAATACTACAATAAATTTATTTCCTCCTGGAAATGAGCTTGGTTTTATGGGACCCATTGTATCTGTGTGAATACTTTCTAAGGGTCTTATTGCTCTAGTTCTATCTTCAGAGAAAGGTAATTTTTCCATTTTTGCCATTATACATACTTCACAATCTAGTATAGATTTATTAAATTTTATTCATTTAATTTTTCCTCTAACTTCTGCATTTGTTGGAGATAACCTAGAGATGCATGTCCTAATTTTATATGCCATAACATTCCTTCGTCTATATTGTCTATTTTATTATCCTATAATTTTTCTTTATGTTTTAGAATTTCCAGAGATTTTTCTAAGTTCATTTTATCTAAATTGTGTATTTTTCTTTTTAGTTTATTTTCATGTAAGTCAAAATCGTTTAATATTTCAGAACTTTTCGTATGTTGAATTGTTTGTACGGATTTTTCCAATTTCTTCCTCCCAATCTCAGACGGAACTTATGTGATTTTTGTCTGAGATTATTGTAAAAACTCGTCTAAAGAAACTATTCTGGCTGTGTATGAGTATTTATCATATCCCTGACTATTGCTTGACGAATTTTCTATCTGGTTTTCAGCTTCTGATGATATTACCCAGTTAGGTTTAATGTATTTATCTGTTAAATACTCTAATCCTTTGTATTTATTGAAAATATTTAGCGTTTTATCGTCTAAATATATTCCTAAACCTACATCTGCGAATCGTTTAAGTGATATTAAATTATCTGCAATATCTTCTGCTGATATCACGTTTGGCAATATTATTGTTTTATCTTTATTTATGTTAGATTGGAGTATCAGATTTCCTTTACCATCTATTTCTATGTTCGCTGTTTCATTTTTATTTGCACTTCTAATTACTTCTCCTGTGCATCTTTTAAAATATTTTAATACTATTCCTTTATTAACTATGTGGTCTGTAGTACCTGAGTTTACTATGAATGTAATTTGTGTAGGTGTATTTGAATTTAGTGTTACTTGTGTTGTATTCGTACCTGCAATGTATGCTTTTGCTTTGTTGTTAAAAGCATGCTTTGTTCTTGATGTTACTGTTTGTTTGAGTGTTTCTTTTAAACACCCTACCTCTACGATTATTATAGTTTTGTCTGTTTCTATAGTAATAGTATTTACCTTTAAAGTTACTGTTTTCTCCAAATTGTGTGTTAATGCGTATATTGTTTTGTGTATGGTGTTTTTTAATATTATTATAATTTATCAACCTGTTATTTGATGGTCCTGCGCCTCTGTTTTGGTAATGAGACCCTTCATTTTCTGCATCAGCCTGACAAACATAACAAAACCACATGTTGCGCGCAGCAAGTGGACAGTCTGGCGAGTTATGTCCTCCTATATTGCATCGAAAACATCTAGCATTTGGTCCTGACTGCCATTCTACTTGCCTGCTTGCTATATTTGCTGTAGCTCTTCCTCTATTATCTTCTAGGTTTCTATTTTCTGCTTCTAACTGCAAGATAAATAATTTTCATCTAATGTCATTTTTGTTGTTGTCTGTTTGTCTTCTAATTAAGTTTGCAGATCTAAGTTCTGGATTATTATGAGATACAGCTTGGTAAAATGATGATCTCTTTTCTTCTTCTGTTAGAGGTATATTTGTACCGCAGTTTCCATATTCTCTAATTATTACATCAAATCTATCACAAAAATCATTTACTTTTTTTTTGTTCTGTATTTTAATGCGGTACAATTGTGCTCTAACTGAAGAAGCAGTAACATTTGCTTCTGCTCTTCTAAATTATTTTACTTCATTTATTAAATGATTAATTATTATGTCTCTAACTAATGATTCTCCCTTTACTAATTCTCTTGAATTTAAGTTTTCTGGTGTTGGTGTGATTTTGTCTATTAAATATAATAAGTCATTTATTCTACGTTCTGAGTTTAAATAGTCTAACCAAATATTTATTGCTATTTTTCGTGTTAATTTGTAATCTCGTTCTATGTTAATTTTTTATGTTTTAGTATTAGACTCTAATGTGTGTTTTAAATTACTAAATGTTTGATTTAATGTACTTAAGCTATTTGTTTGTTGTGACTAATTGTTTGATATTTCAAGATTATTATCCACATTTTTACTCGTGTCTCTAATGGTGGAGTTAAGGAGTGGTCTATTTACCTCTAGTCTTCTAATTTGTGTGTTTTCTAAACGTTGCAATGTTTCTGCCAGTTTCTCTTCACGCTCCATCAGTGCGGACAGTCTGTCTGTAGCCTGTCGTTGTTCTTCTATTGTTCTTTCTAATCGCTCCATCAGACGTTCCCAATCTTGTGCCAGTCTTTGTGATGGAGGAATGTAGCAAAAAGGTGGCAAACGAGGCGATGTGTAAGACGGTTCTTCTAATTCATCAAATAATGTAAACAATTATTCTACACGGTAAAACCCTTGGGCGTGATGCATCACCAACTAGTGCTCGTGCAACACCAAACGTTGAGAGCGACGCGTGACATTGTCTCGGGAGCGCGGCTTTCTCCTTTTGGCTGTTGGTGTTGCAGCGTTTCCACCGGTAGGGGCCTCGGTGTATTGCGCGTGCGGCAGTCGTCCAACTTGGTGGTTGGCGCGAGGAAATTTGGCACGTGTCCTGTTTTATCAGCAAACCACCGATTGTCTGCGTGAATTTGAAGGTGTTTTAGAATAAATTGTGCATGATTTGAGTGGAGTGTCTATGCCTATATAGTAGTTTCAAACACCGTTTCAGATTTACACAATTCACAAATTTACCACTTATTATACCTTGTGTATCTGCAGTTGTAAACAATACACATCATATTGCCATTCGGTATGACTTATAAGGTTATTGTAACCATTTTATTATAATTATTGTAATTATTGTATTATAATAATAAACACATAAATATTGTATAATTGTCTTATAATAATAAACACATAAATATTGTATAATTGTCTTATAATAATAAACACATAAATATTGTATAATTGTCTTATTTATTATTTTTCCGTTTAATATTTAAGAACAGAAACTTTAAAAAATAGTTTAAGAATCAGTTGAATTATTCAATATAGCTTCATGTTTAGAGCGCTCAGTTCCCTTTTTTAGAGCTACAGCGTGACTGTATGTTGGGGCAACAGCTCGCCGCGCGTTTGGGTGAGCTGCGCACCCAAAAATGTTGCTGCCGCAGCACCAAAAGCTTGGTGGCGCCGCACAGCGGCCATTGATTCCACATCTCGCCCAAGGATTTTTCCGTGTAGTAAATGTTTGGATTTTCTTCTAATATTCTATATTTAATATAGAAAGTAAATCACAGATCTGTATTCTATTCATCTTTCGTTGATTTGTTTACAAGTCTAATTTATATATCTAAATGTTCTTCTATTTTAAGTGCATTAATCAAATGAAAGACATAAAATATGAATTAAATCATTACCTTGAGCTTGTTGATTCGCTGGAGTTCTTGATTCAAGATGTTGTGTTTCCAGCGTTTTTCATCTTTAATTTATTTCTTCTAATATATTTCTTCTAATATGTATAATACCAAAAATTTATTCTAATTAGTATTTATTTAAATACTTTTGTATATTAATGTTTCTTCCCGGACTTAACCGCACAGCAAGTTAAGTTAGTTCGAAACTAGCTCTCATTTTCGCACAGTTCGACACCACACATATGCTCCCTCCCAGCGTGACGTCACGCACGGCAATGACTTCAATAGTGTGTGAGGGCCGATCGTACACTCCTGTAGAACCAGAAAATCGCGATAAATGCAGCTATTCATGAAAGTGAGAGTTCTCTGCACGGCAGTATGTTGGACTGAGCCGGATGAAAGTGGCGGGTCGGGAGACGCTTGTAAATGAGTAACACCGAATTTACAGAAAAACACTGCGCACTCGCGCTTTATTGAATTATACTCTGAATTAAACAATATTAATAATGATACTTGTAGAAAACTTTAAGTACAAAATAAACTAGGAACTCTATATAATAAGAACACAAAAGCTGAATAGCGGCGATCAAAAACGATGCAGCTGCCTCGGTGCGGTTTCGAGCGGTTCTGGCGATAGCGCGCCCACCGGCAACCGTCAGTAAGAGGGAGGAGAGAGAGAGAGTAGGGGAGCGCCCTCTCCCTGCAGCTTACGCTGCGAGGCACGGAGCTTGCTGAGGACTCAGCCGACACTCCCTCCCTCCGTGGTTCCTAGTCTTTACGGGATCCTGGAACATAAAAGAAAAAAAAAACAACCATTAGTGGACTCTGAATTATTAATTATTTTCTAGTGTTGTGCAAATTATTTTATCTCTTAAGTATTTGTGTGTGTGCGTGGGAAGAGGTTTTGTCATGATATCGGTTTGATTTTCTTTCGTATCAATCCAGTGTACTGTGACTTTGTCTTTAAGCACACATCTCTTTATGTAATCCCCATATTATGGGTCTCTGTAATATGACTTTTACTCCCACTCGTTTCTCTATCAGTTAATTTTCTCTGAATTTCTGAGACATCCTCATCAAAATTTTTCAATTTGTGTGAGCTATCCATTTGAGTGCATTTACCAGCTGATTTGTTATCACACCAAATTGAAACTGGATAGCAAGTTTTTCCAGTGATGTCTCTTAGGGCCTTGTCCAAGGATATGAGTTCTTGACATGCTTCACTCATGGCAAGGTATTCAGCTTGACAGGTTGAGAGTGATACGTAGTCTTGCTTGTAGCTTCTCCAGGCTACAGCATTTCCATACAGCTTGATTACGTATCCTCCTGTCGAGACTGACCCTTCACAGTCCCTAAAACTAGAGTCTGTGAAAGCCTCCAAACTGTTTCCTTGATCTCTGAATGTTAATCCCAACTGAGTGGTTCCTCTCAAATATCTGAAGATTCTCTTCACTTCTGTCCAGTCGTTTTCTGTAGGTGCCTGTTATTTGCGAGACATGTAGTTTACTGCGTATACTATGTCAGGTGTAGTTACTCCTGACAAATAAAGTAAACTGCCTATAGCTTCTCTGTATGGAGCTCTGCATATTTTGTCTTCCTCTTGAGATTTTTCTGAATCTTTCAATTCTCTGTTTTTCACCTGTCTTGTTATCATAGGTGTACTTTGCGCCTTACTTTCATGCATATGAAATCTTTCTAATATTTTCTCTGTATACTCTGCTTGATTCAGTGTCATCACTCGATTTTTCCTGTCTCTCTGTATTTTCATTCCTAAGTACAGTTTAGGTTCTCCTAAATCTTTCATCTGAAAAGTATTGCACAACTTGTTTTTGATTTTTTTCAATTTCTCTGAATCGTTACTTGCCAGTATTATATCGTCAACGTACAATACTAGTAATACAAGTTTTCCTTTTTTTCTCCAGGTAAAAAGACATGGGTCGTTAATGTCTCTTTCCAATCCAAGCTTTTTGACTTCTTCTGAAAATTTCATGTTCCATTTTTTAGGACTGACTTTTAGTCCGTATAAAGTTTTCTTTAATCTGCATACTTTCTTTACTCTGTCATCTTCATTTATTTCAAGTCCCTCTGGAATTTCCATATAAATTTCATCGTCCAGTTCACTGTTTAGAAAAGCTGTTTTCACATCCAGCTGAACAGCATCTAAATCAAATTTGTTAATTACCGCCAGTGCAGTTCTTATTACTGGCAGGCGTGATACTGGATCGTATGTTTCTCTTAATTCATATTTGTTCATATCTTTGAACCCTCTGATGACAAGTCTGGCCTTGAAATTTTCTTGGTCATTTTCGTCTCTTTTCTTTTTAAATATCCATCTGGAGTCTATGATGTTTGGTTTTTGGTTCTCTGAATTTACATATGGTTTGTTTACTGTTTCCCAAACGTTGTTTTCTATCATAGAATTTAATTCTTCTTGTATAGCCATTTTCCATTTCTGTCCATCAGATGAGTTCACAGCTTCTTTATAATTTGATGGATCTCTGTTTATTTGTGCCATTTGTGCTTGAATATATTAATTTTTGGCTTCTTCTTCAATTTTCTCTATGTTTACACATTGAGCTCTGTATATAAAATTTGGGTCTCTTTTAGGATTTTCTTTTGCTTGTCGCTTGGGGATTTTTCTCAACGTCCCATCTTTTGATTCTTTCTGTGCACTCTTTCTTTTCAGAGATTTATCTGATTTAGGTTTGGAGTTTTCTGGCTTTTCATTTTGATTTGTCTCTGTATTATTTGATATCTCGATCTGAGTTTGCTCTGTATTCTTGTTTTCTATATTTTCGCTGAAGTTCAACTCGAAAGTCTCTGGTATTTCTCTAGTGTCCTTGTACACTAGTTTTTCATTGAACTTTACATGTCTAGAGTTCAATAATCTTAGTATTTGTGGATGCCATAACAGGTATCGAGTTGGTGTGTATCCCACCAGTATAGCTTTTACAGCTCTCTCTGAAAATTTGTTCTCTGGAATTGGTATTTTGACATACGATACACATCCAAATCTTCTTAATTCATTTACATGGTTATTTTATTTTGGGTTCAGCATGAACAAGGGTGTTTTGTAGTCGTTTCCCTTGTGTGGAGTTCGATTGTACGTGTGTATAGCTGCTTCGGTAGCTAATACCCACATAGTTGCTGGCAATCCTGAATCGATCATAAGTGCTCTTATTTTCATCTGGAATGTTTTGTTGAATCTTTCTGCTGTCCCATTCAATTCTGGAGTATATGGTGGTGCGAAATCTGTGTTGATTCCTTCCTTCTTAATTATCTCTGCAAATTCTACACCAGTGAACTCTGTGTCGTTGTCTGTCCTGAGAAAACAAACTTTTTCGTGTTTTCCAAGTAGATTTCTCATGTGAATTAAGTATTTCTCCAGACATGCACCTGATTCTCTTTTGTGTTGTACACTGTATGCTTTAGCATACCTGGTGTAATCATCCACAAATACAATAATAAAGTGGTTTTCACCCGGGAAGGAGGCTGGTGAAAATTTTCCCATTGTATCTGCGTGTATCGTGTGTAGAGGCCTATCTGATCTGCCTCTATTATTATTAAATAGTAGATTTTCCATCTTGGCTAGGACGCATGTCTCACACACCATGATTTCATTATTTAGTTTTACTTCTTTCAATTTCTCTTCATATTTCTTCATCTGTTTCATGTAATCGAGTGACGTGTGTCCTAACCTCATATGCCACAACATCCCTTCAGTGGGTTTGTCTACTGGTTTATCTATAGTTTTTCTCTGTACATTACTCAACTTCTGTATTTCTGATTCTTCTATTTCTTTATTTAAATCTAGTATTTTCCTTTTTACTTCCTCTTCACCTATTCCTGAATCTGTATTATTGTTTTCTTGTAAGCTTTGCTGTCCTATCTCCCTCCCAATCTCAGACGGACTCTGTATTGTTGTTTCTGTTAAAGGTGTTTCCGTCTGGGATTGTGACAGCAAGTCTTCCAAGGTTACTAATCGTGTTTTAGTTATGTAATAATCAAAGTTGTTTTCATTAATATCAGCACTCTGTACAACAAACTTCACTATCCAATTTGGTGAAACATATATCCCTGAGATATATTCCTCTAAAGTCTCTTTATTAAATATTTTTAATTTTGAATCATCTAGATAAATGCCATAACCTGCTTCGGCAAACTTTCTTAGCGAAAGAAGGTTATCAGAGATACTGGGTGCTGATATTACGTTTGTTAGTATGATGTTTTCATTTTTAGTTAATGATTTTAGATAAAGGTTACCTTTCCCATCTATCTTAATGTTAGCGCTTTTGTTTTTGTTTGCGCTCCTAATCTCTTCATTTTTAGTTTTCATAAACTCTTTTAATAAAAAATCTTTTTTAATAATATGATATGTTGCCCCCGAATCTGCTATAAAACTAATATTATTATTTGAATTTGTGCAAATTTTATTACCTGTATATTTAGCGTTGACTTTTTTGTTATTTCCCTGACCTGGCTTATTGTAGGGTTTATTGTTTCTCTGGAATGAGGTTTTCTTGTCTCTGGATTTACCCCCTCTCTTATCTCCACTTTTACCATTATTGTATGTGTTATGTGTTTGTGTTGTATTTTTGTGTGATGTATTTTTATTATGGATGTTTTTATTTTCATACCTGTGTACTGCGTTTGGACAGTCGTCACCCTTGTGACTCTCGACCCCGTTGCAGTAGTAGCAGAACCACATCCTGTACTTCTTGAGCGGGCAATTCGACTTATAATGCCCCATCTTGTTACATCTGAAGCATTTGATATCTGCCAACTCTGGAACGGCTTCTTCCTTCCTCTCCTTCTGAGGTTCTCTGGATTGGTGTACCTGTCTCTGTGTGAAGTTTGCCCTGGCGTTCTCTGTATTATTATTGGCCTTCTGTGCTTCGAGCTGTAATAGACAATTTTTCATGTCATCGATGGACATAGACGAGCCCGTTTGTTCTCTTATCATGTGTGTCGATCTTAGCTCATGGCTAGTGTCGGACACAGCATGATAATATGCTCCTTTTATTTCATCTGAAGTTAAAGGGGTGGACGCATTACAACTGTCATATTCTCTTACTATGTTATCAAACCTATCACAAAAATCTGTAACCTTTTCTTTATTTGACTTTTTGATAGAATATAATTTTTGTCTAACTGATATTTCTGTTGTATTTGATTCTATTTTTCTTATTTCTTTTATTTTTAATAAAATGTCATGTGGTTCTTTCAGATGTATAATATTTTTATGATAGTTAGCATCCAAATGATTTATTATGATGTCTCTAACTAAATTTTTCATTTTAACAATTTTCTCTGTATTATCATATTTATATGCTTCTTCATTGATTAAAACATCTAGTAAATCATTTGCTGCTAACTCTGAATTCAACGAATCTAGCCATAGATCTAAGTTACCTTTGGACGTTAATTTATAATCTCTCTTTATGTGAATTCTACTCTGTAGGTTTGACGCTAATGTTTTATTTAATTGTTCAAAGGTCTTATTCATATCTTCAAGAGATTGTTTGTTTACCGTGTTCTCCGCGTCCGGAGAATAAGAGAGTGGAGGAAGAAAGAACCTTCCTCGCGCGCGCGTTCTTTCTCACTCTCTCTCTCTCTCTCTCTCTGTTGCTCGCAACGCACCATGCATCGCGCGAGAGAGAAAGAAGAAAAAAAATGGCCGCCGCGCGCGCCTGCACGTTCCTGCCAAGACCGGTCCGCGCACGTTTTTGTCCCCCTCTCCATTCTCCGAATTTCAAACTCTTATGTCAAAGAAAAAGATTTCCGTGATTTTCCTCTTTATTCTCTAAGTGTCATATTCCCGTGACATAGGTAGACCAGAAAAAAACATTTCAAACAATAAAAAATTGTTTAACGCGCGTAAATTCTCCGAATCCATTGTTCGTCCACGACAAGAAAAAATTTCGGTTAACAAATATTCACACGCGACTCTAATTTTCTCTTAAAGAAACACGCCCGCGACGTTTTCGAAACACCGCACTCTCGACCGTTTTTATTCTCTTTTGCTATTTTTATTATACTTACTCTGTAGATGTTCTTCTCTGAAGCCGTTCCTCGACCTCCGCGAGCTGGGGCCCGTAACCTGTTGGACTGAGCCGGATGAAAGTGGCGGGTCGGGAGACGCTTGTAAATGAGTAACACCGAATTTACAGAAAAACTCGCGCTTTATTGAATTATACTCTGAATTAAACAATATTAATAATGATACTCGTAGAAAACTTTAAGTACAAAATAAACTAGGAACTCTATATAATAAGAACACAAAAGCTGAATAGCGGAGATCAAAAACGATGCAGCTGTCTCGGTGCGGTTTCGAGCGGTTCTGGCGATAGCGCGCCCACCGGCAACCTTCAGTAAGAGGGAGGAGAGAGAGAGAGTAGGGGAACGCCCTCTCCCTGCAGCTTACGCTGCGAGGCACGGAGCCTGCTGAGGACTCAGCCGACACAGTATCATCTACACTTCATGATTTGCCTTTTTATTTTATCACTTTATTGCACTTTATTTTTAAATTATGAAAAAAAAATTTTAATGAAATTTCAGTCTACACCACTATTCTCTATCTAAAAAACATGTGTCCCGCACTCGCAAAGTGTCTGCTATACTCTGCCATTTGCAGTTTGATAGAAAAAAAAGCTTCCTGTACTCACGAGGTGTTTGCTTCAAGCCGCCATTATCATTCTAAAAAAAACACGCGGCGTCCCTTACTCGCGAGACGCTTGCATCACACCGCCAGTTTGCATTCTAAAGAAAATTGTCATCCTACACTTGTAAGGTGTTTATATCACGCCGCTATTGCCATTCTAAAAAAACGCCATGCACTCGCGAGATGCATGTGCCGTGCCGCCATTATCATTCTAAAAAATTTTCGGCGTCCTGCACAAGCGAGACGATAGCGTTATGCCGCCATTTTCAATCTAAAAAATTTCGGTGTCCCGCACTTGTACACATCTATATTTTGACCGTGCAACAAAAATTTATCTTTCCTCGTGTTTTATTATCTACCTAAAATACTCTCGCGCTCTAACCTTCTTGTTTTCTATTTCCCCAAAAAATTCTAAGCGATAAAAAACAAACTTCTTATACAATTATACTTCTAAATAAACGTTTCAATTAAATTTTTAGAATTACGTTTCTACTATACTTCTAGAAGAACGTTTCTATTTTACGGTTCTATTCTTTTTATCTCTCGCTTCTTCTAGAGCGTGTTTTCTCAAAAAAAATTTCAGATTGCCCGTCTTTTTACTCACCAAAATACTCGTGCTCCAACTATAAAGCCAGTGCTGGGCCGATAACTGTTAGACGGTTTACTTTTCTAGATGCTCTTTATTATTTAAACCTCTAATAAATACAAAATACTCTTCTAATATACTCTAGATTGTAATGCTATTGAGAGCGTTGAAAAGCTGGAGAAGCGTCCTTCGGGTCAGCAGTCTGAAGCGCAAGTGTGTGCCTGCACGGTGAGCGGCGAGCGCAGTCGACAAGAAAAGTAATAAGAAATAAGGGAGAGTAGAAGACGTTGGAGCCGTATTATTCTGTTGTACAGTGGCGCCCCTTTTTCTTATATTATGTGGAGTACGCCGTGCGTACTATCGAAGCATATATGTATATATATTTCCGACAATTTATTATCTACACTCTAAACCCAAAAGTGTAAGTGCAGCTTTTAATTCATGAAAAGTATTGATTTGAAGATTTTATTATCTATGTGGTTTAATTTTATAATTTTACACTTTTGACAAAGATTAAAACGTACATTTTAAACTTTCTATAAAGTTTTAAAAAAACTTGCCAGTAATTACTAAAACACGGGTAGTTCGATTTAAAATGGGCCTGCCTGTAAATAACAGTTTTGAGGTTATGGGATTTTTAGGTTAAAGTTTGGCCTGTTTGTGTATAAAAATTTGGAGGTTATGGCATATGGGATATTGAGGTGTAAGCTTGGCCTATCTGTGTGTGAGGGTTGGGTTGTGTTGGATTTAAAATTGGCTTAATCGTGTGTGTATAGCAGTTTTGAGCTTATCGGGTATTTAGGTTAAATCTTGGCCTGTTTCTGTATACAAATTTGGAGGTTATGGGATATTGAGGTGTAAGCTTGACCTATCTGTGTGTGAGGGTTGGGTTGCATTTTAGATTGGTTTAATCGTGTGTGTATAGCAGTTTTGAGGTTATAGGGTATTTGGGTTAAAGCTCGACCGGATCATGTATAAGAATTTCGAAGTTATGAGGTACTTCGATTTAAGATTGGTTTGTCTGTGTATAAGAGTTTTGAGGTTATAAGGTATTTAAGTTAAAGCTTGGCCTGTTTGTGTTTAAGAGTGTTAAGGTGTTTAGATTTAAATTTGGCCTGTATGTATAAGAGTTTCGAGATTATGGAATAAGTAGATTTATAATTGGTCTGTTTCGATCTATAAATATTTGCAGGTTATGGAGCATTCAGTATTGAAGCTGGATCTATCTGCGTATACGTGTTTTGAGGTTATAGGGTATTCAACAAGTTCGGCCTGTCTGTGAATAAATGTATTGCGGTTATTGAGATTTTCGAGTTTAGATTAATAAGATTTTTACTAGGGCGAGAGGAAAAGTATTCTTGGGTCATGACCTCGAACAAATATTTGTATTTTTGTACCTAGACATCTTCTCCGAGAACTTTAAGCATCCTAGACAGCATATATATAGCTTGATTTTTTTCCTGTCACGAGATTTACGAGCGTAATCATCCGCAAAAGTGTAAATAGATGATTTTAATCTTTCTGCAAAACCCACAAAAGTGTAAATTGTTGGAATTAATCTTTTTAAGAAATACGATAATTTTTACACTTTATAGAAAGTTTAAAAACTGTTGCAATGCCGTTACCCTAAGCGGGTCCTGGGCGTAGTCGTCCAGAGCGGACGGGTGGGTGCCTATCACCACTACACAGCGCGTCCTCAGGTTGCGGATAGAGGAACGACCCCTGAGTAAGTGGTTAGCTGCGAATAAATCGAATAAGCAGTCGCGGACAGCCGATAGGCCCAGGTGTGGGTGTGATGAGCCCGCACTGGCGAACGCATTCATCTAGAAACACTACGCAAGCACCGCAACAACTACAAACACTATACAAAATCTCCTATCTTACTTTCTTCTTCTACCTTACTCTGTAATCTATCTCTTTTACCACACATTTCAAACAAAAAATGGGCCAAAAATCCTGCTGTCGTGGAGGATGCGGGAGCGATGACAACTGCCCTGAGAGGTGATGTGTAGAATGATTCGCCACCTGGTCTTACATGGCAACGAAGCCAGCGAAGGCGCACTGCCTTGCAGGGGGACGTTAGGATATGAGAATGAAACCGAGTGTGCCTGACGACGAGTTGACTATGTCCTCGCCAAAGTCAGAAAGCTCTCATACTTAGTTCTAGGGAGGTATGAGGGTTATCACCCCTAGACGGATGGACTAACCTGCGATCGGAACAGGATCCAAAACGCGCGGGTTTAACTTACTATTATGGCTCAAAGAAAACAAAACCAAACCAAAACGAAAAGAAACTTAAGGGTGGGAACCTGGAATGTACGCAGTCTACACAGAGCAGGCGCGTTCCGGGAAATCATAAATGAAACTGAGAGGTACAATTTAGATTTGGTAGCAATACAAGAAACCCGATGGAAAGATAACGCGATGCTAGGATCCGGTAACTTTACCTTTCTATATGGGGGCGCGAGCGGGCATTCTTTAGGCACCGGATTTCTTGTTAACAAAAGCATCATACATTCCGTTAAAAGTTGCAATTTCGTGAATGACCGACTCTCGTATATCATCATCGAAGGAGCGTGGTATAATTACGTGGTTATTAACGTCCACTGTCCCACGGAGGACAAAGAGGAAGAAGTCAAAAATCTTTATTATGAAACTTTAGAGCAATTAATCGACCAATTCGCGTCTTATGACACCAAAATAGTATTGGGGGATTTCAATGCTAAAATAGGGAGAGAGGAAATGTTTAGGCCCACCATAGGCTAAGAAAGTCTGCACGAAACCAGCAATGATAACGGTATTATGGTCATAAATTTCGCAGCCGCAAAAGATCTTATAGTCAAGACCACGTGCTTCAAGCACAAGGATATACACAAGGCAACGTGGACATCGCCGGATGGGGCCACGCACAATCAAATCGATCATTTTCTTATTGATAAGAGGCGCCACACGAATGTACTCGATGTAAGGACCTATAGGGGGGCGGATTGCGACTCAGATCATTATCTAGTAGTGGCCAAATTAAGAGCCAGATTAGTAGCCGGACAAAATAGTAAGCGAGCGAATAAAGTAGAAACCTTTGATATTGGAAAACTACGAAGCGGGATAGAGCGAATCAAGTACCAAGTAGAAGTTAGCAACCGATTTCAGGCGCTCGAGGAAACGGATGAACAGACGGGAGTAGATGACGATCCGAACAGGTTGTGGGGGGCTATCGAAAAAACTATAAAACGGGCCGCGAACAAAGTACTGGGTAAGAAAAAAAGGCCGAAGAGCAAACCATGGTTTGACGAAGAGTGCGAACTCTGGTTTGAAAGGCGCAAGAAGGCTAAATTAGATAGTATACACAATGAAAGCGGTAGGGCCGTAGAATAATACCATGAAATAAGAAAGCAAGTGCGTGTGATTTACAGAAACAAGAAGCGCGAGTATCAGAAAAATGAAATTAGAAAAATAGAAACTAATAGTAGGGAAAATAACCCGCGCGAGATGTACAAAGGAATAAACGCTATTAGGAAGGGTTTACAGAGTAGATCATAGTTAATGAAAGATAAGGACGGGAACCTCGTGACAAGCGAAAATGAACTATTGAAATTATGGAAAGATTATTTCGATAAGTTATTAAACGTGCATGAAAACTCCCAGGAAATGGGAGACGAAATCCACACTGCTGAACTCCATATGGACGAAACGACCTACAAAGAAGTAGAGGCCGCGATCAAAAAGCTAAAAAACAATAAGGCCGCAGGAAACGATTATATACCAGCTGAACTACTTAAATATGGAGGCACCGCGCTTACATCTAAAATTTTTTATCTTGTATGTGCTATTTGGAGAAATGAAACAATACCAGAAAATTGGAAAGAATCCATCATCATACCGATCTTTAAAACGGGAGATAAAACAGACTGCAATAACTACCGGGGAATCTCACTTTTAGCTACCTGCTACAAAGTTCTGTCAAACGTAATACAGGCCAGACTCACACCATTCGCGGAAGATATAATAGGAAATTATCAGTGTGGATTCCGGCGCAACAGGTCAACGAGCGAACAAATGTTTACCATAAGACAATTATTAGAGAAAAAGTGGGAATATTGCGAAACTATACACCAGCTATTTGTGGACTTTAAGAAAGCGTACGACTCTGTCAAACGAAGCAAAATGTATGAAATTTTAGTGCTCCTTGGCGTACCAAAAAAACTCGTAAAATTAATTCAAATATGTCTCAACGGAAGCACTGGAAAGGTCCGAGTAGGCGGTAATGTATCCGAATCGTTCATGATACGCGACGGTTTGAAGCAAGGTGACGGGCTTTCAACGGTACTCTTTAACCTGACGCTAGAGCATGTTGTTAGAAAAATGCAGGCTAGCGAGCTAGGCGCAACACTCAACGGAACAACGCAAATTTTAGGCTATGTGGATGACTTGGATATAGTGGGAGATAATGGTGAAACGGTGGCGAGAAATGCAGAAATCCTTATAAATGTGGCTAAAAACACGGGGTTAGAAGTGAGCGAATCGAAAACGAAATATATGATCATGGAGAAACTGGGCATTCGCGAAGCAGAGGGGGATCTCAGAGTCGGAAATTTCACTTTTGAAAAGGTTAGCGAATTCAGATATTTAGGTACAACTATAAATGATCGAAACGAAATTAAAGCCGAGATTAATAAGAGACTTCATTCGGGTAATGCCTGCTTCTACGCTGTGAACAGATTACTTAAGTCAAAGCTACTGTCGAAAAATGTCAAAATAAGGATATATAGGACTATAATAATGCCGGTAATCTTGTATGGGTGCGAAACCTGGGCGCTCACTAAAGCGGAAGAAAATCGTTTTAGGGTATTTGAAAATAAGGTTCTGCGGAAAATATACGGGCCAAAGAAAGATGAGGAAACTGGGGAGTGGAGGAAACTGCACAATGACGAGCTACATAATTTGTACGCGTTACCAAATATTAACAGAATAATAAAATCACGGAGACTAAGATGGGCAGGGCACGTGGCAAGAATGGGCGATGATCGTACATCAGCGCGCATAATGAAAGGAAAACCGAAAGCAACGCGACCTCTTGGTAGACCTTGACGCAGATGGGAGGATAACGTAAAATCAAACGTAACTGAAATTGGGCGGGAAGGCGCGAAATGGATGGGGTTGGCACAAAATAGGGAAACGTGGAAGGCTTGCGTAGATGAGGCGATAAACTTTCGAGTTCGAAATGCCATTTAAAAAAAAAAAAAAAAAATAGAAAGTTTAAAATATACATTTTAATCTTTTTTAAAAGTGTGAATACATAAAATTAATTTTTTCAAGATATACGAAAACTTTTGACACTTTACAAAGTTTAAAATGTACGTTTTAATCTTTGTCAAAAGTGTAAAATTATAAAATTAAACCACATATAGAATAAAATCTTCAAATCAATACTTTTCACGAATTAAAAGCTGCATTTTAATCTTTTTACTTCCAGATTTTACACTTTTGGGTTTAGAGTGTAAACTCCGCTGAAATATAAAAATAAAATTTACACTAAAAATATTGTGTCCAAAGAAATCTTCTAACCAATAAAATAATAAATAATGAAAACAATAATAATAATAATAATGAAAGCGGCTGCAGAATTTGATAAATGGAGCACTGGAAACAATTATTAAATAATAAAGTAATAAAAAAAACGGCGGCAGCATTTTGGTAAATATAGCGCTGGAAACAATAATAAAATAATAAAAAAAATCAGCGGCAGCATTTTGATAAATGCAGCGCTGGAAAACAAAATAAAAAAACGGCAGCAGCATTTTGCTAAATGCAGCGCTTGAAACCATAATGAAATAATAGAAAAAAACGGGGGCAGTATTTTAATAAATCCAGCGCTGGAAAACAAAATAGAGAAAAACGGCGGCACCATTTTGATAAATACGGTGGCAGTATTTTGATAATAAAACAAATCGGCTGCAAAATTTTGATAAATTCATGCTTTTTAAAAAATCATATGCAGCGCTCGAAACAATAAAAACATATGACTATCGAAAACTTGACCTTCCCAGTACGTCCTCGTCGTGAGAGTCGGACAACACATACGTCTTGGCAAATGCTGGGAGGATGAATTCAAAACTATTCAATTTTCAGAGATAAAAAATAGTGATAATTTATAGGTGTTGTATATTTTATTATAATTATTTTATTCTCATTATTTTATTATTAATTGTTGTTTTTTGTAAGAGTGGCCTCCAGGTCGACGGGACATCGTCCACGAGGATGAGCACCAGGTATTTACTAATGTTGTCTAAAATACCGGAAACTCTCTGGAGACGATGTCCAGGTGCAGGGTGGACCCCAGACCGATGGGACATCAATTACAGGAGGGAGTTATCCAGAAGGTTTTAATAAAAAAGTCATCCATATTGAAATAAAAAATGAAGCATTTCTAAACGAGTCCTGGAGGACCGGAGAACCGGAGAACCGGAGAACTGGAGAGCTGAAGAAAATGTGATCGAGCTTAATATAATGTAAGATAAGATTGGAACACTTTATAGAGTTTGAGGAACCTAAGTGCCAATGAATTGACAGCGTTTTGTTTTTAAATAAAATAGTCATTTTTAATGAATTTTTTATGCTTAATCGAAAAAATGGAATCTTTAACACTAACTTATAATATATTCAACTTATAATATATTTATAGTCAATTTTATTATAATAATTCAATAAAAAAAGCAACATTTATTTCATAATCTATTAAATTGTATGGGATACTCTTTTATTTGTATGAAAATAATTATCTTTTATGTATTTTTTTATGTTCAATCGCATTAATTATAATATTAAAGCTATTTTAATTTTTTTTAGTAGAAATATTTTTTGTACTTACAAAAGAAGTATATAAATAAATAACATTTAGGGGACAAGACACCTTTAGACCCTAAAAAATAATTTTATTATGAGTCCATAAAACTCTTTATAATTAAAAGTTATCATTCTGAAATTTTTTTACTATAAATACTTAATAATATCTTTAATTTTACAGTTGCAAAACCACAACATTTTCATCCAACACGTAACTATAAATTACGTTTGTTAATACCTTAATAATACCTTGCTAATACCGAAATTTTCAGACACATTTATCGAATACTCGTACACTAGTGTACATTTACTCATTTCTAGTAAACATTTAAAGAAATAAATAACTATAAATAAATAATACGAGGGTAGTTCAATAAGTCTTTAGAATGACCAACAGATGGCGCGCGAATCGCTCCAAATCATCTGTTTTCAGTCAGCACCACTCCCGACTAGATATATGGTGCAGTCACAGTCCACATCTTCTGAGTTTACGTGTTTTTATAACCAATTGAAAAAAAAAATTGCTTCTTAAGAAAAATGGAAAAAACGAGTTCAGAGCGGTAATTAAACATTTTCATTTAAAGGGTTTAACTCCATATGAGATAAAAAATGAATTGGACTCAGTTCATGGCACATCTGCCCCTGCCTTAGCAACGGTTTATAACTGGGTAAATGAATTTTTTTTTGGCGCGCATAAGTCGGAATCCTGAGGAATTTTTTCGTCGATTTGTGACTGTGGATGAAACATGGATACACCACTACACTCCTGAGACAAAGGAACAATCCAAACAGTGGATTTCCACAGGCGAACCAACTCCAAAGAAGGCAAAGACCGTAAAGTCAGCTGGTAAGGTTATGGCTACAGTTTTTTGGGATGCACGTGGAATTATACTTATTGACTACTTGGAAAAGGGTAAAACAATTACTGGTGAGTATTATGCATCATTATTAGAGCAGCTGAAAGAAGAAATTAAAAAAAAAACGACCACATTTGGCGAGAAAAAAAATTCTCTTTCATCACGACAACGCCCGAGTTCACACATGCTTCGTTTCAATGGCTAAAATTGAAGAACTAAAATTCGAATTGGTCGAACACCCACCGTATTCACCAGATTTAGCCTCCAGTGACTTTTTCTTATTTCCAAACTTGAAAAAATGGCTCGGTGGACAGAGATTTACGGACAACGAAGACGTCATTGCCTCTGTAAGTGCTTATTTTGAGGAACTTCCGAAAACGCACTTTTCTGAAGGTTTAAAAAAACTTAAAAAGCGATTGACCAAGTGTATAGAGCTCCAAGGACATTATGTTGAAAAATAAAAAAAAATTTACCCAAAAAAAATTGTTTTTATACTTTATTCTAAAGACTTATTGAACTACCCTCGTAGTTTAAATTGTTTATAACAGAATATTTGGATGTATTGATCAAATGCTTGGAAATGAAGATGCATTGACTAATTTCTAGTAAAGATTTATAAATAAATAATTACAAATAAAAATAGATAATAATTAAAATTTTTTATAACAGAATATTCGAATATATTGGTTGAATGCTCGTACACTCTAGTAAACATTTATTAATAAGCAAATTTAAATGAATAAAAGTTTAAATAAATAATACATAAAATTCTTCTAATGAAATCTTGAAGTATATTGATCAAATACTACGTCAGTACTGGCGATTTGTTATATTCTTCTGCCGTTTATTCGGAAACTACTGAACCGATTTGGATAAACTATTATTTGAATAAAAGAGAATTATCCCATGGTGGTTCCATTATATAACTGGGCCAGTATGGAGCTTGTACTATGTCAGTACTGGCGTTTTCATTTTATACTTCACAAAGGATGTTGTTTTCTAGGATTACAAAGCTTCCTGTGCGAGGAAGCTATATTAAATAAATTAATATTGATTTAATGTGGTCCTATAGTAAAATTAGACGAAAAACTCGATTTTTTTTATTTCATTTTCTGATAGTTTGTACATTTTTAGAACAGAAATTTTTTTTTTTCAGCAGCTTCCTTTGTTGGTTGACCCATATTACAGTATAAATTGAAAGAAACTCAGCCCTTACAACTAAAGTCTGAAATAGAAACATATTTTTTAAAAAAAAGAGCCAACTTCTAAAAATGCATTAAAAAGTGTGAAAAAAATGCACTAAAAAGTGTGAAATAATTCACAAAAATGTTCTCAAAGTCGGCGCCGAATTACAAATTGACATATACCGTCACAGACCCTATTGGGGATCAGTGCCTCTATTGTGAATCAGTTACTTCTAAATAGACATTATAAAAGTTTTGCATTACATCTTTAATTATTTTGATACATAAGAATAAGTGCTTTCAAAATAATAATAAAAATAACGCTAAACTTTCACAATATAGTTTTAACATAAACTGATTCACAATAGAGGCACTGATCCACAATAGGGTCCGTGACGGTAGTATCTTGCTCAAGAATATAATTTACGAATAATATTGAAATGGGTCCAAATTCGTTAAACCTGGAACGACATATGCGTCCCTCTATCGTATATCCCACTTAAAGGTAATAACTCGTAATCGAAAGCACTGGTTTGAGAGAAAATGCTTTTAAAAAGAACTTCCAATGCAACAATATTCTTCAAATGATAGTCATCGGCTAAAATATCATATATAATTGAAATAATACTGTTACAACTGTAACTGCAGGCGCGAGCTTTTATGTATTATCCCCGGGATAATCTTAATGTGCTTAGGCCATCGCCACCTAGCGGCGGTATGCTCACTACGCTATCAAACAATTAGTCAAGAATAAGATTCCCAATGAAACAAAAAGAGTTGACGGTATATGTCGATTTGAAATTTGGCGCCGACTTCGGGAACATTTTTGTGAATTATTTCACACTTTTTAGTGCATTCTTTTTACACTTTTAGTACATTTTTTCACACTTTTTAGTTAATTTTTCGAAGTCCGTTCTTTTTTTTTTTTAAATTTTTTTATTTATTTTTATACATTTGATAATAAGTTTAAACATTACCCTTACGAAAAAAACACCCAAAAATGACACCTAACAGAACACCGAAATCAACACCCAAAATAGAGTGTGATTTCGTACACCCAAAGAACACCCAATTTAAGGGTACACAAAGGTTTGGGTATACTATGCGTATACCTACAAATAAAGCAGTTAATTATTTTTTAAAAAATATAAAAATAATTTTACGTTTATTAGTCATACTAGGAGTATTATGATTAATAGTTTGACATTAAAGAAAAAGTAAAAAGTAATGAGCCTTCTTTTACAATTATGTCTAAGCGCTCACCCATCGAAGTACTAATCGTGGCCAACGCTGCGAAACTTCCTTGATCAATAGTTGCTGTCACCGCTCGATACTACACCACGATTAGATGTCTATTCAAAATTTGTAGCGTTATTAGCGACCAAAATTCTTCTCCGCAAATACGACTGTATCTCATAATACAGTTTAATTAAAGAATATATATATTTATTATATATTTATATTACGTATTTCAGTAATAGTTTATAAATCTGATATGTACGCATAATATGTATATATATTACGTTACACTCAAAATTAGGTGTTGACACCGAAAAATTGGGTGTTTTTCTTCGTATCAGAGAGTATAAGTTAAATTAAACGCTTTTACTCTAAATATTAATTAATATCTACTTAAATTTTAAAATCTGAATTTTCTATAAACTACCATATCATTAGAAAAAATATTTTCATTGTTCAAAATTTGTACGGTCACTATAGATAACGAATCTTTATATCAGACCATGTCGCTTGAACCTCCTTAAATGGTGCATATTTTTGTTTAAAAAATTATTAATATTCAGCGTACAAACTAATTTAAAAAAATGATCAATAACATGTTTTTTATATTGAGTTGTTCTATAAAAATTTTCTTTATTGATTTTTGACGCAAAGGTGAACCATTTATTTTTAAGTATATACATGTCAAAAGGAGCCAAATAACTATCGAAAATTTTTTTCTAAACCATTGATATAAAATATTTTTGATGAAATATTCATACTGATAAATTTTAGCTACTTTTTATCTGAAAAAAAGAGGTTAGAATCGAAATGCATTTTTTCATGAGATAATAAAAAACCCAACATTGGTGAGTGACACGGTATGGGATACTTAAGGTTTTTCGTGTATAAACTCTTCGATTTTTGGTCAAATTTAACTGTACAAGTCTTATTTGATATGCTTTAATACAAGGAAGCAGTATATAAAAGTAAGATTATAATTATCGAATCACAATAATTGCAATTCAACCTACAAGACAGGAATGTGTGTCGCCCAGTTTGGGACACGGTCTTCTGGTACGGGACACTTTCGTTTAATCATGTTTTAATTTCCTTAAGCATGTTTTACTGTTACTTATTACTTGTTTTTAATGATAATATTACATTTTCATAGTACTCATATAGAAGTGAGCCACATATCATATGATTTTTTTGTCATATAATCTAAATATTAGTGTAATGCTCGATTTCTCTTATTACTTTAATGGATCAGGCCTGGCATAAATCTGGGTTCCAAGAAACCTTTTATGTTTAAAAGCAATCATTCTGAAAAATTTTGATGCCATAAATACTTAGTAATATCTTAAATTTTGCCGTTATAAAACCTGAAAATCTTAATCCTATACATCACAATAAATCACTATTTTCAGTACCATATTTATTGAGGAGACAAGAAACCCTTAGACCCTAAACAAATTTTTTTTCGGAGTCGACAGAACTTCTTAAAATTAAAACCAAATAGTCTGAAAAAAATGTCAGTAGAAACATTTAATAAAATCTTTTAGTTTATCGCTGTAAAAACAACAAAAACTTGATCCTAGATTTCAGAATAAATTACCATTGTTGATACCTTATTTACTGAAAGTATTTTATGGCGTGGACTATTACATAAGGTATTAACAATTTTAAGGTTTTCAAACGGTGAAATTATAGATATTATTAAATATTTATATTGAAAAAATTTTCAGAATTTTGGCTTTGAATTATAAGAAGGTTTATGTACTCATAAAAAATTACTTTTTAAGGGTCTAAAGGTGCCTTGTCCCTTTAATAAATATGGTGTTGAAAATAGTGATTTATTATGACGTGTACAAACAAGATCTTGAGGTTTAACAACGGTAAATTTAAAGATATTACTAAGTATTTATAGCATAGAAACTTTCAGAATGATTACTTTTAAATATAAAAAGTTTCTTGGACTCGTACATTTTCTTCTTATTTAAGGGGTCACTCTACGATATCAGCAATAATTTTCAATAATTTTTTTTTCATAGAAAAATTTATTTGAAATATTCAAACTACACGTAAAAGAAGAGGTGTCACACTTATAAAATATATTTTTTATTTTTGTTTTGTATGTAAAATCTGGCTGGTCCGGCTGCCTGAAGTTGACCCTACTACAATCTGGTTGACGTGATATCTCCACTTTGAAGAGCCTGAAAGAAAAAAGTGGACGGGTTATTGAAAAATAAGGTTTACGCTATAGCCGGTAGCTCAATAAACAAAATTTGAAGAAAATAAGAAAATGGCAATTGCAAAAAAAGGTCGAAAATTTCAAATGTCCGCCATTTTGTTATTTTTCATCAAAATTGGTTTATTGAGCTACCGGCTATAGCGAAAAGCTTATTTTTCAATAACCCGTCCACTTTTTTGCTTTCAGGCTCTTCAAAGTGGAGATATCACGGCAACCAGATTGTAGTAGGGTCAACTTCAGGCAGCCGGACCAGCCACATTTTACATACAAAACAAAAATAAAAAAAAAATTTAATAAGTGTGAAACGTCTTTTTTTATGTGTAAAAAGTTTGAATATTTTAAATAAATGTTTCTATGGAAAAAAAATTATTGAAAATTATTGCTGAGATCGTAGAGTGACTCCTTAACCCAGGCCTGCCCCTGTAATGCAACCCTCTGTCTCTCCTGCACATGCAGCTATTAAAGATTCACAGCTTCGCGGAGTCGATATAATGAAGAAGTACGTTTATAATTACCGTATACCCTAATTGTTTTCATCGTGTTAAGGTAAAGCAGGAAAAAGTAAAAATTGCATAATTTAAAATGTCCCAAACTGGGCGACAGACGGTAATAAGAAAAGACACCTACTAAACTATTGACGTTTAAAATTTTTAAAATAAATTCACCGGGTAATTGTAGATATAGAATTTACAAATATATATATATATATATATATATATATATATATATATATATATATATATATGTACTGGGAGAGATATATTTATTGCTTATCTTGTTTCTTAACTAGTCTCCAAAATTAGTGCCATGCGACGTCTATTTTCGATTGAGTAGAATATGTATCTAGTCGTCTAACATGTTGTAGTAGAAAACAACAGTCTAAAATTTTTTCAACGAGGTTTACATGGGAAAATAAAGCTTCGAACGAATTCGCATCATAATTTGAACTAGCTAGTTTTTTAGTTCTTTTCTGTAACTTTCGTTATCACTAATACGTTTTTCACGAACTGCCGATCTAATAATCTTTCTTTCTAATTCTCGTATACGCTTTTAAAAATTTAAAACACTAACGCTAACGCTCGCTCGTTCTATCTAAATATTATTAGAGAAAATAAAAGTAATTTAATTATTCTTATAAAATTTTCTGGAATTTGAATGTTAATATTAATATTAACATTAAATCAAATAACGTTACTTTATAACTATACTATTTACTACATATGTAAGATCTGCAGTTTAAAAAATGTCGTTAATTTATGGTCTAAATTGTGACACGTCAAATGACATTATAAAATAACATCTTTCAATGATGTTAATATTTTCAATAAGTGGGTTGTTCGGTATATCAATTTTAATATTTTAATTCATATTTATATTTATTTGGATTTAGTTGCAAATGATTATTTGGATTTAGTTGCAAATACATGAAGTTTTAAATAGAAACAAGAGTATACGTTTAAAGTTTAAATTAACAATTTATTAATAAAGTTTAAAATGTGAAATGTTTACCGAATTTATAAATATAAAAATTCAATTCTGTTCTAATTATGAATACTAAATGTTTTTCTTTTAGTCGGATACATGTAAAGTCATTCTATTCTAATTTTTATTCAGTTGTAATCTTAAAATATATCGTTTTTCCGTTTAAATAATAATAATGACATTTTATCCTTATTGTAAATTATTATGTCTATGAGTAAGTGATAGCATGGGCATGTGAATTGTAAGTTTGGGTTATTACCAATCATTGAATCTATAATAAATTAGGTGATATTGTTATTGAATTTACTATGTTCAAGATAAAATTATTAGTTTAAAATTCAAACTGTAATCATTTATAAAAATACAAAATAATAAATTATATCCAATGTCGCAAAATTACAATAAAATTAAAAAGTTAAATAATATATCATAATAAAAATAAAACATTCTCCCTGAAAGTAATTATAAAGGGATAATTCCCTATTTTAAGATATAACTATTACCTAAAGATAAAAGAGTTTTCAATAAGACAACGACGCACGCAAGTTCGGTTTAGATGGCAGCTAATTACTCTTTGATACAAATTATCTGAAGTAAAACATACACAGTCAACTAAGTAACTTTTAAGAAAAAAAGTGTTCACTGAATCTTTCATTGAAGTTTATTCTTTATTTTCTCATATCCTAAATGGTTATTAGTATATTTATATACGTAATTTTTACACCATGTTTGTCTAAAGGCAATTATGCTGTTTCAGGGATAAGTTTATGATAATATTTCCTGATTAAAAAAGATTAAATCGATGACAAATTTGAAATGCAATATAAGTGAACAAGTTTAGGGGTGCGTGGTAGCATGGCTGTGTGAATTATAAGATTAAAATATTAGCTTTAATGAAATTATAACAATATATATAAATATACCTACAATATTTAGAGATTTTTCGAAGCTCCCTTCTATTTAAAGGCATTTACGAAGCATTATTTTATGTAATTATATTACAAATTCGTCCTCTAATGCTTAATTTTAAAAATAACTATTAATTTTCTAAGAATATATTGGATTTTTGATGTGTGAATCGAATTTGAAGTTTAATAAGGTAGGACTAAAGCGGAGCTTATGATTTTCTCACATTTGCTAATGTTAACAAAAAATGTATAATTTTACACGGAGGACAAAGCGGTATTATGTTTGGTCACCTCAAGAAAACATCTGTCCTCCTAAGAGTCGACGTCCGGGAGGCAATCCTGACATCGTCTACAAAGTAAACACCAGGTGTACAACAAATCTACCAAAAAAAAACCTGTTATTCCCCAGAGCTGATGTCCTAGTGTCAGAATTGCCCCCAGAACGACGGGACATCGTCTATGCGATCTCCTTTAGGCGGGCATAAAGGAGGTGGTTATAAGTAACTGCTAGAGTATTTTGAAAGTACAATCCTATCAACAATAGATTTTGATCAAATGAATAGTTCACCTTTTGTTAACATGAATATTACGGATATTAACGAAACCCTAAACTTTAATTTGAATAAGGAATCAGAATTAAGTTCAATAAAAATTTCGGATGTTTCGACTTGTATACGCATACATTTTAATGAGATTCGTGCTATACAATGTATATTTTCTGATCCAATTTTAACATTAGGCACAATTTTCGTTATTTAAAAACCATGTAATCAAATTACATGATGTAAATTCTAATTTCCCAATCGTAGAAGCAAGTACTTTAGGACGTGAATTTTTCTATTACAAATGCGACAACTGATTATAACGATAACTATCTTCAGTTATCTCAACATAAGTTTCCGATTCTTAACTACCATAAATATTTCTCAAGAGATAATCGAGAGTATATGACAAGTATTTGTATACCATAGAATAGTAATTTTAGGGTGGCGGAGGCACCTTTTTCGAAGCTCATTCTAGTGAGATTGCAAGGAAAAATGGTAAAATTTTAAATAAAATAATGTCAGTCATAATAGGCTAAGCAACAGAGATCAGAAAGTACATGTTTCATGACAAAATTAATAGCAGGATCGGACCAATGTCATTATGTCTCGAAATAGTTGCTGATAGTGGGTGCATATTTCGATACTCCAATTTTCAATTCGTTTTTTTGTAATTAGCGATTATTTGTGAAAAAAGCCATTTTTCGCGTTTTTTGCATATAACTTCGAAACTTTTTATCCGAACGTAATACTGTCTATAGACGATTTGTAGAGAATAAAAAGACGAATAAACTGCGACCTCGAACGTCCAGATCGGATAAATAGATTCCGAGAAAATCCAAAAAACCATAAAAAATGACGATTTTTAAAAAATCCATAACTTTGTTAATTTTTAATATGTAGCGCTGTTCTTCTAGATTTAAGTGGGTATCATCATGTTCTTTGATAGTGCAAAACCTGGACTATGTCCGACGAATATTTTCGGAGTTATAGCGATTTGAAATTTTTAACCCTTTTTTTTTTGTTGAAAATTTGGAAAATATAGATAAAATACTTGAACATCTCATCTCGCTTTTTTTAAAAAGATGATTGCTAACGGTCGAAAAATCGATGCAAACTTGTGCTGAAGCCGTTGTCCGCGAGCGAGTAGTCGAGTAGTGGGGGAAAAGGGGAAACGATATCTATAGATATAGTTGCGCGCCTGGCGCTTTCTTTTCACTCGTTTATCTCGGTTATGCATTAAGCTATCTGGATGTTTTTTTTCCGTATTTCGGGGTAATTTTGTCTGGAGAATCCATTTTTGTCATCCGATTTTACAAAAAATTACTGTAACAGCTAGTATTTATCAACTTTTCTCAATAGTTGTTAACTTTTCACAGTTGCGATGGTGTGTTATACGGGAAAATTGCTTTCTTTCATGATTTTACATTTCCGAAGTTATTTGTGTTCTTCCGAATGTATTTTCCCCGCCGACTGGAATTATAATGCATGTTTAAAGTGCAATACGCCCATAAACCCAGCCAGTAATAAGCAAATGGTCACCAGTTTACAATGCAGTTCAAAAGGTTACTTCTTCGAACCTGAAGTATAATAAAATAATATCCAGAGCTACGTTTCACTATATGGCAGGTATATATAGGAATATACACGTATATACATGTATACACAACTGAAACTCCATCTCTATTCATCGTGGAGCAGATGCCAGACCTTCCCCCTCTCACTTTTTTCCTTTCATGGAGCAGGTACAGATGCTCCGAAAATCTGACCTGATTTTGAACATCCTAACGGTCGTTTTAGTTTGAAATTTTGTCAGTCAATTTTGTCAGTGCATCTTCGTGAAAAGTTATATTCAACATGGATCCTGATATTAATGAAGCGTCTACGTCTCATGGAAATGAAAGGTAAATTATGATGCATCATCTTACATGATAATCTATTTTCGAATCTAATATTTATACTGTTGAAATTATAATATTGTTCAATAAACAAATGTATATTTTTGTAATTCAATATTTTATGATATAAAAATACCAATGATTTTATTCATCACATTGGATTAAAAAATTCGTCGTTACTTCATTCAAACAGTACCAATAATAGTACATATTATACATTGTGTATTAAATAGTGAAATTTCTCTATTTTACAGAGAAGGTGCAACTGCATCTGGTGATTTAGCACATGGATACACTGATGATATCTGTATTCTTTGCGACAAAACCTTTGGAGATTTGAAAACCTGTGTTGTAAAAGATCGAGGCATCGAGTGTTTCATACACGCCAGTGTCAAACGTAAAGACCATAAGGATAACATTCTACATAATTTGACCGAAATCACCGTGCACACAACCTGTAAACTTATGTACGTCAGAGAATCAAATATAAAAACGGCGCTGAAATCAAAGGCAGATAAATGGGCAGCAGATCGTCGCCGCTCTCAGGAAGCACGTGCCTTCAATTTTGAAAGTAACTGTATTATCTGTTCTGGTTTATTCACTTTTTCTAAGCAACATATCAGAAGCGTAACGAAACAGAGCTTAATAGATAATACGAGGGTAGTTCAATAAGTCTTTAGAATGACCAACAGATGGCGCGCGAATCGCTCCAAATAATCTGTTTACAGTCAGCACCACTCCCGACTAGATATATGGTGCAGTCACAGTCCACATCTTCTGAGTTTACGTGTTTTTATAACCAATTGAAAAAAAAAATTGCTTGTTAAGAAAAATGGAAAAAAACGAGTTCAGAGCGGTAATTAAACATTTTCATTTAAAGGGTTTAACTCCATATGAGATAAAAAATGAATTGGACTCAGTTCATGGCACATCTGTCCCTGCCTTAGCAACGGTTTATAACTGGGTAAATGAATTTAAGCGTGGTCGTACATCAATAAGTGACGAACCACGTTCAGGAAGGCCCGTAGAAGCAACTACTCCCGAAATCATCAATAAAATCCACGATATGGTGTTGAAGGATAGAAGATTAAAAGTGCGTGAGTTAGCTCAGGCCACAAGGATATCTATAGGTGCAGTTGTTTCAATTCTACATGAAAAATTAGGCATGAAAAAGTTATCGGCAAGATGGGTGCCGCGTTTGCTCTCAGCTGCGAATAAACGCAATAGAGTGGTCGCCTCTGAGGCTCTTTTGGCGCGCATAAGTCGGAATCCTGAGGAATTTTTTCGTCCATTTGTGACTGTGGATGAAACATGGATACACCACTACACTCCTGAGACAAAGGAACAATCCAAACAGTGGATTTCCACAGGCGAACCAGCTCCAAAGAAGGCAAAGACCGTAAAGTCAGCTGGTAAGGTTATGGCTACAGTTTTTTGGGATGCACGTGGAATTATACTTATTGACTACTTGGAAAAGGGTAAAACAATTACTGGTGAGTATTATGCATCATTATTAGAGCAGCTGAAAGAAGAAATTAAAAAAAAACGACCACATTTGGCGAGAAAAAAAATTCTCTTTCATCACGACAACGCCCGAGTTCACACATGCTTCGTTTCAATGGCTAAAATTGAAGAACTAAAATTCGAATTGGTCGAACACCCACCGTATTCACCAGATTTAGCCCCCAGTAACTTTTTCTTATTTCCAAACTTGAAAAAATGGCTCGGTGGACAGAGATTTACGGACAACGAAGACGTCATTGCCTCTGTAAGTGCTTATTTTGAGGAACTTCCGAAAACGCACTTTTCTGAAGGATTAAAAAAACTTAAAAAGCGATTGACCAAGTGTATAGAGCTCCAAGGAGATTATGTTGAAAAATAAAAAAAAATTTACCCAAAAAAATTGTTTTTATACTTTATTCTAAAGACTTATTGAACTACCCTCGTATCAGAGCACAAATAGAATATGATCCGCCTAGTGAAATCAATCGAATTATATTATCGCGAGTTAATGAATTAAAAAGTAATACTGATGAGTATTATTCACAAAATATTGTTAAATATCATTCAACTCGTTTGGCGAAATTTTATAATTACAAATCAACTAACGTTGCAGGAAGGCCAACAACTGAAGGCATGTCAAATATTGTGTCATTCGTCATAGATTACATAGTAGAAAATTGTGAAGAATGTCAATTCTCTTTAAAAGATATTGTACAGCATTATATAGAAATTCACGGAGAAATGGATTTTCCACGGTTCGATAGATTAGAGAAGTATCTAAAAGACCACTTTCAAGATGAAATTGAAATTATACATACCACAAACGATAGATTTGTTTGTTTCAAACGAACTTTGGGGAAAACGATCGAAGATAGTTGGTATAATAATAGGAAAACTAATGAAACCGAATCGTCGAGTTAGCTGCTCATATCGTGTTACAGGATATTAGATCACAGATATTTGAAAAGGATAATTATAATTTACAGACAGACTTTTTGCGTAGCGCTACAGATGATATTCCAAAGACTTTAAAAACTTTTCTGGATATTTTGATTAAATCACATAAAAATGTTCCAAAAAATCGTTCCTGGTCTAAGTGGGATAATCGAGCAACAACAGCAGCTCATATTTTAATGACATCAGTTAGACCGAGATCATTTTTATCCCCAGTGTTAGTAGGGTTATCATGCATGATGCACACTAAATTTTTTGCGAGAGGACTCATCGATTGCTTGTCCAACATAGGACTTTGTGCTTCATATTCAGAGACAGTTCGATTTGAAAATTCAATTGTTCATGAACCTGAAAATTTCAATTACATTTCCGAAACTTATTTGTAATTCGTTTATGATAATGCTGACCATAATACAGCTACAATAGACGGTAAAAATACTTTCCATTGTATGGGAGGTATTATGTGTGTAACGCCAGCAAGTTCGGTACCGTTCAGTGATAAAATTCCTCGTTTGAAGGGTCCATCATCTATTAACAATAGTGACACGTCTGGTTTTCTTGGAATGGAAAGAAACAGCTGATTTTAAAATTCGACTTTAACCAAAAGATGCAGCCTATTTTTTTGGCAAATTTAGTACACCGAAGGATACTTCGAATTGGCATGGATTCATGAATAATTATTATTGCTTTAATGATGACTTCAAAATAACACGAGTAATTGCTTTATCATTCTTCAAAGCTCCCGCGAGTGATCACAATACCATATTAACAGCTTTAATTAACGATAGACTAAGAGCGAATAAAAATAATCAGAAGCACTGTTTTGTAACGTTTGACTTGCCACTTTATATGAAAGCCTGTGAAATTTTAGCGTCCATAGACCCTGAAAACGACCCTTACAATCTGCGATCAGTAATCCCTCGTTTTTATGATTATGATGGGCAGCGGTCTAAAGGAGGCATTTTGCACTATATACGCTGACTTGTCAGCAGACAAATGCTTAACTGGTCATGCTTATTCGAGATCTATTCGAGGTCATTTGATAGTGCAAGCAGCCCTAGCTACAATTATTTTTGAAAAAATTGAATTGCAAGATGATGAAAAAACGTTTTTTAAGGGAATTCTTGAAAAAATTAAAAAAGGAAATATTGACGAATCTTTAAATGATCCTTTAGTAAATAATGTAATTTCAAAATTTTTATCAGTTATTGAAAAATTGGAAAATAATGGTCCAACTAGCCAACTATGGATACAATATTTCAAATTAGTTTAATTAGTTCAAGACTTTATAGATGCAGAGAGATCTGGAAATTTTGACCTTCATTTAAAAACAGTTAAAAAAATGACGCCTTTCTTCTTTGCTTCTGGCCATCATTTATATGCAAAAGCTGCACTTTTATATGTCCAACAGATGTCAAATTTACAACAAATTATGGATATATTAGAATACGATTAGTTTTGTAAGCAGGGGCTCTTTACTATTAGACGATCAAATCGGTTCTGGTGCGATACCTGGTCGGACAT
The DNA here is from genome assembly GCA_949152435.1 of Gastracanthus pulcherrimus. Classification (NCBI taxonomy): domain Eukaryota; kingdom Metazoa; phylum Arthropoda; class Insecta; order Hymenoptera; family Pteromalidae; genus Gastracanthus; species Gastracanthus pulcherrimus. The sequence continues at coordinate 54,347,292 of OX424573.1, forward strand.
GAATATCGAGAAAATGTTGATGCGCGCTATAAAATGTAATGGAGGATTGACGCATGAACGCGGATTAACTGAAAATGTAATAGGAAAATGGATACTATCTAGGGTTATCTGTATTAGAAGTCGGTAACACTATGGAATCTTTCTGTAATGTTACATTCTCAACTTCTGAACAACATGTTGATAATCGAGTTTCAAGAATAACTAGGGACGCTTTTGATTTAGATAAAATGCAGCAGTATTTCAAAACTTATGATCCATTTCCTGAAACTGATAAACTTATTGGTATTTATTCAGGAGTAGTTGTTGACTTGTCTATTGTAAATTGTCATAGAAGTTTTGAAATAGGAAAAAAAGCTATGGATGAATCGTTTAACAAAAAATTCACTGTTATACTTTGTAAAAAACGTAATAAAGTTACTCATTTAGCGGCTGCAAATTTAGTTATGAAAAACGTCGGAAATGAACAAGTTTATATATCTCCGTTATTAATATTTCAAAATCTAACATTGCACATCCGAAATCAGAATGACATTAAAGAATATTGTAGCTCGTACGAGCTTGCACCCATACCATTATCATTATTTGATGAAAATGGTATGAGGAAAACAACAAAATCTGCGTTTTATTCCAATTTCTATTATACGAATGAATTACCTTCTATAGAAACAATAACACATGTCATTGACGATGGATTTTTCATACATAAAGTCGTTTGGCAGAGTAATTCGAAAATTGAAGACATTGTGAAAAGTTGGGTTACTTATGCAAAGAGGCACTACAGTGAGAATAGTTGGATAGTTTTCGATGGCTACCCCGAAGATGAAACGATGTCAACGAAATCTGTTGAGCGATCTCGTAGGCAAATGAAAAACATAGGTCGAGAAATTGCTTATAATAATAATACTAGCATTACAACAAATCAAAAGCAATTTCTCAGCGATGAAAAAAATAAATGAAGACTCATTGATATGCTTTGCTTGGCATTAAACGAAGCTGGTTTCCTAACCAAAGTTGCTCTTGAAGACGCTGATAGACTGATTATAACTACAGCTATTGAAAATGCTCGAGTAGATTCCGAAAGTACGAGGGTAGTTCAATAAGTCTTTAGAATAAAGTATAAAAACAATTTTTTTTGGGTAAATTTTTTTTTATTTTTCAACATAATCTCCTTGGAGCTCTATACACTTGGTCAATCGCTTTTTAAGTTTTTTTAAACCTTCAGAAAAGTGCGTTTTCGGAAGTTCCTCAAAATAAGCACTTACAGAGGCAATGACGTCTTCGTTGTCCGTAAATCTCTGTCCACCGAGCCATTTTTTCAAGTTTGGAAATAAGAAAAAGTCACTGGGGGCTAAATCTGGTGAATACGGTGGGTGTTCGATCCAGATCCAGATCCACCAATCCCCAAAAAGTTGCTGGAACAAATGTCATTTTCGTGCAAAAAAGGATGCACACAAAATACGTGTGGCTGCAGAAAAGTTGGTTTGCAATGCACAGACCTTTGCGTTCAATGCAACGAAGAAACTTGCCAAAACTTCGAATCGATACGTTCGATCGATTTTGATAACAAATCCTTATCTGACGAGGTAGAGAATAAGGATATTTTGTTACCAATTGATAATTTTGATGGGGAAGAGAGTATTGCTGATCCGAAACGTAGGAGTATAACATAACCATGTAATCTTTATCATGTAAATATACCAATTTAAGAGCATATTAAAACGTATTGTATGATACTCATAACCATTTATTACATTATATCATGTAGTTGTTAGTCTGTAAGATTGTAAATATTATACATATATCTACCTTAAATAAATGATTTCATCTGTACGATATTGGTTTTTCTTTCCACATGCTGCCTTGATGATAACAATAATCATATAAATGAGAAACTAAGAATATATCACACGTTCATTGCATTCGTGTATACCTGCCATAAAGTGAAACGTAGCTCTGGATATTATTTTATTATACTTCAAGTTCGAAGAAGTAACCTTTTGAACTGCATTGTAAAATGGTGACCATTTGCTTATTACTGGCTGGGTTTATGGGCGTATTGCACTTTAAACATGCATTATAATTCCAGTCGGCGGGGAAAATACATTCGGAAGAACACAAATAACTTCGGGAATGTAAAATCATGAAAGGAAAGCAATTTTCCCGTATAACAAACCATCGTAACTGTGAAAAGTTAACAACTATTGAAAAAAGTTGATAATTTCTAGCTGTTAGAGTAATTTTTTGTAAAATCGGATGACAAAAATGGATTCTCCAGACAAAATTACCCCGGAATATGGAAAAAAACATCCAGATAGCTTAATTCATAACCGAGATAAACGAGGGAAAAGATTAGCAGCGCGCGCCAGGCGCGCTACTATATCTATAGATATCGTTTCCCCTCTTCCCCAACTACTCGACTACTCGCTCGCGGACCGCGGCTTCAGCGCAAGTTCCCATCGATTTTTCGACCGTTTTTCAAAGAACGGGAGAATCGGATAAGTACACGAGCATACAGCCCTCCGTAAAAAAAAGGGTTAAAAATTTCAAATCGCTATAACTCCGAAAGTATTCGCCGGACATAGTCCAAATTTTTCATTATCAAAGAACATGCTAATACTCACTTAAATCCAGAAGAACAGCGCTATATATTAAAAATTAACAAAGTTATGGATTTTTGAAAAATTGTCATTTTTTATAGTTTTTTAGGATTTTCTCGGAATCTATTTATTCGATCGGGACGTTCGAGGTCGCAGTTTATTCGTCTTTTTATTCTCTACAAATCGTTTATAGACAGTATTACTATTGGATAAATAGTTTCGAAGTTATATGCAAAAAACGCGAAAAATGGCTTTTTTCATAAATAATCGCTAATTACAAAAAAACGAATTGAAAATTGGAGTATCAAACTATGCACCCACTATCAGCAACTATTTCCAGACATAATGACATTGGTCCAATCCTGCTATTAATTTTGTCAAGCTAAAATGCTCTGTTGCTTGGCCTATAATGTCGAATTTTATCATGAAGAAGAGTTAAATTTTTCGAATCACGAAGATATAGATTCTTATGATTTTTTGGGTCCCGAAAGGTGCAATATTGATGTGTTTTCACCTCATCAGGAGAGTGATGCTTTGGGCAATTTCGATTTGATTGAGTTGATTTTTCGAGTTTCAAAGAAAACAATTTAGATGTTGATTCTTCTTACCGCAAAAAGAGAGAAACTTTGGATAAGTGTGATTCGAGCAATTTTGATTTTTCAGTATCTGTTAGAGATCAAACGTCTCCATTTAAAGTTGATAAAAATTAGTTAGATAGCAATAGCGTTTGTAAGGTAGCTAATCCACTACCAGGTAATAAGGGAATTTTAAGGAAAATATTTAAAAGTTTGTTTCAAAATGGATCTAACGAAAAAGAGACTGTACGTTTTAATCAGAATATTATGCATAGTAAGGAAAATAGATACGATGTATTATCTACAGAAAAAAATCTTAAGGAAAACAAATATGTTAAAGATAGTTTTATACATGATTCTGATTTAAACCATTCTGCTTAATAAAACTCTGCAATCTATCGAAGCAAAGAATACATCGATTATGAATTTAATACTTTTAATCACAAAGTTGATCATTATTTTAAAGCTCGGCAAGATGGGGATGGTTTAGATACTTTAGGTCGCAAAATTTGCAATAATTATAAATTTTCGGGTCATCAAGTGTGCGATGGTTTTGATATATCTGATCGCCAAGGGTGCGATGGTTTTGATCGCCGAGAGTTCGATAATTTTCATAATTCTGTTCGCGAAGGGTACAATAGTCTCGGTATATTAGAAGTTCTTGAACATCAAAGATTTAATTCTATTAGTATTACGAATCAAAAATATCAAACTAAAAGTAGTTGTGATGAAAGCAAAATTAGAACTAACATCAGTAATCTAGTTGAGCATGATGTTAAGGAACATACATGTAAAAATATTAAAAACATTTAAAGTGAAAACATTTTTAGGAGCCCTTTTGTTAAAGTTAATATGAAAAATAGGAAGGATTATGAAACGGTTGATTTATGTAAATTAAATATTGTGGATACGATAGAAACCAACAACCTATTTCATCGAGATATTGTATGTAAGCTCAAATATTATGAATTCAATCAAGTCAATAATAATTTCACAATTGAAAATACATTTATGTATTACTATAACAATTATCACCATCTAGAAGGCCCAGATAACTTAAGGGTCGGTTAAACCCAAAAAAATATTATTTTTTTACGAATCTAGAATAATTTTGATGTATAAAAGCAATCATTCTAAAAATGTTTATGCTATCAATACTTAATAATATCTTAAATTTTACCGTTGTAAACCTTCAAAATCTTGATCCTGCACGTTACTTATTAAATCACTATTTTCAATATCATATTTATTAACCCATTAAAAACCAGGCAAAACCTGGCAGAGATATCGAGAAACGAACTGTGCCATCCTTTGCATAACAAAAAAAAAATACCCGTGTTTTTTCTTTTGTCGATTACAATTGTTTATAACAAATTATTTAAACAAATAACCCAAAATGTTGTAATTTTGCAAAACTGAATGCGGATATTGATTCTACGGGCAAAAACACGACAAAAACCTATGTAACGTTTTTTTGTCAGAGTTCAATTTGTTAGTGTAAAATAAGGATAAACAATCGTGCGCAAAGTAGTAAAAGTTTCAATAAGTTTCCGAGTTATGAACCCAATTATGGCTCATTGCCGTGATCTTCTTTGTGTTTTCTGCAAATAGGTTTGCAACATTTCGTACAGAACCATTCTGTTCTCGTCGAACACGTACCTATCCCGCACTTTTTCATACTTCCTTGTTTCATGATGTGTTCTGAAGAATTTTCAGGCTTCCTCTTTTCCCTGGGAATACGTACTGATGATAGCTTCTGAATGTAATATTCACAAACTTCTTGAACAATATCTTTGGAACCTTTATTTTCATCCGGATGGAGTTTATTGTAAATCATCGTAGCGTTCGCTAAAGATACTTGAATAAGTCGCATAAAAAGAAACCATGTCCATTTTTTACCTCTTATCGAAGGCATCAGAGCATTACAGTGTTGATCGTGGAGATCGACACCACCCATGTGTTGATTGTACATGAAAAAAGAATGAGGGAAAAGAATGGAATTTTTCGACGATTCCTGCCATCTTTGCATTGCCACTTTCGGTTCATCCCCATATTTAGTTGAGAGAATCGATACGGGTTTGGACTCGATTACCGTAATGAAATTCAACCCTGAATTTGCTTCATGCTTAGAAATAGTGGTTCCTCTTTCAGCTTTTTTTGGCATTTCGACCTTCTCTTTCACGCGATTCTGCCGGGCAGTGCCTGTTGATGATAAACCATTCTTCTTCAAATGTATCATTAGGTCTGGATTAGAGAAAAAGTTGTCAAAGTACACGTGGTACTTACTCAAATCTTCTTTTTCGGTTCCTTCTAACAAAGTAAAAAGTAATTGTATTACTACTCTTGAACCGAATCCAACAGAAGCTAAAACTTTTTGTGTGATATTCCCTGATTTACCTGTGTAAATATCGAGGTCATAGATGTATCCATCAGAAGAACAAAGTGCCCACATCTTTATTCCAAACCTGATAGGCTTATTCCTGATACACTGCTTGATACCAAATCTACCGAAATATTTCACCATTACTTCATCTATCGATAGGTTGTAGTCGAAGAAACCGAATTGCATGCAATTCTCACGGAACAAGTCATACATCGTTCTTACTTTCCAAACTTTGTCAGTTGGATTTTCATCTTGATGTTTGTAAAATCGAATATTCTTCTTGATGGTAACAAATTCAGTTCTCGTCAAAAGTTCGGTAATGATTGGACACTCTAGGATTCGTTTTGTTGACCAATAATCATAAAGACGTTTTCTAGAATTGTAAATAGTAATCATTATGATTACAATAAATCTTTCTAGATCATTTTTAGACAAATCGAAATGATTCTCAGCAGTAGCTTCCACAACATGATTCTTCATCGATTCCGAGAAGAATAACTCGAATAATTCCAAGGAATTTTTAAAAAACAATGGAGAAATAGCTGACAGATTGGAGTTGTCCTCGATATCAGGAGATATATTATCCAGAGTATCATCTTCCCAATCGTAAATATGATTCGGCTCCAACAATTTTTGAGTACTTGTGTAAGTACTTTTCACATGTTCGTAAGAACCTGTAGGAAGATCATGAGATGTTATATCTTCTTCTAGATCAATATCCGAATCTCTATCTAAACTTTCATGATCAGCAGGAACAAATGCTATATCGACATATTGATCTTCGTCAATGTCAGAATCCTCAACTAAATCAGGTAGATCCCTAACTCTCCGTCTCGACATTATCAATTGCGTTATCGACACAGAATAATGTGATCTATTTTTATGAAAAGTTCTATTCCTAAAGTCTAGTTTCGAAAGATAATTTTTTTTTCAATTGATGTACCACCGTTAGCCTGCCACTCAAACATGATCTCTAACACGGAAGGTTTTGAAAAAAAATAAGCTCATCCAATTGTAGCATGCAACACTACGGTATTCCGCAGGTCAACATCTAAGACGGATGAGAAGGATGATTTACATGTGAAAAGTTCGTTCCCGTTTTAGACTAACAAATTGAACTCTGACAAAAAAAGTTACATAGATTTTTGTCCTGTTTTTGCCCGTAGAATCGATATCCACATTTAGTTTTGCAAAATTACGACATCTTGGGTTATTTGTTTAAATAATTTGTATAACATGGCATTCTTGATTGGAAATCAGAAACCACTACATTTGTGATGCTTACCATTGTCTCGACACTTTACCAAAATTTCTCAATTAATGGGCGCCAGGTAAAGCGCGGCTAACTCGGCACGAGCCCCCTCCCAGAGGAAGTTCCGTGAAGAGGAAAAATCAGGAATTTATATCTTTATAATAATTACCCACAAATTTCACTTTAAATATATATAACTTTATTTCTCCTCGTCGGGTAACATTAACGGTCGCAAGTTACAATATCGCTTAAATCTACGTTGTCGCTATACACAAAAAATGGCTACGCTAGCCGTATCACGCGTCCCTCGCGACGATCAAACTCACCACGTCTCCCGTCTTCCCGAGTCGCGGAAATTTCCCCACACCAATGCTTAAATTTGCTACCGGTCCGACCCGCACTGATCTTATATACCGGTGTCACACCACCACGGCTTTATTTTTCTATGAGCCCCGAGCACATGGCGGCGATGTACAACAATGATATAATTCGCTTGCAAGTGCCGAGGGAAGCTCGGCAATTACAGTCCACTCACCGTGGTTAGTCGGGCGCGTCCGCGATGTTCGTCCTCGCAGGTCACAGGTCGCCGGTTAAAATCTCCAATCTATCGCTCGCCGGGATTTTCTACGCCAAAGGTCTCCCCACGCGGTCTCTCTTCTCGGACGGCAGTCACAAATTTTCTCAACTATCTCCCTTGAAGGCCGGGCAGTCAATCCTCAAAACCGGAGAGGGCGGAAATCTCTTCCAAAATTTTGGCTTTTCTTATCGCGCAACTTCAGCTCAAACTCCTGTTGCTTCCGCCCTTTCCTTTACGGTGATTGGCCTTGATTTTCCCTAGATGCAAAAATCAAGGCCAAGTCCGCGGTGATTTGAGTCGCTACTCCTCATTGGCTCGCCTCGCTAATACCGCCCTGCTTACGCAGCGCGGGCAATTATGAATTGCTAGATATACACGCGCGGGCAACCCGGCGTGTATATCTATATCGGGCGCTTTCGGTTTTATCGCCGCCGGACCAACACAGTTGGCAGCGGCGACGTGCGCGCGTCGGCCTACGCTAGGAGAGGCCGGCAGCTTCATGCGGCTCGCGGCGCGGCGGCTGCTAGCTCTCCCCTCTACCGACAGCCGAGTCGGTATATCTCTCTCTCTCTCTCTCTCTTGGCTACAGCCGAGATGGTGTGCCTCGAGGAAGCCGCCGCTGCCGCTGTGAATCCTCTCTCCTCCCGCGTCTGCGTGCATCGGGAGAGAGGGCGGCTGCGCGCGCGTGTGTGTATGTGTGTGCGCGGGCAGCGGCTCATCATCCTCGAGAGGCGAGGAAGAAAGAGCAATCGAGAGAGAGAGAGTCGCGCGTACAGTGTGCAGTGATGTTGGTGCTGTGCCTGTGTGTGTATACTCGTCGCCGTTGCTCGCTCCGAGCAGTCGTCGCTGCGGCGATCAGCTGGTGCCGCTGGTATGGGTGTGTGCGTGTGTGTGCCGGTCTGCGGCCTTCCTCGGTCGCGACTCCTTATCCTCATTCCCTCAACAAATAATAACAATACCCCATTAATAACAATACTAATTAAATGTGAGAAATGCTCGGCTCTGGTGACGGGCGACTGGGTCGCGATTGACTGCCCGTATTTAATATTATTGGGACGTGAAATACACGTCACAAACTCTCCCCCCCTAAACGGGACACACCGCCAGGAGTGGACTGGTTATTCCAATAATCAACGAGACTCTAATTGGGCCATTGTATCCCATCAACGCGATTCCCGAACAACCCTCGGCACCAGAGCTTTTGCAAAAAAAACAATATATATATACATCTATACACTTAAACTAATCAAGCTGAAAACAAAAAAAAAATGTATTAATACCTCCACCTTACTACTCCCAATCCGACCACAGAGCAACCGCGCTCATAGATCGCGCGACCATAGGGGTTATTATAAAAATAAAAAAATTCCAAATAAATAAATAAATAAATAACAAGCCTTTTAACAACTTACTGGGCATGGGTATGCCTCCGTCATTCCAGGTTTCGGTCGCTAGTAGTTCTCAGGTTATGCCCTGTTTGGTCGCCGATGCGTAGGGTCTCGGATGGTCGCTATTATCATGGTGGTCGCTAGATCGTCAGGTTGCCCTCCTTCTATGGGTCGCTTCTATGGCTTTTCTCGAGGCGATGGGCCTCCAAGGTGGCTCGTAGCAGGGCAGCTCGATCGTGTGGCGGAAGGTCCGAAAGGCAATCCGCCAGCCGCTGGATCCTCCCCATGATATCCTCTTGCGGGGCGGCAGCCCTAGAGTGGTCGCTTGGTGGGTCTGGTGGTGGGTGCAGTACATGACGCGGGGCTGGCGTCGGTCTCTCTGGGTTCCTATGACTCCGCTCCGGTGGGAATACCGACGCTGAGGGCAACGTAGACGGTTGCGAGACCCCCCGCGCCGGAGCCGGTTCCCCGGCTGTCGACGACGCCGTACCCGTCCCCGGTGGAGGATCGCGAGGTTCGTCTCGTAGGTTCATGCCCAGCGGGGCCGATCCCCCCTCATACTTCCACCGGACCCAGTCCCGGTGAGGCTCACTGCATCTGGGGCAGCTCGTCACTTTTACGCCCCGCCTGCCGCAGTTTCGACACCAAGTATTTTGGCGGGGCCTCGGACATCTCGACGATATATGCCCCTTCTGCCAACAATTGTTGCAAGCCCCCTCAGGAGGGTCAAGCGTCGGTTCAGAGGGTATGGGGATTAGTCTGTGGCTAAACATAATGCCCGTGAGCTTCACCCGGCGGGTCTCCACCGGCTCGACGGACACCTGCCGCCGACTGCTGAGAAGCGCCGGTCCCGGGGGTGGTGACTGCGCGCGCATGGCTGCCACCCTCTCCGCCACCGGCGACTCGTAATCATCTAACTGGAGCTGCCGGCGTGGGTTATACCGATGCCTCCGAGCTGAGATAGGGGGAGGGTAGGGAACTTCCCTCAACCCGGCAACTTCTCCACTCACGGTCAATTCCTCGTCCAGGTCCCAGGCCAATGGGGTCCTTGACGGCCCTGTTTCCAGGGGAATCGATGGAGGAGTCGGGTGCGTCGGGGGTATGTCGGGTTCCGGACAAGGTTCCCTCGATTCCTCCCCTTCTGGAATCTCTCGTTGACTAGCGGCACTATGATGTTCTTCTGGAGGCGGCTCCTCCGTTTGCTCCACCTCTTGGGCCAGACGACGAGATATCGCTCCGGTAGCCCGAGCAGCCATCAGGCGCGCTGCCAAACTCCTCACGGGTGGAGGAGGGTGTTCAACTTCCACTTGCTGACGGACGGGTTGGAGTCGGCGGTTCCTCATCCGCTCCCGGATGACTTTCTCTTCCTCCTGCTCATCCGCCCAGGTGACTCGTCTCGGGTCGCTCGGGGCGATCGACGCCATCTGGTCTCTCGATGGTTCTGCTCCGGTGGGGTCGCTGATCCGGGTCGCTACGAACGACATACCCCGTGGCTCGGAGTGAGGGGCGAACCCGTGTACCGCCATTCCATTCCCAGCTTCCTGGACCCTTCAATCCTCTCCGGGTTGCTGGGTATCGTCGTGTCCCGATGGAGTGTGGGTTCCGACCTCGATGTCCGCGGGGCCCATGGGTTCCACTCCAGCAGGATAGGATGGGGGCAACTCCCGTGGGAACTCCTGGGTCTGGGTCGTAGCCATCAGAGCGTTGAAGGCCCGATTAGTCTCCTGCTGCTCCCACTCCTGCTGCACCGCGGTTTCCCATTCGGGGGCGGTCATGGGGCTATCTCCAATCGTAGGTGGAGGGCTACGAAGGGTCGCCATAGCTCCCACTTGCTGTACCCGATCGTCATTCGGGATACGGCAGCTAACGGGGTATTCAAACTCGGGATAAGGGTGGTGATCTCCTCGGCTCGTTCGGCCTCTGCGTACTCCCCTAGCTCTGAACATTATGGTCGATGGTTCTCTTCTTTAATCTGTGAACATAACGACAAAAAAAAATATAACAACTTCGAGGTCGCTTGTAAAGAGGAGGTCGATACTACGGGGCTCTCCCCCTTGGGGGAATATATCTTTTCAATTCGCTCACGTGCACCTCGGGTATTCTTTTATCCTCACCCATATTTAGCACGTATACCAGCGGAGACTTAACTTCTTTGATGGCAAACGGGCCGTCAAACCGGCCAGCTAACTTAGCCGATAAACGCTTGTCTTTGTTTGACAAGTGGTGGTTTGCCCTCATTACTAAGTCTCCTACCTGGAATGTCGCCTCCTTCCTGCCACGATTGTAGTATTTGGCTTGTCGCTCCTTTGCAGAATCGATATGCCTGATTACTAGGTCGCGTAGGGCATCCAGTCTTCTTACTCTCTCTAACCAATCTTCAGGGTCGCTACTAATAATTGGTCGCTTTGGCTCTACTTCTCTTCGTAAACTCTTCACCGGCCTTGGGTGTCGTCCATAATTCAAGAAGGCTGGTGATACCTTGGTGGTCGCTTGCATGGCAGTGTTGACTGCATGCCTAAACTCATGAAGATGGGCATCCCAATTCCGATGGTCTTGTTTTACGAAGGTCGCTATCATGGTCTTTAGGGTTCGATTGCTTCTCTCCACTGGATTGGCTTACGGATGGTACGGTGGCGTGGTCACATGGGTCACTCCATACTCCTTCAGCGTGGCGGTCAGGTGCTTATTGATGAACTCTTTCCCGTTATCTGTGAGTACGTAGTTCGGCGTCTCCCACCGTAACAAGATGAGCTCCTCTAGGGCGCGAGCCACCGACTTGCCATCCGCCTTCCTCAGCGGCTTCAGCTCGATCCACCGCGTGAAGAGATCTTGGAATACCACCAAGTATTTGAATTGGCTCTTACTTGGTGGAAATTCCATAAGATCTGCTGCCACTACGGCCCATGGTCGCTCTACAATTCTTTTGCCTAGTAGCCCTAGGGGTCCCGTCTGAGAGGACTTGTGCTTCTGGCATTCGAGACAAGCCTGGACGAAGTGGCGCACGTCATAGTACATGCCTTGCCAGTAGTACTCGCGGGCCACTCGGTCATAGGTCTTCTCAAGTCCCAGGTGTCCCGCGGAGGTGATGGAGTGGCTCTCCGTCATCACTCTCTCACGGTACTCTACTGGGACGACCAGTCTCCATCCTTCTTCTCGAGATGTCACTGGGTCTAATAGGGGGTCGCTACGAAATTTGTACAACATGCCATCTTCAATTCGCCAGTCTGGGAATCGGTGTGGGTGACTTTGTACTTCTTCCATCCTCGTTACGTATCGCTCGTCCTGTATCTCTTCAAATCCAGCTATTTCCCCTCCATCTTCATACATCCTGGACAACGCATCAGGCACTTTCAGCAGAGTGCCCTTTCGATGGATTACTTCGAAGTCCCACTGCTGCATTTCAAGTGCCCAACGGGCTAGTCGTCCAGTAGGGTCCTTCAGATTACGAAGCCATTGGAGGGCGCTATGGTCGGTGATGGCCTTGAATTCGTACCCTTCAAGGTATGGTCGCAGCTTCTTAATGGCCCATAATAACGCCAGGCATTCTCTTTCGGACGTGGTATAATTTCGTTCAGCCGCCGTGAGTACTCTACTCACATATACGATGGGGTGCTCTCCATCATCCCCTTCCTGTGTCAAAACCGCCCCAATCGCCACTCCGCTTGCATCATTCTGGACCGTGAAGGTTTTGCCAAAATCTGGTCTTGCCAGGACCAGAGCTATCGTTAGCGCCTTCTTTAGACCTTCAAAGGCCTCTTGTTGGTCGCTATCCCATTTCCATTCTTGCCCCTTTTTTAGTAACTTCACTAACGGAATTTTCATCTCTGAGTCGTTCTCAATGAATCGCGAGTACCATCCTACCATACCCAGAAATCGTCTCAGCTGCTTAACGGTCTTCGGCGCTGGATATTCTGTCACTGGCGATACCTTTTCTGGGTCTGGTCGCAATCCATCTTTATCAAGCAAGAAGCCTAAGTACGTCACTCTCGAGCAGCAGAATTCGTACTTTTTCCGATTTACTACCAATCCTGCTTCGATCAGCTTCTTGAGAACCAGCTCCAACCATTGGAGATGTTCCTCAAAGGTCTCGGTCGCTATAATGATGTCGTCCAAGTATCCAAACACATATGGTTCATACTGGACGCCAAACAAAGCATCGATCAGGCGTTGGAAGGTCATGGGCGCATTCGTTAGTCCGAAGGGCATTTTTACAAATTGCCAGAGCCCTGACCCCGGCACTGCAAATGCTGTAAATTTCTTGCTGCTTTGCTCCATCGGTACTTGAAAATAGGCTTGCTTGAGGTCAATTTTGGTCAAATATTTGGCTTTACGCAATTTGTCCAATATGGAATCCATGCTCCTGATAGGATATGCATCCTTCCGGGTCACTTTGTTGAGGTCGCGATAATCTATACAAAATCTATAGCTCCCGTCTGGCTTCTTGATGATTACCGGGGCGCTACTCCATTCACTTGCCGATCGCTCTATTACTCCACTCCTGAACATCTTCTCTATCTCTTCACGTACTACTTGCAGAAGTTTGGGTGACATTCTCCCTAGGTCTTCTATGGCTTTCCGCTGCTCGTCGTCTGCCTCGGTAATTCCGGCGCATTCGGCGTATGCTGGGGTCGCTTCGATTTCCTCGTCGTCCCAAGATTGCTTCCACGGGCCCTCGTTAGTCCTCCACATCCGTCTGCCGTATCTTACATCAACGTCCCATGGGGTGGTAAAGTCCTGTCCAAGTAAAATGTCGTGGTCGCAAGGATCTACGGCTCTTACCGTCAGCTTCCTGGACCTGCCATCCAATTCCATGTTGATGTCCAGATACCCCAATACTTTCTTTATTCCACCTAACACACTTCTTATAACAGAGTTCGCTGGTCGCAATCGGTCCTTGAACTTAGTCGCTATCTCTGGTCCTACTAGCGAGACCGTGGCTCCTCCATCAATTAGGGCTTTGTACGGTCTACCACCTAGTATTACCTTCGTGAAGATGCGGTTCTCTGCGCTCATACCTGCGACTTCGACTTCGCCTGGTTCCGGAACCTGAAGTTGGTCGGCCTCCGGCGTACGTAGTACGCTGCTCTCCCCCCCCCTAGACTAGATGTGGGCACCCCAACATCTAGGTCTGTAACAAAGGTGGAGGGGCCCTCCAACGAGGGAGTGGACACCTGTGACCCTTCTAGAAGGTCGACCGCCTCTCGTACGAGGGCTAGGTGCTCGAAATCCTTCTGCTCGTCAGCTGTTGGATTGAGCGCCGTTACGTCGGACCCTTCGAGGATCGGTAAGGCTGTCACTCTTTCGGTCACCCTTTTGCTCCCACGACTCTTCCTATTCTCTACTTTTTTTCTCTCTTCTCGAATTTTGTTGCTCTCACTACTCTCTCTACTCTCTACTATTTCTCTCTCTTCTCGAATTTTGTTGCTCTCATTACTCTTTCTACTCTCTACTTTTTCTCTCTCTTCTCGAATTTTGTTGCTCTCACTACTCTCTTTAATTAATGGTTTTGTGGTCGCTATTGGTGAGGTCCCATTTAATCCTCCGCTGTTTGAAGTATTGCTCCATACTGGGTGGGTCTCCCCATCTGACAATGTGGACTTAATACTTTTATCTGCCTCGACTCTCATCGATCCACTTCTCTCTTGGTGGCTGCTAATTTTCGCGTTCTCTGGGGTCGCTATTCTCTTCTCCTGTATGGTCGGTTGGGCGCTATGCTGGCTTCCCTTTATTGTTGCCAGTTGCGTCCCGTTTGCGGTTGCTGAGGAGGTATGGGACTCTTCTGCCTCCCCTGCATCCCGTTTCCCATGGCCTGATTATTTGGAGAAGACTGCCATGCCGGCTGTCTATTGGGACATTCGCTTGCATAGTGTCCCATAGCCGTACACAAGTAGCATGTCCTTTGTGGACATTCTCTTGCTCGGTGCCCTACCGTCTGGCATGTATAGCATGCACCATATACTGGTATATTTTGGGCAGAAGGCCCATTTTGGTCTCTAGTTCCTCTCATATTATAGGTGCCTTGGCCGGTGAATCCTTGGGCTTGACCACCTCTACCCTGAAACGAGTTAACATTCTGGGGAGGAGACCATTGCCAAGCGGGCACAAAACTCGGTCGCAGTGGATTCAGCGGTGTACTGTGCGTCATCGTTGCGGTCGCGTTGTGTGAGGCTGGCTGTACTGGGGTCGCTTGTACGTTGGCCTCAGGCCTTTGATTCTCCTTGGCAGCGGCTACCGCATTTATTTGTTTTTGTTTTTTCTTCGCTTTTCTATTCCAATTTCTCTTTCTCGCCGGTTTGGTTGTCGCTGATGTGCTGTCGCTAGTGTCGCTTTCTGGGTTCGATTTCTCGTAGGCTGCCGCTACCTTACGGACTGAGGGTGTCCCAGAGTATGCTGCACCTGGTATGCTCATCTTCTCCTTTGGTGGAGGCTCTTCAAACCGGTCATCTAGTTCTTTCTCCTTTTCCCAAATTCTTCCTAGTTTCTCTATATCCTTGAGCGTCTTGATTTCTTTCCCCGCCATGAAGTGTCGATAGTCTTTCCTCAAGCCCTTGTAGGCCTGTTTTACTATTGTTTTCCTGGAAGGGGGTCGCTTAAAGTGGTCGACAATGTATTCTACGCAGGATATATAATTGGCAATCTTTTCTCCTTTTGCCATCGATCTGTTCCGTAAGTCCGTCATCGTGTCTTCTTCATCTCTGTGACCCAAATACTGCCTTCTGAATGATTTTTTAAAGTCTTTCCATGATTTTAAGTCTGGTCGCTTGGATCGATACCATCTGCTAGCATTTTTCGAAAAGATCGATGGTAAAGCATTCAACAGCTCCCTGTCGCTCATGGCTAGGCTTGCTTTGCAATCCTGCAGCCGGTCCAAAATTTCCTCTGGCTCCTTATCTTCCCCATTGAACTTTAGGTTCCAGCTCTGCAATATTTTAACATTCTTCCCCGCTATATCTGCATTCGAATGACTTTTCCTATTTTTTTGTTTCATTTTCTTATCTTCATATTCCGAATCGCTAGTCGATCTCGACTGGTTCCGTTTGTGGCCTCTCCTGTGTTTTGTACTTCTTTTATTGTGGTCGCTATCTGAGTCTGATGACGTTGTATTACCGTCGCTACTTGTGGTACTATTACTCGAACTCCTATGTCTACGGTTTTTCATTTTACGGCTATCTCTCTTCTTTACTAATCTTCGGTCTAGTACGCTACTTTCCGAGCTACTCGATGACAGTCGCTTTCGTTCTCCTCTTCTCTGTTTTGATGCTTCGGTTTGCTGGTCTGTTGGCCTACGAACGGTGTTCACCTTAGGACTCCGAATCTCTGCCACTTCGTGATTTCTGGGTCGCTCTCTTCTCTCTTGGGTTCCCCTCGGTGGTCTCGGAGTGTCTACGTAATCTTGTGGGTGTGCTACCGGAGGTGGGACTACTGGAGGTTGTGGCGCGTATACCGGTTCTCGGAGGAGAATTGGTCTATGTTGTGCCATTTTCAGATGTTCAAACTCCTGCAGTAGCCGTTCGTATGGTCCTGCCCCTCGTTGAATGGCATCTTCTTCTCGATTCTTATCTTCTTCTTTGTTGCTTACGTCGCTACTATCTGTTGAGTTTCCATTTCTTGGGTTACTGGTTATGGGGTCTCTATGTTTTACTTGTCCAATGTATTGAATACTGTCGTTCGGGTTTATCCCCTGCAGTGGCGTTTGGCTTTGTGATGTTCCTGTCGGATTGTCACTTCTTGCTAGGGGTTGCCCCCTCTGACTAGTCCCCGGACCGGCCCCGACGTTCGTTGCTTGTGCCATTGCAGGGGGTCGTGTGACCGACGGCGCTGCGGTGGTTGGCATCGAAGGTAACGTTGGTTCCGAAGCCGTTGACGCTGATGTAATCAATTGTATTGGTCTCTGGATCATTGGTACCGCGGGAGTTCCCGTACTGGAATCCGGTGATGGATGATTTCCTGTATAATGGAAAAGTGGCTCTGGTAGCCTCCATTGGTAGCCGGTTGGTATCATCTTCATTAGTCCCGGAGTATATGCCAACTGTGTATGACTGCTCATCGCTAAGAGTTGCGGTGGAAACCCTGTTTGCACTCTTGGTCGTGTGTTTGCAGACACCATCTGCATCGCGAAGCTATCCGTTGGTCCCCGAGTACGAACTGGTGTCGTCGTAGTGATAGTGGTGGTCGCTGTGCTTATCGTTTCTAGCGTAACTACTGGTACATCGGTCGTTTGTTGTTGTTTTGTGACTTCTTGAATCTGCTCCGTGATTGCCTGTCCCTCTTCTTGGCTATACTCCGTTTCCGTGCTTTGCAACTCTACTTCTTTGGTCCTTCTCTTAGGCTTCCTACCTCTTTTCTTCTTCTGAGGTATTTGTTCAAAAGATTCCTCTCGCATTATGGCCGCCGATGTTGCTGGTACTTGATCCCATGGTCTTTCGTCCCATACTGTATCCCAATTTACTGCTGCCTCTGGTTCCACTGACCTAATACTTGCCCGCAAGAGTCTGTCTCTAAGTTGGGCTGTTGTCCCAGATATGCTAAGTCCCATCTGATCTAGAATTATTATAAGTTCGCTCGGGTCCATCCCATTTATTCTACTTGATACTGCCATTCGCTGGCGTATGCGCGGATCCTTCTTTGCTGCTTGTCTTGTGTTCATTTTGTACTCTACTCGTACACTAAGGGACGAAAACAAAAGCAGCGGTTTGGTCGCTAGTTACACTCTACAGTTACTGCAGTATTCGCTATGTTGGGAGGGCCCGCCCAAGTCTTTGGAATCTTTTCAAAAACGGGGATTTAACTTGCAATACCTGGTGCACTTGAATGGAGAGGTCGCAAATAAAGGGATCAGTCTTAACTCCTTTACGGGACAATTTTCCTGCCTAACTACTGTGTCACTAATTTTCAATTTTTATAATGATTTAATAATAATAATATGTATATTTATATATGTATCTTACTCTGGAGATTACCGTATGTACTTTTGCTAAAGGGACAAAAGGAGATAAACAAAGAAATTAGCTTATTTTCTTGAGGTCTTCTTTATCGGTTTCTTTAGCTGAAAATGCCTACTCGAAATTTGTTTGCCTAGCTCTTGAGTAGCTGCTGAAATACCCTGACGCGAATCTAATAAAGTCGCTATTCAGTCTTCAGTAGTTCTTGGTCTTCTCTTCTTGTTTATATCTGAAGTAATAATCTGAGGTTTCTTCTTGGTCGCAATCAATTTTCAGTAAATAATTTCCAATACAATTAAATAAATATAAATATATGTAATAATCAATTTTTCCTTTGACACAGTAGTTATGCTATAAATACAATAACTTTAGTTGTTGTATTTTTATACCCAATTTCCAGTAGTTGTTACAAAAATTTTACTCTTAACTAATTATAAATCGTTCTTACTAATCGATTTGGGGGTAGTAGCACAGCAATAATATTTTGTGGAGGTGTTCGCAAAATGAATTTTCCCTATACGGTGGTGTGACTCCTACTCTACTACTTTAAGTCGTTGAGGAGACTTGAAACATAGGACAGAATTCAGAAAATTACACCCAATTAATTTATCTATCACTCTAGCTCATTACTCAAATTTCACCAAATCTCCAACAAAGATTTTCTGAATTTGTCTCCTATTTTCCCCACCTTCTCTATTTATCGCTATTATATTTAGTGCGTCGCCGCAGCCTTCCGCTTACACTGGTAATTCGCTATTTTCTTTATATATCGCTACAAGCTTCCTCCAATAACCGAAAATTTTCAATACTCAAAAGAATCCTACGAAAGGTCTCAATTGAAACGAAAATTTTCTTCACTACACACCCAACCTGTGAAAGCCCTCAATAGATCGCTCAGAAATTTTCGAAAAAATTTTTAAGATCCTAAAAAAAAACTCTTAAAACCAAAAAAAAATTTTCAACAACCCTTCAAAAAAAAAATCTTTGAAAATTCTCAAAATCTAAAAAAAAACTCTTCCTTTCTTTGGAACATTCCTCACATAAAAAAATTTTTTTTTTTCGGAAAATTCTCAAAATCATAAAATTTTCAAAAAATAATTTCGGAAAATTCACAAAAATATCCAAAAAAATTTTCCGGAAAATTCTCAAAATCGAAAAATTTTCAAAAAATAATTATGGGAAATTCTCAAAAATATCCAAAAAAATTTTCCGGAAAATTCTCAAAATCGAAAAATTTTCAAAAAATAATTTCGGAAAATTCTCAAAAATATCCAAAAAAAATTTCCGGAAAATTCTCAAAATCAAAAAATTTTCGAAAAATAATTTCGGAAAATTCTCAAAAATATCCAAAAAATTTTTCCGGAAAATTCTCAAAATCGAAAAATTTATTAGTCGATTTCCCCAAGTGAAAATTTTCTAAGTCCAATTTATAACCCAATAGCTCAAGTGAAACAAATTTTTAAAGTCCCATTTATAACCCAATAAATAGCTCAAGTGAAAATTTTTCTAAGTCCTACTTATAAATTCCTTAAACACGCAAAAAAAATAATTTTTCCACTTCACTTAAATTTTCATACGACACAAAAAAAACGTTTTAGTCGCTGCACTTTCGCTGGCTCGGCACTGTGTAAAAAAAATTTTTCTGATTTTTCCCGAACTCTCTTAATTAATTTATTTTGCTATTTTTCCTGTTTTTTCCTGAGTCACTAAGCCCCCGTTGGTACGTCATTTATAACATGGCATTCTTGATTGGAAATCAGAAACCACTACATTTGTGATGCTTACCATTGTCTCGACACTTTACCAAAATTTCTCAATTAATGGGCGCCAGGTAAAGCGCGGCTAACTCGGCACGAGCCCCCTCCCAGAGGAAGTTCCGTGAAGAGGAAAAATCAGGAATTTATATCTTTATAATAATTACCCACAAATTTCACTTTAAATATATATAACTTTATTTCTCCTCGTCGGGTAACATT
This sequence comes from Gastracanthus pulcherrimus, assembly GCA_949152435.1. NCBI lineage: Eukaryota > Metazoa > Arthropoda > Insecta > Hymenoptera > Pteromalidae > Gastracanthus > Gastracanthus pulcherrimus. Next base: position 54,366,982 of record OX424573.1, read on the forward strand.
AACGGTCGCAAGTTACAATATCGCTTAAATCTACGTTGTCGCTATACACAAAAAATGGCTACGCTAGCCGTATCACGCGTCCCTCGCGACGATCAAACTCACCACGTCTCCCGTCTTCCCGAGTCGCGGAAATTTCCCCACACCAATGCTTAAATTTGCTACCGGTCCGACCCGCACTGATCTTATATACCGGTGTCACACCACCACGGCTTTATTTTTCTATGAGCCCCGAGCACATGGCGGCGATGTACAACAATGATATAATTCGCTTGCAAGTGCCGAGGGAAGCTCGGCAATTACAGTCCACTCACCGTGGTTAGTCGGGCGCGTCCGCGATGTTCGTCCTCGCAGGTCACAGGTCGCCGGTTAAAATCTCCAATCTATCGCTCGCCGGGATTTTCTACGCCAAAGGTCTCCCCACGCGGTCTCTCTTCTCGGACGGCAGTCACAAATTTTCTCAACTATCTCCCTTGAAGGCCGGGCAGTCAATCCTCAAAACCGGAGAGGGCGGAAATCTCTTCCAAAATTTTGGCTTTTCTTATCGCGCAACTTCAGCTCAAACTCCTGTTGCTTCCGCCCTTTCCTTTACGGTGATTGGCCTTGATTTTCCCTAGATGCAAAAATCAAGGCCAAGTCCGCGGTGATTTGAGTCGCTACTCCTCATTGGCTCGCCTCGCTAATACCGCCCTGCTTACGCAGCGCGGGCAATTATGAATTGCTAGATATACACGCGCGGGCAACCCGGCGTGTATATCTATATCGGGCGCTTTCGGTTTTATCGCCGCCGGACCAACACAGTTGGCAGCGGCGACGTGCGCGCGTCGGCCTACGCTAGGAGAGGCCGGCAGCTTCATGCGGCTCGCGGCGCGGCGGCTGCTAGCTCTCCCCTCTACCGACAGCCGAGTCGGTATATCTCTCTCTCTCTCTCTCTCTTGGCTACAGCCGAGATGGTGTGCCTCGAGGAAGCCGCCGCTGCCGCTGTGAATCCTCTCTCCTCCCGCGTCTGCGTGCATCGGGAGAGAGGGCGGCTGCGCGCGCGTGTGTGTATGTGTGTGCGCGGGCAGCGGCTCATCATCCTCGAGAGGCGAGGAAGAAAGAGCAATCGAGAGAGAGAGAGTCGCGCGTACAGTGTGCAGTGATGTTGGTGCTGTGCCTGTGTGTGTATACTCGTCGCCGTTGCTCGCTCCGAGCAGTCGTCGCTGCGGCGATCAGCTGGTGCCGCTGGTATGGGTGTGTGCGTGTGTGTGCCGGTCTGCGGCCTTCCTCGGTCGCGACTCCTTATCCTCATTCCCTCAACAAATAATAACAATACCCCATTAATAACAATACTAATTAAATGTGAGAAATGCTCGGCTCTGGTGACGGGCGACTGGGTCGCGATTGACTGCCCGTATTTAATATTATTGGGACGTGAAATACACGTCACAAACTCTCCCCCCCTAAACGGGACACACCGCCAGGAGTGGACTGGTTATTCCAATAATCAACGAGACTCTAATTGGGCCATTGTATCCCATCAACGCGATTCCCGAACAACCCTCGGCACCAGAGCTTTTGCAAAAAAAACAATATATATATACATCTATACACTTAAACTAATCAAGCTGAAAACAAAAAAAAAATGTATTAATACCTCCACCTTACTACTCCCAATCCGACCACAGAGCAACCGCGCTCATAGATCGCGCGACCATAGGGGTTATTATAAAAATAAAAAAATTCCAAATAAATAAATAAATAAATAACAAGCCTTTTAACAACTTACTGGGCATGGGTATGCCTCCGTCATTCCAGGTTTCGGTCGCTAGTAGTTCTCAGGTTATGCCCTGTTTGGTCGCCGATGCGTAGGGTCTCGGATGGTCGCTATTATCATGGTGGTCGCTAGATCGTCAGGTTGCCCTCCTTCTATGGGTCGCTTCTATGGCTTTTCTCGAGGCGATGGGCCTCCAAGGTGGCTCGTAGCAGGGCAGCTCGATCGTGTGGCGGAAGGTCCGAAAGGCAATCCGCCAGCCGCTGGATCCTCCCCATGATATCCTCTTGCGGGGCGGCAGCCCTAGAGTGGTCGCTTGGTGGGTCTGGTGGTGGGTGCAGTACATGACGCGGGGCTGGCGTCGGTCTCTCTGGGTTCCTATGACTCCGCTCCGGTGGGAATACCGACGCTGAGGGCAACGTAGACGGTTGCGAGACCCCCCGCGCCGGAGCCGGTTCCCCGGCTGTCGACGACGCCGTACCCGTCCCCGGTGGAGGATCGCGAGGTTCGTCTCGTAGGTTCATGCCCAGCGGGGCCGATCCCCCCTCATACTTCCACCGGACCCAGTCCCGGTGAGGCTCACTGCATCTGGGGCAGCTCGTCACTTTTACGCCCCGCCTGCCGCAGTTTCGACACCAAGTATTTTGGCGGGGCCTCGGACATCTCGACGATATATGCCCCTTCTGCCAACAATTGTTGCAAGCCCCCTCAGGAGGGTCAAGCGTCGGTTCAGAGGGTATGGGGATTAGTCTGTGGCTAAACATAATGCCCGTGAGCTTCACCCGGCGGGTCTCCACCGGCTCGACGGACACCTGCCGCCGACTGCTGAGAAGCGCCGGTCCCGGGGGTGGTGACTGCGCGCGCATGGCTGCCACCCTCTCCGCCACCGGCGACTCGTAATCATCTAACTGGAGCTGCCGGCGTGGGTTATACCGATGCCTCCGAGCTGAGATAGGGGGAGGGTAGGGAACTTCCCTCAACCCGGCAACTTCTCCACTCACGGTCAATTCCTCGTCCAGGTCCCAGGCCAATGGGGTCCTTGACGGCCCTGTTTCCAGGGGAATCGATGGAGGAGTCGGGTGCGTCGGGGGTATGTCGGGTTCCGGACAAGGTTCCCTCGATTCCTCCCCTTCTGGAATCTCTCGTTGACTAGCGGCACTATGATGTTCTTCTGGAGGCGGCTCCTCCGTTTGCTCCACCTCTTGGGCCAGACGACGAGATATCGCTCCGGTAGCCCGAGCAGCCATCAGGCGCGCTGCCAAACTCCTCACGGGTGGAGGAGGGTGTTCAACTTCCACTTGCTGACGGACGGGTTGGAGTCGGCGGTTCCTCATCCGCTCCCGGATGACTTTCTCTTCCTCCTGCTCATCCGCCCAGGTGACTCGTCTCGGGTCGCTCGGGGCGATCGACGCCATCTGGTCTCTCGATGGTTCTGCTCCGGTGGGGTCGCTGATCCGGGTCGCTACGAACGACATACCCCGTGGCTCGGAGTGAGGGGCGAACCCGTGTACCGCCATTCCATTCCCAGCTTCCTGGACCCTTCAATCCTCTCCGGGTTGCTGGGTATCGTCGTGTCCCGATGGAGTGTGGGTTCCGACCTCGATGTCCGCGGGGCCCATGGGTTCCACTCCAGCAGGATAGGATGGGGGCAACTCCCGTGGGAACTCCTGGGTCTGGGTCGTAGCCATCAGAGCGTTGAAGGCCCGATTAGTCTCCTGCTGCTCCCACTCCTGCTGCACCGCGGTTTCCCATTCGGGGGCGGTCATGGGGCTATCTCCAATCGTAGGTGGAGGGCTACGAAGGGTCGCCATAGCTCCCACTTGCTGTACCCGATCGTCATTCGGGATACGGCAGCTAACGGGGTATTCAAACTCGGGATAAGGGTGGTGATCTCCTCGGCTCGTTCGGCCTCTGCGTACTCCCCTAGCTCTGAACATTATGGTCGATGGTTCTCTTCTTTAATCTGTGAACATAACGACAAAAAAAAATATAACAACTTCGAGGTCGCTTGTAAAGAGGAGGTCGATACTACGGGGCTCTCCCCCTTGGGGGAATATATCTTTTCAATTCGCTCACGTGCACCTCGGGTATTCTTTTATCCTCACCCATATTTAGCACGTATACCAGCGGAGACTTAACTTCTTTGATGGCAAACGGGCCGTCAAACCGGCCAGCTAACTTAGCCGATAAACGCTTGTCTTTGTTTGACAAGTGGTGGTTTGCCCTCATTACTAAGTCTCCTACCTGGAATGTCGCCTCCTTCCTGCCACGATTGTAGTATTTGGCTTGTCGCTCCTTTGCAGAATCGATATGCCTGATTACTAGGTCGCGTAGGGCATCCAGTCTTCTTACTCTCTCTAACCAATCTTCAGGGTCGCTACTAATAATTGGTCGCTTTGGCTCTACTTCTCTTCGTAAACTCTTCACCGGCCTTGGGTGTCGTCCATAATTCAAGAAGGCTGGTGATACCTTGGTGGTCGCTTGCATGGCAGTGTTGACTGCATGCCTAAACTCATGAAGATGGGCATCCCAATTCCGATGGTCTTGTTTTACGAAGGTCGCTATCATGGTCTTTAGGGTTCGATTGCTTCTCTCCACTGGATTGGCTTACGGATGGTACGGTGGCGTGGTCACATGGGTCACTCCATACTCCTTCAGCGTGGCGGTCAGGTGCTTATTGATGAACTCTTTCCCGTTATCTGTGAGTACGTAGTTCGGCGTCTCCCACCGTAACAAGATGAGCTCCTCTAGGGCGCGAGCCACCGACTTGCCATCCGCCTTCCTCAGCGGCTTCAGCTCGATCCACCGCGTGAAGAGATCTTGGAATACCACCAAGTATTTGAATTGGCTCTTACTTGGTGGAAATTCCATAAGATCTGCTGCCACTACGGCCCATGGTCGCTCTACAATTCTTTTGCCTAGTAGCCCTAGGGGTCCCGTCTGAGAGGACTTGTGCTTCTGGCATTCGAGACAAGCCTGGACGAAGTGGCGCACGTCATAGTACATGCCTTGCCAGTAGTACTCGCGGGCCACTCGGTCATAGGTCTTCTCAAGTCCCAGGTGTCCCGCGGAGGTGATGGAGTGGCTCTCCGTCATCACTCTCTCACGGTACTCTACTGGGACGACCAGTCTCCATCCTTCTTCTCGAGATGTCACTGGGTCTAATAGGGGGTCGCTACGAAATTTGTACAACATGCCATCTTCAATTCGCCAGTCTGGGAATCGGTGTGGGTGACTTTGTACTTCTTCCATCCTCGTTACGTATCGCTCGTCCTGTATCTCTTCAAATCCAGCTATTTCCCCTCCATCTTCATACATCCTGGACAACGCATCAGGCACTTTCAGCAGAGTGCCCTTTCGATGGATTACTTCGAAGTCCCACTGCTGCATTTCAAGTGCCCAACGGGCTAGTCGTCCAGTAGGGTCCTTCAGATTACGAAGCCATTGGAGGGCGCTATGGTCGGTGATGGCCTTGAATTCGTACCCTTCAAGGTATGGTCGCAGCTTCTTAATGGCCCATAATAACGCCAGGCATTCTCTTTCGGACGTGGTATAATTTCGTTCAGCCGCCGTGAGTACTCTACTCACATATACGATGGGGTGCTCTCCATCATCCCCTTCCTGTGTCAAAACCGCCCCAATCGCCACTCCGCTTGCATCATTCTGGACCGTGAAGGTTTTGCCAAAATCTGGTCTTGCCAGGACCAGAGCTATCGTTAGCGCCTTCTTTAGACCTTCAAAGGCCTCTTGTTGGTCGCTATCCCATTTCCATTCTTGCCCCTTTTTTAGTAACTTCACTAACGGAATTTTCATCTCTGAGTCGTTCTCAATGAATCGCGAGTACCATCCTACCATACCCAGAAATCGTCTCAGCTGCTTAACGGTCTTCGGCGCTGGATATTCTGTCACTGGCGATACCTTTTCTGGGTCTGGTCGCAATCCATCTTTATCAAGCAAGAAGCCTAAGTACGTCACTCTCGAGCAGCAGAATTCGTACTTTTTCCGATTTACTACCAATCCTGCTTCGATCAGCTTCTTGAGAACCAGCTCCAACCATTGGAGATGTTCCTCAAAGGTCTCGGTCGCTATAATGATGTCGTCCAAGTATCCAAACACATATGGTTCATACTGGACGCCAAACAAAGCATCGATCAGGCGTTGGAAGGTCATGGGCGCATTCGTTAGTCCGAAGGGCATTTTTACAAATTGCCAGAGCCCTGACCCCGGCACTGCAAATGCTGTAAATTTCTTGCTGCTTTGCTCCATCGGTACTTGAAAATAGGCTTGCTTGAGGTCAATTTTGGTCAAATATTTGGCTTTACGCAATTTGTCCAATATGGAATCCATGCTCCTGATAGGATATGCATCCTTCCGGGTCACTTTGTTGAGGTCGCGATAATCTATACAAAATCTATAGCTCCCGTCTGGCTTCTTGATGATTACCGGGGCGCTACTCCATTCACTTGCCGATCGCTCTATTACTCCACTCCTGAACATCTTCTCTATCTCTTCACGTACTACTTGCAGAAGTTTGGGTGACATTCTCCCTAGGTCTTCTATGGCTTTCCGCTGCTCGTCGTCTGCCTCGGTAATTCCGGCGCATTCGGCGTATGCTGGGGTCGCTTCGATTTCCTCGTCGTCCCAAGATTGCTTCCACGGGCCCTCGTTAGTCCTCCACATCCGTCTGCCGTATCTTACATCAACGTCCCATGGGGTGGTAAAGTCCTGTCCAAGTAAAATGTCGTGGTCGCAAGGATCTACGGCTCTTACCGTCAGCTTCCTGGACCTGCCATCCAATTCCATGTTGATGTCCAGATACCCCAATACTTTCTTTATTCCACCTAACACACTTCTTATAACAGAGTTCGCTGGTCGCAATCGGTCCTTGAACTTAGTCGCTATCTCTGGTCCTACTAGCGAGACCGTGGCTCCTCCATCAATTAGGGCTTTGTACGGTCTACCACCTAGTATTACCTTCGTGAAGATGCGGTTCTCTGCGCTCATACCTGCGACTTCGACTTCGCCTGGTTCCGGAACCTGAAGTTGGTCGGCCTCCGGCGTACGTAGTACGCTGCTCTCCCCCCCCCTAGACTAGATGTGGGCACCCCAACATCTAGGTCTGTAACAAAGGTGGAGGGGCCCTCCAACGAGGGAGTGGACACCTGTGACCCTTCTAGAAGGTCGACCGCCTCTCGTACGAGGGCTAGGTGCTCGAAATCCTTCTGCTCGTCAGCTGTTGGATTGAGCGCCGTTACGTCGGACCCTTCGAGGATCGGTAAGGCTGTCACTCTTTCGGTCACCCTTTTGCTCCCACGACTCTTCCTATTCTCTACTTTTTTTCTCTCTTCTCGAATTTTGTTGCTCTCACTACTCTCTCTACTCTCTACTATTTCTCTCTCTTCTCGAATTTTGTTGCTCTCATTACTCTTTCTACTCTCTACTTTTTCTCTCTCTTCTCGAATTTTGTTGCTCTCACTACTCTCTTTAATTAATGGTTTTGTGGTCGCTATTGGTGAGGTCCCATTTAATCCTCCGCTGTTTGAAGTATTGCTCCATACTGGGTGGGTCTCCCCATCTGACAATGTGGACTTAATACTTTTATCTGCCTCGACTCTCATCGATCCACTTCTCTCTTGGTGGCTGCTAATTTTCGCGTTCTCTGGGGTCGCTATTCTCTTCTCCTGTATGGTCGGTTGGGCGCTATGCTGGCTTCCCTTTATTGTTGCCAGTTGCGTCCCGTTTGCGGTTGCTGAGGAGGTATGGGACTCTTCTGCCTCCCCTGCATCCCGTTTCCCATGGCCTGATTATTTGGAGAAGACTGCCATGCCGGCTGTCTATTGGGACATTCGCTTGCATAGTGTCCCATAGCCGTACACAAGTAGCATGTCCTTTGTGGACATTCTCTTGCTCGGTGCCCTACCGTCTGGCATGTATAGCATGCACCATATACTGGTATATTTTGGGCAGAAGGCCCATTTTGGTCTCTAGTTCCTCTCATATTATAGGTGCCTTGGCCGGTGAATCCTTGGGCTTGACCACCTCTACCCTGAAACGAGTTAACATTCTGGGGAGGAGACCATTGCCAAGCGGGCACAAAACTCGGTCGCAGTGGATTCAGCGGTGTACTGTGCGTCATCGTTGCGGTCGCGTTGTGTGAGGCTGGCTGTACTGGGGTCGCTTGTACGTTGGCCTCAGGCCTTTGATTCTCCTTGGCAGCGGCTACCGCATTTATTTGTTTTTGTTTTTTCTTCGCTTTTCTATTCCAATTTCTCTTTCTCGCCGGTTTGGTTGTCGCTGATGTGCTGTCGCTAGTGTCGCTTTCTGGGTTCGATTTCTCGTAGGCTGCCGCTACCTTACGGACTGAGGGTGTCCCAGAGTATGCTGCACCTGGTATGCTCATCTTCTCCTTTGGTGGAGGCTCTTCAAACCGGTCATCTAGTTCTTTCTCCTTTTCCCAAATTCTTCCTAGTTTCTCTATATCCTTGAGCGTCTTGATTTCTTTCCCCGCCATGAAGTGTCGATAGTCTTTCCTCAAGCCCTTGTAGGCCTGTTTTACTATTGTTTTCCTGGAAGGGGGTCGCTTAAAGTGGTCGACAATGTATTCTACGCAGGATATATAATTGGCAATCTTTTCTCCTTTTGCCATCGATCTGTTCCGTAAGTCCGTCATCGTGTCTTCTTCATCTCTGTGACCCAAATACTGCCTTCTGAATGATTTTTTAAAGTCTTTCCATGATTTTAAGTCTGGTCGCTTGGATCGATACCATCTGCTAGCATTTTTCGAAAAGATCGATGGTAAAGCATTCAACAGCTCCCTGTCGCTCATGGCTAGGCTTGCTTTGCAATCCTGCAGCCGGTCCAAAATTTCCTCTGGCTCCTTATCTTCCCCATTGAACTTTAGGTTCCAGCTCTGCAATATTTTAACATTCTTCCCCGCTATATCTGCATTCGAATGACTTTTCCTATTTTTTTGTTTCATTTTCTTATCTTCATATTCCGAATCGCTAGTCGATCTCGACTGGTTCCGTTTGTGGCCTCTCCTGTGTTTTGTACTTCTTTTATTGTGGTCGCTATCTGAGTCTGATGACGTTGTATTACCGTCGCTACTTGTGGTACTATTACTCGAACTCCTATGTCTACGGTTTTTCATTTTACGGCTATCTCTCTTCTTTACTAATCTTCGGTCTAGTACGCTACTTTCCGAGCTACTCGATGACAGTCGCTTTCGTTCTCCTCTTCTCTGTTTTGATGCTTCGGTTTGCTGGTCTGTTGGCCTACGAACGGTGTTCACCTTAGGACTCCGAATCTCTGCCACTTCGTGATTTCTGGGTCGCTCTCTTCTCTCTTGGGTTCCCCTCGGTGGTCTCGGAGTGTCTACGTAATCTTGTGGGTGTGCTACCGGAGGTGGGACTACTGGAGGTTGTGGCGCGTATACCGGTTCTCGGAGGAGAATTGGTCTATGTTGTGCCATTTTCAGATGTTCAAACTCCTGCAGTAGCCGTTCGTATGGTCCTGCCCCTCGTTGAATGGCATCTTCTTCTCGATTCTTATCTTCTTCTTTGTTGCTTACGTCGCTACTATCTGTTGAGTTTCCATTTCTTGGGTTACTGGTTATGGGGTCTCTATGTTTTACTTGTCCAATGTATTGAATACTGTCGTTCGGGTTTATCCCCTGCAGTGGCGTTTGGCTTTGTGATGTTCCTGTCGGATTGTCACTTCTTGCTAGGGGTTGCCCCCTCTGACTAGTCCCCGGACCGGCCCCGACGTTCGTTGCTTGTGCCATTGCAGGGGGTCGTGTGACCGACGGCGCTGCGGTGGTTGGCATCGAAGGTAACGTTGGTTCCGAAGCCGTTGACGCTGATGTAATCAATTGTATTGGTCTCTGGATCATTGGTACCGCGGGAGTTCCCGTACTGGAATCCGGTGATGGATGATTTCCTGTATAATGGAAAAGTGGCTCTGGTAGCCTCCATTGGTAGCCGGTTGGTATCATCTTCATTAGTCCCGGAGTATATGCCAACTGTGTATGACTGCTCATCGCTAAGAGTTGCGGTGGAAACCCTGTTTGCACTCTTGGTCGTGTGTTTGCAGACACCATCTGCATCGCGAAGCTATCCGTTGGTCCCCGAGTACGAACTGGTGTCGTCGTAGTGATAGTGGTGGTCGCTGTGCTTATCGTTTCTAGCGTAACTACTGGTACATCGGTCGTTTGTTGTTGTTTTGTGACTTCTTGAATCTGCTCCGTGATTGCCTGTCCCTCTTCTTGGCTATACTCCGTTTCCGTGCTTTGCAACTCTACTTCTTTGGTCCTTCTCTTAGGCTTCCTACCTCTTTTCTTCTTCTGAGGTATTTGTTCAAAAGATTCCTCTCGCATTATGGCCGCCGATGTTGCTGGTACTTGATCCCATGGTCTTTCGTCCCATACTGTATCCCAATTTACTGCTGCCTCTGGTTCCACTGACCTAATACTTGCCCGCAAGAGTCTGTCTCTAAGTTGGGCTGTTGTCCCAGATATGCTAAGTCCCATCTGATCTAGAATTATTATAAGTTCGCTCGGGTCCATCCCATTTATTCTACTTGATACTGCCATTCGCTGGCGTATGCGCGGATCCTTCTTTGCTGCTTGTCTTGTGTTCATTTTGTACTCTACTCGTACACTAAGGGACGAAAACAAAAGCAGCGGTTTGGTCGCTAGTTACACTCTACAGTTACTGCAGTATTCGCTATGTTGGGAGGGCCCGCCCAAGTCTTTGGAATCTTTTCAAAAACGGGGATTTAACTTGCAATACCTGGTGCACTTGAATGGAGAGGTCGCAAATAAAGGGATCAGTCTTAACTCCTTTACGGGACAATTTTCCTGCCTAACTACTGTGTCACTAATTTTCAATTTTTATAATGATTTAATAATAATAATATGTATATTTATATATGTATCTTACTCTGGAGATTACCGTATGTACTTTTGCTAAAGGGACAAAAGGAGATAAACAAAGAAATTAGCTTATTTTCTTGAGGTCTTCTTTATCGGTTTCTTTAGCTGAAAATGCCTACTCGAAATTTGTTTGCCTAGCTCTTGAGTAGCTGCTGAAATACCCTGACGCGAATCTAATAAAGTCGCTATTCAGTCTTCAGTAGTTCTTGGTCTTCTCTTCTTGTTTATATCTGAAGTAATAATCTGAGGTTTCTTCTTGGTCGCAATCAATTTTCAGTAAATAATTTCCAATACAATTAAATAAATATAAATATATGTAATAATCAATTTTTCCTTTGACACAGTAGTTATGCTATAAATACAATAACTTTAGTTGTTGTATTTTTATACCCAATTTCCAGTAGTTGTTACAAAAATTTTACTCTTAACTAATTATAAATCGTTCTTACTAATCGATTTGGGGGTAGTAGCACAGCAATAATATTTTGTGGAGGTGTTCGCAAAATGAATTTTCCCTATACGGTGGTGTGACTCCTACTCTACTACTTTAAGTCGTTGAGGAGACTTGAAACATAGGACAGAATTCAGAAAATTACACCCAATTAATTTATCTATCACTCTAGCTCATTACTCAAATTTCACCAAATCTCCAACAAAGATTTTCTGAATTTGTCTCCTATTTTCCCCACCTTCTCTATTTATCGCTATTATATTTAGTGCGTCGCCGCAGCCTTCCGCTTACACTGGTAATTCGCTATTTTCTTTATATATCGCTACAAGCTTCCTCCAATAACCGAAAATTTTCAATACTCAAAAGAATCCTACGAAAGGTCTCAATTGAAACGAAAATTTTCTTCACTACACACCCAACCTGTGAAAGCCCTCAATAGATCGCTCAGAAATTTTCGAAAAAATTTTTAAGATCCTAAAAAAAAACTCTTAAAACCAAAAAAAAATTTTCAACAACCCTTCAAAAAAAAAATCTTTGAAAATTCTCAAAATCTAAAAAAAAACTCTTCCTTTCTTTGGAACATTCCTCACATAAAAAAATTTTTTTTTTTCGGAAAATTCTCAAAATCATAAAATTTTCAAAAAATAATTTCGGAAAATTCACAAAAATATCCAAAAAAATTTTCCGGAAAATTCTCAAAATCGAAAAATTTTCAAAAAATAATTATGGGAAATTCTCAAAAATATCCAAAAAAATTTTCCGGAAAATTCTCAAAATCGAAAAATTTTCAAAAAATAATTTCGGAAAATTCTCAAAAATATCCAAAAAAAATTTCCGGAAAATTCTCAAAATCAAAAAATTTTCGAAAAATAATTTCGGAAAATTCTCAAAAATATCCAAAAAATTTTTCCGGAAAATTCTCAAAATCGAAAAATTTATTAGTCGATTTCCCCAAGTGAAAATTTTCTAAGTCCAATTTATAACCCAATAGCTCAAGTGAAACAAATTTTTAAAGTCCCATTTATAACCCAATAAATAGCTCAAGTGAAAATTTTTCTAAGTCCTACTTATAAATTCCTTAAACACGCAAAAAAAATAATTTTTCCACTTCACTTAAATTTTCATACGACACAAAAAAAACGTTTTAGTCGCTGCACTTTCGCTGGCTCGGCACTGTGTAAAAAAAATTTTTCTGATTTTTCCCGAACTCTCTTAATTAATTTATTTTGCTATTTTTCCTGTTTTTTCCTGAGTCACTAAGCCCCCGTTGGTACGTCATTTATAACATGGCATTCTTGATTGGAAATCAGAAACCACTACATTTGTGATGCTTACCATTGTCTCGACACTTTACCAAAATTTCTCAATTAATGGGCGCCAGGTAAAGCGCGGCTAACTCGGCACGAGCCCCCTCCCAGAGGAAGTTCCGTGAAGAGGAAAAATCAGGAATTTATATCTTTATAATAATTACCCACAAATTTCACTTTAAATATATATAACTTTATTTCTCCTCGTCGGGTAACATTAACGGTCGCAAGTTACAATATCGCTTAAATCTACGTTGTCGCTATACACAAAAAATGGCTACGCTAGCCGTATCACGCGTCCCTCGCGACGATCAAACTCACCACGTCTCCCGTCTTCCCGAGTCGCGGAAATTTCCCCACACCAATGCTTAAATTTGCTACCGGTCCGACCCGCACTGATCTTATATACCGGTGTCACACCACCACGGCTTTATTTTTCTATGAGCCCCGAGCACATGGCGGCGATGTACAACAATGATATAATTCGCTTGCAAGTGCCGAGGGAAGCTCGGCAATTACAGTCCACTCACCGTGGTTAGTCGGGCGCGTCCGCGATGTTCGTCCTCGCAGGTCACAGGTCGCCGGTTAAAATCTCCAATCTATCGCTCGCCGGGATTTTCTACGCCAAAGGTCTCCCCACGCGGTCTCTCTTCTCGGACGGCAGTCACAAATTTTCTCAACTATCTCCGTTGAAGGCCGGGCAGTCAATCCTCAAAACCGGAGAGGGCGGAAATCTCTTCCAAAATTTTGGCTTTTCTTATCGCGCAACTTCAGCTCAAACTCCTGTTGCTTCCGCCCTTTCCTTTACGGTGATTGGCCTTGATTTTCCATAGATGCAAAAATCAAGGCCAAGTCCGCGGTGATTTGAGTCGCTACTCCTCATTGGCTCGCCTCGCTAATACCGCCCTGCTTACGCAGCGCGGGCAATTATGAATTGCTAGATATACACGCGCGGGCAACCCGGCGTGTATATCTATATCGGGCGCTTTCGGTTTTATCGCCGCCGGACCAACACAGTTGGCAGCGGCGACGTGCGCGCGTCGGCCTACGCTAGGAGAGGCCGGCAGCTTCATGCGGCTCGCGGCGCGGCGGCTGCTAGCTCTCCCCTCTACCGACAGCCGAGTCGGTATATCTCTCTCTCTCTCTCTCTCTCTTGGCTACAGCCGAGATGGTGTGCCTCGAGGAAGCCGCCGCTGCCGCTGTGAATCCTCTCTCCTCCCGCGTCTGCGTGCATCGGGAGAGAGGGCGGCCGCGCGCGCGTGTGTGTATGTGTGTGCGCGGGCAGCGGCTCATCATCCTCGAGAGGCGAGGAAGAAAGAGCAATCGAGAGAGAGAGAGTCGCGCGTACAATGTGCAGTGATGTTGGTGCTGTGCCTGTGTGTGTATACTCGTCGCCGTTGCTCGCTCCGAGCAGTCGTCGCTGCGGCGATCAGCTGGTGCCGCTGGTATGGGTGTGTGCGTGTGTGTGCCGGTCTGCGGCCTTCCTCGGTCGCGACTCCTTATCCTCATTCCCTCAACAAATAATAACAATACCCCATTAATAACAATACTAATTAAATGTGAGAAATGCTCGGCTCTGGTGACGGGCGACTGGGTCGCGATTGACTGCCCGTATTTAATATTATTGGGACGTGAAATACACGTCACATTTGTTATAAACAATTGTAATGGACAAAAGAAAAAACACGGGTATTTTTTTTTGGTTATGCAAAGGATGGCACAGTTCATTTCTCGATATCTCTGCCATATTTTGCATGGTATTTGGCATGGTCAATGCCCCCTTCCCAGAGTACGATTGTTTATAGGTATTTTACACTAACAAATTGAACTCTGACAAAAAAACGTTACATAGGTTTTTGTCGTGTTTTTGCCCGTAGAATCGATATCCGCATTCAGTTTTGCAAAATTACAACATTTTGGGTTATTTGTTTAAATAATTTGTTATAAACAATTGTAATCGACAAAAGAAAAAACACGGGTATTATTTTTTGGTTATGCAAAGGATGGCACAGTTCGTTTCTCGATATCTCTGCCAGGTTTTGCCTGGTTTTTAAATGGGTTAAAGGAACTATGTTCTAGGTGACATGATGAACCCAAAATGTTTTTCCGACGGTTATTCGGCTACTTTTGACATGTATCACAAAATGTGCCAAGTACTTTTTCGTTGAATTTTTTTTATTATTCTTTTTTGAAGATTTTTATTTACTTGTTAGTTTCAATGAAATTAATTGAGCTTCTAAAAGTCATGAGATAGTTAGGGTTTAAATACTGTCCAAAAAATAAGTCATACAAATTATATTATGGTACTCTTAAAAAATAAGTACTAGGCGTTTGCGTACTTCTTCGTGTTTTAAGCAGTAAGACTGGGAATGAAAATTATTTGTGGAAAATTATTTGTCGAACGAATTTATATGAATATAACTTACAGAAATACCTTAAAGACCCGCAAATCTACTTTTTTATTTTACTGACTTACCTTCAATTTTTTTTTTATTAGATGACGTATGTAAAATGTAGTTAAAAGTGACGTTATGGGACTAAAAATACCGCTATATGCTTGAAAAAATCCGACCCAAAAATTGCTTAAAAATAGCTTATAAATTAGCCATTTTGAAAATGTGATTGGCGATGAAATACTGATTTGGGTAAAAAGTCCTTATGTATATAGGGGAAGCTGGGGTATAACGGGCCACTAGCTATATTTGCTGTAGGAGAGGGACGAAATTTTTTGTTCCGCGTCTTTATCTACTTGTGGTTATAGTGTGAGTTAATTTTTTTTGTATGGATATAATTCTCCAAAGAAATAAATTTTTACAGCGCCGTGAAGTTTTAAATTGAAAATCGGGTTATATGAACAACGACAAAAACTTTTCAAATCGCCAATCGTGTATGTTTTTAATTGAAAATTTTAATTGTTTTCCTTGTTTTTAAAAAATCGGACAATGCTCCTTTTTAGGATATCTTTCAAACTTCATTTTGATTTTTGTAACTTTTTATTTCATTAAAATTACAAGAAGTTATGATACGAAACGATAATTATTGCAAATGAGGAATAACGGGTTACTTTTGTTGGGGTATAATTGGCCACCATTTCTAGTACATAAAAACATTTTATTTGATTGTAGAAGAGTAGACATATCGTTGAAAGCTCCAAAAGAAAGAGGTTGACGTGTTGATGTATAAGAAAAAAAGATAATTTGAAGAAGTTAAATCGTAGCAGATATAAAACAGGAATTTTACATCGTTTTAGAGCCGTCAAAATGACAAAAAATGTTATTCATAGCGGATGTAAAGTTTCTCTTTTATTTATGAGTTATTGTAACGTATCTCTATCTACTACAGTGATTGATTAAGTATAAACAAACATTGTACTTAAGTCTTACGGTAGTTTGGTACCCATAATTTAACAGCAAGAGCGTAAAATTACGCTGGCCCGTTATACCCTAATGTGGGGGCCCGTTATACCCCAACTATTTCTTAAACTGCTATTTTCGACGTAATTTATGAGTACATTTCACTATGGGAAAGAAAAATTAAACACCGATCTGAATATAGGATAGCATTCTTCAGTTCGATAGTAACTAAATGCTATTTTAGTTTTTTTTTAAATTATGCTTTTTATAATTTATATGGGTTATTTTAATGGACCGAATAAAAATACGTACGGATTTTTTTTAACTTTAAATAACAAAACTGCACCTGTTAGACCAAACAGGACCACGAAGAATTCATTTTTAGGTGCTTTTTTAAATAATTGCAATTTTTAAAAAGCTTAAGTATTTTTCTTGCTTACACAATTATGAACCAATATACAGAATTTCAGTTGATACTTTAAAAACTTAATCGCCAATTCCATTATAAATCTGAAAAATAATCGAATTCTGAATTGTGAGATAATCAAGGTTTTATTAAACAGAAGTAAAAAACGATATTTACAGGTTTCAATTTTTTTGGCAGTTCATTTTCCATTTACTGAAGTTTCATAACTGTTATTTAACTTTTTTTAGTTCTTCCACCTTAGGCATCTTGTTTTGAATATATTGGATGACTATATTGCTCTGTATTGGAAATAAGAACTCAATAATATCGATTTTCAAAAAAGTTCTGTAAATCCTTAATAGTATTCTAATTCGAAAAAAAATTTTATGTTATTTTTGGGACATATTGTTATACTGTATGTAGTATGATAACATGAAAATTGTAAAATGATATTTTTTGTAATTTTGACGATTTTTGGGATAAACGTCATCCTTAACGTATGTAATGTAAAAAGCATTTCAGAAGCCAATATACATACGATCAGAATTTACATGTATCTCAAATATAAATCATTTATAACAGATATTTTATTAATAATATTTACATTTACAATGTAACAAATCATTAACAAATCCTTAACAAATCACTTAATTAAATTATATACGAATTTGTATGAAACTAACTTAAATAATTATTTTCACAATATTTCATATAACGAAAACCAAACGGATAATGAATTCAAGGCATTTGCATAATATAAGAGAACAATCGCAGTGTATGAGAAAATAATACATCAGGGGAAATTGATATCATGGGCAATTTCTTTCTAAGAATTAGTAATGGATTGCTTTCTCATAATTTTCTGTCGTCAACCGCGCAGAGGATTGCTTTCCCACATAATTCGACTGTACAGTTATTGAGATATTATTATTTATATAGCTCTGAAGAATTTTTAACATTTTCTAACAAATTTCAGACTTCGTAATATAAAGGTAATGTATATTAATAGAATAGAATAATAATTTCTACGAAATACATATAACCCTAACCTAAACTATAATTAACTTTGTAGGCAATATGATACATGTATAAATGCGGAACAAATTTGTATTTTTGTATAAAATTTTGATTTTGAAAATCACCTGAATAGCTGGAAAGAGCGGGAACGCAATATATATGAGAAAGCAATCCCCAAATTACTCTTGGCCGTATAACATTTTATCGTTCACGTCCCGCACAAATCAAATTCATGTAAATGATTATCTCGTCCCATAGAATCAAATATGTCCCGAAAATTTCTCTGTTATCGTTTTGAAAAATCAAGTTCATCCAAACAAGCATTCTTGTAAAACAAAGAGTTATTATCCAAAGTATTATTTAGTTTAAAAATAAGATTTATTTATTTACAAATAAATTGTATTAGTGTATGTATGTTTATTAATATATTTACGGTTACAGATACAAAAGACAAACGTATATTTTCTTTATTAAATGCATTTTAAACTAGAGGTACAAGATTGATTAGAGGCCGGAACTTAACAAGCACTCATACAAGAACGTAAGAACCCTTTTACATTTTTATACTCAAGCATATTGCAACTTTTTCTATGAAACTTTATAGCTAGTGTATTATTTATTTTATGTTTTGTGAGTAGAAACGACAAAATTTGTCGAAGATCGTATCGCGACATATGTGATACAGTTTTTACGAGGGTGTTAAAAATGGCGCTTTAAAACTCTTGGAACATTATAATTGTCAAAGTATGTGTAGATTATATTTTTGTCAATATGTACAGCTTCCCAATGAGTTCCAGGCTTTGTGTTATCGACAATGTTGCAGCCTATGAAAACTAGTGCTATCATGATTCGTAGAATTCGATAAGCTGCATATACACTGATTGATCTCGCTTTCAGACCCTCACAGGCTATTAATATTTTCCTTATGTTTATGTTAACTTTTATTTTATTTGAAGTTCCATTCTTCGATCGCACTCGTGTATTCAGAGCTTTCATCACCCACTTCGTTCTGCCCCTCAATGCGAGAAGTGAATCTTATGCGGCAACATCTTCTGCCCCAGATGATATTTTAAAGTGATTCATAAAATAATTCACTGCTTTTTTCTGTAAATTGCGTCTCTAATCTTCGAGTACTGGTAAATATGACCACTCAAATAAAATATGTGCTTTTTGCAGAGGCGCACCATCTAAAATTAAAAGTAAAATTTAACTCCGTGTCTAATGCGATTTTATAATTATTATAAGTAAATCTTGACAATATTAAAAAAATGTTACTTGTAATTATGAAAAAGAATATAACTGGTTTATAAATAAAATTAATTATACATTTTTTATCATATTAGGTTTGAAAAATGGTGAAAAATACAGTTTGCGACTTTTAAAATTTCGGGCACGTTAACAATAAAAATTCACTTGGTTACTTAAAAAAATAAAAATATAATGCAGCTCGAGTTCAGAATTGTAAAAAAAGTATCATTTTTTGAAACTTTTGTAAGAATAAAAACAATTCTTGTATTTACTGTAATTTGAGTACCACTACCACTGTAAGAAAAAATACACCTTTTGTAAGAAAACATATCTCAGAAATCAAACCCTAAGATAATGACAATTTTACGCATGTATAAAACTTATAAATCAAACATTATTTATGTATTTACTTATTTCTTGCCATAATAGTATTGAATATAAAATATCTATTTAGGCTATTAGAGTAATATTTGTACAAAGGTTTTTTAACAAATATCCACTTCGTTAATTTCCAAAAATGTCGTTTTAGTCAGCTTTATAATATTTTGCTACTGTCGAGTTTTACTCTCTGCTTCACTTTATTAGGTAGAAATGTTAATCTATGACATAAAAGTTTTATTGTATGGCATACATTGGCAACTATAGGGTATGAAGAACCTATTTTTCGGCATAAAAAATGCAGCTATATTACATAAAAGTGCTACAGTATAAGATATAAGTTTCACTAAGAACGAGGAGCGTGTACGGAGCCCGATTCATGGATTTTAATGAAACTTTAAAGATCATATTCTAATACCTAAACATATATCCCAATGCCGCATTTTCAAGAAACGGGCCTTCATACAGAAGATATCGCCTATTTCATTAATATTGTAAGTATATCTATGTAAATCTTTATTCTAGCATTAAGGAGATACGCAATACTAATTTTTTTTAGCTATATTTCAGGTTTTCATGACCCATTTGATCTAACTATCGAGATTGGGTTTCATTTTTAGGTACCATAAAACGATCCCCAAAGTTTCATCAAAACCTGCGACCTCGAATCCATATACTCTCTTGTATGTAACATAAAAATGTTACACTATAATATAAATGTTTCTCTAATTCATAAAATTGATAAACTATCGCATAAAAATGCTATAAAAATGTAACTTTATTATATAATAATTATACTCTATGACAAAACTTTCACTTTATCACATATAAGATTAAACTATGACATAAAAATGTTACACTATGTCATAAAACTGCTACTTTTTGATATAAAAGGTTCATTTTATGACTTTAATATGTTACTCTATGACACAAAAGTTTTACTTTATATAGACATAAAAATTTAGCTCTATCATATAAGAATATATTTTATCGCATAAATTTTAACTTTGTGATTTTAAGATTTAAGCATTTGACATAAAGATTTAATTTTATGGCATCATAATATTAATTTATGGTACAAAATAGATACTCTATAATATAATGGTGCTACAGATCAAACAAAATTGCTACTGTTTAGCCTAAAAATATTACTCTGTGACATAAATGTACTGCTCCATG
Source organism: Gastracanthus pulcherrimus (assembly GCA_949152435.1). NCBI lineage: Eukaryota > Metazoa > Arthropoda > Insecta > Hymenoptera > Pteromalidae > Gastracanthus > Gastracanthus pulcherrimus. Next base: position 54,387,003 of record OX424573.1, read on the forward strand.
ACATAAAAGTTTTCCAATATGACATAATAATGTTGTACTATGATATACAAATAATACTCTACGATATGCAACTTTCACTACATGACATAAAAATGTTTATGGCACAAAAGAGCCACTCTATAATATAATGGTGTTTGTAAATGAAACGGAATTGCTACTGTATGATCTCAAAATGTTACTCTGTTACATAAAAGTAATACTCTATGCCAGAAAAGTTTCGCTTTAACACATAAAAGTATTATTGTATGACATAAAACGCTAAGTCACTAACATAAAAATTTTATTTTATGACATAAAAGCTTTATCTTATGCGATAAAAAAATGTTACTCTCAGACATAAAAGTTTTATTTTATGGCATAGTTTCATATTATGACATAATTTTTTTTTTTATAGTACAAAAGAGACACTACACTAAGAAGACCATATCGTAAATTTCATATCGTAAAATTATGATATCGTAACTTTTTCGATTTATATATCCTTTATCATGGGGAATAGCGAAAAAGTAGAAAATTGATACGTGACCCTCCATTCCCTCTACCGTCCAACCCGCCTGTTCAAGGGTCGGAGTTGCACGGATCGAATTTTGTCCCTCTCGCCCCTTGATACACTCGTGGGTCAGCATAGCATGGATTGATAGCTCTCTCTCTCTCTCTCTCTCTCTCTCTCTCTCTCTCTCTCTCTCTCTCTTACGGGCTTGATGTCCCACCATTCTTACAATTTTCAATCTATCAGTCACCAAGGCATCTTATCCAGCGCTTTGGAAAAAGACTGTTATTACTCCTATTCCCAAAGTACCAGCTCCATCCGACATATCTGAGCTACGACTCATTGCTAGGTTGTCTAAGTGCTCTAAGTTGTTAGAGAAGATTCTATCTAAGCAACTTCTGTGTCACATTGTGAAACACAACCTTTTCATCCGACGGCAAGCTGGCTTTAGAGCAGGTCACAGTTCTCAGACGGCTCTGCTCGGCGTTCTTGATGACATAAGATTCGAAATGGATAGCTCTGGTTTCACGATCTTAGTCTTATTTGATTTTTCCAAGGCGTTTGATACGATTCTTCATCACATATTAATTCATAAACTTCGATCATTTAAAATCAGTGATCACTCAATACAGTGGTTCATTTCTTATCTTGCTGACAGATGCCAGGCTGTTATTGATGAGGGTGGCAGCATATCGGACTGGATTGATACTTGGGCTGGCATTCCCCAGGGCTCCATCCTAGGCCCATTATTGTTCGCCATCTTCATCAATGACCTCCCCATGGTACTGAAATTCACCAGACATATGATCTACGCTGATGACACTCAAATTTACAGAAGCTGCAAACGTCATGATCTCATTGACATCATTAATTAACAAGGTATCTGAGGATTGCGCTGCGATTGCCAAGTGGGCCTCTTGCAATGGACTCACTCTAAATCTGTCCAAAACCAAAGCAATGCTCTTTGGTAGCACATGAAACATTTCATTGATCGAATTAGAACTCTTACCTAAGGTTACGGTCAATGGCACTCCCATCTCTTTCGCCAATAAAGTAAAAAATTTGGGTGTCTGGTTGACTCCTGATCTTAATTGGGGAAGGCAAGTGTCACACATCTGTCAGCAAGTGTTTCACACCCTCAGACAGCTACGCTCTCATCAACGTGCTCTTTCATTTGGTGTCCGTAAATCACTTGTGCACTCACTCATCCTCCCTCACTTTGATTATGCCTGCCTTGTCTACCATGACCTAACTGGTGAACAGAACCTGAAGCTTTGGCGGGCGCAGAATGCATGCACCCGCTGTGTTTTTGGTACCATTCCCTGGATGGCTCATGTTCCCCCTATCGCAAACGGCTAGGGTGGCTCACGGTGAAGGTCCGAAGAGAGTACTTCATGGGTGCGCTGACGTTTACCGTATTTAAGACTGGATGTCCAGATTATCTGAAGTCTAAATTCATACTCACGGTAGATAGTGATGTGCGTAGATCAGCTCGACTCCGCACTGAACCCCTCCTTATCCGTAACTTCAAAACTTCCTTATATGCCAATTCCTTCGTAATAGCCGCCTCATATTTTTGGAACAGCCTACCAGAACACATTACCTCCCTGCCTCCCAAAACTACCTCTCTTCAAACCATCAAATCCTTATTACTAAGTTACCTAAACAGTTGTGATGTTCAGTCTGACCCTATACTCAACTAAACTTAAGAATCCTAAATACAAATTAAGTGCAATAAATGTGAATCATTATATCATCGGAACTGTGTACGTGATATTTGCTTTAGTGACGATGGTGTTGTGACGTGTTGTGACGGGAGGAAACGAACAGCTGACATATCTCTCTCGCCTGGTAAACTGGGTCTAGACAACCAAGATTATGATGATGAGGTACCTAGTAACATCCGATCAAACAAACATCCGAGCGTTCTTGCGCTTTTGGATGAGTTTATTACTGATCGGAACACGGTACTGCCTCCAGCATCTCATCCAACGCCGCAGCTTATATCAGCGACAGTTGGTAACAATGCGAACACGCACACCGATACCTTTCTTTGTCAGACACAAGCAGCACTCAGCCGTTCCGCCACTGCTCCCACCCCTCCTCTCTCTCTGTCTCTCTCTCTCTCTCACGCAACAGCACTACCAGCAAGAGTTGGAGCGGCCTCCCCACCATCACTGCCGCCGCCGTCGCTCCCACCGCAGCAGCAGCCGCCTGCCGCTGGCTCGGCCGCCAGCTCGGCCGCCAGCTTGCCTGCCTCAGCGTCGTCAGTCGCCGCTCTCGCCGGGCTGAGTGAGGAAGCAAAAGGGGACTCCGCGCCAGCTGGAGATATGATGACCGCTCTGGCAAAATTAATGGAGCTTCAAACTCAGCAAATTACCGCACAATTTAATGCACTCAAATCTGCTCAACAAGAGCAATTTAAAAGTTTTGTGCCATGCAGGAGACAAAAATCGAAGAGAGGCTAAACGATCTCACTGCGATCCACTCGCGTCTCAACGAACATGATACGCAGTTCCAAAGATGTGTTCAAATAGCTGAATCACATAGTGCTCAACTTGAGCAACTAGAAAAGAAATTAGATGCTGTCATCAGCAAGCAACCACTCAATATTGCCCCTACTAGCACAGAATTTATGCCTAATCACGTTGACACGGCAGAGCTGATAATATCTGGGATACCTTTGGACATTTTACTTGGTCCAGACCAAATTGCCACCAAAGTATTAGGTGCACTCAATCTTGCCCATATTGTTCCTGATATACTGTCGGCAGTAGATTTACCACGAGTGTCGACTGCATCGACACGCGCACCTGCGACGGCGACGGCTCAGGCCCATGGACATCAAGATCCAGTTTTCGTCATGCAGCAGTCACATACTCTGGCCTCAACATCGAGTACCACTCTGCCTGCTTCCAACGTCGAACATCAAGGTACTTGCGCGCGTCCACGGCATAACGATGTATCGTCTCTGCACCGTACAAATTTTCGTAGCGTTTTAATAAAATTTAAATCACCACAGATTCGTGACCATATAGTCTACACGCAATTGGATTTAAAATCATTTACAGTTAATATGGTATTTAAGCACAGTTCTACCTCTACGATCTTTCTGAAAACCTTGTACCCTAAAAGTATATACCAACTTTTACTTAAAGCTCGTTCTCGATCGACTATTTCAGGTTACAGGCATCCCAGGGTGATCAATATGGTAGGTTCATATGTGCCGAGATTCTCACTCCTCGCCTCTTCCTGTCTACAGTGAACGGGATCTACTCGAGTGTAGACCGATTCAACGCCACTTAAATAAAACTGGTGGTAATTCACAGCAGCTCGCATCTTACCTGCCATCGAATATGGCACAATATTTAGACCGTGGTAGTGATAACGCCTTACCTGTGATGCGCAATCAGCCGGTTGATACAAGCAACGAGCAAGCGTCTTTTCGTCGCGATCTCATGGAGATAGAGCACACTTAAATGCGATCATAAGCACACGAAATGCTAGCAGCACCTCGCCCTCCACCCCCCCCCCCCCTCGAGCATGTTTAAATTATGCATGCCAATGTTAACGGCCTAGAAACGTACTTTGTTGAGGTTGAGTCATACCTTCATCTTCATCCAAAACACATTGTAGCAATAACTGAAACTAAATTATCATGTGGTGATGATGATGTTGATGATACCTCGGTAGCCATAGATGGGTATAATTTTATTCGACATGACCGCGTCGGGCGTACAGGAGGAGGTGTTGCTATTTATATAAAACAAATATTAAATTTTAAGATATTGTCCACATAGATTTGTGAAATGGTACTGTACCGGAGTATATTACAGTTGAAATCACCCATGGCCAAGACTCACTTCTGTTTGCAGTGGTCTATCGCCCTGGAAAAACGGCATTGCCGCATGAATTTTTCAATAAGCTCTCTATCTTCTCCGCGCGTTACAAAGGGTTGGTCATCACAGGTGATTTCAACTGTAATATGTTATCCTCATCGTTCGTAGCCAATTATATGCGGGATATCATTCGGTCAAACGTGCTACACTTGATTGCTTCTGAGGCGACTCATCACACGATAAACAAGGATCGACTCGAGTCTCACACATGGCTGGATTTATTCATTGTCCATTCGCTCTCAGCTGTTGTGAATTATTCTAAATCAGAAGCCCCCTTTATATATGGTCACGATCGAATAGACTTAACCATTCATTTAAGCGTATCACAAAACATTACTCGAAATGTAATTAGTCGTGACTTCCGTGGTTTTAACAGAGCTCAATATCTCTCTGATATTTCTAATAAGCTTTATAATTTCTCTTTTATAACTGATCTTAGTGACATGGTAAGTCACGTCAATATGATTGTCACGAGCTCTCTCGATAGATTTGCACCACTTCGCTCCGTAACTATCAGTAGCCGCCGTAAGCCATGGATCTCACCAGAGATTCATGCAACCATTATAGAGCGCGACAGAATATATAAGAGAGAACGTGATAATGGTTTTCCACTCACTGAGTATCGAGCTTTACGTGGCAGAGTACTAACTATGTTGTGAAACTCAAAAAACGAATACTATGCGAGAGAAACAACAAAGGCACAGCGATCAAATCGCCTATGGAGCTCTCTCAACAGGCTTGGTATAGTCTATTCTCGTTCTATCTCACCATTTTCGCTCTTTTCTCATGCCAGCATCAACGCACACTTCGCATCTATATCGAATGCATCCAATTCATCCCCACAACTACCTTTGCCAATCATTCCTCTCGCCTCACCTGACATTCCACTACTTACATTCGCTACCATCACCTCCAGTAATATCATGGAAGCACTATAATCAGCTAAATCCAAGACTTTTGGACTTGACGGCATCACCATTAAGAATCTCTTAACTTCTTGTCCATCTATCCTTGAACCATTAACTACCATTGTCAACTCATCCATATCTAGGGCATCCTATCCCACGCTTTGGCGTCAGACACTAATCACTCCAATCCCCAAAGTTCCATCCCCTTCTGACGTGTCAGACCTCCGACCCATTGCGAGGCTGTCGGAGTGCTCCAAGTTCCTAGAAAAGATTTTGTCAAAACAGCTAATATCTCAAATCGAAAAGTATAATCTTTTCATTCCGCGTCAAGCAGGCTTTAGAACAGGTCACAGCACTCAGACAGCATTGCTCGCGGTTCTTGATGACGTCAGATTGGCTAGAATAACTCTCGATTTACCATATTAATTCTTTTTGACTTCTCCAAGGCGTTTGATAGGATTCCTCAACACATATTAATCCATAAGTATCGCTCATTTAGAATTAGTGATCATTCATCACAGTGGTTCATCTCATATCTTGCTGACAGATGCCAGGTTGTTGTTGATGAGGGTGGCAGCATCTCTGACTGGATTGCCACGTGGGCTGGAGTGCCTCAAGGCTCTGTTCTCGGTCCGCTGCTGTTCGCCATTTTCATCAACGACCTCCCCAGAGTACTCAGGTTCACCAAACATATGATCTACGCGGATGATAAGTAAAAAACTTAGGCGTTTGGTTGACTCCTGGTCTTAACTGGGCAGGCAAGTATCCCACACCTGCCAGCAAGTATTCCGCACTTTAAGGAGCTTACGCCCCCACAAGCGTGCCCTATCATTTAGCATCCGCAAATCATTAGTCGATTGGCTCATTCTCCCCCACTTTGACTATGACTGCCTTGTTTACCATGGCCTGACAGGTGAACAGGACCTGAGACTTCAAGAATGCGTGCACTCGCCTTGTCTTTGGTACTATTCCCTGGACGGCTCATGTTACCCCCTATCGTAAACGATTAGGATGGCTCACGGTAAAGGCCCGTCGTGAGTACTTCATGGGTGCCTTGATATTTTCGATACTCGAAAAGGATTGTCCTAGCTACCTCAAGAACAATTTAATTCTTACTGATAATTGCGAAGTCCGCAGGTCAGCTGGGCTATGTGCTGAACCTCTTCTCATCCGTCCTTACTCAACCACCCTGTATGCCAACTCCTTCGCAATAGCTGCCTCTTATTTCTGGAACAGTTTACCTAACAATATTACCTCCCTTCCTTATGCCACCAAAACCCTTCAAACTGTAAAGTCCCTCCTACTCAATCACCTTGCGCGAAAATTTATATTATAGAGTAGTACTTTTCTTTTACAGTTAAAATTTTTAGGTCATTCAGTAGCAATTATGCATCATTTGGTAGCATCATTATATTATATACACTGAGAAAACTATTTCTCTTATATTATATCGTAAAATTAGCAATTTAAAAATGTTATTACGTGTACCCAAAGTATGTAAAAAAAATTTCAGACCCTAAGGTGTTATATGTCAAGGTCAATTAAAGGTTGAAAAATGTTTTGTTTTTAATATTTTGAGATTTTGCCAACATTGTTTGATTTTTAACTCAAAGACTAGAGACTTTTGAGAAAAAAGGGTAGGGACAAAAAGTCGAATATTTTTCCCGCGAGTGAGTTTGTATCACTCGAGCGAAAAATCGACTTTTTTCTAGAGTTACATATAGTACTTTATGCCTATTTCAACTGTGGCCACTTTTTGACTTGGAAAGCGGGACTAACAGACTGTTAAAAGACAATCGAAAATCAGGGTTATTGTAGAACTTGATGAAATAAAGGAATTTGGAGTGGTTTCTAATAAAGTCACTTTTTTCCCGCTAATCATTTTTGCGTGCAAAAAGTGTAATTTTGGTCTCGCGTTTCCAGTTTTGTGACCTCATGCATTGTGATATATTGTGACATTATGATTCTAGAAAAACGCCACAATTTTATTCAAAATAAAAAATCTTAAAATTTTGTTTCTTATATTTTCAATAATTATAGACTAGTTAGAATATGGTCTGGATCTTAATATAATTTTTGCAGAATTTTTAAATACCGCACTTTTTTTTGTATTTATTCTTTATATACCCATGCATTGTGATGTAATATTCAAATTCTAGCTGATCGCCATTACCTTTCTCAAAGCAAATTTCTTACAATTTAATATGGCATGTCAGCTTTCATTCTAGACCTTGCGCAAAATGATTTCAAGCTAAATATAATTCTAGCAGAGCTATTAAATGGTGACTTTTTATTACAGTCACACAATGGAAATACCGAAAAAAGTGCGCTATTTAAAAATTCTGCAAAAATTATATTAACCTTGAGATCATATTCTAACACGTCTAAAATTAAAGGAAATATGCAAAACTAAATTTCAAGATTCTTTATTGAGCAAAAAATTCACCAGTCCCTAGTTTTGGAGTTAAAAATCAAACAATCTTGGCAAACTCTCAAAATATTAAAAAAAATCATTTTTCCACCTCTAATTGCCCTTGACATATAACACCTTAGAGTCTGAAATTTTTTTACATACTCTGAGTACACATACCAACATTTTCGTAGAGTCTTAGACAGTTTTATTTTTGGACATGCTCATTTGACATGGAACCACCCATATATATATATATATATATATATATATATATATATATATATATATATATATATATATATATATATATATATATTGACAGTTTTATTTTTGGACATGCTCATTTGACAGGGAACCACCCATATATATATATATATATATATATATATATATATATATATATATATATATATATATATATATATATATATATATATATATATATTGTTCTGCGACGTTATCAGTTCTACTATTCTGCGAAAAGCTATTCAGTGAAAAGTTTCTTCAGCGAATAGACCTAAACCCGGCTATTATGAATATAGCCCATCTTCACTCAAAAGTAACACATTGTGCTGAATAGTACTTTGAATATATAGGCTAAAAAATTCCAAAATTTGCTGTGTGACTTCATATAATAATAACAAATATTCCACGTAAGCCCCAGATTTTTTAAATTTAATACCGCGATTGAAGTTCCATTCTTCGATCGTACTCGAGTATTCAGAGCTTTCGTCACCCACTTCGTTCTGCCCCTCAATGCGAGAAGTGAATCTTATATGGCAACATCTTCTGCCCCAGATGATATTTTAAAGTGATTCATAAAATAATTCACTGCTTTTTTCTGTAAATTGCGTCGCTAATCTTCGAGTACTGGTAAATATGACCACTCAAATAAAATATGTGCTTTTTGCAGAGGCGCACCATCTAAAATTAAAAGTAAAATTTAACTCCGTGTCTAATGCGATTTTATAATTATTATAAGTAAATCTTGAGTATATTAAAAAAATTTCACTTGTAATTCTGAAAAAGAATATAACTGGTTTATAAATAAAATTAATTATACATGTTTTATCATATTAGGTTTGAAAAATGGTGAAAAATACACTTTGTGACTTTTAAAATTTTGGCATGTTAACAATAAAAATTCACTTGGTTACTTAAAAAAATAAAAATATAATGCAGCTCGAATTCAGAATTGTAAAAAAAGTATAATTTTTTGTAACTTTTGTAAGAATAAAAACAATTTTTGTATTTTTTTATCGCATAAGATAAAGCTTTTATGCCATAAAATAAAATTTTTATGTTAGTGACATATGTCATACAATAATACTTTTATGTGATAAAGCGAAACTTTTATGTCATAGAGTATTATATTACCTTTATGTAACTGAGTAACATTTTGAGATCATACAGTAGCAATTCCGTTTCATTTACAAACACCATTATTTTATAGAGTAGCTCTTTTGTGCCATAAACTTTCATTTTTATGTCATGTAGTGAAAGTTGTATATCGTACAGTATTATTTGTATATCATAGTACAACATTATTTTGACATATTGGTAAATATATATATATATATATATATATATATATATATATATATATATATATATATATATATATATATATATATATATATATATATAAAAAGAGTATTATTATTTCTCTCCATATTTTTAGGAATTGGATTTGGGAAGCACAAACGTGGGAGAATAACCCTGGTCTTCAAAAAAAATTCTCAACTCATAATTAAAATTAAAAATAAACGGCAACGTTTCGTCCCTGGTGGGGACCTCTTCAAGCCTTTGTTCAAACAAAAAACATATAAACATATAAAATTATTTTTACAAAATATAGACATCATAAACTTGGTTGTTACATACCATTCGAAAAATACTGGTCATACCATAATAAGTAAAAAATATCAATTAAATATCACATGAGACAAACATACATATTTGTGCTTCTTATGTGACTTCTATAGACTGACAATACTTATAACGAGAGAGACACGTTTGTCTCATGTGATATTTAATTGATATTTTTTACTTATTATGGTATGACCAGTATTTTTCGAATGGTATGTAACAACCAAGTTTATGATGTCTATATTTTGTAAAAATAATTTTATATGTTTATATGTTTTTTGTTTGAATAAAGGCTTGAAGAGGTCCCCACCAGGGACGAAACGTTGCCGTTTATTTTTAATTTTAATTATGAGTTGAGAATTTTTTTTGAAGACCAGGGTTATTCTCCCACGTTTGTGCTTCCCAAATCCAATTCCTAATATATATATATATATATATATATATATATATATATATATATATATATATATATATATATATATATATATATATATATATATATATATATATATATATATATATATATATATATATATATATATATATATATATATATATATATATATATATATATATATATATATATATATATACTATGCGAAGGAGGCGTCAAGGTGGTTGTAATGGTCGATGACGAGGGATAGGTAGCGCGCTCTGTATTTTTTAGTGTCTAGATGTAGGTACTATATCGAGGATGTGTCGAGGTGGTTGTAGTAGCCGATGCCGAGGTCTAGGTAGTGCGCTCCGTAGTTTTTAGTGTCTAGATGTATGTACTGTACGGAGGACGTGTCTAGGTGTTTGTATTGACCCATGACGAGGTCTAGACACTAAGAAGTATGGAGCGCACTACCTAGACGTCGTCATCGGACACCATAACCACCTAGACGCCTCCTCCGTACAGTATCTACATCCAGACACTAAAAACTACGGAGCGCACTACCTAGACCTCGACATCAGCTACTACAAACACCTCGATGCCTCCTCCGTATAGTACCTACATGTAGACACTAAAAACTACGGAGTGCACTACCTAGACCTGATCATTGGCCACCATAACCACCGGGACGCCTCCTCCGTACACTACCTACATCTAGACACTGAAAACTATGAGCGCAGTACCTAGACCTTGTCATCGGCCACTACAATCACATGGACGCCTGTTCCGTATAGTACCTACATCTAGACACTAAAAACTACGGAGAGCACTACCTAGACCTCGGCATCGACCACTATAACCACCTAGACGCCTCCTCCGTACAGTACGTGGATCTAGACACTAAAAATACAAGGCGCACTACCTAGACCTCGTCAACGGTAACCATAAACTCCTCTGCGAGTAATACGTACACACAAACAATAACATGTACGACGCCAATAAATGTTTATATATATATATATATATATATATATATATATATATATATATATATATATTGTTTGCAACGTTCTCAGTTCAACTATTCAGCAAAAAGTTTTTCAGTGAAAAGCTTATTCTGGGAATAGTTTCTTCAGCAAAAAGACCTAGACACCAAATAGCCCTCGCGCACACCACATTGGCATGCACTTCTAAGATAATTCTATCATGTTTTAAAGCTAGGAATAACTAATATTCGATTTTAATTTGACTTGAATATTTATTATACAGCTTTGTAAAATATATATCTGATTTGGTTTCAAAATTGCTACATAAATACTATTATTTGGCAGAACCCAATGAGTTAACCGAATTGGGGAAGCCTTCTTGGCCCTACTTCGTGAAAACTTAGTGAGCTATCCTCTCCGAAATGATTCAACCGATAGTAATAAAATTTTGCATACTTGTTATGTATGGTCTCAAGGATACATAGATTAAATTGATTGTTCCTACTAATTTTTTTTTAAGAACTAGAACAATTCTAAAAGAGTTAATCTGATGACGTGAGAACCCATATATCGGATGCTTTAGCGACCTTACGAGTTGAGTACAGTGTTAAATTTAAATGTTATTGCTATGCCTGATACTAAAATAACAAATGATTTTTTGAGAATGTAAACCATACAATGTTTTTATTATTCTGTCAAAAATATAAGAAAATGTGATAGAAAAGGCTTTGAAAAAATTATGTGCGCATGGAACGTGGTAAAGAACGTCTATTTCGGCACAATTTGAAATGGTTATCCGTTAATAAAACCAAATTATATGGATCAAATTAAGTTCAAATCGCACAAATAACTTTCTGGTATACTTATAATTAACATACTTGACCTTCAGAGCGTTGTTTCGAAAGCTGGTAGACTTTGACTTTTTGAGTATAGAACCACGTTAAAGTACTCTTGTTTTATAATATAACGTTTCTGATATTGTAAAACGTAAACAAATCGTTGTATAAATTTTGAATTATAAAGTCGATTCTCATGAAAGAACCACCTTAAGGGTAGCATATTACGCATTTATTAGATTTTTGAGCTAAATGGATAATACTAGACTCAATTTTTTAGTAAAAATATTAATTTTTAAAAATTAGTAAAAATCGAAAAAGAAAACTTGTTAAAAATATATACGTTTTATTATTTGTCTTTTAAGATGAATATTAGCTTGTTCGTATAAAATAATTTAATATTATTCCTAAAAAAGAAACAAATATGTAAGATAATAAGGGGGGTTATCAAAATCAGTGTGCTAACTAATCAACTTTTTAAATAAAACATATTTTTATGATATATTAATATCACAATGCATCAGTTAGCAGCAGTTTCTTAGCTCTACTGTCGATAATTAAGATTGTTTATTGATATACTTCTAAGAAAGTCACATGGTTCTAGCCTAGCCGTGATACCGTATTGAAAGTCAAATGAGACAGGTACGACAAAATGTGGGTCAAGAAATACCTAATCAATATAACACAAAATTTGTAAATATTCAAACAAAATTAGAAGAGGACTTGCAAAACATTAAGTTTCAGGAATGTAAACATTTTTCTCGAGTGCTTATGCAAAAGTTTTTTTTATCAATGTCCATAATGTAAACGTAATAAATCCAAGTTTACAACAGCTAATAACATACATCCAGGAATTATACTAATTGAGCTTCAAGGTCTGTTAGCATTCATATATCCCAAGGAATCACGTAAAATAAAGCGATAATAGATCTGAGTGATAATGAGTTACAAATTGGTTTAACGTACGTCGTTCCATCACGGGTGAAAACATTAAATGGCTTTTTGTTAAAAACAGCATTCAGTAGAAGTAAAATTATGTTTGGACTTCGTGATGAATTATTATTGGCGAATAGAAATTAGCAAGTTATGAAATAACATTAAAATTATTAAAAAATATGAAAATCAACCCATAATTTTTATTCCGAATATTTGTACTTGCTAAAAAAGTATGGAAAACTTTAATTTCTGTATAGATTCTTCAATAAATATGATTTTTAGTAATAGTATTCCAACTCATATTAGTACGGTTACAGGCTCCGCCCTTTTTTGTTCGAGAACACACTTAGTTTTATTAAAAATAGTATTATAAATAAAATTTAAAACATCACTCAATAAAAAGACCAGCGAATTTTTGTTAAAAATACCTTAAAGACTATATTCTCAAAGTTTCAATAAATTTTTTTAATTTTTATATGCGTGAGGATCAATTTGTGTCCGAATTCAGGACTTTATAAGACCATTCATCGAAGGATGCCTGTGACACCCAAATGAACTTTTAATTTACCAAATTGTTGTTATACATATAACAGTAATATCGAATAATCTAAGTTTTTTCCAATGTTTAATAGAAGAAAAAGTGAATAGTATTAATGTGGTCCTATAGTAAAATTTGACGAAAAACTCGATTTTGTTTATTTAATTTTGTGGTACTTTGTACATTTTTAGAACAGAAAATGATCTTGTATTGGCAATATTGGTCATGGAAATAATTTTAATGAACTTAATAGTTATTTATACGTATTTTTCCTCCGGCCATTATTGCACACAATCTAGCGTGTTCCTACATTAACCGAATCCTAACCTGTGTCCAAATCTACTTTCTACTATGCAGACAAGCTTCAAAAAACATAGAATTATCAAAAACAAAATTGTTCGATATCAATTGTTTTAAAATTATCAGAAAATTATTTCTTATATTTACAAAAGTGCGGTTTCCTCCATTTATCGTTTTCCAACGTTCAGCAAGTCGTGTGCGCATAGGATTACAATGAATCGATTTGAAATTTTAAGAATATTTTATTCTACTTATTCGCATTACAATCATGAACTCCGATTTTTCACAAAAAAATATATTAATAAACTGTTGCCCATGAATAGAGTTAAAAATGTGTCTATTTAGGTTATTTTTGCAATGATAATTCAATATAATTCTATTTTTCTTTATAATTGTACTTTTTCTCCCCGCTGGGTCGAAAGTACCACAGGCGCCCAAAATAGCATGTGGTATTTTCGGCTTGGCGTTGAGAAATAGTACATTATGCAACAAGGGGCGAAAGTTGCAGGTTTTTCCCGCGGATGGGTTTACTGTCTGAGTGAAAATATTTTTCCCGAGAGGGCGCTTACTGCATGAGCGAAGCGAGGTCAGTAATCTCTCTAGGGAAAAATGTTCTCTCAAGGGCAGTAAGCACCCTAGGGAAAAGTCTTCTTTCGAGGGCAGTAACCACCCCTGGGAAAAATCTACGTTCGTCCCATGTTGCATATAGTATTTTATTCCACTCTCGACCGTGGCTACTTAATAACCCTGGAAAGTAGGGAGGACGCGGTTTTTTATATTACAGTAAATGTTCCCTCGAGACAAATCTTCTCTCGAGGGCAGTAATCACCCGAGGGAAAAATCTGTTTTCGTCGCGTGTTGCATATAATATTGTATTCCACTCTCGACCGTGGCCACTTATTGATCCTAAAAAGCAGGGTGGACTCGTTTTTTTTTATATTTTTCTAGGTTGATCTAGAACAATGTATATGCGCGCGCCACTTTTTTCAGGGGCAAAAAGTGGCCATATCGGTCGAGCGTGGAATAAAATAGTATTCGCATCATGGGAGGTGAAATAGCGACCCAATAGCACGTGTTTGTCACCCTCGTCTTCGGCTCTGACAATTTACACGTGCTATGGACTCGCCAATTCTTTACCTCCCTAGGTGCGTAATATACTATTAAAAATTTGGAGTTCACAGTTCTGTGTGGTACAGGTGTTCGATATTAAATAATTTCTTTTCAAACGATATTCTTGCTGTTTCTTGACGTTTCTTCGCGAAGGGGACTAGGCGGCAAATAATTACTCACTTTGTTTGATTTAAAGAGTTTGTTTATTTAAAAACTCCCGTCTTGAGGTGGTGGTTCGAAAAACGTGCGTCGTCGGCACAATCCGCAAAGAGACTGCAAAACATTGAGTAAGACTGTGTTGAGTAGCGAATTTGACTAGGTTATATATATATATATATTGTAACACCACATTTTGTGTGTGTTACACAGTGTGAACCATATCATATTACTTACCCATCTCACTCACTATACAGCTACACATACAAATACACTATCCCCCTGAACGACACAGAGCAAGCGAGCTCTCATGCCCTGAAGCAGCTGAAGAGGACGCGCAGCTGCCATCCCATTTAGCCTCGCATAGGTGGATGCTGGCTGATCTCGGCTGGGGTGCGCTGAGCATGTCCTGGCGTCTCCTCTACTTACTCCTGTCCCCTCGAACCAACCTAAGGAAACACCTAAGAGATAAGAAACTGGGAAGATAAGTAAAATAGTATTAGAATGATACCCACCTGATTTTATGCCTTGAAAGGCATGAATAGATCCACCTTGGGCGGAGCGGCTGCTTCTCTAGACGTGAAGGAGGCCTGCAGCATACACCCTAGAAAATATAAACAAGAGTTAGTCTACAGCAGACATGCACATCAAATTGGAACTCGCTTACCTGGTCTGGAGGGTTTGCAGAGGCAGGGTGGTCCCGCAGGTACAGCAATGTAGCTCAACTCGTGGCCCGCTCCCCCATAACAGCAGCACCAACAGCCTCCGAAGCACTCGCCAGACACCTAGAAACAACACAGCATTAGTAAGGGGCGATTACAGTGAGAAACTAAACACTAATCTCACCTGATAATAATGGCAGTGGATGAATGCAGTGGGAAGCTGTATGTAAACATAACCTCTTCGAGGTTAATCGTGCCCACTGCTCCTGCTGCAAGTACGCCGTCCTGGGCCTTGCAGCTCTCGCCATCGTGCCCCTTCGTCGGCACCATTGCCCAGATACCTTTCCTGCTGCATCCCTCGTCGAACTTCCTCGTCCTGGCCACTCGACCTTCCTCGTCCTCTCCAACACCGTCCGCAGGCCGTCGGCTGCATGCCACATAGCGTGACGTCGAAGGAAGTCACACCAGATTCTTAATAAAGAGTAAGTTGCACAGAATACTATTGTGCTTAGTGCGGAACCATAATTACATATGTATATATATATAGGTAATAATTTTGTAAAGCTTGCGCCGCGTGCGTGTCGAGCGTCGCGTCGCCGCCTTTTCCACGTGTGTTTCGTCGCCGGTAATCACTTGAATTCGCGTCCCTGAGAAGTAGCTTCTTCCCCTCCCGACCATTTACCGTTTTCCACCGTACCGCGTGCTCACCGTAGTTAATTTATTGCATAAGTAGTTTTATTGTATCGGTAGAATAATTGTAAAATCGTGCTGCGAATTCGCGTACCTGGCGCTCAACTTTTGTACTTAAAATTGAATAAACCCACAAGTGTTCATAGTATTATTCTAAATCCCCGTGTACAATTTATTTCAAGCCATGAATAAAGCTTATGTTAAAGCCTGCATGTGCGGCGCAATAATCTTGGTTAAATTAGCCGAAATTATTGTCATAATATATACATAGTTACGTAGATTATGAACACCGCCCACCTCGTTTACACATAAACGATAAATAGTATTGAATCAAAACGCGTTACAATAATATGGCGAATTGACTCTAATCTTAATTTTAATGAGTTTAAATAACTTTGAATAAACGTAAACTTAATCAATAGAATTTAATTGAATTAAAATTTTAAACATCAAGATTATCTGTCTTCTCAGAATTGTCTTCTTCTTTCTTAAAAGCGTCTTCTTATTCTGGAACTAATAGAACCAATTTGACGATTGGTCTAGTAAGCGTCGTGGTAGCGGTGCGTACCGTGGCTACGCATACAAGTCCATCCTTCCCAGCGTGCACGTCCGTGATTCTTGCCAACGGCCAACGTGATGGAGGAGTGGTTTCGTGACGGATGAGGACTAGATCCCTAATTCGAAACGAAGGTAGCTTGGACCGTCATTTGCCTCGTTTCTGGAGGTGCTGCAGGTACTCGTGCGACCAGCTATTCCATACTCTATGCATCAGTGTGTTGTGCGACGCCATCGCTGGAGCGGAGGAATTTAGGCTCTGTAATAAAAAATGAAGGTCTTCTGATAATAAAAGTAGCAGGTGTGAGGACTGATAGGTCGGAGGGGTCGTCGGTTAAAAGCATAAGGGGCCTAGAATTTAGATATGCCTCTGCCTGATAAAAGAGAGTTGAAAACTCTTCAAATGTGAGTTTCGTCTCACCGACAACTCGCTTGAGTTGGTGTTTCACGGATTTGACTGCTGCTTCCCAGATGCCACCGAAATGAGGTGCAGCCGGTGGGTTGAAAATCCACCCAGTCCCTGCCTTATTTAAATCCTGAGCGACAAATCTACTGAACTCCGATCCCTTTTGATACATCTTTCTTAACTCTGAATCAGCCCCAACAAAATTCGTTCCTTGATCACTGAAGATTTTGATACAAGGACCCCTTCTCGAAATGAATCGCCTAAAGGCAGCAATGAATGTCTCTGTCGTGTAATCGGATACCGTCTCTAAGTGAATGGCTTTCGTGCATAAGCATACAAATACGACGAAGTAACCCTTGCAGGCTTTGTAGCCTCTATGTCTCGTTGTACGTAACCAAAAGGGACCTGCATAATCCACTCCTGTATACATGAATGGTACTGAAGGTTGCACCCTGGGCTCGGGAAGATCACCCATAAGTTGGTACCCTTGTGAGGCACGATACCTTTTACAAGTTACGCAATTGTTTATAAACGATTTGACAGCGAGTTTGCCCTTTATGACCCAAAACATCCGTCTGATACCAGCGAGAGTAAATTGTACTCCGCCATGAAGTACAAGTGTTAAGTAATGATAATATTCGACCAGCATTTGTCTGACCAAAGATGAACCACTATTTCCGGTATTTTGAGCGTATCAACATAGTGCCGAACGAGTCTAGCGAGCAGCAAATCAGCGCAGAGCTCTAATCTCGGAATTGAGAGTGTTTTTATTGGTGCTACCTTCGTTTTTGCACCTAGCATCGAAACCTGAATTTCGACGTCAATCACCCTTAAATAAACAACTGCAGCATACGCTCATTTTGATGCATCCGCAAAGCCATCAATTTCATAATTTTGTGAATTCGATTTTACGCCTGTCCAACGGGGATCATCAAATTAGAAACTAAGCTAAATGAAGAATACCATTCTTTCCAAAAGGTCTGCTGTTCTACTGGAAAGACCGTGTCCCATTCTTTAGACAATGCCCAAAGCGACTGCATAAAGATTTTGGCCATTACAATCACTGGGGCAATCAATCCCAGAGGATCATACATTTTGGCTATTCTAGATAAAATTGAGCGTTTTGTGATTGGGTCTACCAGAGGAAGTACCTTGAATTTTAAACGAAAACAGTCCTCTGCTGGATATCAGCTAATACCTAGTACCGAAAAACCTAGATCCATTCCCAATGAGTTTTCTGAGGCTAGCATATTGCTTGGAAGCCATTCTACTAACTCTACCTTGTTGGAAACCTCCCGCAGCCAACAAATTAATAATGTCGTTTTGTTTTCTTCTGGCTTTCTCCAGAGAATGCTCCCCGGATAGTACGTCGTCTACATAAATGTCCTCCTTTATAACTTGCATTCCTAATGGATATCGCGACGTCTCATCTTCTGCTAATTGATGCAGAGTTCTACACGCGAGAAAAGTCGAGAAAATGAAGCCGAAAGTGACTGTTGTTAAGAAAAGGGTTTGAAGATCCTCCCAAGATTCCTCTCTCTACACGATAGCTTGTAAGTGCTGATCGTCGGGATGTACGAGAATTTGATTATACATTTTTTCAACATCTGCTACAAAGACGTGAGAAAACAACGTCATTTGGTTATTAGATCCGTCAATTTTGGCAACAGATTTAGACCAACATGAAGTATATCATTCAAGGAAAATCCTTTATTTGTTTTCATAGAAGCGTTCAATACCGTCCGTAATTTCGTGGTCGTGCTATTCTCTTTGATCACCGCATGATGTGGCAAGAAAAAACATCTCTCTAGGTCTAAACTGTCTGAGGATACAGAACGCATGTATGATTTGAGATCTGGATTTTTTTGAAATTTTTTTCTCCATGCTGCGCAGCATACTTACTGCTGGAGTGTAAGAATCGCCTAATTTTTCTGAAGTCGGAAAATTGGATCTGAGAGGTAGCCTAACCACATACCTCCCCCCTTTATTTCGGCTGACTGTGGCCTTGTAGAAATTTTCACACTCTTGTTCTTCACGAGTGAGTAATTTTCCTGTAACTGGAGTCTCCTCGACCTCCCAGTTTTCGCAAAAGTTTGTTGTCATCTCAATATTTTGAGATGAGGCTGAACCAGAAATGATCCAATCGAGTAATGTAAGTATTGCATTTGGAGAGTTTTCGGGATCGCCTTTTCGAAGCCCTTCTTCCACTATTTGCGTATGTACCTTTCCGCCTTAGAGAATATCGATTTTGCCTGGCTGTCCGAAGTTTGGATCAGCTATCGTTAATCCTTTAAGATGATCCCAATTCCGAATCTGTGCAGTAACAACATTGTACGCTGTTACTTTAGGAATGACAAACGCTGTGTCATCACTGCAAAATGTCGAAGGAAAACGAGGTTTTATGTTGAAGCTAACTTTGCTTTCACATATGAATACTTCGTTCCCCCCAATGCCAGTAATTGGAACTCTGACCGGTTGCCTTTTCAACCGCAGAGCTTGACACAACCTTTCCGTAATAAAGGAGGATTGGGCTCCTTGATCTATTAAAGCTCTAACTGGCCTGCTGCAGCCGTTAAACTGGGCGTTTACCCAAGCTGTAGCAAGTAGAATGGTTTCCGAATTTACGCCCGCTTCAGAAAGCAGGACTTGAGAATCAAGTGCAGCTACGTGCTGCGAAGTAGCAGCTTCCTGAACCATCTCAGATGCACAATGAGCCGTAGGCGCATTTTGAGATACCACTGATTTAGCTTGTGAAAAATCATTGCTAGTCGAGAAGAATTTCGATAAAAGTTTTGTGATTAACAGTCTATTATTCTCATAGTAATCCTTTACCGTTTTCCACACGTTTTTAAAATTTTCCCCTGCTGCCGGAATCTCCCGTAGTAATTCTGCAGCTTCTTCCTTTAAAGCATTACGCAGATAGTGCATCTTAAAAACGTTTGCTAAATTAGTCCGTTTCACTACCATTTCATTGAATTCGTCTCTAAACTTAATCCAATCTTTGATTTCGCCCGAGAAAGTAGAAAGTTCTATTGGCGGAAGTTTAGTTTGATTAACCATACTGACATCCGCTTGAGCATTTCGAATTTGTTGATCAGCATTATCCCTTATCGAAAAGTTTAATAAATGCTCGTTGAATCTTCCTAACCTTTTCAGATACAACTCTTCCGTTTGATCAAAAACGTTATTTTTGAAATAATTATTGCTCGCGTCTACATTCTCGTCATCTAGCAAAAGATCATGACCCGCTTCGAAGTTCTTCCAAACTTTCTCTAAACGTTTCATGCAAGTAGTGCAAGCTCCCTGTGTCATTTGCGCTTGGCCTGTCTGTTTGAAATTCTCGAACGAGCTGCCTAGTTTCTTTTGTCTATCAAGCTGTTTCTCTATTGACGGGTTCATTTTGCTAACTAAATTGCTTAGACTAAACTATACTTATATTGTTTGCAGATGTGAAAAACTCAAGATTTATTGAGTCCGATGAAGAAGAGGTTAGCCACTTAAATAGCTCCGACCTATGAGCTCAACTTTCAGCTGTGGGAAATATATATCTCAATGTCTCTCGAAGCTTGACTGCCAAGACTACTGTCCAAGTAGCAGCTGTTCGAAGCTTTGCACTATGCAGAGATGAGAAAAGCCATGAAAATTGCAATAAAATGTGCCCATAAAAGAAAAAACAAAAAATAACAAAGAAAACAAATCTTGTAGTTCGATGCAAAAGTAAAACAAATCGTATTGTTGAAAGTAGAATGCACACCTCGTTTATTAATGTGCGACTAAATCAAAAAATCCTTATGAAGCGACATACAGGCCCTGCAATACAGAGTCAAATTGTGTCGTATAACTATAAATAATTAAGAAGTAATGAGAAAGCAACTTAAAATAGGCAAAATGAATGTAATAAGGTTTCAATTCGCAATCAAGCACTAAATAAAGTTGCTGAATAGCAATGCGTTAACCCAAAACATGCACCTAGGTCTGTCGTCAACTCAAAAATAAAAGCCCTCCAGCCTGCATGAGATTGGCCTTTTTCTTTAAGTTTCAAGCTTTTCGAATTACAAAGTTAATATCGATAGATTATTTCAATTAAACTATGCAGGAAAAGTTGAAAGAGCGAGAAATTATTTAAATCAAGATATAACCTCAAATGATTTTTCTACCCAGAGATTGGCATAAGACCAATAAATTTTACTAATCTACAATTCTATTTTACCAGTATTCTGAATTTGTTATTCACTATCTCTATTATGTATTGTGTTCTAAGCAAGAAAAGTAGCAAGTTAGATGTCTTTATACACAGTAATTGTAATTCAGACACCGGTGAACATCCCCATAGTGTTCAGCTCTCCTTTAGTTACCATGAATTCGAAATAAATGGATAAAGCTAGTAACAGCTGTAGTATACAGCTCTCAATTTATTTTCCAGTCTCGATGCTTGTCACTCGTACGATGACATATGAGCCTTCGCTCTTGTTTTTGTGGCACGTATAGAGTACAGTACCTTTTTAAAGAGTCGAAAGCAAACACTACTATGGTATATCAGAGGCTGCTCCGCATTCGCAACCTGCTCTCGTTCCAGTGGATTAACTGCAAGAAATAATTTTGCCCTAAAACCTCTTAACAGGTTTCCATTGAGGTGTTATATATCGTTGATGAATGTCCACTACGCTTGGCTATAAGTTTATCCCCTGCTCAGCCCAAGATTGATTACGCATACATTTCAAAATATTAGTCACACAGCTAATCCGCAACAATATTCAATAGTAAAAAGCATACAGCTATCTACAATTCTAACTAGCATCTTCTAGCAGTATTCAGGCATAATATGATTCAACCGTAGCTATACTACAGATTAAGAGTGTAAATAGGGCATAATTCTTATTATTTTTTTTTTATATTTACAACAGAGTGTGTACAAAATAGAGAAAGAGTGTTATTTTTGACAGCTGCAGTGTAAGATGAGACTGTCTGCTGCAGCGTTAACTGGTCTTGAGCCAGTTGAAAGAGAAGAAAAATGAAAAAGAAAAAAACGCCGTGGACAGAGAAGCAAAACAGAAAAATTGAAAAGCGAGCAAACTCAGCAGCAGAAAGTGTGAGTTAGAGTGAGGTTACCCAGTTTAAGTGAAGTTGAATGTAACTGCGCTGTACTGCTGTCGAAGCTGCATCTTCTGATCACCCGCTGCTGCTTTCACCGACAATTACAGCTCCGTATAGGTGCAGTAGCGGGGACTCTCGTCGACGTCCACGCTTTTTCAGCTGCATCGACCGTCGACCATGCCACGTTGCTGGCGTGTGTTGCTCAGGCACGACGAAAATGGCGTCTCTTTGGTCGCACGCTGAGTTGCTGAGCTTTGCATGCTCTGACGCACTGAAAATGGCGCGCTGCTCGGCACTGGTGCAGCCGCTTCGACTCCGATGTGTAGCTTGTCTGCCGCTGTTGCCACTGTCCCGACGCTAAGATGACGTGTGGTGCTTCTTGCGTGCGCCGGGGCTTCTCTGCCTTCGGAGCCGATGTGCTGTTCGCCGCGTCGACTAGCACGGTGCTTGCGCGCTGCTCACTGCCGCTTTCGCTTTCTGTGGGTCGTCCGCTGGCCTTTTGTCGGTTGCCCCCGTGCGCCGACCGCTAAAAATTCGAGAAAACAATAAGTATAGGTTCTCTCTCTCTCTTACTCTATATCTGTAGATGTTTCCCAGTTGGTGGGACTCTTCCGTGTTCCCGCGACGAACTTGTCCTGGCTTGGCTGTGACGGCCTTGTCCCTCTCTCTCTCTCTCTCGGATAATGGACTAGTCCCCGTCCTTTGCACGATGAACTCGCAGCCCCTCTTCTGTGTAATGGACTCGTCCGATATTCCTCGCGCCTTTGTCTCGCTCTCCTCCTCATGAAGCGCGCCCTGTCGCCACTCGATGCTGTCTCTCCTCTTCCTTGCGGATCGTTCCTCCGAGTTGGTTGATCCTAGCACCTCTAGGATTTTATGACGACTGTCTAGCGATGCTGTGATTGCCTCACTGCCAACGTGATTGTCTTTCTCCCTTATTAAGAAAGACGCTCCTGAGTGTGCGACTTTCTCCCTTGTTGAGAAAGCCGCCTTCAAAGTTGCACTTTTTATTCACCACCGCGAGTCGCGTGTAAGGCAATGGAGAACTCCCTGAAGCCTATCCCTTTCAAAACCCCGAGCTGAGGACTGCGCTCCGAAATGCAGCTTTACCAGAGAAGATGGCCGCTCACTTAACTTTTCGCGAACGTAGGTGGCACTGTGATTTCGCGCTGAATGTTCGGCTAGAAGGACCAATGTTTCTTGGCGTTTCTTCGCGAAGGGGACTAGGCGGTAAATAATTACTCACTTTGTTTGATTTAAAGAGTTTGTTTATTTAAAAACTCCCGTCGCGAGGTGGTGGTTCGAAAAACGTGCGTCGTCGGCACGATCCGCAGAGAGACTGCTGAGCGTGGCGGAAATACAAATCGCGAGCGCTAGAATTTGACGCGCGTAGTAAGTCGCCGTGTTGAGTAGCGAATTTGACTAGGTTATATATATATATATATATATATATATATATATATATATATATATATATATATATATAGTTACGTAGATTATGAACACTAGCCTTTCCATGCACAAGAACAGTTTGGAAAAAAGATTCATTTTCATTGAGAATTGCTAGTTTTTTCTACATAGCTATGGGTATACTGTCTAAAAATTTATGAAAAGTTACAAAAAACTTTCTCCCTAATTAACAGATGTAATCACCGAATTAAAAAAATTTATCATGTAACTAGCAAATTTTTAAAAATTTTTCTATATGACCACCTTACTGGAAAGAAAGTGAATAGTAAAATTTGTCAAAATCATGAAAACACACCAGGGAGCCACCTTAATACCTAGGTACTTATAACAATGATTCTACTGCATCGTAAGCGACAATTATCGTAGATATATATATATATATATATATATATATATATATATATATTATAGAAAAATATAATAATCCACGTAAAAAATATTATCGTAACGATCGGATTTTCTGTTTTATATGTAAAATCATTATATCATTTTTGCTTTTAAAGATTCAATATTCATGTAAACAAATAAACAGCAGTAAGAATTGGATGAACGTATGAGCTTTTACCTCACGACGTTCAACTGGGGGAGAATTCTATTACTGATTCTAATATCTGAATAACGTTTTATTTAACAATAAATAGATCTTTATAAGTGAGGCACGATGGGCCTCTCTCAATATATTATGAATTATGGTTTTACAATACTTATTTTAAAGTAAATATCTTATAGATAACCATTATCTCTTGTAATATAAAATAGTATGAATAAAATCGATTTAAGGCAGAGATAATCAATTGTGTTACATTTAACCTCACTTTCTAAAAATTGTGAAAGAGAACGAAATTGTCAAATTTTCCTTAACATACAGCATCTATTCATTTTAAAATAGTTAAATCTTTGAGTTAAAAGCAATAAAATACTTATTGTACCTTTCTACGCAGTTTTTTTTATAAAGCTCATCTTACCCAACCGATGGGTCAAGATGGACTTTATAAGACGTTTTTTTTCATTTTATAAAATGCTAGAAGAATATTTAAATTAAGAAGTCAGGCCTGGGTTTAACCCAAAAAAAGACTTTGTTTTCACGAGTCCACAAAATTTTCTATATTTAAAAGCAATTATTCAGAAAAATTTTATACTACCAAAACACAATACTATTTTAAATTTTACCGTTGTAAAACCTCAAAATCTTGATCCTGCACATCATAATAAATAACAACATAATAACATAATCTAATAACATTATACTAACCACGTTCCACTTTTACTCCAGACTTGTCGTCGTTTAGGACATTTTTAAGAGAATAACGTTTTTTACAAGAGAAAATTCAATTTGTTTATGATGAACTGTTTGCTAACACCTTTTGAGTACCAATTACGTCGACCTGAAAGTCACCCTGATACCTGGACATCATTTACGGGGACTCAAGGTCATTTCCCGCTACATCTACGGTATACCTAATGCTCATTCTCGTAGTTGATATCTCGTCGACCTGGCAAATTTTACTTGAGTGGGTTACTTACTGCTCTTTTGCTTGCTGCTGTCCTGGGGGTCACTACGATATAAGTACGTTCCGTGAATACTTTGAAGTAGACATCATAAACTTTCATAAAGTTTATTTTAGTTGAAAACATAAATGATATAGATTAGGATCCTCTGAGCGTTAGCCAGTATCTACATGCTGCCCGGCTCTCACGGCGAGGTCGTGCTGGTAAGGTTCAGTTTTAGAGAGCCATATATTTACAGCGCTGCATTGAGCGAGTGCGGCAGCCGATTTTCATATTTCCAGCGCTACATTTATCAAAATTTTGCAGCCGATTTTCATACTTCCAGCGCTACATCTATAAAAACGTTTTAGTCGATTTTCACATTTCCAGCGCTACATTTATCAAAATGTTGCATCCGATTTTCATATTTCTAGCGCTACATTTATAAAAACGTTGCAGCCGATTTTCACATTTCCAGCGCTACATTTATAAAAATGTTGCAGCCGAGTTTGATAGTTACAGCGCTACATTATAAAAATGTTGCAGACGATTTTCATATTTCTAGGACATTAATTGATTTTCAATTAAATAATTTCCTTATATACAATATTTTTAGTGTAAATTTTCTTCTTACGTTTCTTTTTTGGACATTCTATTTTAGCATTGTTAAGTAAAAACAATTTCAAATTTTTCCTATGTCTTACCCTGGAGAGTGCGACATATAATTGACCGTGACTAAAGACTGGTGATTGTAAATAAACACCAACTTAATTGTATGATTGCTCTTGTGATTTATTGATTGTCATCGCAAAACTAATCTTACAGGAAATTGTCTTCTACGCATATTAAATGGTATTTCTTCTTTAAGCGGTGACAAAGTTATTCTTGGTATTATAACCAATTTTCCTTTATTTTCTCCACTTAAAATGTATGCTTGAATTGAATATTTTAGAAATTTGTTTACTATTAACCTTGTCCCATTACAAAGACCTTCATTTATATTTAAATTTCTTAAAAGAATCACAATGGCACCAACTTTTAATTGTAATTTGTGTGGAGGAATCCATTAGGAGTTAAAGAATTTAAAAATTCTGTAGGTAACATGACCTCTAAGTTTTCTCCATTATCATCTTCTGCTGTATCTATACTCAAATATTCAACACAGGAACCTACCAATATAGTTAAAATATTATTATTAATATTGATAACATCTTTGTTTGTAGGAGCCAAAATAACTTTATCATGTAATGTTTTATCATTCATTTTTATTTTATTCCCAAAAATCTCGCTAATAATGTCTTCTTCTTTTGTTATTATATCGTCAGGAATTTCAATTAATTCATTTTCGTCTCCATATGAATTTGCACATTTTCCGTCACCTACATTTAATAACCATTGTTTAAAATTATCATCATTGTCGGATATACGAAGATTCTCATTCAATATCATGCGAATAAAATCGGTCCATAACAAGCTACGTTTGTCTGAATTTTCAATAATTTTGATTCGACTACCATGACGAACTACTGTTAATGTTTGCCTAAAATCTCCTGATGCAAACAATGTTTTATTTCAAAATAATTATTTCACATTGCATAAATCTTGAAGTAGACGATCGACTGCTTCAAAAGCAAATTTGGATGTCAACGATATTTCATCCCAGATTATAATTTGTGCATTTTTTAATTTTTTTGATATTGTCTGAGTTGGCTTTGATATTACATGATGCACTCTCATCAATATTAAGAGGTAATTTGAATGTTGTATGTATTGTTTTTCTGATAGTAAGTAAATTCGCTGCAATGCCTATCCAAGCAACACATAAAAATGGTATATTGTGTAATTTTAAATAGTCTATCAAAACATAGTTTTTCTTCTTTTCTTCCATGTTTTTAGTTTATCATTAAATGTATAATGTACTGTTCTATAAGAGTATAAATAATTTCTTGCTTCTACATCCATTTGGTTAAGTTTAAAATATGTCGTTAACGTAGTTTCTACTATTTTATCTGTTATCTTTTATTCTTTTCCTTCTTCAAAATAGACATTTTGATCCTCCTTGTCATGAATAGCTAATCGTTTGATAGCATGCGATATTTCATTTAAAGAATATTCTAATAATCTATGCATGGCTTCTGGTGGATATAAATATCTTGTGCTAAGATACTGCCTCATTTCATCACTAAGATACTGCCTAATTTCATTCTTGTACTCATTGTTTTCATTATTTTCATCTTGGTTAATGTTGTCATGATTTTCTTTAAAATTGATATCTGCATTACGTATTTCAACAAATGCACAATCATGACCTTTATAACAATATTTAAACAAATATTTAATACATTGTACAGTTAAACAGACTTCTACGTTAATATGACAGTTGAATTTTAATAATAGGAAAGAATTATAGGGAACAATAAATCGATTGTCAGCTACTCTATTACAAAATCGATTTTTATAAATAATTTGTCTATCATCATTTCTTCGTTTATATAATGGATATCCTGTTGCTTGAAAACTCGTTTTATTGATATAATTTTTCGGAAAGTTCTTTGTACATTTTTCTGTATTTTTATCCATACAAGGAGAATTCATATTTTGTGATTCACAAGGACCATGAATCATAAATTGTTTAACAATACCGTACAGATATGGATAAATATTATCATTCGGAATTTCTGCACTTATTAGATCATCTATTTTTTCAGGAGTATCAAATTTGTAATTTTTATCTAATAATAATAATATTTGCATTTGAGGAAGCCCACTTTTTTAAATTTGATAACGTAAGTATTAGCGATACTTTTTCCTAAACCGCCACGTTTGATAACTAATTCTATAAATTCCTTAACTTTTTGTTGAAATACTTTGGCAACGAGATCTGGTCTATCAATTGATCTTTTATAGCCCTCTAAATTTTCTACGATTTCTTTCCAATTTGGATTAGACGTCATTGTTAAATCAGGTTTTCTATAACGATTAACAAGCGTTATAGAATCAATATAATTTTGTTTTAAACATCATGGAGTTCCGATGAAACTTAATGGTAAAATAAACATTTTATCGATTTTCTTATTTTTAGATTCTTTTTTTTTTATGCAAGTAGTCCATTACGCCTTTGTAGCAATAACTTCGTAAAATATTTTGATTTTTTCTTATAAAATATACTCTCGAACTTTCAACTTTTACAAATGCATCTACTATTGCCGGTTGGGAAATTTTTCCTAAATTTAGATGCAGATTGAATCCATTTCTTATATTCAGTCTATAATTTTAAAATTGCAAGTTCTAAATGTGATTATTACCAATTTTACATTTCATACTGGGCATCCATCCATACCCACAATACAACATTGCATACATTTATTGCAAATACAACTACTTTTACATAAAACTACCCTTGATACGACAGAACGGAAACATGTATTTATGAAAAAACCTCTGAAGTAAAACTAATGTGAACAAATGGAATACATTTTCATATATAAATATATATAACGCACACATATTCATGCGTGCAGAATGCTTGCACGTGATGTGTATGTGTGTGTGCGTATGAATTCAATTGTGTATGTACATTTTTACGAGTACGTTTCTGTATATCTCTCTCTCTCTCTCTCTATATATATATATATATATATATATATATATATATATATATATACACTTGTTTTCATGTAACATACACATATTTATTAGTATTATTATTATGAATCTTAGTCATGTGCAAGTGTTCTTCATGCATGAATAATATGTGTGCGTTCTTGGACCCATTTGTACAAAACCCTTATTAATTTTACATGAATCTTATAATAACAACAGATATGAATAAACATAATTTTCCATACAAGAAGCTGGATATGTTTAGATATTAGTTACATACAAATATTACGAAATAAAATTTTTTGAAAAGAAAAAGAACCGACTTTGAACAATGCACTAAAAGTGTGAAAAAAATGCACTAAAAAGTGTGAAATAATTCACAAAAATGTTCTCGAAGTCGGCGCCGAATAACAAATTGACATATACCATCACAGACCCTATTGTGGATCAGTGCCTCTATTGTGAATCATATACTTCTAAATAGACATTATAAAAGTTTTCCATTACTTCTTTAATTATTTTGATACATAAGAATAAGTGCTTTCAATATAATAATATAAGTAACGCAAAACTTTCACAATATAGTTTTAACATAAACTGATTCACAATAGAGGCACTCATCTACAATAGGGTCCGTGACGGTAGTATCTTGCTCAAAAATATAATTTATAAATGATATTGAAATGGGTCCAATTTCGTTAAACCTGGAACGAAATGTGTCCCACTATCATATATCCTACCTAAAGTTAATAACTCGTAATCGAAAGCATTGGTTTGAGAGAAAATGCTTTTAAAAAGAACTTCCAATGCAACAATCTTCTTCAAATGTTAGTTATCTGCTAAACTATCACATATAATTCAAATAAAACTGTTACAATTGTAACTGCTGACGCGAACTTTTATGTATTATCCCCGGGATAATCTTAATGTGCTTAGGCCATCGCCACCTAGCGGCGGTACGCAAACTACGCTATTAAACAATTAGTCAAGAATAAGATTCCCAATGAAACAAAAAGAGGTGACGATATATGTCAATTTGTAATTCGGCGCCGACTTCGAGAACATTTTTGTGAATTATTTCACACTTTTTAGTGCATTTTTCGAAGTCGGTTCTTTTTTTTTCAAAAAATTTTTTTATTTCAGACTTTTTAGTTATAAGGGCTGAATATTTTTTGAAATAATCGCACGACAAACATAAAATAAAAATGCCAGTACTGACGTAGTACAGGCTCCATACTGGCCCAGTTATATAATGGAACCACGATGGGATCATTCTCTTTCATTCAAGAAACATTATCAAAATCGGTTCAGTAGTTTCCGAATAATCGGCGGAAAAACATAATAACTTACCAGTACTGACGTACTACTGGCTCAATACTGGCCCAGTAATACAATGAGACCAATATGCGATCATTCTCTTTCATTAAGAAAAATATTATCCAAATCGGTTCAATAGTTTCCGAATAATCGGCGGACAGAGTCGGCAGGGGCCGAAATGTACAGAAAAAAATATTCATAAAAAACTAAATTACTGGCGAGATACTGGACCAATAATCACAGAATTTGAATGGGGCCACCGGGGGATAATTACCATTCATATAAAAAAAAATGCATCCGAATCTGTCGAGTAGTTTCGGAATAATCGTTGGAAAAACATAAAAAAAAATGAAAAGCCATGTCGAATTGAGAACCTCCTCCTTTTTCGAAGTCGGTTAAAAAATACATATTTATTTTTATTAGACATACATGTAAAAATGCTAATCTGTATAAGAATAATGTATCGAGATAAATATTACTTTGTAAACTTTACTTAGGCATTAATAAAATTTTTATGTTCTGTATCATCCCCCTGCCCTCTCAAAGTCATCCAGAACCCGTTCGGATTCTAAATCACCCAGAATGATCCAGAATCCGAAATCGAGAGAGTGGGAGAGCTTCCCTTTCTCTCACGTGAACCAGAATGCCTATAGTGTTTTCTACTTTTTTTTTTCTTTATTTTCATTGCAAATGTTTACAGGAGTGATAGAATAATTTTATGAGTTTGACGGTGTGAAGTGCGCAGGCAATCTTGTAGATGGGATTATGGTTTGTACATACTGTAACGCACTTGACTATATAGGTTTTTGACGGATAGCCGTATTGCTGAATGTTATGAACTGCAGAAAAATTGAATCGTTGCAGCCATTTCTGTTTCAATTCACCCATGACAAAAATTTTGGTAGCATCGTGTAAAGAGTCACGGAGTAATGATCCAATTTGTGAGTAGTCAAGCCCATCCGTGTTCCAGGCTATTCCATGATAATGATGTTCCAGCCAAATGTTTTCCCTTTGCAATTTGTCAGAGAGTCTTTTCCATGAAAAGGGTTTCTTGAATAAACGAACGATAGGATCACCACTTTCATTGAGAGGAATAATAGCTATTTCTTGTAAAACATAATCATCTCCACTTTGCTTGAAACCAATCATGTCTACTGCATACTATATCTTGGAATGAGTGTTGAAACGAAAGTGTGTTGGATAATATGCTGTTTAGACAAGCTTCTTGATATACCCACTGATGGGATTGTACTGAATGATGCGATCGTGTAAGATCATGCAATAAGCTGAAGTGTTAGCTGGAAAGTCTTTTTTAGACTCAAACTCTAGACGTACATCGACAGGAGCGCTCTTTATAGATTCGTTTTGCCGTGAACAGTCAATAACTATGAGTGGTTCAAGGTTGATAAATTCAGACTTTGTCAGCAGTGGCTGTGGGTCTTTTCTATAGTAGGTGATTTGAAAATTGGCATACATATCATAGAGAACAGCGAACTGATTCTTAGATATGTCGAGATTCATATTGTTATATGGATAATATTGAGAATTCAAGAAAAGTCTCACATTACTAATCTGACAATGGTCAAATCGACTGGCATTTTCAGTTTTCAAATTTTTTTTCTTGGTTTGTAGTCCGAGAATGACAAAACGAGGTTTTTCTAACTGATTTGAAGTTTTCACTATCCAGACATGTTTATTCGTGCTCGGAAGTAGAGGATATTCAAATAACTCCCAAGATCCATAGCACATAGAGATAGGATTATCTTTGCCAATGAAATTCAGCAGCTGGATCTTTTGTTTATCAGATGCAATAATATATGGCATTAACCACTCTATCTTCGTTATTTTTACCTGGTAGTCTTCATATGTAGTTATTCTATTTGCTACAGTACCTTCTTGAATTATTGCATTCAAGTCATTTCTTGATCTTGTGAGAATGAGTTCATGCTTCACGTTAACTATAATTTTTTTATAGTCTTCTGCTTTTTCTGCTCTTTCTGCAAAGTTTTGCTTTCTTCTCTAACGTCAAGCCAGCCTGCATTTTCTAACATGAGAGTCTAATTCGGAATTAATGATGTCCATCCTTTCATGAGACTGCTTAAACCAACATTTTTACTTTTATCTATCTCCACAGCATTAATTTCGTAAAGAATTTCATCAAACAGATGGCAAATGCCATTGTTCACGAATTTAGTTTTAGTTAGTGCTGTTCCATCTGGTTTTTGCAGTTTTCCACATACATGGATAGAACTGCGCGATGGTAAGAGACATAGATCTTGATGTTGGATAGAAATACGAATTTCATCACTATTATCAAAGCTTAGTGTCGAGTAAGGTTGATGTGCGTGAACCTCGTAATGAGCAATAGACTCATTGAATATGACACCTTATTGAATGCTTAGAATTTCGTCCATTTTTCTGGAAGCAGCAGAGAATTATACACGTGAATTTTCTCCACGAACTTTTAGACCTAGGCTTCTGAGGAAGTGAATGCCCTTCCGTGTTAACGGTTTGAGTTTCTTCGGTCGACTGATGACCGATTGACATGTTGGTTGACTTATATGCACTCTAGAATTGTAAACGATGCCCATTATACAGATTTGATGTGGAGACTAATAGTAATTTCTTCTCCACGGAAATTCACTAAATTTCCAGCTTGATCTACGATTTGAATTTAAAGATGATCTATGCACTTGACACTGAGTGGTGGATATATGACATGAGATGGAACTTCCAAGATTTTATATCCTGGTGGAACTCTGGGAAAGAACTTATGGATTGTATGAACTTTTTTGTTGTTGATGTAAGCACCTGCGGTAATATTGCACTCCACTCTGAGTGCGTCAATTTTCAATATTTTCACAAGTAAATTAGAACTGTGATGAGTTTTTTCCTTGAGAATGCGAGGAGTAAAGCCAAGAAGACGACCTATTGAATCGTGAGGAGTGAGATCTAACGAATGACTGCAATTAATTTCACTTCTGAGACTATTGTTGTTAGCTCTCAAAGAAAATTTAATTCCTTTAGATTTCAAAATTTCTTGTATAAATTTATTAATAGCATTAATCTCGTAACTGCCAGTAGGGATAGTGATAATATTTCCATTCACATGAAGTTTATTATTCGAATAGTCCACATTGGGAATCGAGTTGAATGTTAAAAGTTCAACTAAACCGAAAACAAAATTTTTATGCTGAGGTAGTTCAATTGCAGGAAAATATTGTGCTTCTAGAACAGAAGATTTTCCTGAAAGACTCAAAGTGAAACTGTCTTCCATGACTGATTGGAAGAGAATGATTCCCATTCGTTTGCAATCTTCTCTTTTATAGTCTTCCGGTTAAAAATTGAAGACAAAGATGACCACAAATGAATGAGTCAAAATTTTGATATCTTTTATAGTTATATTTTACTTCTTTCACGTTGAAATATAACATGAGCTCTATGGGAGGTTTCAGATCATCAAAACTGTCAAAGTAAATTACTTTGGAACCATGTTTTCGATAACACAACCAGTGAGTGCCTTTATTTTTTATGTCATCCAAGTTAACAATAGCAGATTCATTACTCCATGGACCATCGGAAGGCAGATTATTTCTCATAAAAACACCTCGGAAATATGGAATTTGCAACATACGAGCATATTTTAGAAGATCATAGTCAGTCAGTGGACAATTTGGCAAAGTTAAATCGAAGTTTTTTTTTTTTGTAACTTGACCATGACCAACATGAGGTTTCATAAATAATCCCATTCCAGTTTTATATGGTTTAAGATACAGACCTCCGCCTAAAGCAATAGCTTCCATTGCCTTATTATGTCTCTTACTTTCTTCACGGTTTTTCTGTGCAGCTTTAGCATCATTTACTGCTTTAGCTATTCCTGCAGCTCCCCCTGCCAGAGCACCGGTCGCACTTAGTCCTGCGAACAGCGGTTTGAGAAACGGAAGAACTCCACCAATTTTTGATGGAATTGGAAGAACACGTGGAATGATAACTTTCCTCTTACCACCAACTTTCTTAACAGCTTGACGTGCACCTTTCAAGGCGGATTGAATAACCTTGCGGGAACATTTACTTGGTGACATTGATTTTTTATCCGCCGTCACTAACTTACTAAATTTTAGACCCATTCCAGTTATTCCTTTTAATTTCATAGCATTTGTAACAGCAAAAGTATATGCTTTTTCACCAAGACTGGCATCCTTGGCTTTAACACGTTGCTAAGCTTTATCAGCGAGCTTCATGTCAGCTGCTTTACGATCTCCATTTTTATCAGAGTACACTATGTCATGTTCTTTGCATGCCTGATCAAGCGGATTAATTCCAGGATCACCTCTTTTCAATCGTTTTTTCAATTTAGTTCCGGGACCACAGTATTGATATCCAGGAAGATGCATTTCAATCGGCAAGTTATTGATCACTTTATCAAGCCATCCATAACCTTTTGGTTGTTTCCGAGATTTATGTACGATCATCTCTCTTCGAGTGTTGTTTTTTAACTAAAGATCAAAATATAAAACATGCGTTTATATTTCCACAGTTCAATATCAAACTAGACTTTGACACGTGAACATGGATTTTAGCGAGCAGAACGTCAAACTCCCCGTCACAAACTTTGATTTCGGAAAACAAAAGAGAAGGAAGCGTCATGGAGAATTACTACCTGATACTATACGAGCAGTATTCTGCGGGCCATCTAACTGTGGAAAAACAAATAGTTTATTGGCTCTAATTACACATCCCAATGGTCTTAGATTTGAAAATTTGTAAGTATACTCTAAATCCTTGAATTAGCCAAAGTATCAATTTCTCGAAAAAGTTTTGAAACCGATAAAAGGTGTATCATATCTACCTTTTAGTGAGCATGAATCTGTAGTATCTCCAGATGAAGCCCGACCAAATTCAATTATGATTTTTGATGATGTGGCTTGTGAGAAGCAGGACAACGTCAGAGCATTTTTCTGTATGGGAAGACATAAAAGTGTAGACAGCTTTTATCTACGTCAGTCGTACGCTCATATACCGAAACACCTCGTAAGGGACAATATTAACATGTTAGTAATTTATCGTGAAGACGATGTTAATCTAAAACATATCTATGAAGATCATGTCAATGCTAGAAGAATGATAAGTATGGATTTGTTGTTATCGACAAAGATAGAGTGATGGATGATGGTAGATACAGAAAAGGATTTGACTGTTTTGCAATAAAAAGAAGTTATGAATCCGAAACTTACAGTTCAATTGTAGACAGCATCTCGTTAGCATGTCAGACTTCAAGAAAGAAAAGAATATTCTCAGCGAGCTCTTGCGAGCACGTGAGGCTATTAAACAAAAATACTCTTTATTGAAAAAGAAGAGAGAAGATTTTGAAAAAGTTATTGGTGATACATTGAAACCAGTCATTACACCACTCGAGAAGCTCGTCGATTCGAAAGTCGAAAGCTTGCCACCTTCTAATCACATTTTGAATATAGACAGCAACAGGAAACCGAGGAAGAAATTGAGATTCGATCGATCAAGCTATATAGTAAATGATATAAATGAGTCGGGTTCCGCATATGATCATGATGATGATGCAGATTTTTCTTCGATGGATGGCACAATGATGAATTCAACATTCAAATCTGCGCTTGAAGGAAATTAATTAAGTGACTTTTTATCATTGTTAAATGAAAGCCGCAGCAAAATCGATAACATATACGGAGTACGGAACGTCAATGGAGTGTATATGATTGGCGATTCAGAAATTCAATTTCATGATAAAATGGTCAAAGTGAGAGATAAAAGTTATCCTAAAAGTGGGGGTCTAATGGAATTACTCTTCAAGAAACAACCAGATGACAATCTTATAAGTTCAACAGATCGAAAAAATTATCGCAGCATCCTGGAAGCATCATATGCTCATCGGAAAAGGTACAGCAAAGATGAGAGTATACGCACTTAGAAAAGTAGAAAATATATGAATATCATAGGACCGATGTTCCGCAGCGATCGTAAAAATAAATCCACCACCGGAAGAGGCCTCATACCTAAATATAAAATAGCAAAGAAAAATTCTTCTATAGATCTAGTCTACTGGGATGATCCAAACGAGCTTATCGAGCGACTGCGATTATTAGTTGCTGAAGGATCTGCTGGAAATAACAATTTCGACAATGAAATACAATCGATCATTGAGGAACTACGTGAAGCTGGACATATATATTGAAATACATCTTTTCTTATAAGATCAGTAGCATCATGAGTCTCGACGTGTTCGGAAGAAAACTTGAGGGCACGCAAGAAGCGAGTCGAGGTCCACCACGCATTGGTTATAATCTTACATTAGATGGTAATTTTGATTTACAAAATGAAAGGTTATGTAACCTTGCTTATCCAAGTCAGCCTAATGATGCAGTCACCTTGGAAGTGCTTCTGACAACTATAAGTAAAGAAGTTAGAAATCTAACTAACATAATGGCTGTAACGAAAGTTGACTTAGAGATTCCCATAAACACTGAATTAAATACAATCAATAAGGTTCTTTCCCATCTTAAAATTCGATTAGATAATCTTGAGACAAAGTTGATAAAAGTTTTTCTTAAAACTTAAACATATTATCAAAAAAAAAATGGAGCGACAAAAAATAGCTGAAGAGTTGCACAAACCAGCTCGCCGCATCTACAAGCGAAGAAAATATGATATACGTGGAATAGATGAGACTTGGCAAGCTGATCTTGTAGAAATGATTCCATACACCAACGAAAACAAAGGTTTTCGCTACTTACTTACTGTCATAGATACATTTTCAAAGTATGCATGGGCCATACCAATCAAGTCAAAGAGTGGTAATGATGTTACTCTAGCTATGGAGTCAATACTGAAACAAGAACGCGTACCGACAAATCTACAAACTGACCAAGGAAAAGAATTTTACAATTCAAACTTTCAGAAACTCATGAAGAAGTACAAGATAAACCTATACTCTTCGCATAGTAATCTTCATGCAAGCATATGTGGATAGAGTTCAGCAATCAAGGGAGCTATAAATGGTGGGATATCCTGTCTGAGTTGGTGAAAGCTTACAATTCAAGAAAACATCAGACAATAGGAATTGAGCCTAAAAATGTTACGCAGGCAAATGAAAGAGAGGTCAAGAAGCATTTTCAAAATGAAAAGTTACCTGTGAAAAAACCGAAATTTAAAGTAGGAGATAAAGTGTGGATAAGTAAGATAAAACATGTTTTTGTAAAAGGTTATACACCAAATTGGTCTACTGAAATTTTCACAATATCACGAGTTGTAAAAACCAATCCGGTAACTTATCATGTCAAAGAGTATTATGATAAACCCATCTCTGGCGGCTTTTATGAAACGGAAATTTAGAATACTATATATCCAGAAATTTATCTAGTAGAAAAAGTTTTAAAGAAAAGTGGAAATCGTGCAAATGTTAAATGGTTAGGCTTTAGTAATGAGCATAATAGTTGGATAGATAAAAAAAAAATTATTTGATTTAGCCAAGATTTAACCAAAAATATTAATGTAAACGCAATAATGTAGGTACTAGGAAATATGAAAGCAATCATATTATGTTATTGTATTTATTTATGTATTATTATGTACAAGTTTTAATCTGAATAAAATAACTATTATAATCAAAGCAAGCTGCGTATTTTATTCAAACTTAAAGGAAGATGCATCCTGATATGTCACAAATAAATTCATTTTATTTGCAGTATTGGAGAGTCTGTCAAAAAACTCTTGATCTCTTAGGATGGCTGATGAAATCTTCTCTGGTAAAAAGATTTGAAAACTTTCGTCGAGTTCGGCTACGACCTTCGTACCGAATCTCGTCTTCACCTCCTTAAGTGCTGTCACCATGTACTGAATATCTTTTTCCAAGTCTGTTACTTTCTTCCTCGGCAAGAAGTCGCGTTCTGCAATCTTATTAAGTGTAGATAGATCCATTCTGGAAAAAGTAAAAAAATAGGAACTTCTAATAGAGAAAAGATTTGTTAGAGCAAAAAGAAAAAAGAAAATTGGTGAGAATTAACTGTGAACTTCCTTAGAAATTTAGTTGAGTCTTGGTTTCTTCCCGCAAGGATGATAATTCTCGAACTCTTCGATTGCTCGAATGTGCTCCTCGTCGTGTTCTGTCTGTTGATATAGTTCATTTCCCACCACAATTTCTGTCCTTTCCATTGCCTCCTGTAATATATCCCTTCTCTCTCCTCCCTCAGAGCGTATCCCCTCCATTGATGGATCCCAGTCATGCATAAACTCCTCTAACACATCATATTCAATTTTGATTTGTTCACCATCATTGTCATAAAGTGTCATCCCCTCTCACCTTTCACCATTTTCATTGGCTGCATCGCCCCCACCTCGTATTTCCCCCTCTCTTTCATCTTCTGCAACATCCATCCCCACTCGCGTTGCGCCACTTTCATTGGATACTTCATACCCCCTCTCCACTTCCATCCCTACCACTATTTCTTGTTTTTCAGCATCCTCCTCTATTCGAAGTGCAGCTTGCGCCATCTGCTCATCCATGATTCGAAAATAACCCCAAGGTAAAGTGTCTGTACTCTGAGGCAATAAGAATCTCTTTTCATCGTGAGGACTAAGAGCAATTTTATTCTGTCTTTCAGTATGCACTATGTGCAATTTTGAACGAATGTTGCATTGATCACGTTTTACAATAATAAGATCCTGAAGACATCTTCTATAATCCTCGAAAGTTATTGTCTTCTTCACAACGCTGGATTTTATACCTTCGGCTTTTTTCACTGTCTCTCCTCCATCAACTAAAATACTGTACATTTTGCTTCGTAAACGTATAAATTCCATCATGATCTTGCCACAGCATTCGTCTTTCATTAATCCTGGGACTTTTTTATTGACACGTGGAATGTTAAACTGATTATTCTCATCATAATCAGAAGTATTAAACCTGTGAATGTTTTCTTTCATTATTTTATACATATCAATGTCCTCAACTTCATATATCAAACTATCAGTATCTGTATAAAGAAGTTTACATTTTTCTCCTACTCGCTGTTTCATATACGAGTAATGGAAATCATAAACTAATGTCTTGGACAAATCAAGTATACAAAGACCAACGTATATCGGTTTCTTGATTGAGATACTTGTTCTCTTTAGCTGAATAGCAACTAAATTTTCATCAAAGATTGCACAGATGTGAAAATGTGGTTGAGCGTGCTTCTGCCCCATATCTGCCTGTGAATTTATTTACTAATCGTACATCAACACGAGACCGCTCTCTCTCGATACACTTTCCATAGACAGCGTTAATTAATAATTTATAGAAGAGTTTTTCAAACTCATTCTTCGCTTGCTTTCTCTTG
The DNA here is from genome assembly GCA_949152435.1 of Gastracanthus pulcherrimus. Taxonomy (NCBI): domain Eukaryota; kingdom Metazoa; phylum Arthropoda; class Insecta; order Hymenoptera; family Pteromalidae; genus Gastracanthus; species Gastracanthus pulcherrimus. The sequence continues at coordinate 54,426,458 of OX424573.1, forward strand.
TCAGTATTTAATTCGACATAAGGTTAAGCCAGGCCTTCTGCTCGAAACTCAGAATTCTATGCACCTTTTTCAAACGAAGTCCATTATCCAGCGCCTGTTTAAGTGTTCGATAGTGAATCACATACTTTTTCTTATAGTTCAGAGTAGTGAGAAGTTTGTTCTGATTTGAGCCAGGTGGTGCACGGTGCTCTGCGCAGAAAGGGAAGTCTCGATGTTCATCATGTATTTCCTCAGGATACTCCAAGTCTACTTCAGCAATGTAACCTATATCTGAATCTGGTGGTGTATTGAAGAAGCTTGGATTCGCCTCAAAGTCAATCCATTTGAATTTTCCAATCGGTAAATGCTGTACCATCGCCCACCCATACAGATTATTTATATCAAAATATAAGAGTGTCTTCGTTTTCTGTTTCTCGTCGTATGAAGAACCCATGTATGGATTGTTTGCCTTATCATATCGATTACAACACTGGCTTATTCCTCCCCAAATGCCTGCTTCAATAAACATTAGCATGTCAATATCTGGAAGAAGCTCTAATTCTACCTTTGTCATTTTAAGAGCTGCTGAAAATGTTAATACTGGAGTCGTGTAATAGTGAGCAGGACATAAATCATAAGCTTTGAGAGATGTCTCTGGAAAACTTTCGAAAACGTCAGCCAATAGTAGAACATCTGTTTTTAAGTAAAGATCTGAATACTCTCCCAATGTTTTTATATTGAACTTATCCCAGACTCGAACAGCATGCTTGTAGTCTTCTTCAGCAATATGGGAATCTGTTAGTTTATTATAAAACTCATTCTTTTCTGGCAATTTTGCAGACGATAGCTTATCAAATGCGTCTACATAATCATATGGAAATATACCTTCCCGTCTGAGAAGATCTATCATTTCATCAGTGAATCCATCTGATCGAAACTCTTTCACCGCTATAGGCACGTTTTGTAGATATGATGCGAGCTTTTCCAATGATGATGGTAGAAAACGCCAAGAATCTATGAATCTAAAGCTGATGTCGCAGTCATCTATGTATTTCGTGAACGAAATATATTTCTCCTTATTATGAGGTATTAGACTAACTCGTCCTTTCATCAATGTAGAAGTAGCGATCTCTTTCAAAATGAAGTAAGTATCATTATTGAGGTTATGAAAAACAACAGGAATGATTCTTGAATTCTTATAATTCAAATTACATGAATTGTGAGCTGCACCTCTGAAACTGAAGAGAAAAAAGAATTAATTTTTTTTTTCTTTGGGAATCACCAAAAATTAATTTTAAATATAACTAAACTAATAACATACCGTCCTGTAAAATGACAATGGTCTCGCACTGCAAGTTCTTCATCACGGATTGATTTTCAACATATATGACAAACAGTTGACCTCTGGAAAGATAATTCTTCTAGAGCTGTGAGTTTCATTGGTTTAGGATTCTTGTAGAGATGATCTATCTTCTCACTTATTGATTATAGTTCTCGAACAAACCATTCTGCAGGTGTCTCTTGATCTCCAAATTTTTGTCTGTAAGATTTATAGACAGATAATCTGTCATCAAAGCTGCATTTTGTGTAGGAACCTATGCTGTATGCTTCATGTAGTTGAAAAGCATTCTCATTCTCAGTAGGCTTCAATAAACATTCAAAATCAGCATAAATAACGAAAGGAACTTTATCTCTCGTTTTGTAATCTTTGAATTTGAGAACGTTTTTCTTTGAGTCTGGCAGATTGATTCGGCAATTATTCATATTTTTACAATGATTTTCATGAATTTCCAATCTTTTTTTTCCTGAAATTCTTCTAGTTGTGTAAGATTGGGCTCTTTGATATAGTCTTTAAACCATTCCTCTAAATTTGTTGACATGTATACTGTAGCACTTTCACTCGTGAAATATTTAATATCGGTCGTTTCCTCTCCATTTTTCTGCATAGAAAATTCCGAGATAAAATCTGAATTTATTTTCACAGCATTGTATTCTTCTAAGCATTCTTGTGAAGAAACTCAGAATGTCCATGTGTTTTATATTTACAACTACTTCAGTCTTGATTCGATTTTGGAATGCCGACTGCACGTCTCGCCACTGTACACTAGCTTCTGTTTTCTCAGATTGTAGTTTACGTCCTTGTTGAAGATGTTGTTCAAATTCAACTTGCACGCACGAAAGATGAGTCATGCAAGTTTGACATTTCTGTTTATCTCCTCTTGTAATTTTAGATTTTGCAATTTTTTCATTTAATTCTTTTATGGTTGACTTACACATGTCCAACCAATAATGAATATCGTTATTACTTAAATCATTTATACTTTGTAAAGTATCACGAAGAAGCTGAAGAAGGCGTTCAAAAAGATCGATGGATGCCATATTTGCTTTTTTCTCACTGTAATAGCACTAAAATAGCACTAGAATAGGACTTCACAAATGTGCACGATAGTCAAGACTAAAACTCGTTGACCGCGATAGATGAACTGTGCTTATCCAAGAAACTGCTTCCCTTTTTGTATGCAATGTCGACGTAAGTAGAGGTAGACAATTCAAAGAATTTTCCAAATTTGCTCGCAAGGGATTGAGAAATTATACGTTAAGGGAGAACAGAAAGTGCAATGGCTAAGAAATCTCATACCAAATGTGTAAGTGATATATAATATGACTCTACTTTCATACTTTTTTCATACATTTCATACTTTTTAATACTATTTTTATACTTTTTTCATACTTTTTCATACTTTTTCATACTTTTATCATACTTTTTCATACTTTTTTCATACTTTTTCATACTTTTTCATTACTTTTTCATACTTTTTTATACTTTTTCATATTTTTTCATACTTTTCCTTTTACTTTTCTATGCTCGTATTTCTTACGTTTTTGTTTTTATTTACAGATTAATTTCAAACGTTGAAGACTTTGGATGTCCATCACTAGAAACGTTATCGAGCGATAAGCATTACGTATGTTTTAATCACATTCTCTGCATTAGAAGGAAACCTATATGCGCTGTATATAACGTTATCTCAATACGAGCATGGCTACTAGATTATTTGGATGCTAAATTTGGCCAAGAAGTAGATATCATTTCTAAAAGGAATACATACTCATGTGTATATTGGAAATAAATTTTTATTAAATATTCTGTAAAAAAAGAGAAGCTTGATGATAAAAAAAAATTAAAAGAAAAATCATTTTACGATATTATTCTTTCACAAATATAAAATTAAAATATAATAGATAAAATCTATAGCAAACATAGGGTACATGTGGGTGTTACGGCGGATATTTTACATTAATTAGAATAAAGCATTGTTCATCATATAGACAATATCAATGTGCAAAACACTATTTGTCATTTAAAAAAAGAAGAAAAGAACATTTGTTGTATTTATAAAGATTTACATTGCTTTGAAATTTACTAACTTATAAGATTTACATTGCTTTGAAATTTACTTACTTATAAGGAAAACGAAGGAAAATGGAGGAAATGACAAGGGGAATAAACGAAAACAAGTTGAAAAAATATTTTTTCATTATGTTCAAAAAAACACTTATTACATTAAAATTAATATATAATAAAATAATTATTTTTTACATATATATATATATATATATATATATATATATATATATATATATGTATGTATATATATATATATATATATATATATATATATATATATATATATATATATATATTATTACATAATAACTAATCGATGAATGTCACATCTTCTACGATGCGAGGTTTTACTATTGATGGTCGCGGTGGTGGTGGTGGAGGTGATGGTAGTGATGGTGGTGGTGGTGCTACTGTTGCTTCTATCTTCGTTTGAGTTTTATCCTGCACCCGTCTGTGCATTCGCAGCCAATCTCGTTTCGCTTGCTTACTTTGAAGCGAAGCTTTGTCGTCCTTCACTTGATCTGAAAAAATAAAAATTGCAAAAAAAATAGTTTTAAAATATAATATAATATAAATATTAAAATAAAATGAAATTTTAAATTTTTGTATTTCTTACCAATCTTTGTCGACCTGGAAGGTGACTTCATCGTATGCAAATGGGGTGGCGTGGAAGGCGTTTTCGGCCTCGGCTGGTTTTCAGCTTCATCTATAAAAGAAAAGAAAAAAAAAACAAATTATTAGATTATTGTTTATTATTTAAGTTTTACATAAAAAATGAATAAAAAAATAGTTACCTTCAGCTTTCCTTTTTCGCTCGTTGTTGCTGTTGCCGCTGCTGCTGCTCGGCGATGAAATTTTTGGAATCCGACCAACATCGTGTATACTTTTTCCTTTCGCCGCCTTTAAGCTACCCCTTGAGCTCGAGCTAGAGCTGGAACTAGAGCTCGAGCTGGAACTCGAGCTGGAACTCGAGCTGGAACTCGAGCTGGATCTCGAGCTCGACCTTGATCTCGGCGAGCGAGCAACCGGTGCGCTCTCTTGAGGTATTATTCCCTCGTATAACTGTTGCATAGCAGCAACAGGGGGTAGTGGTGGTACTGAAAAATAAATAAACATTTAACATAATATTATTTTAATTATTATTAATAAAATTCTTTAAAATGTTACTTACATGAATGTATCGCATCCATTGCCCACGACACATGGTCAAGCATCATGAGCAATGTGGGCCCGTTAGAAATGAGTCACCGGATACGATCCCGCATCATTTGCAAATTTGTCTTACTATTTGAAGCCATCTCGAATTTTTCTTTCAAATTTCAAGTTGATATATTTTTTGAAATTTGAAAATTTACTGACTGACCCTAGTTTGCGCCCTAGAATTTATATCGTCAGAAGAGCTTACCCCTACTTTCACTTATTCAAGAAATTCTGCGATTGGTTAAAAATTCTCCCCCCTTAATTAGAAAAACGCCTGTCTTGCAGAAATTTTCCTCCCAGAATTTTTTAAGAACCACCTCCCTGTCGGTCATATCCACGCCTACACATTCTTTTTCGTGAAAGTTTCTACAATCTTGATGTCGAGAAAGTGCATCTCTAGAAGCTGGCGTCAAAGTTGTTGGGAAAAGTGCGACCTGCGCGAAGTCCTTCAACGTGTACTAAGCCTTGCTGCAATAAATCGTTTCTCGCCGAAAAACTGGCAGCGTATAGGCCTAAAAAAAGCAAGCGTGCGCGCAGTAAGCCTTTCTCTAAGGGTCGTGTATTGTTGGGGACAATTTACTACTACCCGCACAAGGACCTTCAACATGCGCTATGCCTTACTGTAATAAATCGTTTCTCGCCGAAAAACTGTCAGTGTTTTAGCTCGAAAATTGACTTTTCGAATCCATGCGCGCAGTATGCCTTTCTCAAAAGGTTGTTTATTGCTGGGAAAAGTTCCACCTGCGCGAAGTCCTTCAACCTGTACCAAGCCTTGCTGTAATAAATCTTTTCTCGCCGAAAAGCTGACAGCGTATAGGCCTAAAAAAAAAGCAAGCGTGCGCGCAGTAAGCCTTTCTCTAAGGGTCGTGTATTGTTGGGGACAATTTACTACTACCTGCACAAGGACCTTTAACACACGCTATGACATACTGTAGTATAGCGTGTATTGCGGAGAAAAACTGACAGTGTTTTGGCTCGAAAATAGACTTTTCGAATGTATGCGCGCAGTATGCCTTTCTCAAAAGGTTATTTATTGCTGGAATGTAATTTACTACTACCTGCGCGAGGACCTTCAAACTTGCGCCATGCCTTACTGTAATAAATTCGTTTCTAGCGGAAAAAAAATTGCAGCGTATCAGCCTGAAGAAAAATAAATTTCCGAATGCCTCCGCACAGTAAGTTCTCGAAGGCCGTTTACTGATGCAATCTTCCTGCTATCTGCGCGCATCTACAGCGCATACCTGCGACGAAGACGTGTATTGCTAGCAAAGTCAGTGAGCAACGTTCTATCTATTTTTGAAAGCGGAGGAAAGAAAGGCTGACCCTTTTTTTTCCATTCTTTTCGGCTACTTTCCATTTCCTACGCATGCCATCTGTTTCATCGAAAAGAGGAGCAAAGACGCTGCTCTTTTCCCTCTCTTCGGGTGGGAGTAAAACGCTTACGTATTCGGGCCTACAGAGTGGGGATAGAAAAAATCAGATACGATTTCTAGATCACTTTAAGAGGGGACAGACAGTTCAGAGGCGGGGCTTAAAACACACACAATACGAATCCAGTAAAAATTGGAGAAGGGACCAGGCATAGGCCTTATACACACTACAGATTCTGTATCACTTTGAGAGGGGGTAAATCCATTGGAGGGGCTTAAAACATACAATACGAATGCTCAAAAATTGGAGAAGGGACCAGGCATAAACCTTATACACACGACCGATTCTGTATCACTTTGAGAGGGGGTAAATCCAGGGGAGGGGCTTAAAACATACAATACGAATGCTCAAAAATTGGAGAAGGGGACAAACAGGGATAGGGCTTATACACACGATGAATACTGTATCACTTTGGCAGGGCAGGGGGTGATACAGAACCCGCGTGAGCCAGTATGCCTACAGCCTATCTACTCACAATCATTGCAAAGCTTTTTGCACTTTTTCGGAGGATTTTCTTCATCATTTTCATGTGCACGTGGACTACTATTATTACTATTCATGATTATATTATTCTGGGAGTATATTTTTCGATTGATCAAAATTTACTGAATAGAACGAAAGAATAAGATAGTATAGTAGTTTATAGTTCAACATGAAAGATACAATAACATATGTAAACATAGGCACAAATCTTTCGTCTAAACCGTCGTATTTGAATCAAAATATAACTCTATATGAATATCTATGTATGTTACAACATTTTTTTTCAATATGTTAACAATGTAACTGGTACGTGAAAAATTTAAATTTATATATATATATATATGTAAATTAATCTTGTTTTTAAATTTATATATAAAAAATTAATCTTGTATATATATGTGTGTGGTTGTGTGTGTGTGTGTGTGTGTATGTGTGTGTGTGTGTGTGTGTGTGTGTGCGTGTGTGTGTGTGTGTGCGTGTGTGTGTGTGTGTACGTGTGTGTGTATGTTTGTGTGTGTGTGTTTGTGTGTGTGTGTGTGTGTGTGTATTCATTTAATTTTTATACAATTCAATTTAGTATCAATAAGAAAAATAATTACGTATTTAAATACAAACATATGCAAAGATCAAACGCGAGAAACTCATACAAATGGCTGTATAATTTAACTTGTGCTCATACACATAGTTATATACATTCATTCACGTTACGTTCATCAGTTGATAAAATTCTTCATTTTTTCGACATGTCGACTGAGTTAATAAGCTCTTATCTTCTTGCTTTGTGAGTTATTATTATAGAAATGGAAACTTAGGATCATTTGTACGAGATGGAACATTTATAACCTATTTGAAATTATGAAGCTTGTTGTAATACGAAAATTTAATTCAAGATAGAACATAAAAATAATATAATAAAAATTAAAATTCTTGTTTCAATAACGTAGTATTTCTATGCTTATTTTGTATCTATGATTTATTCGTAGTCATTGAGTTGGGAACGCTAACTTGATAGTTGTAAAGTTTGGTGTCTATACAAGTTGTGGTTGTTGACGCAACATTATTGATAATACAAATTTTGATGCAGATAAATAGTAGTTGATAAAAATTGCTTTTCTATAAATATTCTTGAACTATAGTATAATATTTTTATTTTAGTCATCTTGCTCATTCGGTAACGTGAAAGTTGCATTTTTAACAGTATGGAATAACAAAGGCAGAACCTTAGTATAACGAATAGGAATGTAAGATAAGGTTAATAATTTTCTAGGTTAATTGACGGAAATATTTAGAAAAGTGATAGCTTCGAACGTGAAAGAGTTTATAGGAAAATATAAAATATATATATATATATATATATATATATATATATATATATATATATATATATATATATATATATATATATATATATATATATATATATATATATATATATATATATATATGAATAAAACAATTGAAGTGCATACGTATACGTATATTGGCGTAAAATGATTCTCTTAGGTTGAAAGGGTTCACTTTCCTTTACATAAGTTATATCGATATCTGAGTGATATAAAATTGATTTGTATTAGATTTGTTACATTCCCGTAAGTCAGCGCATTTATTGTTTAAACAGATTCTTTTTTCTAAATTTTAATGTAAATGTGTTATTAGTAGAAATCATCAGCTTTGGCAATATATTTTCTTTTGTACTAAAACATTAGTTGTTTGACTGTTTTGATACAATTACTGATTCAATTTGTAATCCTACTGTACATAAAAACTTATTGGCGCAGTATTATAGTTTGTTTCTCACATAAATTGACTGTATTTTTAAATGTATAGAGAAAAATTTTTATATTTTGAATTTATATTAAAATATGTTGTTCTTCCCGAAATAAAATAACTTTGAAAGCTTTGGAAATTATAAGGAAAAGCAAAAATAAATCAGAGTGCAGATTTGCACATCAGATGTTAAAAACGGTGTACCAGTTTATTGTGTACAGGTTACTGCGAACATATATTCCATTTATATCGGTTTGAAGGTCATATATTGTTCTTTGTCATTTTGTAGTAAAAAGGACAATATATTTTGAATTCATTTATTTAAATCTAAACAATTGTTTTTCTATTTGTATTCAATTTCAAGTTTTTTATAAAATGATGGTAATGTTTGATTAATCTATATACCGGAAATGAATGCAATGCGTATCCTTCCTAGGATAAATTACACTTCGACCTGAAGTGTTTGCAGTAGGTATTAAACGTATCATAAGTCATGTTAAGAGTGATTTAATATGCTAACGGATTGTTTAAAATTGAATAATAATATATTTTTATATTTTCTCTTGTGCATTGAATAGTTAGTTAGCACCGACACCTTATAAGCTTCGAAAGCATACTTTTAAATATATTTAACTTCAGAAGATATATTGCATATATATCGTTGTATTCGTTGTATTCGTTTTGATTTTTATTAAATGTAATTTATTAATATAAGCTGTTTTGAAGTTTATGATTTTTATTATCTATATACATACCATGAAAATTAAAACAATGTAAAATAAAAGAATTTGTGTCCATAAAGACGGAATTTAAATTGAGTTCAATAAATATCTTTGTTATATTGTCGTTCGGGCCGTTTGCACTTGCAGCGGTCCTATTATATTTCATATTTTCGCGCGCACTGTGTTTCCCTCTCGCGCGAGAACTGAAGCGCTCGATCGCACGATTTCTTGCGAGAGAGGACACAGGTGCGCGCTTTCTGCCACTTTCTTCCTTCCTAATTTCCGCGAAGCGAGATGAAAAACCAATTGTTCTCGCTGCGCTCTCTTTTCAGGCTTGACCGTGACTATGGCAAGTTCGGGGCCTTTACGCGCATCGCGGCGCCTGTTTTCGCGACCGCGTGTAAAGTCTAATTTCTTTTAATTATACACTAACAAGTACATATTAAGGCAACATGTAAATAATTGATTTTAAGAGCAAGAATAAATGTTCACTTTACTTTGTGATATTAATAATAATCTCAGTTTAACCCTATTTAATCTCCTACAGACTCCGCATCCCTTCACCCGCTATACGTGTTCCGGGCTATCTAGCTTAAGTTTTCCAAAGCTGCACTTTCGCACGACGCTAGTACCGCGCTTATAAGCAACGTTAATTTTTATTTAAATTCTTGCGATTTGCCGACTAGCGCGCGAACATTTGGTCCTTCTGAGCCGGTTATGCACGTGTCAGTGTGCTGTGAGTACAGCGGAACGGAGTCTCGCGTGAACTTTAACTTTAAGCACAGTGCAGTGACTCTTAAAGTGATTTTAAGTGTAAAAAAAACCCGAATACGGACCCGTATTTCGCGCCGAAAGACAGTCGGTACTTCGCGGAGAAAAGTTACTATTTCTCGGGTTATACAGTGCCTGTGCGTGAGTGCATTAAATAAAGTGCACGAACACTGCAGCATTACGCAAGCATGTTGAGGTCGAAATTCGTTCGAAATTTCAAAATTTGAATTTCGATTCGACCTTGACCTTGTGACGTAACGATCACGCTATCGTGATGCACGTTCTACGGAGTGAGCACATGGCCTTTGCTTCGCTCACCGCCGCTCAACGCTGCTCGCGGCGCGCTGCCCTCAGCTGCAGTCACGCTGTTTGCCGCACGGCCGGTGGGGCGAAATAACCTCGCCGTCAAAACACAGCGAGGTGCTTCCGAAGCTGCTGCCTCCCAGTGCTGTCGACCTGGACGGACAAAGAAACGAGCAATCTTCGAGCAACTGCACTCAGAGACTAAGTAGCATCTAATCTCTTTAATTATGTACATATATCGCAATGACACAGTGTACTACCACTGCTTCTGCCAGAGACATCACTTGCTTAATACCTCTCAGACAGTGATTTTGGTCAGCAAGCTCATCAAGATTATGTAGCTTAAGCAACACATAGCCATCGCTGCAAATGTCTTGCTTCGCTCATCTAAGGGCCATTTACTTAGCTTTTACTTTAACCTTAAGTTTATTTATTATCTAATTTAAATTTAAGGGCATACTGTAGCAAGCAGTCACTTCTTGGAAGCACTAGAGCCTCAGCAGTAGAAGAAGCAGCAATCTTTAGCCGCAGTATCTACATTGCTGCTCTCACCCCTCGAGGTCAACATGGAGCTTCAAAGTTCTGCACTCTCAGGACACTGCACAGAGCTTGCTGTGTTGGGGTACTGCAACTACTGCCAACGAGCTGTCCGGACTGTTCGATCACTCGATACGCTTTTAAGGCAGTCTACTTCGACCACTTAAAACCGTCGAGCCCTAGGCTAGCTAGTCTGAGCGGCTTTTCATGCACCTTTGACCACAGAGGCTACTCGGGTCGTAGCACTGACGCTGCTGCACTCCAACTTTAATGTTAGCTTGGAGCATCGCAGCTTGATAATCCAAGGACATTGGCCAGAGCTTCCTACGTGCAGAGATCCTACAACCTCTGTCAACGAGTCAACCATACACGTCTAGCCTTCTGACAGTTGTGCATCAGTGCTGTGCGGCAACAAGACTGAATAGTCGAGACCGAGATAAACTAATCTGGGGGCTCCTGACCTGCAAATTGGTTCATCTACGATTAAGGGCTACTATGCGGCACTGTGCTACTGCAGTAGTATGCTGCAGCTGTTTGAGTGTCATACCCAGGCAGTATGTACGCTCTTGTACCTCAGGCGCATTCGCACATGGTGAACGCTTGCCCTTTGCCAAGCATAGCCACACGACAGCTTCCACAGCAGACGAGCAACGCATAGCAGTTTCAATTTAGACTGCCTTATATCAGTGTCTTTAGTGTTGCACTGCATAATTATAAATTTTGTTTCTTGTTTACTTTTAGTTATTAAATGGTGCTATTGAAGTACAACCTTTTTTCTGCAACTAAGAACATTAAGGTTATGTGTGTTGGTCCCAGTATGGTCCAATATCAATAGCAGTGACTCAGCTACCTGTCTGTGAGTCACCTTACATAGAAGAGTCTGTCATCGCAGGTTCCTTGAGGCAGAATGGCTTTGGCTCTTCGAGTCCAGCCTCGCTACAGCCACCACCTGTCATCGAGCCTCCAAGAACTTCTGGGGTACTCTACACTTAGCTGCAGGGCTTCGCCACCTATCTGAGAGCCACCTTTCACAGAAGAGCCTGTGAAAGGTGAAAGGCAGTCATTACAAGCTCATTAGCGCAGACTGGCTTTGGCTCTATGAATCCAGCCTCACTACAAACCACACTTGTCATCGAGCATCTACCTTGAAAAGGCAGTCTATGCTCAGCAGTAGGGCTTCGACATCAAGCTGTAAAGGGAACATTGGAGCTCGCTTTCATCCAATATATGGCAAGCTGCTCGATTCAGGGCATGAGTCTAACCTCAAAAAGACTGCACCCTTAAGAGGTTCTCGCTGAGGACCAGGCTGTCTAGTCGAACTTCGGGAAGCTAACCCGAGCAGCTCCTAGCTCTGCTCCTCCACCGATCAGCTTATTAAGTGTGTCAAGTACCTTCCGCTACTCACTTATTATTTTTATTTTTTTTTTGTTTTTAAACTTTATGCTGCAATTCATGCAACTCTACGATGTTACATAGCATTTCCATAGAATGCTAATGCATTTTGCTCCTTTCAGCAAACCTCTTCCTCGAGTGCTCTCCACAGGACTCGAGCTGAAATGCCCTTGCCATCTACCATCAAGGACATCGACCTTGGCAACTTTAGCCAAGCACCTGGCTCACCTGGCAGCCAGTAGGGACACTCATCGTCTGGTTATGAGGCCCACCACATCAGGACTACCGCCTAGCTGCGAGGTCCTACGACATGGCACCTGCCATGCACCCTGGTCCATCTACCAGCCAACACTCTCGTCGCCTGTTTACGAGGGGACCAGCGAGATCAACGCCACGCTGCGGATCTGCTCCTTGGCAATCTTGCTAAACTCCAGCTTCAAGGACACCGGAGGCTACGCCGGCGAACTGTGCACCCTGCGCTGTCGCTGGCGTCCCTTCATCCAGCAGAGAGTAGCACTCTTTGCACGTGGGGCGGTACTGCACAGCTCAGCCGTCAGCACCATGTCCAGCGAACTGTACGCATAAGCGCTGTCGCTAGACTCTACTGCAACGGACTCGAGTCGCTCTCTACAGCGACACTCGCTGCATGGAGGGCGGCAACGTTCAACTCAGCTGCCATCATCACCAGCAGGTTTTAGCTACCTAATCTGCGAGGCCGCATTCGTCACGGCGGGCGGCACCGCTCCGCTTAGCCGCTCGATTTACGCTCGAGGGGTTGAGCACCACCATCTTCGTCGCCAGTCTGTGGGACAGGCTACAACGTCGCCTGCCAAGCTGCACCTTCGACAGGTCCTCGGCCGGCAACGTACTTGCCCGCCTAGACTAGGCGGCCACCATCGACCTGGCTGTGGTCCAGTCAGCAGCTGCTACCAAGCAGCTCCCGCGTTCGTCCTCGGCGGGCGGACCATCAGCTGACCGCAGCTACTCTGTACAATCTACGCGTCTATAGAGGGACAGCGCTCTATCGTTCTTCATAAGGCTCCAGCTACTACACGAAGAGCTCATGAAGACCTCACGAAGATTGTACACTTGACTCTTACATACACATCGAGCCACTTTACTCCTCTGTTTTCTCTATTCACTCTGCTACCTGCAATCTTTTTAAAAGTAAAATCATTCTGTTCTTCTTTACTTTCTCTCTTCTACACATTTTAACCGCTTAAGTCGCCTGCTGTATCTTCGTTGGGGGACTGCCCTTCAGTTGTATTGCCTTACGGCGAAGGGCTCAGAGCAGCCAGCTGGTTGCCTGCCACCCTGATCCCCAAGCTGCTCTAGCTAGCAACAGTCAGGGATCCACGGAACAGCCAACCTTGGCATATAGCGACGTGACTTCAGTGGCAGAAGACAAACACCGTCTTCACACCTACTACCTACACGCTATCTCCTTCTTTCTCTAACTTCCTTCTTCCTGTTTTGAACTACTGTGCCGTCACCTTCTTTTCTTCTTAGAGTATGTACATTAGAACTTGAATCCAGAATACTGGGTAATTGCACGAATAAACAGCTTTGAGTGTTGGCGACGTCAAATCGATCGTAACGTCATACTGAATATCGTTAACGTAATCTAAATACATCAGTATATGTAACTTGCTGTACGTAACTCGCTGAGGATAAAGTGATTCTCGTTATTGAGTATCCCAAATGGATTTATAACCATGATTACTCGGAGGCGATCGACTAATATATTAGGATCATCCCAATCATCAAATCGATAATTATGATCTCCACTACCTATCCATTTCTCATATGTATCTTCCATATTTGATTGTCGATTGAATCTAGAAACACCATTCGATTGTAATTTTAGTGAACTAGTAGCAATCATATGACTACTATCATAAGTTGATGGAATAGATTCATCTACACTGCTATTAATGACTCGTGGAGAATTGTCAGTCAGAGATTCGTCGAATTAGTCACAAGTTCCATCTGAAGTCTCACAATTCTGATAAATATTGCGAATCTTATACTTTGAAGTTCCATGACATCTTGCAGAATTGATGGGTGATGATTTATTAAATTCCAACAGTGTATGGTCGAATCCATCTTTCTGATCTCTTCTGATGATTATGCCCATCAAAACAACTGATTAGTTTGATACTTTTTGGTGGAGCACAACTCGAGCATCCTCGAAATTTCTAAACTTTACATTTCCAGTAAGGTAAAAGTACCAGTAACTGGACACTTAAGAGCAAACGAAATGTATGTGTTAATATATAACGCTAAAATCAGCACTATATAAGAAGATTTTGAATCCTACTGTAAGATAATATTACTGTCTACCAAATTAACCTTATAAACGTCTAATTTATACTTTATTACACGAAAAATTAATAAAAATGTATCGTAGACTAGTTCACTAGTAGCTGGACAAACAAAGAACATTTGTCCTAATAACTGGACATCGTTGTACTAGTACATGGACACCATTATTTTGCTTTATTTCTAATAAAATAACATATATTACTTGATAAAATAACGTTTGATTGAACAATAACAGTACTATTATTACATTTTAAAATGCATAAGTACTCAGTTATAAATTCGAGGCAGATTATAACTTGAAAAATATTCTAGACACCTAACCTATGATGCATCGGCTGATATGAACGCCATAACTTAAAAATGTCAAATTCTAGACACAAAATATAAACATTAACATTGTTATAAATTGCATCAAAATATTAACAAAGTAAATAGTAGAAATAGTAGTATTCACTTTCGAGAACTTAAGTACGCAGGGAAAAATGCGTTTTATATCAAAATATATTTATTATATTGAAATTCATATACATGTCCAGGTACTAGGTACTGTAGTTTTTCTGTCTACTAGAGACTGGACACTTGTTTTTTGCAAGAAAAACGCTATTTTAGAATATATTAGCATTTTATTTTGATTTATTATTATATTAAATACGCACAGAAAAATGTTGAGCATCGAGAATGATAAGAAAATATTAAATAACTTCTAAAATCAAAAAGACGCATCTTAGCCGTTGCTTAAGAAAATGGCGTACTATTGTGCGAGCATCAGTTCCATTAAAAAACTATTTTTTTAGGATACAAATCAAACGTAGAATTTTATAAAAATTTAAATATGTATAACTGGATAGTAATAGATTATGATCACATATAATTATTTTAATTAAAAGCACTGTATTGCCCAATATAACTTGATATTTAAGCGGCTGTCCAGGTACTGGGACGTGTCCAGTCATTGGTACATTTACGTTATACTTTTCCAGACTGATCGCTATCTTTGTAAAAAATGTTACCATCGAGTAGAAGTTGGTCTTCACATTTTGAACTTTTCTGAAGTTCGACAAGCATATTGCTGGAAATAAATGTTTCATGGTCCGAGAGTTATATATATATTTATGGAATGCTAAAATCACTTGCAGGAAACGGTTTGTATACAAGGATGGTAATGTAACTATCGGTCAAATGTCGGTCAAGTGTTGGTCAACTGTCGGTCAAGTATTGGTTAAGTGTCGGTCAGGTATTGGTCACATGTCGGTCAAGTGCTGGTCAAGTCTCGGTTAAGTGTCGGTCAGGTATTGGTCATATGTCGGTCAAGTGTTGGTCAAGTGTCGATCAAGTGCCGATAAAATGTCGGTCAAGTATCGGTCAAGTGTCGGTGAACTGTCGGTAAAGTATCGGTCAACTGTCGGTAAAGTGTCGGTCAAGTGTCGGTCAAGTGTCGGTCAAGTATTAAATATTAATATTTATTAATAAAATTTATTTATTTAAACATGTATAAAATAATTTTTTTCCCAGAAGACGGAGGATGACGTCACGCTACCAGACTCGCCAGGACTCGCTGTGCAGACACACCATTTGTCGGTGCAGCACAGCTTTACAACCTCCCTCCGCTGCCCAAGGACGCCCCACTGCTACCGCTACCGCTGCCCGCAGATGTCCCACTGCCCGAGAATTTCCCGCTGGCACCGCCGTCAGCGCCGCTCGAGGATGTCCCGCTGCCACCCCTGCCTTATTTATCTCGCGAGAGAAGTTCCTCAAATAAAGAGACCTCAAATTTATTGATATTATCCGGCTCGAATTCAGGTGGCGACAGTGAGTTTATGATTTTAGAGGCATTTATCAAAAACGAACTTTTCCATGCTTCTGTGCGTGAAGTAGCATATATAAGAGTTTGTTGTTTGAGGCAGTTTGATCGTCTGACAACCACGTCGTGGTTTAGTCTAGAGAAGCACTTTTTTAAGTAGTCGGGATTTTCGTGTGATATGACCCCGAAAGTGAGTGATGCTATGTAATATGCTCTGCGTCTCTGAGCCGATAACCAGTTTAGATCAAGTCTATAGGAAGTTACGTGGCCTCATCCTGGAATATAGCTATACACGAATCGAACACATGCGTTCAGCAACCTTTGCATTTTAAGGTTCTGCGTTGCGTCAAGATTGTGATAGACAGCACAAGCGTAATAAAAATGCGGCAGAATTACACTTTCAAAAAGTTTATTTCATAAATCTTTGGGAAGGGCACGCCTATGATGTCTAAGGGAGTTTAACGTGCAATGAATTTTTCGCGAAACATGTCGAGTGTGTTTTTCCTAGCCAAGGTTAGGGGTAATTCAGAGGCCAAGACTGAGTACTTCGGTCTCACAAGTGAGTGGCATTGAGGTTGAATCGGATGGTGAACAGTTGACTACCTACTGTATCTGCATCGCGCTGAATGGCGGTGATTCATTGTAGGATATCAAGCGGTTCAAAATAATGGTAAATTTTCGTATCATCCGCAAAAATCATATATTTCGAGGAAGCAAGGAGTCTTGGAAGATCACTTATAAATAATAAAAAGAGCAGAGGGCCAAGTACGTTGCCTTGTGAAACACCAGCTTGAGTATGTATCTAATCCTATATCACTCCTGTCTCATCTAGCATGGCGTGGTTGCATACGGTTGTATGCGGTTATGTAGGTAACTAAATAACCATTTGATAACGCGATTTGAGAAGTTTATATTTTTCAATTTTCTCAGCAGTCTATCATGTGGTATTGTATCGAAAGCTTTAGAAAAATCAAAGAACATTAGTAAAGTCATTTTCCTCTTACCAATAGCACTACGCATATCGTCCATAACTACTAGCATTGCTGTCTGTGTGATATGTCCCTTCCTAAATCCCGCTTGTCGTATTTCAATAAGCCCCTAATATTCTAAATACTCAGGTAATTGCCTAAATATCAACCGTTCGAGCAGTTTCGAGACTTCAGGTAGCTGCGCAATGGGCCTAGTGTCCGAGGGAGATTGCAGAATTTTGACTTTGGATAGGGGAAGTAGTGTTGCCTTCTTCCAATTTTCTGGAAAGGCACCGGTATTAGCGAGTAATAAGTTAAAAATTGTCGTTAGAAGTTAAGAAGTATTAGAAATTCAATTGAAGCCGGAAAAGCAAGGTTTATCATTTTTACCGAAATACCGACAACTGTCGTTGCTTTAGAAGATATCTTTTTTAGTACTGATAGCACATCACTTTCAGTAATCAGCCGGAAGTAAAATGGTGCGTTAAAGGTCTGGTTTGTTGGCGCATTTAATATATCCGTGAGTGTATCACTATTTAATGGCGAATTGCTAGCCGAGATGGACGCATAATGATTGCTTAGTTCATTTGGCGTAAAACAGGTTAGGGGTGAAGGCAACTTACAGCCAGAAAAAGCTAGTTTATTTAATTCGCGCCATTTGGCTCGTGTATCATGCACGCAGTCAATTTTTGACTCTAAGTAGACATTTTTGGCAGTATCAAGTTTATTATTGACTTCACTGCGCAAATTTCTAAATATCATTATGTTGGTCGTTTTATTATAGATGCGCACTATCTTATATGCTTTATCGCATTCTCGCATGAGTAACCGCAAATCATGTGATACCCAAGGCTTTTTCTTTGTTGAAAAGACTAACGTCCGTAACGGTGTCTGCTCATCAAATTTATATATGACAGCTTTTTCAAAACCCACTGTTAACCTGTTTATTTCTGTTCCAGTACTGACAGAGGTCAGAGGGTTATTTTCATGAGCAGAAGCCCTAAAGTTATGTAGCCTATGACTAAGTATAGTAGAGATTATATTAGAGTAGAAACTATGTAGATTCGCATGGGTAGAGGGAGTATTTACTGTGGAAGGAGGTAGTTTTTATCTACATCTAAATCTAAATTATTATTTAGGGTCAGTTCCGGAGCGACGACAAGTAATCTTTAATGTTCTCTTGAATCATATGAGAAAGGTTTTCTTTATTTATTGGAGCTAGATTTCGAGATTTGATGACCTTATTCTCACCTTTTGGTTTGTGAATGTCGTAATCAATCTCAGTAAAGTCATGACCCGCGGCAAAGGGAGTTATAGACTATCTGTATGCACGCAGAGCCGTTTTGTTTAGTAATATGAAAAGATCGAGCCAACTGTGCGATATATGATCCCAGTAAATAGCATCATGCGTTGGTTCAGATAGTACAAGAAAAAGAGCGGTAGATTCCAAGTCTGCATTGAGTGAAGACGATGCATGGTTTTTAGTTGACATATTGATATTAAAATCTCCAGTTATAATAGCATGGACAGAATTAGGGAGAAGATTAGTAATAGTTTCGAAAAAGTATGAAGGGTAGGTTACATCAGGTCTTCGATAAATAACTGCAAAAAGTAATTTAGTTTCATTTATATTAATTTCTAAAATTAAAAATTCTGGCGTATTATTAAATTCAGGTTCGGAATGACATATAGTTGAAACTTTAAGTTTATCGCGTATGTATACCCCTACGCCTCCTCCTTCTTTTCCCAATCTATATAAACGATAAAACCCGAATCCATCAAGAAAGTATAATGCCTCTTCGTAACTGGACTCGAGAAATGTGTCTGTAACTGCAATTATGTCAAAGTGATTGTTCGTACAGTAAGCTTCGAGCAAACTAAAGTTAGTATCTAGCCTATTTATATTTATACGAACTATGGAACTTAATTGCTTATGTTCTAGATTGAAATGCTGTGATCGCCCGGTGTAATTTCATGTGCGTTTCTCCGTTTGTCTTGTTTGTTCGGAAGGTTCGGAAGGTTCAAGTTCCAATTGTAGAGCCCCATTTGGCTGTAGATCTTATTGCGCTCGGCGCAAAGACGGAAGAGCATTAAGATCAGATTCTGATCGAACAAGTATGTAGGGAGAGCCAAGTCTCTCACGCATGCATACAACAAGATTACGTACGACAGGTCTAATGTAACCTTTGAGTCAAGCTACTTTTTTGACCTTTCGCTCCAATTGGTATACTTCACGAGGCCAGATAGATAGATATAGATTTTTGTATTTCCTCCTACTCAAAATATCGAATGAGCTGTGTGATCTTTAAGAATGTACGTTTTTCCTAAGCTTTCATCGCGAATCGTCGGAGAAGCAGTTCTTATCGCAATACTCCTGCAGGAGTTTCAGGTGCATTGGTATGAAGCAGCGCATTAATATCCAGCAGCACAGTTGCATCTGAACGAATTTTCTCTGCACTCCACGTACGCGCATGTATAATCTGGTAGAAAAGGCCTTTGAGAGAAAGAGAGAGAGAGAGAGAGAGAGAGAGAGAGAGAGAAAGAGAGAGAGAAAGAGAGAGAGAGAGAGAGAGAGTGAGAGAGAGAGAGAGAAAGAGAGAGAAATTAGTTTTATTAATGCACCGCGGGGTATAACCCCATCTAGCCAATGTGGTAATACATTCGTACAGTGTTATAAACAATCGTTGAGACAATGAATCAATATTAATCCGATACACTTACAATTAAAACAATCAATCGCATTGCAATAAGTACGATTTCAGAATAGTCGATACACAAAATCGCGAGATGATCACTTAGAATAACAATATAGTAACATTAGAAATCGTGTAGAACTACGTTATAATTTAGCATGTAGTCTTGATTTAAATGCCCAATCCGACTTGTCTCTGAGAAGAAGCTCATTGAATACGTGTGATTTAAATGACTGGGATTGAAAACGATTAAATTCGAAATGGCGAAGGGAGTTAACAAGGTACGAGGCCGAAAAGGAGTTATGCCGAGCTTCTGTTCTGGGAGTTGCAAAAACGAGTCAATCTTGTTGCCAACGCTTAGAGCGCCAAATGACATTTGTATTCAGGAATTTAAAATGCAGTAAGAGATACGTGGGGTTATCATAGGCGATTACATTGTAGGCCAGTGAACCGATGATATATTCTCGACGTTTCTGAGACGAAAGCCGCCCCAGTTCTAGTCGGTAGGGTGTCACGTGGCTCCGGTAGGGAATACTACCACATATGAATCTAACGCATGCATTTAAAGCCCTTTGAATTTTTAAGGTTTGAGTTGCATGAAGGTCGTACCACACGGCACACGTGTAGTCAAAGTGAGAAAAGATAAGCGACTCAACGAGGTTCTTTCGAAGACTTCGAGATAGCGCTCTACGATGCGTCTTTAGGGAATAAAGTGCACTATATACACGCTGCGTAACATATCGTGTGTGCCTTTACCAGTTTAGGGTTGGAGTGATCCTAACCCCAAGATTCAGGCTCTCAATAACATAGGGAATGGGCTGTCTATTTACAAGACCTTTTGGACAACATTCGAGGTTAAAGCGAGTTACGTGATGGAAGCTACCAAGTATCATGACTTTTGTCTTAGAAATATTAAGTTTTAAACCATTTTTCGTGGCCCAATCTGCTAAAACCTGGGCATCACGTGAGATTTTAGTAAGTCCATGCTCGAACTTGGTAGAGAAACAAGAGTAAAATATTTGAGTGTCATCTGCAAAAATGATGTGATCAGAGTAAACTAAAGATCTTGGGAGATCGTTCATGAAAATTTGAAATAGGAGAGGACCAAGTACGGATCCTTGGGATACACCACTTAGCATTGCTAGCCAGTCGGACGTAGTACCGACTTTGTCTATAACCGTTTGCAACCGGTCGTGAAGGAAATTATAAAGCCATCTCAGACCGAGATTTGAGCAGTTCATGCGTCGTAGTCTTTTGAGTAAAATATCGTGAGGTATGGTAACTTTTCGTTTGTCGATTTCGCGTCGAATGTGCTCTAGAACTCCAAGAAGGGCTGTTTGAGTACTATGTCCCACTCTATAGCCTGCTTGTCTGGGATCAATAAGGCCATTTCGTTCAAGATATGCGCTAAACTGCTCATGGACGGGCCGCTCGAATATTTTGGTGCATTCTGATAATTTGGAGATAGGTCTCGTGTCGTCGGGGGAGAGGGACGGTTTGATCTTAGCCAGTGGCATTAGTAATCCTTTTTTCCATAAGGCTGGATAGGGGCCTGTGGTGAGTGACTGTGTGAATATGGTTATTAGGTGCCGGATTAAAGCCGGTTGAATGGCTTTTAGTAGGTTGATTAAAATTCCATCAATGCCTGTTGATTTAGAGTTAGAACCTAAAATAATCTTGAACACTGATGATTCCGTGGGCGGTGAGAAGTCAAAGAGTTCAGTATCTGGAGCTAATGGTTCTTCAAGCAGGGCTGCATCGACATGGGCAGAGGTGAGAGGGGTCGGTACCGACGAGATGGAGGAGTAGTGTTTATTTAAAATATCTGGGGTGAAAAAGTAAAATGAGAGGATAAGGGCGAGTTCTTAAGTCCAAGTTTTCGGAGTTCTTTCTTTCGCTGAGTCTAGCCGGTTTGATACGAGGCTTCTCAATGCCGTGCATTTCTTGTGATATCCCCGACCAGAGGCGGTATATCCCTGATATTACTTCAAATCTCTAAGATTATAAATTCGGGTACATTATCATATACTGGATTTGAGATATAATGTGTCCGAACTTGATAAGTATCACGCACGTATTCCCCTACACCACCAACTTCTTTGCCAATTCTATCCAATCTAAAGAAAGTATAACCATCTAGATTTATAGCGCTATCTTAGTATAAGGCTTTAGAAATGTCTCGGTGACTGCCGTAATATCATGCTGAGTTGATGAAGCATAAGCTTCGACTAAATTTAAATGGGAATTTGTAGCAAGCCGATTAACATTAAAACGATAGACACAAAGATTAGCAGCACTAGAACTGCTCACCCGACTCGGACACCGTCAAACTTGCGGATGTACATATGGTTCAAGATGCTCAAATTCACATTCTAATCGTACTTCAAAAGTGGCGGAGTGATGTGTTTTGCGAATAAGAACAGTGAGGTTCGGTATATAAGGGTGCGCATAATTAAGATCTTTAGAAATTTTAAGTGCTTTACGATAGAGTATATAAATCAGTTTAGGAAGATAAGTACGCACGTAAATTGGATCATTACCGCCAGTTCCAAATATAGCAGCACATTTTATATCCGTGAAGATGCCACTTTTACCAATGACAATGTCGCGAGCGGTTGTTGAAATCTGAATTGATTTGTACTACTAGTTCCACCCACGGCTGCTTCCACGTGGTCATTCATTGTTGCAACTAGTGGCCCATTAGCGAGCGATGAAGCTATCTTGTCGATTTCCATTTCCGTCGCTACCTGAATGGGTTTAAAACACGTGTCGCTACAATTAGCTTGGTGTAATCGGATGCTTGAAGAACCTCAAAGAATTTAGTCGCCAATTCTTTGGGGGTAAGCGTAATTTCAATCGGAATACCCGAGATACGAAGCTCAGCCGTATCTTTATAAGCAAGAGCATTACCGAAGTTTGTGATGTTGAGATGAATTTTGGCAACATCGCGTTTGGTTGGTTCAAAATTTGATTTTACCACGTCCTCGAGATTTGCGAGACGGCTCTTAAGTTTTTCAGCTGCTTTTATAAGTGACTCTTGCTCTGATTTTAAGGCTCGAAATTCCTGTAGATAAACTTTAAAGTATGGAGGAATATTTGCATATAGCGCGGCCTCGTCATCATCCGAGTCAATATTTCTAGCTTGTTTGCTTACACGTGGAAACTGCGAGATAATAGGTGAAGCAGAACACTTAGCGGTGGGCGCGTCTGCTACAACTGGAGTGGCACCAGACCGCGGTGACGCAATAGACTGAGGCACGACCATATGATTTTCACTCCCTGATATAGATAACGCACTGTAATGTTACTAAATATCACTCAGATGTCGCACATGGAGTATTTACGTGGTCAGGATACCGTTGGAGCAGCAGGCAATGTATCGGCGAAAGCACAGTGGTAGCATTCCAGGTTACGTATGTAGACCGGAGTGCCAGTGAGTAAGGATAAATGTTGAGTAGAATGTGGAGAATGCGAAAGCACGTCTTACCTACTCACCAAGTAGATATATATATATATATATATATATATATATATATATATATATATATATATATATATATATTCCTCTCCCTCTCACTCTCATCTATCTATCTAACTCTCTCTATATCTCTGTCTATCTATCTATCTATATATATATATATATATATATATATATATATATATATATATATATATATATGAGATAGAGAGGGAGACGAAGAGAGAGATTGATTGATTGATTGATTCATATGTATTTATTTTGTTAGTAAACATAAGATATAGTGTATAGTCAAATTACATAAATATATCACATGTCATAAAATATCACTTCGTCAGGTACATAATATTACAGCCATAATAGTAGTACATAATGTCGTGAATACATATCGCGTCAATAATAAAATTTATAAAATTACACTTACATTTTTAAAATTCACATGTGCACTCATACGGAAATATACACATTCGTCACTCGTATACTTAGTAAAATTATCACATAGTTTCAAAATGCTCGTCAGAAATATCATAAAATAATAATATCATACATTCATTACGCAGCTACACGTTCATACATGCTTATAAATAAACTCACACCGAACACAATAAAATAAGGTATTTACTCGTTAATACTCGTTATCCCTTGTCCTTTTTTACCGTCGACGTACAGTGTCAGGTTTGTTATACAGATATATAATATCAGCATCCACCCCTGGATGCTTTGTCTTATTTTTAAGTGTAAAACTCTTTAAGGGATCACTCTACGATCTCAGCAATAATTTTCAATAATTTTTATTTCATAGAAAAATTTATTTAAAATATTCAAACTTTTTACACATAAAAGAAGAGGTTTCACACTTATAAAATATATTTTTTATTTTTGTTTTGTATGTAAAATCTGGCTTGTCCGGCTGCCTGAAGTTGACCCTACTACAATCTCGTTGACGTGATATCTCCACTTTGAAGAGCCTGAAAGCAAAAAGGTGGACGGGTTATTAAAAAATAAGCTTTTCGCTATAGCCGGTAGCTCAATAAACAAAATTTGAAGAAAAATAACAAAATGGTGGACATTTGAAATTTTCAACCTTTTTTGCCTTGCCTTGTCTGTGCCATATATACTTAAAGTTTAGTCCCTGGGCGACAGATTTCCAACTACAGAATTTTAAGAAAAGATCTTTATTTAAATATTCATTTATAAATATTTTGCTATTTGTGAGGTAATCGGCAATGTTCTGGTCAAGAAGCGACATGTTGACATCCAGCGTGCAGAAACGGATAAAATTTCTTTTCGCACGCATTATGTCAATGACTAGTGCACTGTTGGATAGGTTGACAATCCAAGGAGAACGTCGATTTGTATTGCTAGCCGCTGCTAAATCTGCCGCTGGTTGTATCGAGCGAAGTAGGTGAGTGCACACAATGTCTTAGCATCTAAGGTAAGGAAGGACCGAGGCGAGAACAACATACGCAACGTTGTCATAATGAATTTTATCTCTGTCAGAAATATTAGATATGGTAATGCTGCTGCACTCGCCCCGCCCCGTTCCCAACCAAGACGAGGCCCGCGTATTTCGCTCTTGAGACTTATGTGATTTAGTAGCTGCAGTGTTATGCGGTGCGTCAGCACTATCACGAGTCGTGTTAATGACTAGGTTAGCAGGACTATTGCAAGAAATTGACGTATTACGAATAGTAGCTTATTTCATAAAACCTAAATTTATAAACTGATGGACCTGCTTTTGCAAACTCGGACTGTAAGACTCTCGAAGTATCTCATGATCTAAATTGCTCGATCCAAGTGAGCCCTGCGCATTATCTAAGTTAATTTTATCTAATTTATTTTCTAGGACTAGCAATTTCTCAGTTAGTACCGCATTTTCTTTTTCTACTGAGGTTTGATTGATCCGAAATTCCTCCAACAAGGAGTTCTGATCTGTCATTTTTTTCTCCATGACATTTAAACTTTTTTTGATATCGTCAAAACCCATTATCAATGCTGGAATTGCTATCACCATTTCGAGATCTTCCGCAAGCTTAGATGTTATGGAGTTTATCTGAGACATTACAGTTCCTACTTTAGTTGCAATAACTGAGATATTGCTGGTACAGTCACTAAGCTTATCTAACCTAATTCTACGCTCTTCTGTGGTGAGATCAGCATGGTCAGTTGAATTGGTGTTTTTGGCCCGCCGATGATTGAATTCTTCAAAGAACTCGTGCTACCAGTAGGCCGGTGCCCCTGTTCAACTGTAACCCGTCGTACGCCTGTGTTGGAAGGAGTAGAGACGTGTAGTGGTAGACGCACGCAGCTGGTCTGTACAGCGCTCAGCGTACTATTCTTCTCCTCCCGCTCTCGCTGGCATTGCGATACGGCGCAGTACCTCTCTCCCGTGCTGGTATCCGTGATGGAGAGGGACAGATGAGAGAGGAACGGCAACTGTAGCGTAGAGCTGCTGGTAGTGGTAGTGAAAGCTGTCTGCTTGATAATCGGCTGCGACTACGGTCCCGGCGATGCACGAGTGTAATTATGCAATACCTGCTCGGGCTTTGCGGAAGGCTTGTTGTTGTCACCCGTTCCGCTATTGTTTTTCCCTCTCTCTTCTGTGCTGGTGTTATTTTTGAGATGTGAGGTCGGCTGCTTGATGCTCGTGTTGGCTCTATTATTAATATTAATGCAATGGATACATTTGAGGGCAGTGCTACTACGCGTTTTCTGCACAGGTTTCATACACGCAGAATGGCACTTACGTGTGCACGTAGAGGACTTGATTAGCGCGTTGGAATTGCGCGGAGCCTTGTGGCAGCTGGCACATATCAGTGTATCCATTACGAGGCAGGCCTAGCAGTCGACAGTCCTAAATCCTGCTTGTGTCTGTGTTTTCCGCTGGCTTGAAAGGCTGATTTTCATATGCCGAATAGCCGACAGATATCTAGTGTCTGCAGAGATGGTGTAAACAGAACTTGATGATAATCTAACCTCAAGAAATAAATTGTGATGTCGGTAGCAAAAAATACACTCAAACCATTAATGCACTGCAGGAGCACCATAAACAATTTCTTTAGGAGGAAGTCTGCACTGAGATGAACACGAATATATGTTATAGAAAATCAAACACAACAGTACTGTATTACTACACGACTCCTGGGTTGACATGGAACGTAATGTTGAAATATACGTAAGTCGAGCTCGAATTGCTGACGGACATAGATATGCTGATATTCGTAGACAGATGTATAAGAGGTGGCATAAGCTAATGCTACAATCGTTATGCGAAGGCGAACGACAAGTATATGACTGACGGCTACAATCCAGATGATGAAGAAAAGTATCTTATGTACTACGACGCCAATAATCTTTATGGATAGGCCATGTCACAATATCTGCCATTTGAAGGTTTTCAATGGGTCGATAATATCGATACGCCAATTATTTTCAATGTTCCAGATGATTACTACCTTGGCTATATTTTGGAAGTGGATTTGGTGTATCCGTAGAGCATTCACGACGATCACAAGGATCAACCGCTATGTCCAGAACATTTGGTTCCACCGGGCTCGAAGCAGGAGAAACTGATGACGACGTTCCACAATAAGGAACGATATATCATTAATTATCGTGCCCTGAAATAAGCTCTCAAACATGGGCTCGTCCTTAAGAAGGTCTACAGAGCTCTACGATTCAAGCAGAGTTTGAGAAACTCTTTTTCAATATCCTATTCAACGCTGTATATGGTACGACGATGGAAAATGAACGAAAACGAGTCGCCATAAAGCTTGTTAGTAAGTGGAAAGTGCGTTACGGTGCTGAAGCATTAATTGCCAAACCAAATTTCCACAGTGCTCAATCTTTGCCAATGAACCCGTTGCTGTACAATTGACACGTACATAAATTACAATCAGAAAACGTCGGATTGTGCGTGATCGATATTTCAAAGGTACTCATATATGACTTTCAACTCATACATTACTCAGATAAGGCGTTGGTGATAAAACTAAACTTCTGTAAACTGACACAGATAGTCTCATATATGAGATTCGAGGTGTCAATATGTATCAGGTCATGAAAGCTGATATCGACAAGTTCGATACATCGGATTACGCTGAAAATAATTAGATTGGAATATCTCGAAAGAACAAAAAGGTCATAAGATTGATGAAAGATGATTGCAATGGAAAAATAATGATGGAACTAATTGGACTGCGCCGCAAGATGTACAGCGTTCTTATACAAAACGAGAAGCCGATAAAGAAGGCAAAATGAATCCAGGGAAACGTGGCAAAGAATAGTATCACATTCAACGATTATGGAGAATATTTGTTTAACCAGGCGCCGATAATGCACCAGCAGAACAACATGCGTTCGAGAAAACACGTCGCCAGGACAGAGAGGAAAAAGAAAGTGGTTCTTACCCCCAACGACGATAAGCGCTATTTATTACCGCACAGCTCTGACACGCTGCCGTGGGGACACTACAGCATATTGGATGACGACGAACAGCTTATGGAGGATGTTTCCTCGAAGTTGAGGTTATGCTTGAGGCTAATGAAATGTGTATTTGGAAGGCGTCAATGTTGATCTGGTGTAGAAATGAGAAGACATTGGTATATCGGTATGTGCCTTTATTTCCGCTGTTTCATGGTTCGTCCTTGAGTGTATACTCACTCTGCTCGCCGTTGATCGTTCATTCTCGTTCTTCTGAATAGGGGAACGGAGTTGTGTAACAGCGCCGTGGTGTCACTCGCGGCGATATAATTCGGAACATGCCGCCAGCCTCGATTCTGGAACGATGAATGTGGACATCAAGGTGCCGCGCGCCGTGCGCCATCTCCTTGTTGAGGTGGTTCCGTTACGTTTGGAACATCTGTAACTGGTAAATGTACAAGTTTAACCACTGGCCGTGTATAGCTGTTTCCGGCGGCTTTTACAGTGGCGACATAGACTAGGCCACCCAGACAATGGTGAACTTGCTGAACGGCGTCCGAGGGGCCACCGGCCGGTGGGCCGCAACAGTGGTTGATCGATAATGACGACTAGGTCGCCGACTGACAAATTTGAGCGAGGTCTTGTCCACTTAGATTGTTATTACAATGTGTTGAGGTAATCTCGGCAGCCAAAAATGGTCACGCAGTACTCGTACGAGATCCCAATGTGAAAGACGATATAAATTGGTTTCAGCTGAATTTGGTTGCGGGATCGATGTTAAAGAGCCGCAGATAAAGAAGTGTACTGGTGTCAGTACATCGAGATCATCGATGTTCCCGGAGAGTAGAATAAGAGGTCGAAAGTTGAGAGTCATCTCAATCTCAACTAGTAGAGTTGAGAACTCCTCATACGTCAACTTTCGTGGCCCGTTGACTCGATACAGGTGTCTCTTTGCAAACTTGACTCCAGCATCCCAGAGACCACCGAAGTAGGGCGCTGAAAGTTGGATGAAATGCCAGGCAGTTCCATCTTCCACCAACGCTTTCTTCACCATACCCCAGGTTATCTCAGCAGCGTACCACAAACGACGGAGTACTATGTCAGCCCCGCGAAAATTAGTCGCAAGGTCGCTCCAAATTTCTCGTGGTCTGCCGCGTCGTGCGGTAATGCGACTGAGTACTCCAACAAAACTTTCAGTCGTTATATCACTAGTTCCAGGTGTATCGCCTTGGTACTCATGCATACAAATACTGCCACGTATACTGTCGACGTATTCATAACCCGACCTTTTGATGTGAGTACGTTGAAAGGACCGGCGTAATCCGCTCTGCTACGGCTGAACGGACGAGACGGAGTCATTCGACCTGCTGGAAGGGAGGCCATTGCCTAGGTCATGGGTCGTGGCGCAGATTTCGCAACATACCACGCTACTCCGTAAGTGGGACTTGACCGTTGCACGGCCACCGACTATCCAAACTCGTTGAATCGGACGAGCATACGTAGGCCTGAAACCAGCATGAACAGCTCATTCGTGGGCCCAGTCGATTACCAGTAGGGATAGGTGTGAACGTCTGGCGATAATCGGCGACAGTTTCTCTTCGTAAGGTAGCGATGAGTTTCGGAGACATCCACCGATGCGCAGTACTCCACAGACATCAAGGAATGGATTCAGTCTCAGGAGTAGGCTAGAAGTGGCAACTGGCTCACCGTTTTCTAGGCACGAAATCTCGGTGGAGTAGTCTTACTGTTGGCTAAATCAGGCGCAAATGGTGAACGCTTTTTAGAGCTCCTGGGCGCTTATGGGCGCGAGTGGAGCTAGAGGCACTTATGGATCTACTTTTCGCTGGAATAAACGCCGATAACGGGTTGTGATCCTCAGTAGTTTTAACATATTGGATATCGCGTCAAGAAGTACGATAACGTTGTTTGCACCAGCAGACAGTTCAGTGTTGGTGGGTTCGGTGAGAGCTCGTATAGGCCAATTGACTGAGTACTGCAAGTATCGTGTTTCGTATTTCCACTACAATTGATTGCGGGCGAGCGCCACAGGATCCGCACCTCGAGTAGCCTTGTCAGTTGGGTTTTCTTTTTTTGGATCGTAGCGCCAGATTCTTCCAAGGAGCATTTCTTGAACGTGTCTCACAAAATTATCAACTAATTCGTTGCCAATTGGACGGTCCGAGTGCAACCAGTGTAGCGCCACTTGCGAATAAGTCCAACTGCGGCAGCAAGTAAAGGGTATATCGAGCACTTCCGCTGTAGATCGAAGAAGTCTGGAGACAAACAGAGTTGCTCGAAGCTCCAACGACAGCTTGGTTTTTGCTGAGACACGACCTACGTCAATCAAGTCAGTCTTAGTTTGCACTATAAGGTAAATGACCGCTGCGATCGCTCGACGGGTGACCTCTTAGAAGGCTTGTAGTTCAAGTTGGTTTGATTTATTTTTCAGATTTCCTCTAAAGTTCCTCCATTTCCGATTCATAGTCGTAGGGCGATTTTCGTCCCAGTTTAGTTTGGCTCGCCACAGGTCCTCCAAAAACACCTTGACAGTAACGACGATGGGACTGAGCCATCCAGCTGGATCAAATAGATGTGCAAGCTCGGCTAATACGCGACGTTTATCGCGACGTTTATCATCAAATGTAGGAGGAACGAATTTGAAGCAGTCTGTGATAGGATCCCATGCAATTCCGAGCTCGTTAACGGGACTGTCCGTGGAAAACTGCATCCAGGTTGGGCGTAGTCGATCTTCCGTAGGAATGTCGTCAAGAAAGCATGGTGTGTTGGAGACCCATTTTCTAAGTTCGAAGTCTCCTGTTCGGGGTAGCTGGATCAGCTGATCACGGCGATTACGAGCTAAATTTACGTTGACCGCTCCACTTAAAACATCGTCCACATAGATCTCCTTGATCATGGCATCAACGACCTCAGGGGAATGCACGCCTTCATCAGTACAAAGTTGCTTAAGTGTACGTAATGCCAGATAAGGAGCGCAGTCTTCACCATACATGGCAGTTAAGAGAATTAAGTGTATAGCGGGCTCTTCTGCGCTGGGGTACCAGACGATCCTTTGCAGCTGCGTGTCCTTAGCGTTGATCTTAATTTGTCTAAACATCATCTTGATGTCTGTGCAAAAAACGACTCTATATCTTCGCCAGCGTGCAATGACCGTCGCGAGATCATTTTGCAGTTTGGGCCCTGGAAAGAGTATAACATTGAGGCTTCGACCAGACGAGGTTGAACGTGATGCATTAAAGACCACTCTCAGTCATCGCTCACTGTCTCTTCGCTGCCGAATCCCATGATGCGGAATGTAATTTGCACGAATCGTCTTGTCCTCAAGCTCCTGTTTCGATAGTTGACGCATGTGTCATAAGTGAACATAAGTGTTGATGAATGTGATGTACTCGTTCCTCAGCTCTGAATCGCATTGCATCCGACGATGAAAAGATGTCAGACCAAGAACGGCATTGTGGAGACTACCTCCCAGTAACTCTAGTCGCCCTGCTTGGACGAGAAGTTGAGTTATATACCGGCCATTGGCATCTCTACAATGTTCGCTCGCGTAAAGCTTTTCGCTTATTATATCATCCTGCGAACCTCTGGTAACTTTGGGCGCTTCTTCTATTGACCAGATGCGATGTAAAAGTCTAATTATGTGTTCATGCTAGGGCTCTTCTGCCTTTACTTGTGTTGCAAGGCACGAAATGGTCGTCGAATCGCGTGTGTGGTTAGAGTACTATGCGGACCCAAATATAGTCTCCTGGGTGATAAAATCTCTTTTGATTATCAAACCAAGACACACCACTTGATAGTAAACATTTGCTCTCAATATTATCTCCACTCCTCGAGGAACGGTAAAATCTGGATCCGCTAGGTTTAGGTCACGGTACTCAAGTATGAATCGGTTGTAGGTATGAATGATAGAGTTTTAATGCCGATTTTTTTAAGACAATAAGCTTCAGTTTTGAGAGGCGCAGTGAGTTTGTCGGCGTGCAAGACGAGATGTGTACGGAAGATGGCGTAATCCATGGATCGGCCGATCGCACCACTTACTAGTATCCCGACTCTCTCGCATTTCGTGTTCCGTCGATGGACTAAGCTGAGACTCCTGAGTGTTGACTCTGAACATGGATCCAATAGTAATCGCACCTTCTCCTTCTTGTGCCTTTCGTTTCCAACTACAACCATGGCCGTGGGCAGCACAGATAGTCATGCAGAATGCATGGTATCTGAATGAGAAGCAGCTGTAGTTGGGACGTAGGTGTCCAGACGTGACTTTGTCACGGGCGATTAGGTGGTTCGTTAGGAGCCTGTGCAGCGCGAGCCTGGCCTCCGGGGCACTGGGGGATAGAGCTACGGCTATACAGCCGCATAACGGAAGTTGGAGTCGCAAGGATTATAACTGATCCGTTGCAGGCGATTGTCGTCGTCCTCGTCGGGCAACGGGACTCTATGTGCTGGCCACGGCGACTCGTCGATCGCCCGTACGAGATTGACTTTGGATTGTAACAATGCTGCAGCCTGGCCGACAGAACTTCTATTATAAGAAAGTCAAACACAGCGAGTTGCGCGGTGATTACTACGTGCACGTAATTTCTTAATTGAATTTCGAAAATTAGAATCGATCTGCTGCTCGATGCTTGCAAGAGAGAGAGAGAGATTGATTGATTGATACCATTTATTTGGCCAGGGTTTATTGACCGTATGTCACGTCTGAATTTTACATTAATAACAATATACAGTTTTAATAATATATTTAATAACAATTTATAAAATATCCTCTCAAAAGTAACAATTTTGTATATTTTCAGCTTATATCTTCATCATTGGATAATAGGATATAATCCTATTCAATAATAGGATATTTTACAGAAATTTAATAGTTATAGTAGATAATAATACGAGTAGTTATAATAAACAATGATTTTTATAATTTTTATAATTTACGGGCGAATTCCACTTAAATCAGATAGACTCGCCTTGTAGTAACAGAGAGTAAAGGGATGATTTGAAGGCCGTAAATGATGACGCTGACTTTACCTCATTTGGTAACTTTTCCCAGAATAACAACGTGGTAATTTGGTATGAATTTTTGAAAGTGATAGTATCCGATTGTGGAATTTTAAATAGCGTGGAATCAAATCGTTCAGATCGTCTTGTTACTTCATCTAAATCTTCGAAAACTTTCCGAAGGTAACATGGCGAGGAGGTATCGAGTAATTTATACATTGTACATCCTAGAAAATATTTTCGTCTAGTTTCGGGTGTTAGCCAATTTAGTTCTTTATAGAAAGGCTTTAAAGCGACGTCTCGTTTTAGCCTATAAATAAAGCGAATAGTAATATTCAAAATACGCAAGATATATTAAGATATCCGGCTGCATCTTTGTATGCTATACAGGCATAGTCGAAATGTGGAATTATAAGGGATGAAACTAACAGCATCCTAACTGGAATGGTTAATGAATTTGCCTTATGTCTAAGTTTATGTAATACACCATGAACTTTACTAGTTATATGAGATATGTGCTGATTCCAGGATAGATCTTAGATAAAATATACGCCTAGGTTTTTTACAGACTTATCAATTTTTATAGTAGTGTTGTCAACGATAATAGGATTTAGTGAAGATTTATCTAAGCGCATATGATTTTGGACAGAGTCAAAAATAATGGCTTTTGTCTTGGAGATATTTAAGAGCAAACCGTGTTCCTTTGCCCAATTTACAACTGCAGCTGTATCACGATTTATTTTTTCAATAGCTACATTTATTTCACTTAGCTTGCACCGCATATAAATTTGTAAATCATCAGCAAATAACATACCTAGACAATGTTTTAATACTTTCAGATGTGAATTTATAAAGACTAAGAAGATGGTTGGTCCTGGAATCGAGCCCTATGGTACTCCTGCTGTATTTGGTAAAAAATCTGAAGTCGACCCGTCGAGATTTATCACCGCTTGAGATCTATTTGTTAGATAAGAGTGGAGCCACTTTATTGATTCATTACTGAAATTTAACCCTTTGAGAATTTGAAGTAATTTTGTATGGTTTATACAGTCAAAAGCTTTTTTGTAATCAAAAAGTAACATTAAGGTCAACTCTCCCTCATTTATTCCCTGACGAATATCGTCTGAAATTTTTAGTAATGCTGCCTGGGTACTATAGTTTTTACGGAATCCAGATTGAAAAGGTGATAAAAGAGCATTTGATTCTAGATGGTCTGTTAGTTGTTCATTTATAAGGGTGTCGAATATCTTGCTTAAGTGACATAAATTTGCAACAGGTCTAGTTTCCAATGGGGAACTGGGGTGAGAAACTTTGCTTAACGGAACTATTAATGACTTTTTCCAAATTTCGTGGGAAGTTGAGGTATTTATTGAAAGATTAAACAGTGTTGTTAGATAAAGTATAAGAATGTTTGTGAAATTTTTAAAATAACTAAGAGAGAGACCATCGTAACTACGACCCTTTGCTTTATGTATGCACGATAGTATTGCTCGATGAACTTGAGTACTATCAATTTGATAAAAATTGAACTGAGGTATATTCGATTTATTATGAGTATCCAATATTGATTTTAGTTATGCGTCTAAGCAGATTGAATGGCGGCAAGTAACAGAAGAGTAGTAGCTTATTAACTCTGCAGATGAAAAAATATCCAATGGAGAATTTTTCCTGTCTTTAACTAATCCTGATTTATGTAAAATTGACCAGATTTTATTCTTATCCCTAAGGTTTCTTAGTGTCCCTAAGTAGTAAGATTCTCTGGCAGTCTTTATCTCAGTCTTGATCTCACGCCGCATTTGCTTATACTCTAATATTAGTCTTTGGTTTCGATTTCTTTCTGCTCTTTAGTATATTTGATCACGCAGTTTGCATCTACTTTTGAGATCTTTAGATAGCCACGGTGCCAATTGTTTGGTTATAACTGTTGTGCGAAATGGAACACAGAGAGAGAGAGAGAGAGAGTGAGAGAGCGAGAACGAGAGAGAGAGAGAGAGAGAGAGATTGCTGCGCGGTTGTTGGTGTATACACAGGGTACGGAAGGTCCGGACTTTTTACACTCGGGTTGCGGGAGGATTTGATAGATAAGAGTGATTTACACAAGGCGTTTTTCTGTACTAGATTGATGTACTGTAATGAGTTGCCTTAATGTATTAATTTGTTATATGGGAACGTTAAACGTTGTTAAATAACGGTTTATCTATTTGAAAGTTACATTACTTGTAATAAAATAATCACTGCATACTGAATTGAATAATTTGAAGAATTCAACAGAATCTTTACAGAACTTATATAACTTTTTTTTTATTTTATAACTCTAGAAAAGTAGGTATCGATATTTTTCTTAATTTCTTAATTTCTTCTTTAATGTTTTTTATGTGGCAAAATTAATTAAGTAATACAAATCAGTGGGTTTTTATTAAGAATATTTAGTTAATTTGAAAAACGTAACATGAAAATATCGTATCTTGATACAAAATTCATTTTATTTAGTTTTTTAAATCTATTAAAGTATTTTGGGAAATAAATTACACTCATACTTGCTAATTATTATCCGCATGACAGAAGAATTTCGTAATCATTTTTTGCTTTTAAACTATAAAATTATAGGACAGTACAGTTACTTCATTTATATGTCATCCCACTTTGCTCGCATACCAAAATTAATATCAATCCTCTCGACATGATCATTATATTGTACGTATGTACAATGATTGTACGATTGTATTCTTTTGCTTAAACAGTTATGTGCGACGAATATAATCGGGTATATTCCGGCGCGAGCTTACGATTGACTTTAATGACGTATATCACCGGGGAGAGAAAGAGAAAGAGAGAAAAAGAAAGAGAGAGAGTGAAGAGAGAGAGAGAGAGAGAGAGAGAGAGAGAGAGAGAGAGAGAGAGAGAGAGAGAGAGAGAGAACGTGTGACGTGTATAGTTGTTAGCAATTGCGGGCTCGCTCGACTCGTTGGAGATGAAGGGGTCATAAACAACACGTGAACATCGGATTTATAAATCATCAGATTTTATTTCAAATTAAGACTGTTTTAGGAGCCGATCTGCCCCTCGAGTCCTTAGCCCCTTTCTTTATACTGCTGTGAGCTCGCGCAGACTCGTGAAATTTTTATGCGACACTTTGAGCGAAGATACATTAAGTAGCACTTAGCATCTTATTAAGAAAAGCGATTGTTAGAGTATATTTATTTATTTATGTATTATATTTTTTTTTGTTATGTAGACAATATTTTTATGTTTATCATTCGACAAAAAAATGTTCTCCGAATTTGATATGTATGGTTAAGTAGTATTTATGTTTTCTGCATAAATCAATAGTACTTCACATATAAAAACGTCTGCAAGCAACGTTTAAAAATTTAAAGACTAATCTAAACAACTTTTATTGCACTAAGAAAGTTCAAATATCTCGCATAAATCGCACTTTTTTAAGGTGATATCATTTTAAACATATTTATTAATAATCATGAACAATCATTGTAAAGGTTCATCGGTAATCTTTATTCATAAAAAGCAAAATAATTTATGTTCTAGATACATATAAAAGATACGTATAAAAGAAGCTAATTTCCAACAATTTGTAATTCTTATAACGGAGAACTGTACATATGCCCTTATTACTCCAAATGCTTTCATTCTTTTGAAATAAAATTTTGTGTATATAAAAACCTACCTATTAGTTGGAGAAAAACAATTTTTTAAAATAGTCTCTTTTCAAAAGAAATTTACCCCTCTTTACACTGTAACCCATTTAAAATAGATTATAGTTGAAGTAGATTACATTTAACTATTTATGAAAGAAAAAATATGTAAATTTGTGGGTTTTTTTTACACGTAACTGAATATTTTTATTGTTTTACAAGACTGTTTAATAAAGCTGTAGTGTTGAATAATTTCATGTTATTCAAGGTGATGCTAAAACTACCAGTCATGGACAAATACGAGGAATCACTTTGCTCATTTTATTATCAATTTTGAGTAAATATCTTTATGAAACGTTATGGTCCCACTAAAAAGCAAAAACTTTCCAAAGAGATATTTTCTCAAAAATAAAAATTGAATGAAAAAAGTGATTCTCCGTATTCTCCGTAATGGAAACAAGTGGGTGTATCATCACTTTAATTCCATATTTTGAATATAAAAGTAAAATAATTTAAAACGAGTAAAATTGGTACTTGTATTAACTCAAAAGCTTGAAGTCTCCACATCGCTTATAATTCTTAACTTTGTTTTCTGACCACCTGAGAGAAGTAAGAGTGATTCGCTTGAAAGAGAAGGAGAATAAGAGAGGATTCACGCTTACGTCTCGTTACTTTCGGTAGCATCTTTGAAAACTGCTCGACGCGCTGGACTGAAAGAAAAGGATACCTACGTTTAACGTCTCGTTACTTCCTTTATCCTTCTCTTTATTTTTTTTTTCCTTTTCATTCATTTTGCCTCTCTACATCGAGAGAGGGAGAGAGAGAGAGAGATAGAGAGAGAGAGAGAGAGAGAGGAGAAGGGGGAGGAAAGAGAAAGAGTATCCTCTCGACGTTCTCGCGCTAATTAGCCAGATGCTGCGGTGTGTGCTACTGCAGCTCCGCGCCTTTATTTCTTTCGTTGTATATAACGAAAGTGTTTACAACTTTAATTAGAATAAAATCTTTGCATTCTAGTTTCTTTTAATTCCTTCGGCCTTCTCAGCGCATATTTGCGGTTAATTTTATACATGTACAGAGGCAGAAGAAATCGTGCAGCGCAAACTTTGTATCTACGTATTTTAGAATGGAGTATATAACGAGAAAAAATTTCAAATTAAAAGTTTATTTCCAGCTTTTTTGAAATATCATTCAGAATTTTTTAAATTTTTAATTTAATTAACTAATGTAATAACTTATCATAGAGCGAATCACAATTTTCACCTTTAATCTTTTTAAAATTAAAATATAATTTAATAGTTCACGTATCTTAGTAAAAGGTCTTAATATAACATAATGATTAAATAATCTTATTAACTAAATATAATAATGATATAATAGTCGTAATATAATATAATATAATAAATAAATAATATTAATTACCTTATTAATACAAAAAAACATATATTATATATCTTAAAGTAATATCCTTTAATAAGTCACGTACCGTGGTTTTATTTTCACAGATTGTACTTGTAACATAGAAAGCGGTATGAATGTTTATGGCAGGTACTTAAAATTTTTGGATACAAAAATACTTTTTCGAACTTCTCCTAGCTATGAAACGAATCATTTTCGTGACAGTGAATTATTTAGCGCAAATACCCACGCAAGAAATAATATATCCGGGCTACAATGCGACAAGCATTTATCTATATTTAAAATATTTATTGACAGTTAAACGATATTGTATCAATTGACCACTTTGTTAACTATCAACAATTATCTTAAATATAGACGAATTCGCATCGATGGATGATACTTTTTGATAAGTTAAATTTAACAAACCATATAGTATGTTGTTAAATGCATTATAAGAAAAAAAAGGTACTTGTTTATCGGTTGCACGTTCCTACTAAATTTTTAGTCTCTTTTAATGGCATTTACGTGAAAACCCATAGTCTACGCGCCACGTACGTCGTAAACATAATTTCCTCAAGGGTAGCTGCTGTTCTGATGTTTCATACACCGCATTATACTCGCTTGCGTTGTTAATACAATTATCTGTGCTTGTCAAGGTGGACGTTTGTGTCAATCAAACTTTACAGGCACACAAGCCTTAAGCGTTAGACACGGGCTGATATTCTTTATTCGTTGTTGGAGCCGATCGCTTTGCCGGCCCATTGTGAATCATAGTGCGATGTTGATCGCTGCACACACGGCAGGAAGATGGTGACGGGCATTCTCGGACGCTGTGACCCCCTCGGTGCCCAAGGCAATTGAAACACAATCGCTCTCGTATCATGAGATCTCGGCGTTGCTTCAAGTTAAGTCTCTTAAAGTAATCGCAGCGACCCGTGTAATGAGATCGCTTGCAAACTGCACATTCTTCGTTAAAAGCTGTGGAAGTGGCAAATACGTTCAAAATGCGGGAACTCGACGCTGAAGAGCTAGCATCTCGAGAAGTACCTCGTGAAGAGTTGACGAGTCGTGAGGATTCTACCGATTTCATCGCCGCTGCAAGAATGACGACAGAGCATGGAAAGTTGGTTAGAAATTATTATTCTTTCCGGCTGAGAAGTCAACGTTATCAAGTTCCTCTTCCCAATCACGCCGAGTGACTGGATCCATAGCATCAGAAGCAAGAAACATGAATCAGCTGTCTCAATGATCTACAGGTTCATCGAGCATCCGAAGCTGGTCTCGGTGTCGCTCCAGTTCGTCGAGCATGTGCTGAAGTGCATCTAAGGACTCCTCTTTAAGGGGGCACAAGTTTTTAAGTGCTGTTAAATGGTGCTGGATCAGTAGACGGTGATGATCATACCCAGATTCTAGTGTTGACCAAGCTAGGATATAATTTAAGTCAGTAACTTGCAAATTGTCTAGAGCGACTTTCGCTTCCCCTTCTACGTGAGACTTCAGATAATACATCTTAACCACGTCTAAGAAGGTTGATCCTGAAATTCGTCAAAGAATTACAAGTTGTGCCGACATCTTGTTGCCAAACGAGCATAACCCGACGCAGGCGGGCAAGGCAGTGAGATATATATGTTAGACCAATGTGTTAGTTCAATACGGGCCTAGCTCGACGTAAGTAAGCCAGTTGCGAATCCGCGAACCGAGTCGATACGTTTGTGCGATACGAGCATGACCTGACGCTGGTAGGCGATATAGCGCAAGCTATATACTGAATGATAGATGGATGCGAGATGGGCCTGGGTCGACGCAGATGAGAAGGATGCTTTAATCTGCCAAACGAGCTGACACGTGTACGCAAGACGAGCGCATTACGATTACAGTAATCTTTTATGCAATCGTTTTGATGAGTAAAGAGTTTAGATATATACTACAGGATAGATATATACTAATTCCTAGCACAGGTGCGAGACGGATCTTGTCCGACGCAAGTGAGCGTGTACAGTAAGACCCACGCTTTTAAAGCGGTCAAATTG
Organism: Gastracanthus pulcherrimus; assembly: GCA_949152435.1. Classification (NCBI taxonomy): domain Eukaryota; kingdom Metazoa; phylum Arthropoda; class Insecta; order Hymenoptera; family Pteromalidae; genus Gastracanthus; species Gastracanthus pulcherrimus. The sequence goes on from OX424573.1 coordinate 54,466,233, forward strand.
TTAGTTTATTGTTGTCATTATTTACGAAGCAGCGAGTATTGGTGCAGGCAGGATCCATTCTATTGCAAAGTTACTCACTATTTATAGGGATAGGCACAGAGAGAGAGAGAGAGAGAGAGAGAGAAATTTATTTCGATTTTCGTAAAAAAATTACAGCATTATGTACATATCATTTCCTACAGCAGTTCATATTCGTTGTGCTAGTGCTCATAATAATAGTACATTTATACACGGGTACGGAAGTAAATTATTTGCATTATCATTATTTGAAAAGTTACATGAGATCAGTAATCTACTTACGCATTAGTTTCGAACCGTACTTTATACCACGAACGCCGAAAAACCATATCAAAGTTGTGATTTTGAGATTAGAGTGGTACAAAATTGTATTTGTAGTCACAGTTCGTCAAATTGCATAGAATTCTGTTTATTACATATCGTCAAATATATTAAAAAAAAATAAAAAGTCATACGGTTTAAAATTAATACACATATGATCATTCTCATGAACCCAGCAATATATCTATCGCGTCAAAAAAAAATATAAAATCATTCATACATACATTAGACACATACAGGCCATCATTAATGCTTATAAATACACAACAATAAAATGATATTAATTAAATAAATTAGGACAGGTACAATACATATTAAATTAAGACAGATACATAACAAAAGCTCCAATGTCCCAATACTTAAATTAATTGTTCACCGTTCGGTTGTCTGCGATATCTATTTAGAGCTGTTTTGAATTTACATAACGACGACAGATATCTCACGTCACAGGGGAGAGAGTTCCAGAAACGCGCACCTTGCGCTCTAAATGAATAGAGACCAGTGCGCGATCCCGGAACTGAGAGCTCTTCCACACCATTCCTACCGGAAAACCTCGATTTTATTTTCTTGAAAAAAGCTGTAAGATACGGGGATGGCTCCATATTTATTACTTTATACAATAACAACCACGCAAAATATGCTCTTCCCTTCTTATCATATAACCAATCGACGTACTTCCTGTACGGAGTGATGTGCTCAACCCTCCTAATACCGCATATGTATCTCACACACGAATTTTGAAGATTCTGTAATTTAGTTTCCAGCTCTTCCTGCACGTCAAGGTAGACCGCGGAATAGTAATCTAAATGAGGCACTACCAGTGCACATGCACGCTGCTTACGCAGCGCCTCAGTGGTGCATGAACGAAAACATCGTAAACTGTAGAGAGCTCTATTCAGCTTCGACATGCGCCTGATGCCTCTCTGAAGATTCCACCAGGTTACTTGAATGTAGGTTTGCAGATCGTCAGCGCATAGCAAGTGCTCGACACCACCACCAACCAGAGCCTCCTATAAGTCATTAATATATAAACTAAACAGTAGAGGTCCCAGGACTGAACCCTGCGGCACACCCAGATTGGAGGTCAGCCAATCTGACTCTCCATTATTAGCAATAACCTTTTGTCTTTGACCAATTATATATGACTTCAGCGATACTAGAACACCCCTGGAGAAACCCAAACGTAATAATTTTCTTAAAAGTTTGGAAGGTGAAATAGTGTCGAACCCTTTGCTAAAGTCGTATAATAGCAGTATCGTTAAGAGTTTTCTGGTGTCATTTATGCCAGCCCGAATGTCCTCAGTTGGCTATAGCAGTGCTGTTTGTGTACTTGTGATGCTGTCGAAAAACTGTCGGCATTGGGTCAAGTAGTGTCTTCGTTTCAAAAACTCCGTAATCTAATCGAGGACTATCTTCTCCAGCACCTTGGAGAGAAAGCTCAGTAATGCTGCTGGGCGAAAATCTGAAACCGAAGATGGCACATAAGTCTTCTTAAGTGGCACTAGGTGAGCTTCCCTCCAGGTTGCTAGGAAAATGCCCGAGAATACATAGTAGTTGAAAATTCGCATGATGTAATTGCTAATAAGTGGAAGAGCCTTAACTATCACACTTTGCGGAATACCGCCCTCACCTCTTGCATGTGATGTGAAATGAGGAACAGCCAGGACTACATCTGCAGGTGTCACCTCTTTAAATAAGAAGCTGTCATCAGTGGCTGAATCCAGAATGCTGCTCAAATCTACATCACCCTCGCTCCGAGAGACCGATACTTCTGCAAAGTGGGACTTACGCTCCTCCGGTGTAAAACCGTGAAGTTACTTTCGTACCCTTGGCAGGAGCCCCAGACCCTTTAGTTCCCTTCAAATGTCTTTTTTCTTGCCAAGAGCATCGAAAATCCTATTTTGTATGTAAACTTCCCGTTAACTTTTCAAGCGTTGTTCTGCTTTGGCCGCGAGAGCCTGGTACTCTTGTAGAAACTTTTCGTCCTTGGTCCATGCATAACGTTCCCGTACAGTGTCATGTTTTTGAAGAGGTGTGCTAGCTCAGCATCAAAAATTTAAGTTGCTTTTTTTGGAACTAATGTATCTATAGCCTCTAATAGGTTGACACTAAGACATTCCAGCAGACTGTCCACGTCATTATTGTCAGTGCAATCATACGGCGACCAGTTACAGCTTGGCAGGTGAGACAAAAGGTATTTCTGAGTAATTAACTTAAAGTCTCTGTACTTAAATATTCCAGTTTTAGGGACTGCGCTGGCTCCAAAAGCAATTTCAACACTGATGATGTTATTGTTGCTGCACAAGGATGTCATCTGATTGCAGGTATCACAATACACGAGTTCTTTCCAGCCGTTCCGCCAGAATATAAGATCATCGAAGTTCCATCAAACGTGATTTATTTACCGATCGTTGTCAAGAGTATTGATTACATACAACTGCGCATAGTCGCTTAAGATGGATAGTTGGATAATTTTCGTGGAGAAGTTATATCAATCAGACTTTACATTAAGCAATCAACGTGGAAAACATTTGTATTGTGTACAACAACAACAAAGTCGGTAGAGGTTGCTATATAAACAGAGCATCATGTCGACGAGCGATCAGTCGTCAATGTGCAGTCAGAGCGCTAACACGTCAAAACATTCAGTTTCTCAAAAGTCTCGCCTTGAAATTCGCCGTTAGTGGAAATCACGTGTGTAATCTTTTGTTGCTTTCAGAAAAGATGGAAGAAATTCTAAGCATACTGCCACCTGTCACGTACCATAAATCCATCGCACACTACGAAGTCCATGCGCATCAGCCGTACACGGCATTATTCAACAATAGCGATGAGATTCGTATATCCATTCAGCATCAAGACTTGTGTCTGTTACCGTCACGCAGCTCATAGTACGTGTACAGTAAACTGATTAAAATCGATGGTAATGCCGTGGGGAGATCCAACTTGGTAAACAACGCTATCTGTCATATGTTCGAAGAGATTCATAACAAGCTAAATGCTATAGAGATCGATAAATGCAAGAACGTTGGATTGACGAGTCTCATGAAAGGATGGATCTCGCTCAATCCTAGTCAGACCTTGATCATCGAATGCAGTTTGGATCGATATCGAAGAATATCAGGAGATAACCAACGACGACGGCTACTTCGACGATTCCATACCTATGAGCATAACCTATAGTGCCACCTTGCAAAGAGCCCTTTGAATGGTGTAAACTCTCAAGTAAATATAGAACGGAAAATCTGTAGGTTGAGCAAAAACATCACGGTATTTCTTGGAGCTCGGGTGATCACACGTACACCGAAATCAGAAATATCCTACGAGAGGCTTTACACGATGCCTTCAGAATATTCGTTAGTGGTACCTTAAGGAAAGAATGGTTGGAACGCTTCAAATTGAAAGTTTTAGATATTATTAATTTCGGTTTCCCTTCTACGGAGCTGCCGAAAAAAAGTAAGGATGTACAGTCATCACAACGGAGCATACAAGGATAGATGTACACCCCACATCGTCAAACGAATGAAGCAGTTCTATCTTGACAATATTCATATGGATTGGGATGAAGTCTCAAGTGGAATGGGAAAGTGTTCTATAAATATACTTTGATCCTCTTCTGAGGCTCATTTGCATCTTACACTTCATCGAAGGTAGGTCAAGCTCAAAGCGGTGCTGTATACTCGTCACTTCCCAATAATAATAGTATATTATGACACTGTTGTGGGAGATGGTTTTCTAACTTGCTCGAGGGTTTTCGCACGAGCGAAGCGAGTGAGAAAATCGAGCAAGGTAGAAAAACACCTCCCACAACAATCTCATACGATATTTTATAGCACAACAACCTCAAAATCGACAATAAAGTTGGCATTTTGAGGTTAGTGTGCTATAAAAAACGTTAAGATAAAAAGAATACTTCGCATTGGAAACAGCATTCTGAATAGTTTTCTACAAAAACGTGTTCATTTCCCGGAAAATGGGGTACAAAAAACTACCGTCCACAACCATTATACTGTAGTAGGTATAGCTGAAATTATTATTTTGTGCATGTTAATTGATCTGGGTTAAAAAATGTAAAAGCGGGTCTGTTTCAGGAAAATCTTATGGAACAGTGTGTTGAATATCCTGTGAGGAGAGGCTCATTGACCAGAAATCCTGAAGTGATTCCAACACTGCGGTCTCGGGAAACTTTGGGGTTCTAACACACTGTGTTCGAAAGTCCAAGGGGATTCGAACACAAGGTGTTGGAATCCCCCTAGCTTCCGTACTTATAATAATACGGCCTACTTTTTCTATTGAACTGAATGCCCTCTATCACTTGTTAAAAGGGCACGTTCGTATGCACTTTTTCACTACAATCACTGTAGAAAGTCGTAGAAAAAGAGCGAGTCGAGAGCAGAGGCAAGTCCACTAGGTATTAAGATATTCACTACGAGATACCCAAATACATACAACCAGGTACCCACAATCAGATACCAGCGACAAGATACCCACGTAGCAGGGACCAGGTACCAACGACAAGATTTCCAGCTACCTGTGCTTAGCGATCCGGAGATAGAATTTCGCGCGCGAGCAATTGAGACAATTACGTTGAATGGTAAAATGAGTGCAAAAAATTCACACACTAGTGTTATATGATTTATTAGGTCAGTAATACGAGAAGCTTATCGGAGCCACGGCAGCTCAGTGGATAAGGACTCAGTCTTCTACACAGGAGGCCTCGGTTCGAATCCCAATAGTAAAGAACCATGGTGCTGATGGTTTGGACTCCATCTAAAACTGTAGGGTCAGTTGTGATGCATCTTAAAATAGGATAGGGGTGCGGGAAGGGGGAGAGAGATAGATAATAGATAGATATACTATTTATTCATCAATGTTGAAAATTCTTACAATTGCATGTACATGTATAGTTAAAATAATTAAAATATCAGTCAGTTAATACATTTGTTATCTCACATTTAACATTCAATTACTGCGCTTCTTATATAAAAAATAACATTATTCGCTGTAACAGTTCGTCAGTTTATAAAATCTAAATATAATGAACTAGTCATAGTCAAATGGTACATCACAGAATACGCTTCGTCAATACATAATAAAATAAATGTAATAAAAATACCAAAATACGATAAAAATATAAGGAATACATACACACACTCTTCCAAAATTGTACGTAGATCTATCACGTCAAAAAATAAAAACACTCTCATATGACACTCTTATAATTCACGATAATAAATACATTCATACTTAACACTTAACACTTAAAATAAATTAAATAAATAACTAAATTAAATAAATAAATAAGTCAGATAAATAAATAAATTAAATAAATAAATTTAAATAAATAAATAAATTAAATAAATAAATTTAAATAAATAAATAAATTAAATAAATAAATTTAAATAAATAAATAAATTAAATAAATAAATTAAAATAAATAAATAAATTAAATAAATAAATTAAAATAAATAAATAAATTAAATAAATAAATTTAAATAAATAAATAAATTAAATAAATAAATAATTTAAATAATTAAATAACCTAAGAGTGGGAGAGTGGGCGGGATGGGTGCATCATAACTATAGGGACAGTAATATTCTTTCTACTTAGCTTTGAATAGTTGTAAAGAAAATATATTTCTGTTAAATTGTAAATAAGCAATTCAACCTTTTCAGTTATATTTTATTTTGTTTTTCTTACTTTGAAAAAGAATCCTATAATTTCATAAAGTGAGGCATCTCGCAAAGAATTTCCATTCTTTTGTCAAAAATGATCGAAAAAATTATAATTCCTTAATAATTTTGACCAAATTACTCATTAACAGTATTTGGGGGTCGCTGAACAAGAATACGATGTCAGATTTCAAATTCAAGATCACGGATGCAAGATGGTGGACATTACTTATTTATCGTCGATTGATTTATCCAAAATTTTGTATTAAAATATATTTATATTATATAAAATTTTTTTTAAACACCTAACGGCATTAAAAACTAGACTTCTTGACAAATTTTTTCGTTGGCTCAAAAAAATTTTTTCCCCAAAATTGAAATGGGCAGGGGGGGTGGCTTATTTGAAAAAGAATTCCCTATATATATATATATGGGTCAATCCATGTCAAAACGCACACGGCTCTGGCCAAAAATGGTAAAGACTTAGAAAAACTTGTATAGAGGCAAAATTTAGGGTTTTTTATGTAAAATCAATAGCTATGTGGCGCATTTCAAAATTTTCAAAATGGCGGTCCCAAAAACCCGATTTTATATGTTTTCGGGTACGCTGAATCCGAATCCGTTGACCGTTTAACCTTATCACTCCAGGATTTGCTCTAACCTCAAAAAATACCTCAAAAACGCTCAAACAGGCATGATTATGGCTAGATAAAGGTTCGTGACGATGCATTTGTTCGTTTCAAGGGTCGCGTATTTCAAATCCAATAATTTATACGTTTTCGAGATCGCTGATTTTAAGTCTAAGGTCCGTTTCTTTTCGAACAGATCGCTGTTGCAATCCGTTCAAATTGGTAGCTCACATAGGCAAATCATTACGACCACCACCAGCTAGGCTTTGCAGACATTTCGGGCTTGCTTCTGCAGAGAATATGATTTGCAGTGGATGCAGGAAAATATCATATACTAGTAATGATACTCATAATGAAGACGTGAACCACAATTCCAACAATGATGATACTCATGATGAAAACGTGAATGACAATTTGAACAATACTTCTGTATCTAACAGTGCAAATGAAGATAGCCTAGAGAAGAAAGTGCAATTTGATCTTGACAGTTCGACTTCTTCAAATGCTGAGGAAAACCTCCATGAAATCATCGAAGGTTTAAGAGAAAAATTTTCATCATTGTCAGAGCACGACCCCGACAGGATAGCTATTCTAACCATACTGCCATCAAAATGGTCAATAGAGAAGATTTCTTCTCTATTCAATACTACGACTTACTCCATTAGAAAAGCTAAAGAATTAAAAGCCACGAATGGTTCTTTTTCTAGACCACCCCCAAAAATAGGTAAATCGCTGCCACAAAGTACGGTTAATAGAGTGAAACAATTCTATGAATGTGATTCTAACTGCAGAATTCTCCCAGGATATAGAAATAAAAAATCTGTTGAGATTGATGGAGAAAAAGTCCTCAAACAGAAGAGACTGACATTGTTTAGCTTAAAAGAATTATATTTCAAATTCTGTGGAGAGCATCCAGATACTACTATAGGTCTTTTTAAGTTTTGCCAATTACGACCTCAAAATTGTGTTTTACCCGAAAGTAATGGTACTCATATTGTTTGCGTATGTGTGATTCATGAGAATGTCAAGCTTTTGCTCGATGCCATCAATTTATCTGACCTGATGGCAAAATCGGAATTCCCATTAAAAAACTATACCGATTGTCTTAATCTGATGGTATGTCGTAACTCAAATAGAGAATGTTTTCTTAACGACTGCAAAAACTGCTCTAATTACGATAAGCTCAGATCCCAGCTTGAATCAGGGTTGGAAAAAGCAGACGTAAAGGATATAACTTTTAGCTCTTGGCATTCGACAGATAGAACAACTATGATTATATCAAACACAACTACTGAAAATTTCCTCGAACTTCTTAATCATCGGTTAAAATCATTAAAACCTCATGATTATATTGAAGGGAAGCTTAAAGCCAGGAGAAATTCTTGTGCTACCAGATTATTCAAAGAATTTTGCTTTCGTTGTTCAAAAAGCAGCTCAAGCTTTTCACTATAATAATAATCAAGCCACAGTATATACTGTAGTTTATTATTATCGAGATGAAGGTGAATTAAAACATGGAAATATAATCGTGATTTCTGAATCAAATACTCATGACTCTGCAGCGGTGTATGTGTGTAATTCGATGATAATTGATTACCTAAAGAAACAACACAAAGTTACAAAGATTATCTACTTTTCTGAAGGAGCAAAACAACATTTTAAAAATCAATTTAATATCTAAAATTTATGTAATCATGAAAATAATTTTGGTATCAAAGAAGAATGGCAATTTGCGCGACGGCTCACGGAAAAGGCCCACATGATGGCCTTGGTGCAACTCTTAAAATAGGAGCTAGGAACGCAAGCCTCCAAGCATCAGCAATCAACAGCATTTTAACAGCTAAGCAGCTTTATGAGTGGGTATGCCATTCAATAAAAAATATAAAGTTCTTTTATTATTGAAAAGTAACACATAGCAACACTCAAAGAAGATTAAAAAGACGATTTGACGAGGCTCCTTCTGTCCAACAAGTTTCAAGCAATCACTGTTTTATTCCACTACAAAACAAGAGTATTATTATCAGAAAATTTTCAAGTGATAAAAAGTAAGTTGTTGTAAAGATTTAAAGTATAACAGTCCATTTCTGGCCATGAACCTGCCCATTTGAGCGTTTGTCAGGTATTTTTTGAGGTTAAAAACAAATTTTTAGCTGATGGAACTAAACGGACTTCTGATTTGAAATCAGTGACCCCAAAAACGTATAAATCTATGGTCACGATTCTTCATCTGGCCGTCATCATGCCCGCTGAGCATTTTTGAAGTACTTTTTGAGGTTAGCGACAAATTTTGGGCTTGTCGGGCTAACGGACATTAGACTTAAAATCAGCGATCTCGAAAACGTATAAATTTATGGTCACGATCCTTAATCTGGCCGTAATCATGCCTATTTGAGCGTTTCTGAAAAATATTTTGAGGCTAGGGGCAAATTTTGGACTGAACGAGCTGAACGGACCTTCGATTTGAAATACGCGACCCTTGAAAGGAACAAATGCATCGTCACGAACCTTTATCTAACCATAATCATGCCTGTTTGAGCGTTTTTGAGGTATTTTTTGAGGTTAGAGCAAATCCTGGAGTGATAAGGTTAAACGGTCAGCGGATTCGGATTCAGCGTATCCGAAAACATATAAAATGACCTTTACTCACAATTTTCGTCTTCTATCTATATTTCTATGAACGATTAATCGGAAAATTTTCGGAAAACTGGTCAGAAAATCGGGTTTTTGGGACCGCCATTTTGAAAATTTTGAAAAGCGCCACATAGCTATTGATTCTACATAAAAACCATAAATTTTGCCCCTATACAAGTTTTTCTAAGACTTTACCATTTTTGGTCAGAGCCGTGTGCGTTTTGACATGGATTGACCTATATATATATATATATATATATATATATATATATATATATATTAGTGGAAACAAATGTGCTCTCGGTCAAAGAAATAAATGCGACTTAAAGCATTAACATTTTATTGTATTAAGCTAAAATTTATTTTACAGGTTTCAAAGAGTGCATAAAAAATTGAGTGATATAAACAATTTATAACAATTATTACAGAGTATAACACACACACATAACCTGATATACAATAGCTACGCATAATGTTCAACTGAAAAGCTTTCCTCGCCAGATCAAAGAAAATTATGAGATTTAGGTACAAATCGATCAATACCCTGAATTTGAAAGCTCTGATATTACGAGTATAAGCTAAAAGTGATTTTCAGAGTTTTAAATGAGTATGCTCAAGTATACTATGACATATTTTAGTAACATAGACAATTTATAACAATTATTGCAATGAATAATTCAACCTTATACACTCCGCAACAAAATTAACGCAACACCTAATTCCGACTAAAAAAGGGCGCAAATTCGAAGATCGATATCTGAGGTAAAAAATGTCGTTAGGGGGTTAATTTTTTTTTAAATTAAAGGTTGAAGTCTCTACTTTGAGATGGTGGAACTCGATTTTCGATTTGATGCAACTCCTACTTACGTGACCTTGAAATTCAAGGTCATTTTTTAAAACTCAAAAATCGTAAACTTTCGCAGTGCGTATTTTGATCCACCCTACGATTGAATCAGCGGTGTAGAGTGACTCGACTTCGTAGATTGATATCTCAGGTTAAAAATGCCATATGCACGTGTTCGAATGTTATTTCTTGGTTGATTCTGATCAAATCGAAATGGAAAACTCGTATCCGAGCAAAACGAATATTACCGTCGACTTTAGCGTTTCCCAATAAGCACCACGAGGACGTAGTCGATTGGGTTTAGCTTATCATATGTGTATTTGTGTGTATGCGTCTCTGTGTATTTCTGTGTGTGCGTGTGCCTGTGTGTGTGTATGTGTGTGTGTGTGTGTGTGTGTGTGTGTGTGTGTGTGGAGGGGGGGGGGGGGCTTAAAAGGGCCGATTACTAATTGTACAGAAAGCCCTTAATATCTTGTGTTGCCACCTCGGCGTCGAATAACCTCAGCTAATCTTGCAGGCATACTAATGCAAGCTCTTATCATGTCTTGATCTCATTCAGAGCTAGCTCCAGTTCCTTAAGATTCCTTGGCTGTCTCTACCTACTGCGCAATCGTCTACCCATCATGTCCCATACATGTTCAATTGGATTAAGATCCGGACTATTCGATGGATGCGGCAGTATCTCCAAGTGGTGTTCTAGATGTAAGCCTGAGTAATTCCTGCGGAATGGGGAGGTGCATTATCTTGCATGAAAATGAAATTTGGACCTCTGCGGCGACTCATTGGAATCACGTCAGGCTCCAAAATTTCATCGATGTAGCGTGTAGCTGTTAACCCGGGAGGTGGAACCACAATAAGATCAGTGTGATCATTTAAAGAGATTCCTCCCCATACCATGACGGATCCACCGGAAAAAATCCTGGTTGGTTGAATATGGTTTGGCTCAAAACGCTCCCTCCTACGACGCCAAATTCGTATTCGAGCATCATTACCATACAGGCAAAATCGTGACTCGTCTGTGAACAAGACGTTCCTCCACTGTCTAACCGTCCATTGTCTATAAGTTTTAGCATAGTGTAGACGAGATCTACGATGTCTTGCTGTGAGAAAGGGTACTCTAGCACGAATTCGCGATCTTAAACCTGCTTCGTGAAGACGTCTCCTTACTGTTTGCAAACTGATTTGCCTGTGCGGCAAGGCATCGTTATGAATTTGTTGCGCATTTCTTACCGGTTCACGTACGGTTGCTCGTATTATACGATGGTCCTCGCGAGCATTTGTTTCGCGTCTCCTACCTTGCCCCGCCTTCTGCGATAAGCACCTGTTTCATTGAATCGAGACAGAACTCGAGAAATAGTCGAAAAATGAACCCCCATTCGTCTTGATACCTCACGTCGACTAAGTCCAGCTTCAGAAAGTGCAACAATTTGCGCGGATTGAATTTCATTCAACGGAGGCATTTTTATTTTGCCAAGAAATCGATTTGAACAGTTTTAAAATACTGTTGTAAGAATCAAAACCCGTATCCCTTAACTGAAACAATTTTACAATTTCGCCAAACGATATTTTTTAAAGAATGGCAGATTTGTAAAAGAACCGTATTTGTTAAAATTTGGACACGGTCAGAGATGGACTTGAAAATTTTTTTTTACATTACTGATTTCAGAAAACAATATGCAACGGATGACAAATTTGATAAATTTGTACACTTCCTATTGTTTAAGAGATATTCGATGTAAGATAAAAGTTATAAAATAATAACGTTTACAAATTTTAAGAATTTGTTTTTTACATTTCGCTTGAGTTAAATCTGATCGACTATCTCCTCGTGGTGCATATTGGATAATGCTAAAGTCGACGGTAATATTCGTTTAGCTTGGATACGAGTTTTCCATTTCGATTTGATCAGAATCAACCAAGAAATAACATTCGAACCCGTGCATATGGCATTTTCAACCTGAGATATCGATCTACGAAGTCGAGTCACTCTACACCGCTGATTCAATCGTAGGGTGGATCGAAATTATCAAATTTTTCACGAAAAAGCGCGTTTTTTAATATAATTTTTAAAACGCTGTAAAATCGTTAAAAAAATCGTAGGGGGTCAATTTTTTTTAAATTAAAGGTAAAGAGTTGTACTTTAAGATGCAATGATCAGAATTATCGAAAAAAGATCACCCACGCGCGGGCGCACTGAGGAAGTTTACGATTTTTGAGCTTTAAAAAATGTAAGTAGGGGTTGCATCAAATCAAAAATCGAGTTCGACCATCTTAAAGTAGAGACTTCAACCTTTAATTTAAAAAAAAATTGACCCCCTTACGATATTTTTTACCTGACATATCGATCTTCGAATTTGCGCCCTTTTTTAGTCGGAATTAGGTGTTGCGTTAATTTTGTTGCGGAGTGTATACTATAACTATGGTAATATGTCATTGTCAAAGAAAATGCCTGTCGAAGGATTATAAAGCAATTTTTTCTTGATTTCTTAAGATAAATGAAACTTTCAGAACAAATTTTAATACTCTAGCCTCTATAGTTTCCGAGCTGTGAGATATGGGTACATATAGGCCAATACATAGAATTTTGAAAAAACTGATATTGTAAGATAAAAATGATTTCCAGAGTTTTAAGTGAGTACGCTTGAGTATAAAATGATACTTTAGAGTAAAACAGACAATTAAAAACAATTATTACAATGAATAATGTAACCTGATATACTATGGCTATGGTAATACGAGTATGTCATTATAAGCCTCTACTCTTTAAATCAAAGAATGTGCCTGTTGAAGGCTTACAAACCAACTTTTTCTTGCTTTTCTAAGAAGTGGCCTATACCCTGCATTTGGATAAACACATATTGCAGGTGAAATATGATTTCTAGAGTTTTACATGAGACGCTCAAGTATAATATGTCTTATTTGAGTAAAATATACAATTAATAGCAACTGTTACAATGAGCAATATAACCTGATATACTATAGCTATGGGAATATGTCATTGTAAGCCTCTACACTCTAAATAAAAGCAAGAGCTTGTCGAAGGCTTAGAAATAAACTTCTTCACAACAAATTTTAGGACTCCAGCTTTTTTATTTTCTGAGTTGTATTATTATTATTTACTATATTTTCCGTTTAATTACAAAAAGTAATTGTAATATTTTAATTATTATTAAAACATAACCCTACATTTTTCTTATATATTATTAATATGTATGAATTTAGGGTTAATAAAACTTCTTGGTGTAATTATAAAATGATAAGATGTAAGTAAACATAAAGAAGTACTGTAATACAGTTGTGGTGTGTAATAAAAAATATTTCTCAGTGGAAATAATACACTTAAAAGTATTCCACCAACACTCATTCCATACACGAAAATAAGATCGAGATTTTCATTTTCTTAGAAAAAAAATTCGAAAAATAGTGGTGTATATAGTAGTTCTGGGTAGGGTAAAGTGACTTCAAATGCTACGTGCGTATGGAGTCAGAAAAATCTGACCAGATGCGCGCTCGCAACTAGCCATCGTTTGGACAGGGGGTACGCTGACCTATTCTGCTGACCTATGCAAGTGGTGCCGAATGCCCATAGCAGGTCTCGTATACCTATACATGGAGCCTCTTGGCCTGAAAGTTAGGTGGCCGTTAATCCCCATAGTTTACCCTATCGAGATAGAACATAATGGGGTACAATACCTTTGAATTAAAAAATTAAACTTATTTGTGTTAGTCCATAAAAATTCTTCCTTTCAAAAGCAATCATTTTGAATTTTTTTTGCTATTAATGCTTGGTAATACCTTTAATTTCAGCGTAAAAAACCTCAAAATTAAGATCCAACACGTCATATAAAATCATCATCGTTATTAAGCTCCTAATGCACTGCCCGCGGGATTTCAAGTGATCTCGTCGACCAAATTTCTTCGGATTTGGGGATATTACTTTTCAATACATTAGTTATAGTATGAGTACAGGAAATTAATTTTTACTACTTAGAAAATTTTTTACATACATTTGTATCGTAAAATTAATTAATAATATTAAATAATTAATTAATGAGTCAATAATAAGTATGTAAAAATTACTTTCCGGTATCAATAGCATAACTAATATATTGAAAAGTAATATCCTTAAACTTGGAGAAATTTGGTTGACGGGATCACTCGGGATCACATTGGCAGTGGATTAGGAGCTTAATAATTATGTTTTTTTTTATATGACGCGTTAAATTAATGTTTTGACTTTTTTTTCGGCGAAATTAAAGGTATCGCCAAGTATTGATAGTAAGAAAAATTTCAGAATGATTGCTTTTGAAAGGAAGAATTGTTTTGCACCCACATAAATATGTTTCATTTTCAAATTCAAAGATGGTGTGCCCAGTGATGCGAAATGACCGTCATTTTGAAAATAGTCATTTTACCGAGAACATGACCATCATTGTGACCCATCACGCTTATGACGTGACCATTCCAAAATTTTAAATGCAATGACGGTCATTTTTTTTTCATTTACGCGACATGACGTCACAAAAATTGAAAAAATAATTATTTTATTTTGGCGTATTAAAAAAGTACTCACAGTTTATAAGCGATGTAGTGTTTTAAAATAGTACTTGTAATAATGCTTCAAAACAACAAGTATTTCTTGCCACAAAATTACAAATAAGGGGGTACCAAATCAGTACCAAAATCTTTAAATCCGTTTTTCTCGAAATGACTTTCTCTTCATCAACGGGATAAATAAAAAAAAAAAATTTATTCAATCAATCGGTCTAAAATTTTTGAGAGACATCTGCAATCCAGTGGATAACTTGTAACAGAACTACGCCTTTTGAATGGTTATTATATACGATTTTGATAACTTAAATCGTTAAAAAAACGCTGCCAATGCATTGGCACTTAGTTTCCTCAAACTTTAGAAAATGTTCCAATATGAAATTATTTATTCTATTTAATACTGCGGTGAAAAATAAAAATTACAAATCTATTGTTTTTTAATATGTCGATATATATACTAGGGGGGTACCCCCTGCTTGCTCCGCTCGCCAACCACCAAAGCATCATGAAATTTTTTGTTTTTATAAAGGTTTTCTATTTTTCCACACCACCCGGGAGGTAAATAGATTGGTGCGTTTTTTGTTTTGTTAATTAAGCTTTTTTATACATTCAAATCTATGTTTTATTTAATTTATTTATAAATAAATATATGTAACTCATACTCACATTTATTTATATTTAGATTTA